>JBBMOL010000278.1:0-734940 GCA_037954665.1 Laguncularia racemosa
CTAGTAAAAGGTCCTTCCTACTTAAGTGTAAACTTTAGTGCTAGGATACCTCAGCATCATGATCTATTGCTCGAAGTACACGTCACTGATAGGATTTGATGTGCCTAAAAGGGAATTAATCACAATCAAAACAACCCAAAAATAAACCTCAAAAGACAAGATCAAATTTGGTTTACAAGAGAGACAATTTGCGTGAGCCCTAATTGATGGATGATGAATCAAATGACAAATCAAGGAGATGAAATCCACAAAGATGATAATCCTCAATTGAATTAATTAACCAACTTAAATTCCAAGAGAATTCCAATCAACAATACACAAATTCAAACCATGATCCTCCTCACAACAAAGAAATTCTACCCCACAAGTATAATGATAAATTGACAGTATTAACAAGTGCTAAAAACCAATCAATTATGCAATGATAGTTTGATTACAAATGCAATCAAAATATGACCAAGAAGACTTCAATCCAACCCTAGATATGACTCACTGGAGGTGAAAAGAAACACAACAATAAGAAATTGATATAACTCAAAATTTTCCCCCTTGTTGCACTCGCTACAATTCCAATTATTAGGATTGAAATTGATAAGAGAAATTGAACTAGGAAGAACCCTAATTCCTCATGTAAAGTTTATATTTAAATCTAAAAAAGGCCCCCTCAAACCCTATTTTAAGCAAGTATTTATACTTACTCCCTTTAGGGTTAGAAATACATAAAATTACAACTATGCACTTTAGGGTAGCCGGTCCTAAATGAAAATTACAATCAAAATGAAAGTGTTCCAAAAGAAAATACAACATAAAATAGTCCATAGAATAATTACAAAGTACAAAATATTATAAATCTTCATGAGCTAATGCTTCATAATGGAAACCATCGCAGCGAGCCTTTGAATGCAAGCCTGATGATGTCCCATGGCCATCAACTAATGTAGGACATGTTAGCATCCCATGGAGAATTATTATTGTACCTGTAAGATTATTTTCAAATACTTATTAGATAAAAAGAAATGAAGTAAAATATGTTCGATTTGGATCATCATCTAAATCTAGTTCCGAAAGCATATATGGTGCCGGAAATTTCCATCATCTCATTGGGCTTCTAAAAGATTTGCCCTCAAACCTAGAGGATCATTTTTGGAACTGAACCCTGATATCTCTGTTGGCCTACTCTCTCGGCTATCAAATGTATTGGAAGTAGTTATGATCTATTCCCAAAACTAATGTACCTTAGATGGAGTCATAGGTGACAGTACTATGCGAGACTCGCCCATATTGAACATGTAGGTGTTTTTAAACCCATCATGTAACACCTGCCAATAAAATAACCAAGGTCTACCCAACAGTAAATGGAATGCATGCATAGGAATTACATCACATAGGATCTCATTGTGATATTTCTGCCGAACACTCACAAGCACCTTCGCCCTTAACGTAACATACATACTGCATCGATTATCTAACCAATGCAAGTTATAAGGGCTAGGATGTGGGCTAGTAGACAAATATAATTTGTCTACCAGTGCAGCAGATATAACATTCGTACAACTACCACCATCAAGGATGAGTACACAAAGGTTACCTCTAATCCTGCAAGAGGTGTGAAATATGTTCTCTCTCTGAATGTCTCTAGCATCAAGAGATATGGTTAAAGCCCTACGTAACACATTAATAGGTAGATATTGTTCACTTGTACGCTCATGTGTTTCTATAGTTTGGTCATCATAATACTCCTACAGTGCTATTGGTAAATCTGTAGGCTCAGTCTATTCCTCGTTAACCTCAACATCTTCCCTAACGCCTTCCATAACAATCATCACCCTCTTATTTAGACATTGTGCTGCCATATGCCCAAATCTCATGCATTTAAAACATTTGATCTGGCGTGCTTTTCCACTAGTAGATCGAGGAATAGTCTGCCTCACATCTGGTGCTATTACCTCTTTACCCTTCCCAGTAGGTATATTTTCTCTAATAGTGTTTGGGGTAGTTTTGTCCACTACTCTCACTGTCTCACCTACCGCCTTTGTATCCCCTAATCGACTATCAGCTACTATGGGTCTGGTAATAGTATTGGGCCTACTGCTCGGAGCCCTGAACAAGTTGGACCTCCTTTACCTCTTAACTTTCAAGGCTAACTAAATAGCCTCATCAAGTGTACTATAGCGTTGCAGCTCAACAACACACACCATCTCATATTTTAGACCTGACACAAAGCGTGTTATGGTTTGTTCTAGAGGTTTGATTGACCTACATCTAATCATGAGGGTTTCAAATTCTTGCACATAATTATCTACTATCTTGCTTCCCTACCTCAAAGTCTGCAGTTGCATAAACAGTTCCTATTTGTAGTGCTTAGGAATAAATCTTTTTCCCAACACCCTTTTCCATATCCCTCTATGTCTGAATCTTAGCCTCCCTGATGAGAGCCATGATGGGAGCTAAGCCAGAAGATGGAATGTGGATCCTCTTGAAGTGCCACCAGAACCGATCATAAGAACTCGAGCGAAACGATTCAAGGAAGCACTTAACGGGTTGATAAAGGATGTCCATGAAGCCGGAAAGGATTGGAGCAATCATGAAGTTGGAAAGGATTGGAATAACCATGGGAATGCCCTTGCTCTTGTACAAGTCATAACGGATATGGGCTGAAGAGGGCGTGTCTTTACAAAGCACGGCCGTATAGGAGTCTGGAGGTTACATAGAATCATACACGGTCGTATACACAGTTCAAAGGCATGGCCGTGTATGGTGTCAAGAATATCCACAGAAACATACATGTCTAAAAGGCACAGCCGTGTATATGCTTTATGCCGGCTCCAATGCCGCCGGCCTTTACTCCTACGCCGCCGGCCTTCACTCCTATGCCGCCGGCCTTTAAGTCTATGTTTTGTTTTTTTTTTTTTCGCAACTTAATGATGTTATGTCATTCTGGGCCTTTATTGTTATGAATTGTAAACCCTAATATAAAGCTCCTAGGGTTTAGAACATAGAATATACAATATACAAGTTTGAAACACTTTTGAGAGAATTCCTCTCTTGGTTCTTTAAAGAACTACTCTAGAACTTATCGGATTTTCTTATGTGGCGTTCATCCCGACTTATCAATCGGTCTTTCATCCCGATTGTGGTGTCTACATAATATACCAAGGTTCTTGTCTCACTTATAGGCAACGGTCGCGGTTTCCACTCGATTGTTTGGCATCTTAGGTAGCAATTCCGAACGTATTAGTATTGGGTTTCATCACACGTTGGCGTGGTTCATATCAGTTTGGTATCAGAGCCTAGGTTTGTTAAAACATCAGTTCATTTTGAGGAAGGTAACATCAAAACCCTAACTCCAATCGTTCATAACAATTGTTCGTACTCAATTTCATAATGTTAATTGTCTATTGAAAGTGTAGTACCTACTATCTACGTTTGTTACCAAAAAAAAAAAAACGGAAAGAAAAAGAGGAAAATTTCGAGCCCTAGAGTTGTTTTGAATTCTACAGAAGGGAATTGGTGAAGTTTGGGTTAGTTTCGAGAGAATTGAGAAGAGGAATTGGTGAATTGATATCATTATTGCTTGTGAGAATACACGAGTGATTGTGCGATATCATCCTTAGAGCGAACACGTAAGGGAGTGTATCGTGAGGCTTAATCATATATATATTTGTGTTCATGCTAACCTTTTTTTTCTACAGGAACAATGTCGAGGCAACATTCTCCTGAAAGTGAGAGGGGAAGGTTTGATGCTAGGTTAGTGATTGAGGTGTTGAGGGGTGAGATGAAGAGGATGTTTCAGGAGGGGA
The DNA here is from genome assembly GCA_037954665.1 of Laguncularia racemosa. Classification (NCBI taxonomy): domain Eukaryota; kingdom Viridiplantae; phylum Streptophyta; class Magnoliopsida; order Myrtales; family Combretaceae; genus Laguncularia; species Laguncularia racemosa. The sequence goes on from JBBMOL010000278.1 coordinate 3,801, forward strand.
TGGAACAAAAACTAGAGCAATCTAAAAACGTCTTCCAAGGGCGTAAGAGGGAGAGTTGTTCTAGGAGAGTACAAAGGGGTGGAGATGGAATGTCTGATGATGAATTTGATGAACCTTCTGTCGGGAGTTATAGAGGTTATAGTGGTAGGAATAGAGGAACTAGGGATTGGGAAGATAGAGGAGACAAGAATAGAGAGGATAATCAATTGAGTAGTATAAAGATGAAGATTCCTCCTTTCCAAGGGAAGAATGATCCCGAGGCGTACTTAGAGTGGGAGAAGAAGGTAGAGATGGTGTTTGATTGTCACAACTATAGTGGGAGAAAGAAAGTGAAACTTGCTGCCATTGAATTTTTGGATTATGCCATAGTGTGGTGGGATCAACTGATGTTGAATAGAAGAAGGAATAGCGAACCACCTATTGAGTCGTGGGAAGAGATGAAGAGGGTGATGAAGAAGCGGTTTGTTCTTGCATATTACTATCGTGAATTACACAACAAATTGCAAACTCTTAGGCAGGGAAGCCGAAGTGTGGATGAGTATTTCAAGGAGATGGAAGTTACTATGATTAGGGCGAATATAGAGGAGGTTAGGGAGGCTACCATGGCTAGGTTTCTTGCTGGATTGAATAGAGAAATTCAAAATGTTGTGGAATTGCATCATTATGTAGAATTAGAAGATATGGTTCATATGGCTATAAAGGTTGAGAACCAACACAGGAGGAAAGGTAGTAGTACTGTACGGTTTCAGCAGAGTACTGGTTCATCCACCTGAAAGACTAACCAATGGAAGAAGGAAGAAAAGCCTTCACCCACCAAACCAAAAGGAGAGTAGAGGCAAGCGGGTGCTACTCCTGGTAACCAAGGTAAACCTGATTCTTCTACTCCTAGAAATCGTGACATTAGATGTTTTAAATGCCAAGGTAGAAGCCATATTGCTAGTCAATGTCCGAATAGGTGTGTTATGATTCTGCGTGATGATGGTGAGTATGAGACTGAGGGGGATAGTGAAGAGGATGATATGCCTCCATTAGAGGATGCTAGTGATGACGAGGAGCCTACAGTAGGGAAGTTAGTGGCAGTAGTGAAGCGAACTTTGAATGTGTAGGTGAAGGAAGAAGAGGAGGTGCAACGAGAGAATATCTTTCATACTAGATGTTATCTAGGTGATCATATTTGCAGTTTGATCATTGATGGAGGGAGTTGCACTAACGTGGTGAGTACTTTTATTGTCGAGAGGTTGGGACTCAAGACTACTAGACACCTTAGTCCATATAAATTGTACTGGCTGAATGATAGTGGTGAGACTAAGGTGAGTAAGCAAGCCTTGATTGCTTTTCGCATCGGTAGGTATGAGGATGAGGTGTTATGTGATGTAGTGCCGATGCAAGCATGTCATGTGTTGTTGGGGAGGCCATGGTAGTTTGATAGGAAGGTTGTTCATGATGGCTTTTCTAACAAGTATACGCTTGTTCACCAAGGGAAAAGCTTTAATCTTAAACCTTTAACACCTAAACAGTTGTATGAGGATCAGTTGCAGCTACAACAGTCTTTTGCAAAATATAAGGTGAGTGAAAAACAGAGGGAGAGTGAGAGAGCAAAAGACAGCGAGAAAGAAAAGGAACACAAAAGTCGATATCAAAAGGAAAAAGAGAGGAAGGCTGGAAAGAGTGTGAGAGACCAAGTTGAAGGGGGATCAACTTTGGTGGTAAGTGAAAAGGAGAGTGCAGCCTTGCAAAAGGAGAGTTGTGTGGCAAGAGCTCGTATAGTAAGGAGAGCGTTAGTGATGAAGCAACCTATGTTGTTACTAGTTTTTAAGGAAACTTGTTTGAATACTAATGAACTATTTAACTCTTTGCCTAGTGTGGTTGTGTCTATTGTGCAGGACTTTGAAGATGTCTTCCCTGAGGAGATTCTAAGGGGATTACCACCTATTCGTGGTATTGAGCACTAGATTGATCTTGTACCCGGAGCATCTATTCCAAACAAACCAGCTTATAGGAGCAATCCAAAGGAGACAAAGGAACTCTAAAGGCAGGTCAATGAATTAATGGAGAAGGGGTACGTGAGAGCAAGCATGAGTCCATGTGCAGTGCCTGTGATTTTGGTGCCTAAGAAGGATGCGTCATGGAGAATGTGTGTTGACTGCCGCGCTGATGTGCCTAAAACCACTTGGAAGCACAATCAAAAGACTTAAGAAAAACAATCTCAAGTCAAGGCAAAACCGGATCCACAAAGGGCAATTTCACGTGAACCCTAATGAAGATATAAGGAAATCCAAAAGTTCAAAGATATAATTGTAATACCACAATGATAATATCTTCTAACAACACTCTAATCTCATATAATCCACGAAGATAATCCACAAATGACAAAGAAAAACCTCAATTCCAAGAACTCCTTTCCAATAGTGAAGTACACATTTTCAAGGGAATTCTTCAATGAAGATTCAAATTCAATTGCAAAGTACTTCAAATAAACACAATAGTTCGTGAACAATAAGATGTATTTCTGACCAAGAACTATCTCAATTCAACCCTAGATATGACACACTAGAGAAGAAAAGAAATCACAACAAAATGAAATTGATGCAACTCACAATTTCAAGATGTTGCACTTGCCACAATTTCAACTCTTGGGATTGAAATTGATAAGAGTTTAGATGACAATTAGGAACCCTAATTCTCACGTGAAAAGAAGTGTTTGTTCTGCAAAAATAAGCCTCTCAAACCCTCTCTTAAGCAAGTATTTATACTTGCTACTCCTAGGGTTAAAAAGTGCTCAAAATTACAAGTTTGCCACTTTTAAGGTGGCTAGCCCTAAATGAAAATTACAAGGAAATAAAAGTGTCCCAAAACCAAAATACAACTAAAATTGTTCATAAAATGAAAAATACATAAAAGAAATGCTCTTCATGATGCCGGTCTTCTATAAGATCCATTGGCCCAGCTCATCGCCGGTTCAGATCGGTCCATGGATAACCCACAAGCTGAGTTTGAGTGATTTTGTCCATTGCCCTGTAAAGCATGATAAGTATTCCTGTTGGAATATAAAATACATGAATAAGATAAAAGAGGTTAGTAAACGAATAATTCCAGGGTCGATTTGCTCAAAATGGGTCCTCATCACCAAGATTTGAAATCCTTCAGTTCTTGCCCTAATTATAGGTCTTGTCGGATTTTTATTCCTATCACGCACCATCAACAACATCACAGTAAAGTATTGTCATCCCATTCCTCGCTTAGATGACATATTAGATGAGTTATATGGGTCTAGTGTCATTCCTCATGAGCCTTGGGTAGATATTTCCATGGATTTTGTGTTAAGATTACCCAGGTCTAGACATGGTCGAGATTCTATTTTTGTAGTTGTGGATAGATTTTCTAAGATGGCACATTTCATTCCTTGCCACAAAACAGATGATGCTTGCAATATTGCTAATTTGTTCTTTAGGGAAGTTGTGAGATTGCATGGTATGCCTAGAACAATCGTATTGGATAGAGATGCTAAGTTCTTGAGCTACTTCTGGAAGACCCTGTAGGCTAAGTTAGGAACTAAGTTATTGTTTTCTACTACTTGTCATCCATAGACTGATGGTCAAACTGAGGTAGTAAATCGAACTTTATCTACTTTGTTGAAGGCTGTCATTAAAAAGAACATTAAAAGTTGGGAGGATTGTTTGCCGCATGTTGAATTTTCCTATAATCGCATAATGCATTATGCTACTAAGTTTACTCCTTTTGAAATTGTGTATGGTTTTAATCCACTAACTCCTTTGGATTTATCACCTTTGCCTATTTCTGCGTATGTTAATCTAGATGGCAAGAAGAAAGTAGAATTTGTCAAACAGATCCATGAGAAGGCAAGGCTAAACATTGAGCGAAGAACGGAGCAGTATGTGAAACAAGCCAATAAGGGTCGTCGACAAGCTGTTTTTGAACCTGGAGACTGGGTTTAGGTTCACATGCACAAAGAGCAGTTTCCTGTGCAGCGTCGATCTAAACTACTTCCTAGAGGCGATGGACCATTTCAAATTCTTGAGCGCATCAATGATAATGTATACAAGATAGATTTACCAAGTGAATATCAAGTAAGTGCGACGTTTAATGTTACTAATCTAAGTCCTTTTTATGCAGGCGATGATTTGAGGACAAATCCTTTCAAGAGGAGGGGAATGATGAGAGCCATGATGGGAGCTGATGTGCCAAAAACAAAGATTAAGCACATACAAAAACCAATTTGAAAGACAAACAAATAATGTCAATCAAACTAGTCTTAATCTCATGAACAATGGCGTCAATATCTAATGAATGTAACCAATTCTTCAATTAGGATATAAACAATCTTAGATCCAAATATGATATAGCTCTAATACCAAAAAGATGATGTGCCTAAACCCCAGATTAAGCACATACAAAAACCAATTTGAAAGACAAAGAAACAATGTCAATCAAACTAGTCTCAATCACATGAACAATGGTGTCTAATCTCAATGTTTATAACCAATTCTTCCAATGAGGATGTGATAAATCTTAAGTATCCAAATTAGATTGCTCTGATACCAAAAAGATGATGTGCCTAATTCCACTAAGAAGCATAATCAAAAGACTTAAGAAAAAGAATCTCAAGTCAAGGCAAAAACCGGATCCACAAGGCTAAATCACGTGAACCCTAATAAAGATATGATGAAATCCAAATGTCCAATGATATAATTATAATACCACAATGATAATATCTTCTAAAAACACCCTAATCTCATATAATCCACGAAAATATTCCACAAATTAAAAGAAAAACCTCAATTCCAAGAACTCCTTTCCAATAGTGAAGAACACGTTTTCAAGGGAATTCTTCAATGAAGATTTGAATTCAATTGCAAGGGATCTTAATTAAACACAAGAATTCGACAACAATTAGAAGCAAATCTAACCAAGAACTATCTCAATTCAACCCTAGATATGATACACTAGAGAAGAAAAGAAATCACAACAAATTGAAATTGATACAACTCACAATTTCAAGGTGTTGCAATCGCCACAATTTCAACTCTTGGGATTGAAATTGATAAGAGCTTAGATGACAATTAGGAACCCTAATTCTCACATGTAGAAGATGTGTTTGATCTGCAAAAATAAGATCCCTCAAACCCTCTCTTAAGCAAGTATTTATACTTGCTACTCCTAGGGTTAAAAAGTGCTCAAAATTACAAGTTTGCCACTTTTAAGGTAGCTAACCCTAAATGAAAGTTACAAAGAAATAAAAGTGTCCCAAAACCAAAATACAACCAAAATAGTTCATAAAAGAGTAAATATATAAAAGAAGTGGTCCTTCATGATGCCGGTCTTCAAGAAGCTTTTGAATCAGGTTCCGTTGATAACCCTGATTCACTCAGTAGTAAGGGTGTTTTTGCATCCTGTAGGACTGACAAATGAACCTGCTGAAATGCATCAAAATTATAGTGCAAAGATGTAGAAAGTGGGTTAGACTTCTCAAGGTTAGGTTTCTCTAGCAAAACCCTCATAACTAGATTCTGGAGACCCTTAGCTCGGGCCTTGGTGATAGGTCCTGGAAAAGTCTGATTCCTATTAGGAGCCAAGCTAGAAGATGGAATGTGGATCGTCTTGAAGTGCCACCTGGACCGATCACATGAACTCGAGCAAAACGATTCAAGGAAGAACTTAACGGGTTGATAAAGGATGTCCATGAAGCCAGAAAGGATTGGAGCAATCATAAAGTTGGAAAGGATTGGAACAACCATGGGAATGCCCTTGCTCTTGTACAAGTCATAACGGATATGGGTTGAAGAGGGCGTTTCTTTACAAGGCACAGCCGTGTAGGAGTCTGGAGGTTAAATAGAATCATACACGGTCGTATACACAGTTCAAAGGCACGACCGTATATGGTTTCAAGAATATCCATAGAAACATACACGTCTAGAAGGCACGGCCGTATATATGCTTTACGTCGGCTCCAACGCTGCTGGCCTTTACTCCAACGCCGCCGGCCTTCACTCCTACGCCGCCGGCCTTTAAGTCTCTGTTTTTTTTTTTCACAACTTAATGATGTTATGTCGTTTCGGGCCTTTATTGTTACGAATTCTAAACCCTAATATAAAGCTCCTAGGGTTTAGAACATAGAATATACAATATACAAGTTTGAAAACACTTTTGAGAGAATTCCTCTCTTGGTTCTTTAAAGAACTACTGATAAGAGTAAATTAACCCTGGTAAATCATGGGCATTAATGATGAATTTGTATAATCTTTTGAATAAAATCAATGCAGATTCGGTATTTAACAGATAAATATATGTTTCACGGTATAATACCAAAGAGAAGGAGAAAGATCACAAAAGGAGCATAATTGAAGCTTAAAAGATCAAGTTAAAGTTACTCATGGACAACACGTGGAAGGCCACGGCTGTGTCATGAACCGTGGGCGCACCTGAAGATGAAAGCATCACTTGGAAAGGAAGCACGGCCTGTGATATGGGTGTGTTTGAAGCCGTGGCATACGCTGTGAAGACGTGGAAAGCTCCAGAACTTGGCACGGGTTATAGTTTACCAGTGCTGCTAGCCGTGTTCTTAGTCGTGCTCCTAGCCGTGCCAAACACTAAGCAAGATTGAGGAGTTACATATTTGTGACCAGAGGGAGACACGGTTTGAAATTTGGCCGTGCTGTTGGGCGTACCAGGCGACTGTTATTCACTTGACGAGATTCACTTGGAAAAGGAAAGATAGAATCATATCTTTCCAGTTGAAGATGCTCGGCCATGCCTCAAGAAGTATAAATAGAACAACCCTAATGAGAAAAGGGGGAGGCGGCACGAGAGAAACCCTAGAGAAGAGAAGCTGCTGCCAGGAGCTGTTGCCAGAATAGTTTTGGATTGGAAGCCAAGATATTTCATGTTCGAATTTTCTTTATGGACTCAATTATTTTATGTTTTGCTCTTCTTATTAGATTCATGAGTGGCTAATTGTTTCATACCCGTTCCCTTGAGAAACCCCTGAGTATCATGTGACAGAATTGTTGATGTTCAATAATTTAATTCTATTCTTTGAGTTTGTTCATGTTGCAATTATAGTTTATTCATCTTGATATGTGCGCAATATTAGGATGTAATTATATCTCTGTTATTAAGATTGAGAAATCGGTAATAGAGTAGATCTTGCATGAATAAAAAGACCCTTTGTAATCCTAGAGATAGGTTATAGGAGGTCTTCTGTATTGAACGAGGTCATTGCGGTCTGGTTCAATTGAGAGTCCTAGGATTCTAACGCAATCTTGATTATGTTAATTGAAGAGAGATCTTAATTGGCTTAATTAGGATTAGGGATTATTGATCTTGAGAAAGACTCTAATCTAGTGTAAGAAACTCCGCAGATCAAAGTTTGGATATTAGTCATTGGATAGTGTGGAATTGAGTAAACGCTACATGAGAATTAGGGGTGGATCTTGGGCAGGGTATGTTTAGATCATTGAATTAATTAAGGGAGTGTTTGATTACATTTACTTTGTTCATTTTATTTGTTTCTTTCAGGTTTAGGCAATAATTAGGATAGTTGAGATCATCAATAGTGAGAAGTTAGATAGTAGGAGAATCATTAGTATTAGTACTTATAAGTCTTCGTGGGATAGATACCTATACTCCTATGCTATACTGCTAGTCGATAGGTACACTTGCCTAAGAACTGATCGTAAGCTAGGATTGAGTAGAGGTTTAAACTTGTTTAGAACGGTCAGATCGTCCCATCAAGTTTTTGGCACCGTTGCCGGGGACTTGTAATATTAGGAAAACTTGACACCTACTACTTTAACTATAAATATATATATATATATTTATTTATTTTTATTTTTATTTTTCTTTTAGTTATTTACTTTAATTTCGTTCGTGCTTTCATTCAAATTTGTTGAGGAAATTAAGTTCATAGTTTGTCTGTCGCGGTTTATGACAAGGAGCTCTTCATCTAAGCTTCTTGACTTTGATCCTGAAATTGACCAAACCTTTAGAAGGCGATTAAGAGAAACTGGGCCAATGGCGGATGAACGAAGAACAATGGTTGAATACGCTCGTCCTACTCTAAGCAGCACTGGGTCGTGTATTGTGCAACCAGCAATAGAGGCCAACAACTTCGAAATCAAGGCCTCTACAATGCATATGATTCACAACCAATGCCAGTTTGACGGTTTGTCTGACGAGGATCCTCATGCGCACATTCAGATGTTCTTGGATATTTGTGCAACTGTCAAGCAAAACGGAGTCTCTAAGGAAGCACTGAAATTGCGACTTTTCCCTTTTACTCTCCGGGGGAAAGCAAGGCAGTGGTTTAGTTCATTAAACCGGGATTCCATAACCACTTGGACCCAGATGGCGGAGACTTTCCTGGACTATTATTTCCCACCATCAAAAACTGCCAAGTTGAGAAATGATATCACATCATTCACCCAACTAGATCACGAGCCCCTACATGAAGCATGGATTAGATTTAAGGATCTTCTTAGGAGGTGTCCACATCACCAAATGCCTAATTGGCTGCAAGTTTCCACCTTTTATAACGGACTTGACTATGCAACTCGGCAGACAATTGATGCTGCGGCTGGAGGCACTTTAAATGTGAAAACACCGGAGGAGTTGTTGAGTTTGTTTGAGAACATGGCCAAAAATAATCACCAATGGAGCCATGGTAGACAAAAGCACAGGGTAGTGGGCATTTATGAAGTCGATTTGATGACAGCAATTGCAGCAAAGGTAGATGCACTCGCTTCAAAAGTTGAAGGGATGGCTCTATCTCAACCATACCAATATTGCTTAATTGAACCTCATTCCAACAATGTGGTATCTGAAGTGACAGAATGTGTTGAGTATGTAGGGAATCCCACAATACCATAGAACAATCCTTATAGCAACACATATAATCCAAGGTGGCGTAATCATCCCAACTTCTCCTAGAGTAATCAGCAATCTCAAAGGGGTAATGCACCTGCTCCAGGATTCCAAAGACCAGCTCCACCTCCCTTCCAAGAAAAGAAATCCAGCCTTGAGGATATGATTGCGAAGTTCATTCAAGCGTCAAAGCAACGCCATCAATCCACTGAGGCCGCTCTAAGGAATCATGAAGCTTCAATCCACAACTTGGAGAACCAGATGGGGCAGATTTCTAAAGCGCTTGCTGAGCGACCGCAAGGGTCTCTTCCTGGAAATACAGAGACCAACCTAAAGGAACACGTGAAGGCAGTAACTCTTAGGAGTGGAAAGGAAGTGAAATCAGACAAGTGTGGGGAAACCTCTGTTAGTAGGAAGGGGAAGGAGACTGTTGATAAAGGCGAAACTACTGAGAAAGCAGAAAAGGGCAGAGTTATAGAGGAAAGAAAAAAAGACTTGGAAACTGAGAAGACACCTATCGTCCAGCCCTATAAACCCCCATTGCCATATCCTGCGAGGATGCGGAACGACAAGGATCGGGAACATTTCGGTAAGTTTTTTTATGTGTTCAAACAGTTACATATCAACTTACCACTTGTGGAAGCCCTTTCTCAGATGCCCCGGTATGCCAAGTTCTTGAAAGATTTACTATCTAATAAGAGAAAGATGGAAGAGATCTCCACTGCAACAGTTGGTGCGAGTTGTTCTGCAATTTTACTAAACAAGCTTCCAAAGAAATTGAAAGACCCAGGAAGTTTCACCATACCATGTTCCATTGGTAATTTACCCGTAGAAAAAGCATTAGCAGATCTAGGGGCTAGCATAAACTTGATGCCATATTCCCTCTTTCAAAAGCTGGGATTAGGTGAGCCAAAGCCTACACGGATGAGCCTTCAATTGGCAGATCGATCAGTGAAGTTTCCTAGAGGGGTTATTGAAGATGTGTTAGTAAAAGTAGAAACTTTTATCTTCCCGGTTGATTTTGTGATCTTGGACATGGATGTCGACACTGACGTTCCTTTGATCTTGGGACGCCCCTTTTTAGCCACAGCCCAAGCAAACATTGATGTGGCTGAGGGCCGATTAGTGCTGCGCATTGGGGGAGACAAGTTAGTGATACAAACCCCAGCTGTGATGAAGAAATCGGTAGATTCTGATGATACTTGTTATGCAATTGCTGTAGCTGATACCGTTGTGGACGATATCTTATGCAAGGATCCATTAGAGTTGAGTTTGAGAGTATGCAATATTGAAGAGACAGAAGATGGTGTAATACAAGAAATGTTGACTCATCTTGATGGCAAAGATGAACTTGGAATAACAACAAAGAGGGAGAATATTGATGTAAGAGATTTTACCAAATTGAAGCCCTCTATTGAAGATCCTGGTTAAGTTCATCATTTATTCTTTTGGTCGAGCCAACGACGTTAAACAAAAGCGCTGGCTGGGAGGCAACCGATGCATCTATTAGGTTAGTTTTTCTTTTCTTTTTATTGTCATCATCATTGCATTTGTTAGTAGTAGTTTGACAAGTAAGATTTTAACAAATAGGGTACGATATGGTCTAATTCACACCAAAAGGTACGGGCATTTGTGAAAAGTGTTTCAGTCCCAGGGATGATACGGTTACAGGCACGTCCGTGCCACAAGCCGTGCCACGAGGTAAGATTTTTTTCTCTTGTATAGAGCAGTGGATAGTACGGTTACAAGCACGGCCAAGTCACAAGCCGTGCCATAAGCCGTGCCAGAAGGTAAGACCTTTTCATGTTCTTTTAATTAGATCAGTGGATGGCACGGCTAGTAACACGGGAAGATTTTAAGCCGTGTCGTCAATAGCCTTTTAGGGTTCGCATGTTTCCAGACATAAAACCCCTTTCCCTTCATTTCTCTCTTCATTCCCACATCACCTCTCTCTGCGTCTTCGTTCATTCTCCTTCCCTCTCTGTTGAAGAACGTCATTCCTCACTCTGTCGAGATTTCTCAAGCGTGGTATAGTCAAAATGCCTAGGACTAAGACCGTGGCATGCAAAAACGCTCAACCCCGTTCAACTGGTGGTTCCTCTAGGTCCACCCGACGCTACCCTCCTAACTTGCGGAGCGAGGACGAAGGTAAGTATGATATGGTGCGCGAAAAGAAGACATTTATGCCTAATGTAGTAGTTGATTGGGAAGTGCTAGCTAAGTATGGGTTAGTGGAACGATTTGATTATTTCTTGAACGATCCCGCTTGGAAGGCACTTTTGAGCATTGAGGAGGACATGTACTCTTCGCTAAGTAATGATTTTGTAGCTACACTCAAACTTAGTTTTGGCCGGCATACCCAACTTGATAATGTGGTCTCCTTCTACTGCCAAGGGAGTTACCACCGTGTTGAAATGAGAAACTTTATCAAGTGTTTGGGTATTTATGACGAGGAGTTTATCGACTTCGATGAATTCGCGCAGCTTCCTAATGCCTTTCCTAGGGGCTTACTGCAGCATGGAGTGTGGAATAGTATGGGAACCGGTAGATATGACCTTCCAAATCAAAGGGGAGCCATTTAAGGGATCCTGCCGTGCGTATACTCCATTACATTCTGGCCCGCTCAACAACTGGTAGAGGTGATTCTCAAGGGGTTGTGAATGCTTCAGACCTGTACCAGCTGTGGAGTATGATTACAGGTGCTCGGGTTAATGTCGGATTAGCAGCTGTTTGGTGTTTGAAAAAACAATGCGATCTGGGGAACCATAAGGTTTTTGTCGGCTCTTGGATTACTCGTATTCTGAAAAATTATGGTGTTTTTCCAACCCGGGTTCCTAGGGATAGTTGTGGCAGGAGCACCTCTCTCCCCGGAAGTGTTTTGCAGAGGTGGAGGTTTCACATACCAGATGTGTCTGCCGACCAACAAGAGCCAGAGATAGAACCCGAGCAGGGTGAGGAGCAAGAGCAAGCTCGAGAGCAGGCCGGACCAAATCAGGAGCTTGCAGATTCGGTAAAGAGATTGACTGCAGATTTGGAAGAAATCAAAAGAGAACAAGCCAGGCAGTCGAAACGGGTGAAGGGCTTAAAGAGTTATTTAGTCACTTGTTTATCCCGTATTGGTGAGAAATTGGGGGTAGATCTTCCCCCATGTGGTGGCTCTAGCGATGAGGACGTCGCATCACAAGCTACTCGGGTGCTTTCTGGAGGAGATCGTCACTCGAGTGGTGCATATGATACCGGTTTTCATGTTAGAGAATCCTCGGGTGCAGCTTTCATGGCCTGATATGGAAGTCCCGTAGTTGCGACTGCTGAAGCGAGCAATCAGCAGAATACGGAGGTGATTGGATCTGCTTCTCCTCGCCGATCGGGCACTATACCATTGCCTTCAGATGATGACTTTAGCAGCTGACCTCGCGAGTGGATCGATGGAAGTTGAATCCGGGAGATTTGGACCATTGTATAGAATAGCCGTCTTACTTTGTTTTTACTGTCCTGATTTGTATGATTCTGGAAAACTGACCAACCACTAATGTTTGAAATAGAAAATGCTGATGATAGTTAGCTTTATGTTCAGTCGATTATGAGTTTCTTTCGTTTTGTTTTGTTTTCTTTGTTGTTTTGTTGTTATTGTTATGAGATACAGGCTTTCAAAGTACACCGACCCGTTACGTTTAGCAGAGGTTCTCATGACTCTACTTGTTCGTCGCTTGACTTTCTGTTAACGATCTGCGTTGTAAAAGAATTCAGGGAAGTTTTTCGTTTTCCTTTTGTTTTATTTTTGCTTTTATTCTTTGCTTCCCTTTATGCATTTCATGAGGACATTGGGGACAATGTCTATTATAAGTGTGGGGAAGGGGGTTAGGAAAACGAAACTTGTACGAAACTAGGATACAAGGGTTATGCAATCAAAAATGTAATTTCCTCTTAATTAAGGTATAATCGATGATGACTTTTGACAATCAAGAACTGCTGAGATTTGTTTATACCTCTATAGAATATCTTTAACAATTTTTATTCTCTTATTATGTATTAGAGATACGTTGCTAAAATTACAAGATGAAATCCAAGGGAAGTAAACTTACTTGTCATTTAACCTTTACTTTCGGGAAGTGAGATTGGATTAAGGTCACTAGTGAGTTTAGTATGCCCTTCTTTTTGCCCAGTAGGTAAGCTATATAACTTGGAGTGAAGGCGTAAATGATACTTGTAACTTGGTGATTTCAAAAATAAATAAATAAATAAATAGTTCAGAAGTGGGCCTCATAGACTCGAGTAATTAAGCCTGAGGGATGCCTTTTTTAGGGAATAACATCTATTGACTCGGGTGACGAACTTGGGATCAATGGCTGAAAGCTCGCTACAAGGGTCATGAGAAAAGTCTGAGAAAAATGAACTTAAAAGAGCTTATATAAATGATAGTTGATTGATTGAGATGGTAGAGGTTCGAAGGGGTATTTTTAAAACCTAGTAGCCTAAGATCGCCTGGTCTGGGACTTACTGACCAAGGAAACCGTCTTAATTAATTAAGTAATTGAGTTAACTAGACTCGAACAAGTAAATCCGAGGGACGCCTTCTACGCTGAGGGAATAACGTCTGTTAACTCGAGTGATGAACTCGGGATTATCGATTGAAAGTTTGTTACATGGGTCAGTTAACTTAATTAAGTGCTTCAATGGTAAACTCTTAAGATCAACTTAAGAATTGGATGAAACAGAAAAGGAAGAGCTAGGAGACAAGTGGATACAACATGCCTTTAGTCCCTGTTGTGTTGCTTACAACAGTGGTTAAAAGGATGGTATACTTTATTTTACTAGTATCGATCTTGTGACAATTCTGACTCTGGGAATTTTAGTTTAAATGATAAGGGTAAAAGTTTGATTCACTTGGATTAGCTTTGGGAATTTTAGTATTTGTATTTTGTATACAAATAATGGTAAGATTGAGTAAAGATTATCAATGATTAAGGTGTAGCATGAAATCGATGATGCTGAAATATCTTCTTAATTGCGGGAACATATGAGAACTGGTCCTTTGGGTTTTTTTTAATCCGTGTTTGCTTGAGGGCAAGCAAAACCTTAAGTGTGGGGAAATTTGATAAGAGTAAATTAACCCTGGTAAATCATGGGCATTAATGATGAATTTGTATAATCTTTTGAATAAAATCAATGCGGATTCGGTATTTAACAGATCAATATATGTTTTAGGGTATAATACCAAAGAGAAGGAGAAAGATCACAAAAGGAGCATAATTGAAGCTTAAAAGATCAAGTTAAAGTTACTCACGGACAACACGTGGAAGGCCACGGCTGTGTCATGAACCGTGGGCGCACCTAAAGATGAAAGCATCACTTGGAAAGGAAGCACGGCTTGTGATATGGGTGTGTTTGAAGCCGTGGCATACGCTGTGAAGACGTGGAAAGCTCCAGAACTTGGCACGGGTTATAGTCTACCAGTGCTGCTAGCCGTGTTCCTAGTCGTGCTCCTAGCCGTGCCAAACACTGAGCAAGATTGAGGAGTTACATATTTACGACCAGAGGGAGACACGGTTTGAAATCTGGCCGTGCTGTTGGGCGTGCCAGGCGACTGTTATTCACTTGACGAGATTCACTTGGAAAAGGAAAGATAGAATCGTATCTTTCCAGTTGAAGATGCTCGGCCATGCCTCAAGAAGTATAAATAGAACAACCCTAATGAGAAAAGGGGGAGGCGGCACGAGAGAAACCCTAGAGAAGAGAAGCTGCTGGCAGGAGCTATTGCCAGAATAGTTTCGGATTGGAAGCCAAGATATTTCGTGTTCGAATTTTCTTTATGGACTCAATTATTTTATGTTTTTCTCTTCTTATTAGATTCATGAGTGGCTAATTGTTTCATACCCGTTCCCTTGAGAAACCCCTGAGTATCATGTGACAGAATTGTTGATGTTCAATAATTTAATTCTATTCTTTGAGTTTATTCATGTTTTAATTATAGTTTATTCATCTTGATATGTGCGCAATATTAGGATGGAATTATATCTCTGTTATTAAGATTGAGAAATCGGTAATAGAGTAGATCTTGCATGAATAAAAAGACCCCTTGTAATCCTAGAGATAGGTTATAGGAGGTCTTCTGTATTGAACGAGGTCATTGCGGTCTGGTTCAATTGAGAGTCCTAGGATTCTAACGCAATCTTGATTATGTTAATTGAAGAGAGATCTTAATTGGCTTAATTAGGATTAGGGATTATTGATATTGAGAAAGACTCTAATCTAGTGTAAGAAACTCCGCAGATCAAAGTTTGGATATTAATCATTGGATAGTGTGGAATTGAGTAAAAGCTACATGAGAATTAGGGGTGGATCTTGGGCAGGGTATGTTTAGATCATTGAATTAATTAAGGGAGTGTTTGATTACATTTACTTTGTTCATTTTATTTGTTTCTTTCAGGTTTAGGCAATAATTAGGATAGTTGAGATCACCAATAGTGAGAAGTTAGATAGTAGGAGAATCGTTAGTACTAGTACTTATAAGTCTTCGTGGGATCGATACCTATACTCCTATGCTATACTGCTAGTCGATAGGTACACTTGCCTGAGAATTGATCGTAAGCTAAGATTGAGTAGAGGTTTAAACTTGTTAGAACGGTCAGATCGTCCCATCAACTACTCTAGAACTTATCGTATTTTCTTCCGTAGCGTTCATCCCGACTTATCAATCGGTCTTTCATCCCGATTGTGGCGTCTACATAATATACCAAGGTTCTTGTCTCACTTATAGGCAATGGGTCGCGGTTTCCACTCGATTGTTTGGCATCTTGGGTAGCAATTCCGAACGTATTGGTATTGGGTTTCGTCACACGTTGGCGTGGTTCGTATCACTCCCTATGTCTACGCCTACTGATAATCAAATTCTTCCACCATAGTGCAGTGTATCCTGTAAACTCGATTGCAGCCAATCAGACTCTAATATTATCATCAATCTCATAACATTCAAAGAGACCCTCAACCTTATCCTCCTAGTACAAATAATCATCAACTGATCCCTTGCCGTCATAAGAAGGCATCGGCAGCTTCACATATTTCATTCCCCGAGGTGGCCTGGAATCCCTATTCTGATATGGATTAGCCCCAAAGTTGTCTTCCCTTTCTTCCTTATAAGGATGATGATCCCCATCCATCATTCTATTCAGATTTTCATCTCCCACTACTTTGTCTCTCTGAGGGTTATGTGGAGCTACCCGAGGTGGTGCCTGAAGGTTCACCACTGGTGGTTGTGGTAATGTCATCCTATCAATCCTAGTTACCATAGTAGCAACTATGATAGTAAGATCTTGGAGCTATCATTCCAAAGTCTTGCTACTTGCAATATTATGATCCTAACCTCCACCAACTTGGCTATTGGCTTCATTACCAATTCCCCCATTCACACTTTCGTTGGACTTTTTGTGATTCAAGAAGTAATCCTACAAATTTCAGCACAATCCTTCAACAACACTAACCCGCACGTTTAACAACCACAATAATGCAATGGCTCACGTTCCAAAAAGAATTATAGGCATAAGGAAATAATTTAGTACTCCAAGTAAAGTCCAATAAATGAAGTACACACAAAACTACTTTTAAGTAGTTAAAATTAAATTCAACTACAAGTGCTTAAGTAACTAGTCAATTACTTTCATACTTTAATGATTAGTTTGAATTTCAAATTCTATTACTCGCTTTCCTTTTTCTTGCCTTGGTTTCTCACCACTTAAATACACAATTGGCAGTAATTAAATACATATACAATACTCAATTCACCACCACACAACTCCCCTTCTACTCACAGTCCCAATATGTTTACGCCACTAGCAACAATTATCTTTACAACATACACTAAAACTCATGCTAAATGCACAAACTCTTTACTAAATTTACAAAAACAAAACTCCACATACACACCTCTTCAAGTCATGGTGCAACAACCTCTCCAAATACAACACAATTTCACTTGAAAACACAACACCATAACACGGTAACAAATTCAAATGAACACCCTTAATGCACTTTCCACAAATGGTAAGATTCAATTTCAAATTCAAATGAAATGTAATCAATACCACTCAATAACTACTTCAAGCTTAATGGATGTATTTGAATTTCAAATGATTTCCTATTTTTCCACTCAAATTCAAATTTGGAAATTGTAACTTATTCTCCTCAATTTCGAATTCACAAAGGTCATGCTTTTCTTTTCACCATAAAATATTGTATTTCCAATTCCACAATCAAACACTAGGACATAAAATTATTACTCCCCTTCCTTTTATGGAAAATTCAATAACAGAGAAGCTACAATATGATATCCACTTTGCCACACACAACACTACAACACATGACAATAATTTCAAAAAACAACACTTTTCTGAGCTTCAAATTTCACTTCCCTTAAATGATGATAATGATGATTTCCCTTAAACCAATCATGGTCAACTTAAGGAGACAAAGAATATGGTAAGTACTCCACATCCAAAACAATTAACAACAAGGAAATCACTTCAACAACATAATTGAAATAATTCAATTCTTCAATACACAATTTTGGATCAAAGTGATAAGAACCCTATATTTCCGAATTCCAAATTGCAAATCCCTCCTCTTAAACCTCAAGCTTTGATACCAAAAGATGATGTACCTAAAAGGGGACTAAGCACAATCAAAACAACCTAAATATAAACGTCAAAAGACAAGATCAAATTCAGTTCACAAGAGAGACAATTTGCATGAACCCTAATTGATGGATGATGAATCAAATGATAAAATCTAGGAGATCAAATCCACAAAGATAATAATCCTTAATTGAATTAATTAACCAACTTAAATTCCAAGAGAATTCCAATCAACAATACACAAATTCAAACCGTGATCCTCTTCACAACAAAGAAATTCCACGCCACAAGTATAATGACAAATTGATGGTATTAACAAGTGCTAAAAACCAATCAATTATGCAATGATAGTTTCATTACAAATAGAATCAAAATTTGACCAAGAAGACTTTAATCCAACCCTAGATATGACTCACTAGAGATGAAAAGAAACACAACAATAAGAAATTGATATAACTCACAATTTCCCCTTGTTGCACTTGTCACAATTCCAATTCTTGGGATTGAAATTGATAAGAGAAATGGAACTAGGAAGAGCCTTAATTCTCTCACGTAAAGTGTATGTTTAAATCTGAAAAATGGCCTCCTCAAACCCTACTTTAAGCAAGTATTTATACTTACTCCTTTTAGGGTTAGAAAATACACAAAATTACAACTATGCCACTTTTAGGGTCGCCGGTCCTAAATGAAAATTACAATCAAAATGAAAGTGTTCCAAAAGAAAATACAACATAAAATAGTCCATAGAACAATTACAAAGTACAAAATATTATAAATCTTCATGAGCCAATGCTTCAAAATGGAAACAATCGCAATGAGCCTTTGAATGCAAATCTGATGATGTCCCATGGCCATAAACTAATGTTGGACATGTTGGCATCCCATGGAGAATTATTATTATACCTCTAAGATTATTTCTCAAATACTTATTAGATAAAAAGAAATGAAGTAAAATATGAGCGATTTTGATCATCATCTAAATCTCATTCTGAAAGCATTTATGATGCTAGAAAATTTCCCATCAGGAATCAAAATCCTACAAGACCTATTATTAGGGCACACTTATCATACTTTACAGGGTAGTGGAAAAACTCACTAAAACTTAACTTGTGGGTTATCCGTGGACCGAACTAAACTGAAGATGAGTTAGACCGACGAGTTGATTTAAAGACCGGGTATGTTGAGGGCCATTTTTATTTGTTTGTTATTTACTTGGAACCATTTATGTTTTAAGTTTTTGGGACTCCTTTATTTGGTTGTAATAGGTGCTTTGAGAACTGGCCACCCTAAAGTGGCATAGTTATAATTTTGTGGACATTTTAACCCTAAAGGGAGTAATTATAAATACTTGCTTAAGTAGGGTTTTGAGAGCTTTTGAAATTTTTAGAATATACACTTCACATGTAAGGGTTAGCATTCATCATAAATCCAATTACTCTTATCAATTTCAATCAAAAAATTGAAATTGTGGTGACTGGCATCAAAGAGAATTGTGAGTAATATCAATTCCCTTTGTTGTATTTTTCCTTTTCATCACTAGTGAGTCATATCTAAGGTTGATTAAGATTGTTCTTGATCTGATTGATTGCATTTGTAACCTCTTTGTAATGATAAAGATTGATTGCTTTTAGCATTTGTTTTAACCATCAATTTTGCTATAGTTTAAACTGTGGAATGGCCTTGATTGTGAGGAGGATCACAACCTTGTTTTGATTGTTGATGATTGGAAATTCTCTTAGAGTTTATAGTTGATTTAATGATTCAATTGAGGATTTCATCATTGTGATTTTATTTCCTTAAAGTTTAGCATTTCGGATTAACTTACACAATTTGGGTTACACAATATTTGTTACCCTTTTGAACCGGATTTGATCTCATCCTTTAAGGATTGTAATTTGGTTCATTTGCATGTGCTTAAACTCCCTTTTAGGCACATCATCTTTTGGTATCAAAGAAATCAAATTTGGAAATCTATATTGATTATGTCCTAGTTGAAGAATTAGTTACAAGTATTAAGGATTTGCGCCATTTGAATAACTAGTTTGATTGAAATTATTTGATTGTCTTTCAAATTGGATTTGCATGTGCCTAATATTGGTTTTGAGCACATTAGTCACCTTATTGAAATGATCTTCTTCTTACCAAATGATTATAAGCTATGTCTAGTTTCTGCTAGTAATGAATTAGATTATGCTTAGCAGTGTCTTGCCTCTCTTCTAAGCCCTTTAAGTCTAGCATATGTAAGGTATCTAGTTTATGCTCGGCATTGATTGCTAAATGTGTAGAGGGTATCAAGACTTCCATAGGGACTATTAGGGAAAGGTGTCGCTTAGGTTTGTTTCCATTTGGACATCCTATATGCCCAAAGTGTCATGCCATTCTTTATGGTTCTCATGAACCATATGACTTAGCACCTTTAACTAATAGGAATCCGACTCCTCCAAGACCTATCACCAGGGCCCGAGCTAAGGGTCTCCATAATCTAGCTTTGAGGGTTTTGCTAGAGAAACCTAATCTTCAGAAAACTAACCTACTTCCTATATCTTCGCATTATAATTTTGATGCATTTCAGTAGGTTCACTTATCAATCTTACAGGATGCAACAACACCTATACTATTAAGCGAATCAGGGTTTTCAATGGAACCTAATTCAAACGTTTCTTAAAGACCGGCATTATGAAGGATCATTTCTTCTATATATTTCTCCTTTTATGGAATATTTATATGTTGTAATTTTTTTTTTGGGGACACTTTCATTTCATTGTAATCTTCATTTAGGACTAGCCACCTTAAAAGTGGCAAACTTGTAATTTTAACCATTTTCTAACCCTAGGGGTAGCATGTATAAATACTTGCTTATAGTAAGGTTTGATGAGGCCATATTTGCATATTAAACAATAGCACTTCACGTGTGGGAATTAGGGTTCATCCTAGTTCTAATCCTCTTATCAATTTCAACCTAAGAATTGGAATTGTGGCGAGTGCAACAAGGGGAAATTGTGAGTCATATCGATTTCTTTCTTTGTTGTTTTTCATTTCTTCTCTAGTGAGTCATATCTAGGGTGGATTTGAAGTTTCTTGGACTTATTTGTGAATGTAATTCGTGAACAATTGTCATGTTAAGATTGATTGTTCTTTTAGTACTTGAATACACTATCATTTTAGTGTTAGCATGAATTGGAACTGGAGGAAGAGTGGAAATCACGGTTTTGATGCCATCCATTTTGGTTTGATTCACGTGGAATTCAATTATTTTTGTTATCATATGGTGAAGATTACAAATAGGGATTGCAATTACATCATTTGATCTTTGGTTTTCCATAAATCTCCAAAGGTGTTCACGTGAATTGTCATCTAAGTGGGCCGGTTTATATGTGATTTGTGAATTGTTTTTCTTGAATCATTTCATTGTGCTTGAACTTGATTTTGAGCACATCATCTTGTGGTACTAGAGCACAAGTTGGGAGAAGGGATTAAGTGTTGGTTGATTTCGTGATTATCACTTTCAATTAGGGTTCTTCATTTTTGAACCGAAATTGTGTGTAGTGATTTTGAGTTGCGAAAATTGTCTTGATTGAAATTCTAATTTACTGCTTGTTGAAGTTGGATTGGAGGGATTGTTGTAGCTTCTTGTGGTTGATCATTTTCATGGAAGGGAAGGAGAGTAGAAGTGTTGTTAATTCAAAAATTGTTTGAACTTGAAAAAATTGCCTATTCTTGTCGTGATTAGCTTGTTGCTTGAAGGAGCTTGTGTAGTTTGTTATTGTGAATCCATTGTGCAAATTCGAAATTGGGGAAGTATTTTACAGATTTTCATTGTGTTGAATAGTAAGGAATCTATTTGAATTCAAACACATCAATTAAGTTATGGGAGTTAATGAGTGTTATTTGAATTTGAAATTCATTTCTTACCAATTGAGGAAGGATTGCAATTAGTGAAGAGGTTGAAATTGAAATTTGAATTGCTACCTATTTGTTAAAGTTGCAGATTAAATTTGTGGAAAGTGGAGCATATCTTGTTATCCTTGCCGCGGAAGTGGAAGTGTATTTGTTGTTGTTGCCGTAGAAGTGGAGTGTAATATTTGTGTTGTTGCCGTGGGAGTTGCTTGTGAAGGAGTGACTTGTGGAACTTAGAAAAATTTGTTGCACCATGATTTTGAAAGAAGTGGGAAATATTGTTGTCGTGTTGATTGAATTTGAATTCAATAATGTCTAGTGAAATGCTTCAATATGCTAATGTATTGCGTCGAACATTAAGTACATTTGCTAATAAGGAGGAAGAACAAAGGGAAAACTTGTTCCACACTTCTTGTAGGATACAAGGAAATTTGTGTGTCCTTATAATTGATGGTGGTAGTTGTACTAATGTAGTAGCTACATCTTTGGTATCGAAGCTAAAGCTTTCAACTATTCCACATCCCAAACCATATAAACTACATTGGCTTAATGATCAAGGAAGTCTGTATGTTACCCAAAGAGCTAGGGTACCCTTCAGTATAGGGGAGAAGTATTGTGATGAAATTGAATGTGATATCTTGCCTATGTGTGCATCCCATATTTTGCTTAGTAGACCTTGGTTATATGACAGGAAGGCCTTACATGATGGCTTTAGGAATACATATGTGTTCCAAAAGGAGGGCAAATGAGTTATTCTGAATCCTATGTCACCTTCAGAGGTCCAAAATGTCCAACAACAGATTAATCGACCATTAGAGGTTAAAAAGGCTTTGATGCAATATGATGATTCTGAGGAAAAGAAGGTATTGTTGATGGGACAGGGTGAGATGGAGAGGTTAATCATAGAAGAGGCTTCAACATACTTGCTTCAGTAGAGATGTGTATTAGGGTTACGGGAACCACAATCTCTACCTTCAGCAGTTTCTCAAGTATTGAATGAGTATACTGACATTTTTCCTGATGATTTGCTAGCAGGATTACCACCTTTGAGAGGGATAGAGCATGCTATTGATCTTATGCCCGATTCAGTGTTACCAAACCGACCTGCATATCGCATGAATCTTAAGGAGGCTAAGGAATTGAAACGTTAGGTAGATGAATTGGTTGAATTCAGGTTTGTTAGAGAGAGTCTCAGCCCATGCGCTGTTCCTACCCTTCTTATTCCCAAGAAGGATGAAACTTGGAGAATGTGTATCGATAGCAGAGCCATCAACAAATCACCATTAAATACAGGTATACTATTCCTAGACTTGATGATATGTTGGATGAGCTGCATGGTTCACAGGTTTTCTCCAAAGTGGATCTTAAAAGCAGATATGACCAGATTCGGATGAGGGAAGGGGATGAATGGAAGACTGCTTTTAAAACACGTCATGGATCGTATGAATGGTTGGTTATTCCCTTTGGTTTGAGTAATGCTCCTAGTACTTTTATGAGGTTGATGAACCATGTACTGAAAGAATTTCTAGGAAAATTTGTTATTGTTTATTTTGATGATATTCTGATCTACAGCAAAGACCTAGAACAACATGTAGAGCATCTTCGGGTAGTATTTTTAGTATTGAGGACACAACAGCTATTTGCAAATATTTAGAAGTGTTCCTTTTGCCCAACTGAGGTAACATTTTTGGGTTTTGTTATGTCAGGTTCAAGTGTTAGGATGGATGAGGAGAAAGTGAGGGCAATCAAAGAATGGCTAACACCCACTTCAGTTACTGAGGTAAAAAGTTTTCATGGGCTTGCATCTTTTTATAGACGCTTTGTCCAAAATTTTAGTAGTATTGTCAGTCCTCTCATAGAATTGACTAAGAAGAGTGTTCCTTTTATTTGGAGTGAAAAAGCCCAGAGGAGTTTTGAAGAGATAAAAGAAAAACTCACTTGTGCTCCATTACTAGTTTTACCTGATTTTGACAAAGTTTTTGAATTGGAATGTGATGCTTTTGGGATTGGAATTGGTGTTGTATTAATGCAGGAGAAGAGACCTATAGCATATTTTAGTGAGAAGTTGAGTGGAGCAACTTTGAACTATTCTATATAATGATAAGGAATTTTATTCCTTAGTAAGGGCTTTCATGATGTGGCAGCGTTATCTCCTCCCGAAAGAGTTTATTATTTATACCGATCATGAATATTTGAAACATTTCAGGGGACAACATCATTTGTCTAAGCGCTAAGCTAAGTGAGTAGAATTTCTAGAGGGTTTTGCTTATGTGATAAAGTACAAAAAGGGTAATCAGAATATTGTTGCTGACACTTTATCATGACAGTATGTACTTATCACTTCTCTTTAGTCAAAATTGCCGGGTTTTGAGTTGTTGAAAGAACAATATGTATGTGATGAGGAATTCAAAACTATCATGGAGAGGTGTCTTAGAGGCAGGATGTATGATGGATATTGTGTGATAGATGGTTTTCTATATAAATCAGGAAAACTATGTATTCCATCTAGATCTGTGAGGGAATTATTAGTGAGGGAAGCACATGCAAGTGGTTTGTTAGGACATTTTGGTGAGAAGAGAACTTTAGCCATATTGAGGGAGAATTTCTATTGGAAGTGTATGATAAAGGATGTCCATAGGGTACTAGAAAGGTGTGGTGTTTGCAAGAGAGCCAAAGGGAGGAAAGGTGCATAGGGTGAATATATGCCTTTACCTATACCATATAAACCGTTGACTAATATCAGTATGGATTTTGTGTTGGGATTACCTAAAACACAAAGGGGGAAAAACTGTATTGTGGTGGTTGTTGATCGATTCAAAAAAATGTCACACTTGGTGCCATGTCACAAAATAGATGATGCTCTTTTTATTCCTAACCTTTTTGTGCAGGAAATTGTCAAATTACATGGAATTCCACACAACATAGTGTCAGACAGAGATACTAAGTTCCTTAGTTTCTTTTGGAAAACACTATGGAGAAGACTGGGTACTAAACTGATGTACAGTACCTTTTGCCATCCCCAGACAGATAGACAAACAGAGGTTGTCAACTGCACGCTTGGGAATCTACTCAGAGCAATAATTGGCAAGAATCTTACTGATTGGGACTTGTGTCTTCCTATTATTGAGTTTGCTTACAATAGATCTACTCATAGTTCAACCAGTAAGTCTCCCTTTGAAGTTTTTTATGGCTATAGTCCTTCCATTCCATTGGATTTTATAGCTAGACCAGTGATAAAGGAAGAAAGTCTTAGTGGAGTTAACCGAGCCCGACAAATTCAGCACATCCATGATCGGACAACTGAACACCTTTAGAAGACCCAGGAACAGCAGAGGATCCAGGGAAATAGACACAGGAAAATTCATCTCTATAATCTAGGTGACTTAGTTTGGATTAATCTTAGCATGGACAGGTTTCCACATAAAAAGTCACAGAAGCTATCTCCTAGATCAGACGTACCATTCAGGGTCTTAAAGCGCATCAACGACAATGCCTATCGCATGAGTTACCAGGAGAGTATGGAGTATCGGCAACTTTTAATGTCTTAGATCTCTCACCATACTTAGCAGATGACGTGCATGAAGACCCATCAGATTTGAGGGCAAATCTTCTAGAAGCCTAAGGACATGATAGGAATCCGAATCTTCCAAGACCTATCACTAGGGCCCAAGCTAAGGGTCTCCATAATCTAGCTTTGAGGGTTTTTCTAGAGAAACCTAATCTTCAGAAAACTAACCTACTTCCTATATCTTTGCATTATAATTTTGATGCATTTCAGCAGGTTCACTTATCAGTCCTACAGGATGCAAAAACACCTATACTACTGAGCGAATCAGGGTTTTCAATGGAACCTAATTCAAAAGTTTCTTGAAGACCGGCATTATGAAGGATCATTTCTTCTATATATTTCTCCTTTTATGGACTTTTTATATGTTGTAATTTTTCTTTTGGGACACTTTTATTTCATTGTAATCTTCATTTAGGACTAGCCACCTTAAAAGTGGCAAACTTGTAATTTTGACCATTTTCTAACTTTAGTAGTAGCAAGTATAAATACTTGCTTATAGTAGGGTTTAAGGAGGCCATTTTTGCAGATTGAGCAATAGCACTTCACGTGTGGGAATTAAGGTTCATCTTAGTTCTAATCCTCTTATCAATTTCAACCCAAGAATTGGAATTGTAGCGAGTGCAATAAGGGAAATTGTGAGTCATATTGATTTCTTTCTTTGTTGTTTTTCATTTCTTCTCTAGTGAGTCATATCTAAGGTGGATTTGAAGTTTCTTGGACTTATTTGTGAATGTAATTCATGAAAAATTGTCTTGTTAAGATTGATTGTTCTTTTAGTACTTGAATTCACTATCATTTTAGAGTTAACATGAATTAGAATTGGAGGAAGAGTGGAAATCACGGTTTTGATGCCATCCATTTTGGTTTGATTCACGTGGAATTCAATTATTTTTGTTATCATATGGTGAAGATTACAAATAGGGATTGCAAGGTTTTCCATAAAATCTCCAAAGGTGTTCACGTGAATTGTGATCTAAGTGGGTCGGTTTGTATGTGATTTATGAATTGTTTTTCTTGAATCATTTCATTGTGCTTGAACTTGATTTTGAGCACATCATTAACAAACTCTTATTTGTAGCCTCTGCTTGACCATTGCCCTATAGGTAGTAGGGCATAGACTTGAAATGATCTATAGCATAAGAAGCTAGTAATTGCCATACATGAGAATTAATGAAAGGAGTACCATTATTGGACAAGATGTGCTTTGGAATGCCGAATCTTCATATAATGTTCTCCATCACGAAACTTTCAATCTCTAGTCCTATAGCCTTCATTAAGGGAGTAGCCTCTACCTATTTTGTAAAACATTTAGTTCCTACCAAAATCTAGATACATCCTCTTGATGATGGGTGAATCAAGTCAATCAAGTCAAATGCCTAGGCATAGAAGTGCCATGGCATCATGACCCTATGGAGTGTAACTATAGGGGCATGAATGGCATTACCATGTTGCCAACAATTTTAATACAATTGAAGGCATTAGCTTCCATAGTTAGTCAATAATAGCCCATATTAAGTAAGTGGTAATGTAACTTTCTTCCTCCCTAATACTCTTCACATTCTCTAGCATATGCTTTAGTCAATATCAATTTTGTTTCATGAGCCTCATTATTAATGCAATAGAAATCAAGTTTAAATGCCAATGGTATTTCTTGACCTTCATGCGAGGTTAACACAATTCTTACCCCCTATCCCTTACTTGCAAAGCCATCAAATTGAAGTGATCACTCCCTTTTTACTTTAATTATAAGGGAATCCTCATGAAACTCTACTGCATGGCATCCACGATAAGGCTTTCACATGCATTTAAGAAGTTTGCTAGCAAATCAGCTAAAGCTAGTGAGTTGATAGGTTTCAGGGAGTGAACTATTGATGTGCTCAACAAATCAGCATGCCGCTTGTGAATTTGTGGAATTGTATATGGTGTAAGGTGCTGCACATTAACATTAATTGTGAGTGTGAAACCATGACCAAGAAAGGGAAGTGAGTAGTAGAATTTGAATTCAAAATCAAACATTAAAGTGTGAATGTAATTGAACTCATTACTTAAACACTTGTTAGTTGAATTTAATTTCTTAACTACTTGGAAATATTTATTTGTGTTTCAATTATTTTACGTGCCTTTACTTGAAGTGATAATAAGTATTTATTGTATTGGTTGTGTGTTGCACCGAGGCTGTGTTGTTGTGGTGTGTGTAGTGAAGTGTGTTGTTAAGTTGTTGAAGTTAGTTAGCAACCATATCAAATGATGTGCATACTTCTATTGATTTAGTACATCAAGTATTGACTTCTTCTCCAACTATTGTTGATGGACAAAGAGAAAATTTGTTCTATACTTCTTATAGGGTAAAAGGAAACTTGTGTGTCATTATTGTTGATGGTGGTAGTTGTACTAATGTTGTAGTTGTATCATTAGTATCAAAATTGAAACTTGTAACTACTCCACATTCTAAACCCTACACATTACATTAGTTAAATGATAAGGAGAGTCTTTATGTGACCCAAAGGGCAAAGGTACCATTCAGTATAGGGGATAAATACTATGATGAGATTGAATATGATGTTCTTCCTATGTGTACAACCCATATATTGCTTGGCAAGCCATGGTTATTTGACAGGAGGGTCTTACATGATGGCTTTAGGAATACATATGTTTTCCAAAAGGAGGCTAAACACATCATTTTGAATCTAGTGTCACCTTTAGAGGTCTAAAAGGTTCAACAACAGATCCATAGGCCATCAAAGATTCTTGAGGTTCATAACCACATGAACCAACCTTCAAAGGACCAAACCATGCAGAAGCAGATATGCCGACCTTAAGAGGTTCCTAGTTACATGAGCTAACTGATGGACGATCTGACCGTTCTAAACAAGTTTAAACCTCTACTCAATCCTAGCTTACGATCAGTTCTAAGGCAAGTGTACCTATCGACTAGCAGTATAGCATAGGAGTATAGGTATCGATCCCACGAAGACTTATAAGTACTAGTACTAACGATTCTCCTACTATCTAACTTCTCACTATTGATGATCTCAACTATCCTAATTATTGCCTAAACCTGAAAGAAACAAATAAAATGTAACCAAACACTCCCTTAATTAATTCAATGATCTAAACATACCCTGCCCAAGATCCACCCCTAATTCTCATGTAGCTTTTACTCAATTCCACACTATCCAATGATTAATATCCAAACTTTGATCTGCGGAGTTTCTTACACTAGATTAGAGTCTTTCTCAAGATCAATAATCCCTAATCCTAATTAAGCCAATTAAGATCTCTCTTCAATTAACATAATCAAGATTGCAATAGAATTCTAGGACTCTCAATTGAACTAGACCGCAATGACCTCGTTCAATACAGAAGACCTCCTATAACCTATCTCTAGGATTATAAGGTGTCTTTTTATTCATGCAAGATCTACTCTATTACCGATTTCTCAATCTTAATAACAGAGATATAATTCCATCCTAATATTGCGCACATATCAAGATGAATAAACTATAATTGCAACATGAACAAACTCAAAGAATAGAATTAAATTATTGAACATAACATCAACAATTCTGTCACATGATACTCAGGGGTTTCTCAAGGGAACGGGTATGAGACAATTAGCCACTCATGAATTCAATAGGAAGAGCAAAACATAAAATAATTGAATACATAAACAAAATTCAAACACGAAATATCTTGGCCTCCAATCCGAAACTCTTCTGGCAACAGCTCCTGGCCGCCGCTTCTCTTCTCTAGGGTTTCTCTCGTGCACCCTCCTCCCTCAATTCTCATTAGGGTTGTTCTATTTATACTTCTCAAGGCATGGCCGAGCATCTCCAGCTGGAAAGATACGGTTGTATCTTTCCTTTTCCAAGTGAATCTCATCAAGTGAATAATAGTCGCCTAGCACGCCCAACAGCACGGCAGGATTTCAAACCGTGTCGCCCTCTGGTCGCAAATATGTAACTCATCAATCTTGCTCAGTGTTTGGCACGGCTCAGAGCACGGCCAGGGGCACGGCTAGCAGCATTGCTATCAACACGGCTAGAGGAACGGCTAGATTAGTACCCGTGCCACGTTCTGGAACTTTGCACTTCTTTGCAGTGTCTGCCACGGCTTCAACACACCCCTATCACGAGCCGTGCTTTTCTTCCAAGTGAAGCTTTAATCTTCAGGTGTGCCCACGGTTCATGACACGGCCGTGTCTTTCCATGTGTTGTCTGGGAGTAAATTTAACTTGATCTTTTAATCTTCAATTATGCTCCTTTTGTGATCTTTCTCCTTCTCTTTAGTATTATACCCCGAAACATGTATTTTCATCTGTTAAGTACCGAATCCGCATTGATTTTATTCAAAAGATTATACAAATTCATTCTTAATACCCATGATTTATAAGGGTTAATTTACTCTTATCACTAACCTATAGAGGACAAAACTTGTTAGACACACATGTGCCAACCTTTAGAGGTTCCTATGGGTCATAGTCAAATTGCCAACCACCAGAGGACCAAACTGTTCAGAGCTAGTTGTGTTCACATTCAGAGGTTCCATAGGATATAGAGGGCTAAGAGGGTTAAAGACATACGAGTGAATCAAGAAAGGAGGCAACAATATTAGTGGAATGGGTTGAGATAGGAGAGGTCTTAGTGGATAATGCACCATTAAGTTTAAGTCTAATGAAGATGTCAAAGATGCTTTTAACAGGTTTACAGCTATCACAAATGATCTTGCATCACTTGGAAAGAAACTTCCAGATCCAGATCTTGTGAGGAAAATGTTGAGGATATTGCCACCATCTTGGGATGCAAAGAAAACT
The DNA here is from genome assembly GCA_037954665.1 of Laguncularia racemosa. Taxonomy (NCBI): domain Eukaryota; kingdom Viridiplantae; phylum Streptophyta; class Magnoliopsida; order Myrtales; family Combretaceae; genus Laguncularia; species Laguncularia racemosa. Next base: position 33,586 of record JBBMOL010000278.1, read on the forward strand.
GCTATAGAGGAAGCTCAAGACCTAAAGAAGCTAACTCTCAGTCAATTGAGAGAAAAGCTCATGGCATATGAGTCACACATAAAGTCCACGCAAAGAGGAGAAGACGGTACCAAAGGAATTGCGTTTAAAGTCAAGGAAATAAAGCAAAATGAAACTGAAACGGATGATAGCGACGATGAGAAAGAAGAGGACATCAATCTTCTAGCATGTAGACTCAACAGGCTGCTCAAGAAGCAAAGAGGTAAGAAGTTTAATGTTTTCAAGAAAAGTACTGAATATAAGTATAATGATGCAAGAAAAACGTACAAGGAGAAAGAAAAGAAGAAAGAAAAAAGGGAGATTCAATGTTATGAATGCAAAAAGCCAGGACACATCAAATACGAATGTCCAACACTGATCAAGAAAATGGAAAATTATAAAAAGAAAAGTCGAGCAATGCTAGCAACATAGAGTGATTTAGAGGATATAGAGACAAATTCAGAGGATTCAGAAGAAGAAGAGGATGAGGCAAATTTATGCTTAATGGCTAGTTCTGAGGTACATTCTGAATCTGATGAAGATGTAACTGAAACTGACATGCTAGTAGAAATGAGTAAGCTACTAAAGGCACTAAAAAGGGCTGATACAAAATTAGCTAAGTATGAAAATGAAATAAACGCTCTTAAAAATGAAAAGGAGGTAGTAAAGCAAACAAATTCGTTACTTGCGGATGAAAATGATATCTTGAAACAAGAAAATGAATCCATGCATGTGAGTATAGAGAAACTAAGAATAGAAAATCAACTACTTGAAGCAGAAACAAGTAACATGAAGGTAAAGATTGATGAACTGTCAAATTCGTTGAAAACTACCTTTAAGAAATTTGATGAAAATGATAAGAAATTGACCATGTTAATTTCTTCACAAAGAGTTTCGAATGAAAAACATGGGTTAGGATATGAGCATGGTTCGAGTTTAAAATCGAATCAAAATACAGTTTTTGTTAAAGTTAAGCAAGTCTTAACTGATAAATTCAAAAGTAAAGAGTATGTTTCGAATACAAATATTGTTAAAAGAGGAAATACCAGAGACTTTTACAGAAGTTATTCTGACAAAAGTATCCACACAATGGGTACTACAGAAGCAATACCAGAAGGTATAACAGAAGTTATACAAACCAGAATTTCCAGAAACAGGTAAATGACAGGTATAGGAATGTTAATTCTTATGCATGCTTCTTTTGTAATAAATTTGGTCATATTGAGAAATTTTGCTATTATAAAAGAAATAAGCTCAGTAGTCAACAAGTAAATCGAAGAAATCAAATGAGCTTATCTTTTAAAGGGCCCAAACTTGCTTGGGTTCCTAAAAGGACTTAATTCTTTTTATTTGTACAGGGACATGAAGCTAAAATAAGAGGAACTTAGTATTTGGATAGTGGATGTTCTAGACATATGACTGGAGATGCTTCATTGTTCAATAGCATAACTTGGGAAGAAAAAGGGTATGTAAAGTTTGGAGATGATAGTAGAGGTAAAATAATTGCCACTGGAACGATTGGTATGCCTACGTTTCTTATTGAAAATGTATATCTTGTGCAAGGTTTAAAACATAATTTACTTAGTATTAGTCAGTTATGTGATAAAGGTTATAGAATGATTTTTTATCAAGACAAGTGCTATGCTTTTAATGAAAAGGATGAAAGATTATTTTAAGGAATTAGGAAAAGAAATATCTATCTTATAAAACCAGATGAAATCAATAATGATTGTTGTTTAATTTCTTTGAATGATCATGTTTTTGCTTGGCATAAACGACTAAGACATGTTAATTTTAATCACTAAGAAAAATTATCTAAAAAGGATATTATTAAAGGATTACCTAAGATAAATATTAAACAAGACGTGAAATGTGATACTTGTTTAAAGAATAAAATGGTTTCTGTTTCTCATAAAAGTAAAAATGTAATCTCAACTAAGAGATCAGTTGAATTATTGCATCTAGATCTTTTTGGACCTACTAGAGTCTTAAGCATAGGTGGAAGCAAATATGGATTTGTTATTGTTGATGATTTTTCAAGATACACTTGAGTTATATTCTTGCGACACAAGAGAGATACCTTTGATTCTTTTCAAAAGTTTGCAAAACAAATACAAAATGAAAAAGGAGTTTTCATAACTAGTCTTCGAACTGATCATGGCACAGAATTTCAAAATGCAAGTTTTTGAAATTTTTGTGAAGAACATGGTATATCTCATAATTTCTCAGCTCCATACACTCCTCAACAAAATGGAGTAGTGGAACGCAAGAATAGAACTTTACAAGAGATGACTAGATCTATGTTAAATGAGAGTGGAATTGCTAAGTATTTCTGGGCAGAAGCAGTTTCTACAGCTTGCTATATCATCAATAGAGTTTTCATTTGATCTATGACATCAAAGACTGCTTATGAGATGTTTCGAGGTAAGAAATCTAATGTTTCATATTTTCATATCTTTGGATCTAAATGTTTTGTGAAGAAGAACCCACTCAACCTTGGTAAGTTTGATGAAAGATCTGAAGAAGCTATTTTCTTAGGATATTCTTTAAATAGTTATGCTTATCGTGTTTTCAATAAGTCATCAAACACTATTGAAGAATCGATAAATGTTAAATTTATTGAGGATTTAAAGGATGTTGATTCTGATGAAGAAAAGGACTCCAATTCTAAAGTAGAAGTTAGTTCAGAACCTAAGTCTGAAGCACCTGATGTTAATATTCGAGGATCTGATCATCCAGAACCTATTTCAGAGGCAAATATAGAAGGTACTTCAGAAGTTGTAAGATCTGAACAAGAGGCTTCTAAAGCTTGGAGGTATAAGTCCACACATCCTTCTGATCAAATAATAGGTAATATACAATCGAGTGTTAAAACAAGAGCTAAATTACAAAATCTTGAAAATCATTTTGTGATGTTATCTGAAATTGAACCTAGTAAGATTGAAGAAGCTCTAAATGATGCTAATTGGATTATGTCTATGCAAGAAGAATTAAATCAATTTCAAAGAAACAATGTATGGAATTTAGTTCCTAGACCTAGAGGAAAGTCTATAATTGGAACTAAATGGGTGTTTAAAAATAAATTAGATGAAGACGGTAAAATTATAAGAAATAAAGCAAGATTAGTAGCTAAAGGTTATTCACAAGAAGAAGGAATAGATTTTGATGAAACATATGCACCTGTTGCTAGACTAGAAGCAATACGGTTAATGCTTGCATATGCATCTTATAAGGATTTTAAAGGTTTTCAAATGGATGTAAAAAGTGCATTTTTAAATGGTTTTATAAAGGAAGAAGTTTATGTGGAACAACCACTTGGTTTTGAAGATCCTTTCAAATCAGACTATGTTTTTAAATTAAATAAAGCATTATATGGTTTGAAACAAGCTCCAAGAGCTTGGTATGAAAGATTGAGTATGTTTTTTATCTCTAAAGGTTTTCATAGAGGAAAAGTGGATACTACTTTATTCTTAAAAACTTTTGATAATGATATCTTAGTTGTATAAATATATGTGGATGATATTATCTTTGGATCTACTAAAGAATTGTTGTGTAAAGAATTTGCTGAGACCATGCAGGAAGAATTTGAAATGTCAATGATGGGAGAGTTGACATTCTTTTTGGGACTTCAAATAAAACAAACAAAGGAAGGAATTTTTGTTCATCAAGAAAAATACACAAAACAAATATTGAAGAAATTTGGATATGATGGATGCAAAAAGGTTACAACACCTATGAGTACTTCATCAAGGTTAGACTCTGACGTAAATGGAAAGAAGGTAAGTGAAAAGTTTTATAGGAGTCTTATAGGTTCTTTATTGTATTTGACTGCATCTAGACCGGATATTTTGTTCAGTGTGTGTTTGTGTGCTAGATTTCAAGCTGCACCAACAGAAATTCATTTATTAGCCGTAAAGAGAATTTTCAAATACCTAGTTAATACTTCTAATTTAGGCATATGGTATCCTAAAAATCAGAATTTTGATCTAATAGGATATTCTGATGCAGATTATGCTGGATGTAAAATTGATAGAAAAAGCACATCGGGTACTTGTCAATTCCTAGGTGATAAATTAATTTCTTGGTCTTCGAAAAAACTAAATTCTGTTGCTCTATCCACAGCTGAAGCTGAATATGTTTCTATTGGAAATTGCTGTGCACAAGTTTTATGGATAAAACAACAATTGAATGATTATGGAATAATGTTTAAAACTGTGCCAATTAAATGTGACAACACGAGTGCAATAAATTTGACAAAAAATCCAATACATCATTCTAGGTCAAAGCATATAGAAATTAGACATCATTTTATTAGAGATCATGTGCATAATGGAGATATAAATGTTGAATTTGTGTCAACCGATAATCAATTTGCAAATATTTTTACTAAACCTCTTGAAAAGGTAAAATTTGAATTTATTAGAAATGAATTAGGAATTTGTAACCCCTTTTGATTTTTTTCCCCCCGAAAATATTGAAAAATCTTTATTCATTTAAAATATTTTTTCTTTTCATTCGTTTTCTTTCTTCTCTAATTCTCTTCCTTCGAAATCTGTTATTTTTCTCTCTCTCTATTTTCCTTCTCTCTCATTGCAACTCCAATGGCGCCTAAAACATCAGAACGCCTCAAACAAAAATCATTCAAAACAAAATCATCAAACAAGCCTTTAGTGATTCATGATGAATCTTCAAACTCTTTGGAAAAATATCAAGAACCTTCTATAGAGGAGAATCCGAGTTCCCCTGATTCCGAATCTATCATAGGTTCTAAGAAGATTTCCAAAAGAAAACGAGCTGCATCGTCTTCAAAAGGAAAAAGAAAAGCTACTCAAGAAACCTCTCTGCTCAAGAAAGCATCCAAGAAGCAAACGAAACAAGAGAATGTACTAACTCTGAAACCCTCAAATTCAAAATCTCTTCGAAAGAAGAAAAATGAGGTGTGTTCTTGTAGTTTTGTGGATTTTAATTTCTTTACTAGTAATGGATTTTACTGAAATGAACTGTTAGAACCCATAGGATACATGGAACTTTGCTCTACTCAAGTTCTAGTTTATGGCGAATGTGTCAAAGAATTTTATGGAAGTTTAAGTCTTGCGGAAGGGAATGTTTTAGTTTCCAGAGTATGTGATCAAGACATTTCAATTTCTAGGGAAGATGTGATTAAATGTCTACATCTACATGAAGTAAATGATGATGTAGAGATTACGAACATGCCTAGGAATGATCTGTTTGCTGCTATAAATGGAGGATTGCAAATGGATTATGGAAAAGAAGCAATGGTCATTGATTTCGAGTTGTTTCCTCGAATCATTCATAAGATAATTGTTGAGTGTCTATGTCCAAGGAAGGGCAGTTCTACTTCAATGTCCATAGAACATGCTCAAATTATCTATGCAATGATTAACAAAAGGAATGTGGACATGGCTTCTAGAGTCATTGATCAAATTTGGAGGATAAAGAAAGTTTAGTGTTTGGGAATATACTGATGCGATTGTTTGTGTTTAAAGGGATAGTTTTGCCTACCAGCTCATCTGAACCTATTAAATTAAAGAGGATAGGTAAAGAAGTTTTTCATCATATGTCCATTTTTGTTAAGGATTGTTTGTGGTATGCGAATGATGGTGCACATTTTGTCCATCAAAAGCATATGAAAAGGATAGTTCCTTTTGGAATATCTGTTCAAGAAGGAGGTTCAGAACCTAGTTCAGAACCTAGAACAGAGGTTGAAACAGATCATGGGAAGAAATCATATGGTGAAGAGGTTGGGAAGAGTGGAACAAAAGAAGTTATATCCAATGTTGATCTAGAACAAATAAAGAATGTTGTTCGAGAAAGTTTGAAACATGAACTATCGGATTTGGTTATGACAACTTTAACAGATGAAGTTCTACAATGATTTGATCTGAGGAGACTTGAATCAATGGAGTTACAAGTTAAACAAACTTCTGATATTCTTTCTGATATCAAGAAGAATTCTGAGAAGATGATTACCGATCTCCATCACTATAGGATTCTCTATGATGAATTTAGTGCGAGAGTCAAACAAGATTTATCTAATAATGTGATTGCGTTTGATAAATTTGTCTCTCAAGTGAGGAAGATTGGAGATTCAGTTACTAACTCCTTCAAGATTTTGGACTCCAAGACGGATAAAACATCACAATCTGTCACAAGTCTTCATGGTGAAATCAAGCTCTTCTTATCCAACAAATTTCCAGATTATGTTCGCTCTAGCGCTCACATCATTGACTTGGATACTTCACCAGAGAAACCTTCGTCAACCAAACATTCCACCACTCCCTCTACCTCTCGAGTCATAAGATCTAGAAAATCTTAGTTCTTTTAAATTTTGTTTTCGAATCAAGTTGTAAAAGACTTTTGTTATCTTTTATGCATCGTTTAAGGGGGAGATATCCCTTTTACTGTTAACAAAAGGGGAGAATGGTAAATGTTGATGTTAGGAGAAGAATGATTCTATTCTATTATATCTATCAATGTTGCTTATAATGATTCTATATTGCTTATGAGTGCTTATGATCAATGTGTTTATAATAACACGATTGTGCTTAAGATTCTGTTATAGGAATATATGCTTAAACATGGAAGTTGTGTATATTTTGATTATCTAATGATGTTTTGTTATCATCAAAAAGGGGGAGAATGTTAATGTTAGGGGGAGAATGTTAAGTTCTCTAATTTAGTTTTGATGTGATGTGCCTAATTACACTTGAAAGCACATCCAAAAGACTTAAGAAAAACAATCTCAAGTCAAGGCAAAACCGGTTCCACAAAGGGCACTTTTCAAATGAACCCTAATGATGAAATGATGAAATCTAAACATCCAATGATATAATTATAATACCACAATGATAATATCTTCTAACAACACTCTAATCTCATATAATCCACGCAAATATTCCACAAATTCAAAGAAAACCTTAATTATAAGAATTCCTTTCCAATAGAGAAGAACACGTTTTCAAGTGGATTCTTCAATGATGATCCAAATCCAATTGCTAAGTACTTCAAATAAACACAATATTTCGTGAACAATAAGATGTATTTCTGACCAAGAACTATCTCAATTTAACCCTAGATATGACACACTAGAGAAGAAAAGAAATCATAACAAAATGAAATTGATATAACTCATAATTTCAAGATGTTGCACTCGCCACAATTTCAACTCTTGGGATTGAAATTGATAAGAGTTTGAAACCAAGGTATGAACCCTAATTCTCACGTGAAAGGTAGTGTTTAATCTGCAAAAATAAGCCTCCTTAAACCCTCTCTTAAGCAAGTATTTATACTTGCTACTCCTAGGGTTAAAAAGTGCTCAAAATTACAAGTTTGCCACTTTTAAGGTGGCTAGCCCTAAATGAAAATTACAAGGAAATAAAAGTGTCCCAAAACCAAAATACAACCAAAATAGTTCATAAAAGAAGAAATATATAAAAGAAATGGTCTTCAAGATGCCGGTCTTCTATAGAATCCATCGGCCCAACTCATCGCCGGTTCAGGTCGGTCCATGGATAACCCACAAGCTGAGTCTGAGTGAGTTTGTCCATCGCCCTATAAAATATGATAAGTGTGCCTGTTGGAAAAGACAATACAAGAATAATAGAAAAGAGGTTAATTTATAAATAATTCCGGGGTCGATCTGCTCAAAATGGGCTCTCATCGCCAAGATTTGAAATCCTTTAGTTCTTGCCCTAATGATAGGTCTTATCGGATTTTGATTCCTATCATGATGTTTACAAAAGAGGAATGGGTGTAATGAATGTTTAAGATAGCACGTAATTTTTTCTAAAGTTGAACAAGGAGACAGAAGCTTGTTCAGAACCTTCAAAAGTGTTATAAAGACTATTTTTGTTCTAACAGAAGGTGTTTCAGAAGTTGTGTAGTGTATCCGTAGTTATCGTGGTAACCTTCAGAAGCACTTTCAGAACCTTCATAATAGGAGAACAGTTGACAGGTTTGTTTTAGAAGCACTTTCAGAACCTTCAGGACAGTTAACAGGTTTGATACTGAAGCACTTTCAGAACCTTTCGTGTCTGTTACGAATTTTTCCAGATTACGTTCTAAATTTTATATCGATAGTTTTAATAAATTTCAAGGCCTAGCTCCATGTGTCAAGTATTTTTGGGTAACATACTTGATGTGTTTTACTAAAGTTGGATTTTATATCAAAGGTTTTTTAATTTACATAAAGTTTTACAAGATTTTATTTAAAGATTTCATTTTATGATAAAGTGAGATCATATAGGATTTACAAGTTTTATCTAGATTTAAAATTGGATATTTGTACTATATTTTTGGAGATCCAGCAGTTACAAAGATAAGGATAAGAGATATGGTTGTTATATCAAGATATGGTTCCACAATGTGAGGGATATCTTTAACAAACTTTATCCAAGAGATATATCTAAAGAAGATCTCGGTCAAACTAATTATCCAAGCTTATCCTCAACAAGAATATCACGAATGCAGATCTTCCTCAACAGATCCAACTTATTTTTTAATTGAAAATTCAAAAATAAATTCAAGATTATCACGTAGAAAGTAGCCGTTATATTTCCTCCATATATAAAGTGTTTAATTCAAATGAAAAAGAAGAGGGGAGAACGTTGAAACACCAGAAGAAAGAACGTTGTTGAAAGAAAAAATTACACACGAGAAGAAAAGACTCATACATCTTCAAGCAAATATCTTTACATATATATGTGATCTAGAGGAAATTTGCTATTCCTTATTGTTGTTGTTGTTGAGATTCCTTTCGTGGAAAGGGAATTGTTTGTTGTTTCATCACTGTAGTTGAGTGATTAGCTTAGTGAAGAAGCTAGAAAGACTCAACAGTGAGACTTTGCCTTAAAGAGGCTTGTGTTGTATATCTTCGATTTGTTGATATAGTGAAACACAACCGGTATAGACAACCGGGACCCCAGCGTGGAGCTGGAAGAGAGGACTGACGCTCGAGGCGGAACCTCTATAAATATCTGAGCATTCTACTATTCTCTACTTTTATTTACTGCACATTATTGTTATTCACGTGATTTTATTAGTCAAGAGTTTTGGTTGATTTGCGAAAAGTAAAATTTTAAGTAATTAATCAATTCACCCCCCCTCTTGATTAATCTAATTGGGACCAACACTTGCACTATTAGTAATTTTCATTTTGATAAAGTACTTATAGATTCTGGTGCAAGTATAAATTTAATGCCTCTGTCCATTTTCAAAAAACTAAGACTTGGAGAATGTAAGGAGACGCACGTCACCTTACAACTTGTGGATAGAAGTGTCAAGTACCCAAAAGGTATAGTGGAGAATGTCCTAGTAAAAGTGGACAAATTCATCTTTCCAGTTGACTTTATAGTCCTGGAAATGGAAGAAGATAGAAAGGTACCCATGATCTTAGGAAGACCATTCCTGGTAACAGGTAAAGCCTTAATTGATGTGGAACAAGGTAAGCTTACTTTGAGAGTTATGGATGAACAAGTCACGTTTAATGTGTATGAGGCTGCAAAGAGATTTGATGACTGTAAATCCTGTTACACTATTGATATTGTTGATGAGCTTTCCTATGAGTTCATGGAAGAGAATGCAAGTGTGGACACGATGGAGTCGGTTCTTAGGGATTTAGATGATTGGAGTGATGATGAGGATGAACCCCAAGAAGAACGTGCTGAACAAGTTTATGAATTCAAGACTCGACACTATGAGGAGCTGGGGACCACTGAGAAGAAACCGATGCCGTCATTGACACAACCCCCGATGCTTGAACTTAAACCTTTGCCTGGTCATTTAAAGTATGCTTATCTTGGAACGAATACTACTTTGCCAGTAATTGTTTCTTCTTCTTTGACTGGTGATCAAGAGCAACAACTTTTGGATGTTCTAAGAGAACATAAGGAAGCTATCGGGTGGACCATTGCTGATATTAAGGGAATTAACCCTTCAATTTGTACTCATAGAATATTTCTTGAAGCTGAGTGTAAACCTACAGTACAACCACAAAGAAGACTTAACCCAACTCTTAAGGAAGTTGTAAAAAAAGAAGTGCCTAAATTGTTAGATGCAGGCATTATTTTTCCAAGTTCTTATAGTAAATGGGTTAGTCCTGTCCAAGTTATACCCAAAAAAGGTGGTATGACTGTAGTAAAAAATGAGGCTAATGAATTAATTCCCACTCGCACTGTAACTGGTTGGAGAGTCTGTATAGACTATAGAAAACTGAATGATGCTACCCGCAAAGATCATTTCCCCCTCCCTTTTATAGATCAGATGTTAGAAAAACTTGCAGGGCATGATTATTACTGCTTTTTAGATGGTTATTCTGGTTACAATCAAATCCATATAGCACCCGAGGACCAGGAGAAAACCACCTTTACTTGTCCCTATAGCACATTTTCTTTTTGGAGAATGCCCTTTGGTCTTTGTAATGCACCCGCTACATTTCAAAGATGCATGATGTCCATATTTTCTGATATGATAGAAAACTTTATTGAAATATTCATGGATGATTTTTCTGTTTTTGGGAAGTCATTCGAAACATGTCTGACAAATTTAGGATGTGTGCTTAATGAGATGCAAGGAAACTAATCTGCTTCTTAATTGGGAAAAATGCCATTTCATGGTAAGAGAGGGAATAGTCTTAGGGCACAAAGTATCTAAGCAGGGAATTGAGGTTGACAGGGCAAAAGTAGAGGTGATAGAGAAGCTACCACCACCTACTACAGTGAAAGGAATCAGAATGATGTGCTCAAAAACTAAGATTAAGCACATACAAAACCAATTTGAAAGACAATCTAACAATGTCAATCAAACTAGTCTCAATCACATGAACAATGCCATCAATTTCCAATGAATTTAACCAAGTCTTCAATTATGATGTGTTTGAATCTTAAATCCAAATATGATATAGCTCTGATACCAAAAAGATGATGTGCCTAAACACACTTAAAAGCACATCCAAAAGACTTAAGAAAAGATATCTCAAGTCTAGGCAAAATCGGATCCAAAAAATGGCACTTTTCAAATGAACCCTAATGTTGAAATGATGAAATTCAATCTACTAATGATATAATCTGAATACCACAATGGAAATGGCTTCTAATAACACTCTAATATCATATAATCCACGCAAATGAAGCCTCAATTTGACAAGAAAACCGTAAAGTAAGATCCCTTTTCCAAATGGTGAAATTCACGTTTTCTAGGAAACTTTTCAATGATAATCCAAATCAAATGATAAGTACTTCAAATAATCACAAGAATTCGTGTACAATATGATGTAAATCTGACCAAGAACTATCTCTAATCAACCCTAGATACAACACACTAGAGAAGAAAAGAAATCACAACAAATAGGAATTGATATGACTCACAAATTCCAATTGTTGCACTCGCCACAATTTCAAGTCTTGGAATTGAAATTGATAAGAGTTGGAACCAAGGTATGAACCCTAATTCACACGTGAAAAGAGGTGTTTGTTCTGCAAAAATAAGCTCCCTCAAACCCTCTCTTAAGCAAGTATTTATACTTGCTACTTCTAGGGTTAAAAAGTGCCCAAAATTACAAGTTTGCCACTTTTAAGGTGGCTAACCCTAAATGAAAGTTACAAAGAAATAAAAGTGTCCCAAAACCAAAATACAAGTAAAATAGTTCATAAAATGAAAAATACATAAAAGAAATGCTCTTCATGATGCCGGTCTTCTATAGGATCCATCGGCCCAACATATCGTCGGTTCAAGTCGGTCCATGGATAACCCACAAGCTGAGTTTAAGTGAGTTTGTCCATTGCCCTGTAAAGCATAATAAGTATTCCTGTTGGAATATAAAATACATGAATAAGATAAAAGAGGTTAGTATATAAATACTTCCGGGGTCAATTTGCTCAAAATGGGCCCTCATCGCCAAAATTCGAAATCCTTTAGTTCTTGCCCTAATGATAGGTCTTGTCGGATTTTTATTCCTATCACAGAAGCTTCTTGGGACATGCTGTTTTCTAGAGGAGATTTATCAAGGACTTCTCTAAAATCTCAAGACCTCTTTGTAATTTATTAGAAAAAGATTTTGCCTTTATCTTTGATGATAATTGTTTGCAGGCATTTAATCTATTGAAGGAGAAGCTCACTACTGCACCAGTGATTGTTGCACCTGATTGGAAGCTTCCCTTCGAGTTGTTGTGCAATGCCAACGACTATGCTGTGGGAGCGGTACTTGGGTAAAGGAAAGATAAGTCATTTCATGTAATATACTATGCGAGTAGAACGTTAAATGAGGCCCAAAGGAATTATGCCACAACTAAAAAAGAACTTTTAGTAGTCATATTTGCATGCGATAAATTCCGGCCTTATCTAATAGGTTCTAAAATCATAGTATATACTGACCATGTTGCCCTTAAGTATTTAGTTGCTAAAGCTGATGCTAAACTTAGGTTAATTCGATGGATTCTACTACTGCAAGAATTTAACCTGGAAATTAAACATAAGAAGGGAATTGAAAATGTGGTGGCTGATCATTTATCCCGTCTGGAATCTAATTGTTTTGATTCACCTATTAATGAAAAGTTCCCTGATGAACAATTGCATGTACTAGAAGTCCAAGGATTACCTTGGTATGCTGATATCGTTAACTATTTGGTTAGCAAAATCACTCCATATGGTTTATCCTACCAATAGAAAAAGAAATTTTTACATGATGTGAAGTTTTATTTTTGGGATGAACCGTATCTCTTTAAAAATTGTGCTGACCAAATAATTAGACGGTGTGTACCTAAAAGTGAACAGCTTAGCATTATACAGCATTGTCATTCTAGAGAGGCAGGAGGTCACTTTGGTGTAGAAAAAACGGTAGCTAAAATTTTATCATGTGGATTTTATTGGCCCAGGTTGTTCAGTGATTGTAAGAACTACATCATGTCTTGTGCTCAATGTCAAAGGACTGGTAACATTTCTAGAAGACACGAATTACCACAAAATAATATACTTGTAATTGAGCTTTTTGACATTTGGGGAATCGACTTTATGGGTCCTTTTCCCTCATCTTTTTCAAACAAATATATTCTTTTAGCTGTTGATTATGTTTCGAAATGGGTAGAGGTAGTTGCTCTACAAACTAATGACAATAGGGTTGTCATTAATTTTTGAAAAAGAATATATTTTCAAAATTTGGGGTACCTAGAGCTATAATAAGTGATGGGGGAACACATTTTTGTAACAGGCAATTTGAGAAATTATTATTAAAATATGGAGTTACTCACAAAATTATCACCCCTTATCATCCATAAACGTATGGGCAGGTTGAGGTATCCAATAGGGAAATTAAGCGAATTCTAGAAAAGACTGTCAATGCATCTAAGAAAGATTGGTCTTTAAAAACCGACGATGCATTATGGGCTTATAGAACAGCGTTTAAAACCCCTATAGGAATGTCCCCATACAAGATTGTTTTTGGTAAATTGTGTCACTTACCAGTAGAGCTCGAGCACAAGGCATACTGGGCTATTAAATACCTTAACTTTGATGAGAAAGCTGCAGGTGAAAAAAGATTGCTTCAACTAAATCAGATGGCTGAATTGAGAGAATAAGCATATGAAAATGCCAAAATTTACAAAGAACGAACAAAGCGATGGCATGAAAAGAACATCGTGAGGCGAGAATTTTTCCCTGGTCAGAAGGTCTTACTATACAACTCCCGCTTGAAGCTGTTCCCAGGTAAGTTGAAATCACGATGGTTTGGACCATTTGAAATTGTTAATGTGTTTCCTTATGGTGCAGCTGAGTTGAAGGCAGAAGACAACCGTACTTTCAAGGTAAACGGTTATCTTCTCAAACATTACTATGAAGGGGAACATGTTGATAAAAATGCCACAACTGTGGATTTAGGAGATTTGAGAACTTGAACTGGAAAAGTCAGGCTAGCGACTATAAACTAAGCGCTTCATGGGAGGCAGCCCATGCTCAATAAGTATATACACTAGTGTTTTAGTTTCGTTGATATAAAAAAAAATCTAATTCAAGGCTGGATAAGAGCCGCCGGTGCATTCAAGACACTCTGAGGATGATAGACATTTTGGGAGGAATTTTCTTGTTGATGAACAATTTTACACCAGGGAAGTACCAGTGTTTCAATTTTTGCATTGACATTCTTTTCCTTAATTTTGTGCTATTATAGGAACAATGAGGACATTGTCCAATTTAAGTGTGGGGAAGGGATTATAAATGTAGAAGTATAATGATTGATTGCACACATCATGAGCTTACAATTCCCATGCTTTATTTATGTCCTTAAGTGTTTATCATCAATGAAATCTTGAAATTGACTTAGATTGGTGCCCTACTCGCTAACTATTGTGACTAGTTTACATAGTTAAAATTTAATAGTAAAATCTCTAGAGAACGGGTTTACCCTATGTTTAGCCTTTGAACTTGAGATTGAGTCCTTAAGTTGAAAAAAACAAGCAAGTTTACTTCAAGGAAAAATTGGTTGGGATAAATTTCTCTTGAAATCCTTTGAGAATACCTTAACACCTAGTGAAAGAGGTAAAGGAAATATTTTACTTAGTGATCCCTTATAAAAATAGTCTTAACTAATATTCATTTATGCCAAAAAAAAAAAAAAAGAGCCTTTACTCCAATGACTCAGGAAAGTGAGTTAAGAGTATCCAATCTTAAATGTTAGTGTGAGGAAGAGTTCGTAGGGGTCCCTTTAAAACCTAGTCACTTAGGTGATGAGCCTAGGATGTGCCGACTCAATGAACTCACAATAACGAGAAAGGCGGAAAGGCTAAAAAAAAAAAAATTAGTACCTTAATGAAAGCCAGGTTGACATGGGCGAGCTTTGGTCCCTCAGACAAGTGAAGTCTCACTCCGCTGTCAATTAAGGCAAATAAAAAAAAATGTGAATATAGGACAATAAGTGAAATAAAGACTAATTTAAAAAGGGAGAAATTCTAAAAAAAAATGCACACCATATGCTTTCACTTTTTGTTATCTTGTTTAAAGAAGTAAAATTGAGGGAGATTAGACTAGCTAATAACTAATGAAGTTTAAATGAATGTTTTTCCTTATGGACTAAGTATTTTTCTTTTGATTGTTAAATACTGGGATTAAAAATCTGTTTTATTTAGATTAACTACTAAATTTCAACTAATTATACTAGTTACAAGTTTCAGTATGGTCAAAACAATGGGCACCAGAAGTTCAATGACGGATTTCTCTTGTTTAATTCAATTATTTTGCTTGAGGACAAGCAAAAGTTCAAGTGTGGGGATGTTGATAAGATCACATTATACTTATATTTTCTTTTGGATTTATATTAAATTTATTTCAATATTATAAGAAAATATAAAGAAATGATATTTAATGGTGTTTATTGTGAAAATTCAGGTTTTGAGGACCCAAAAGTAAATTACAAGTTAATTGGAGGAGTTTTTACAAAATTGAAGAAGCCAGGGGAGGATTGCATTGAAGGCCGCCGGCCTTAGGCCGGCCTACTACCAAAGGCCACCGGCCTTGAGCTGGCCTACATTAAACCGGCTTCATAAGACATCAAAGCCGCCGGCCTTGAGCCTGCCTACATTGCTCCTCGGATATCCATTGCGAAAATCTCTCCAAAATCGTATCTTAATTAATTTGCTGACTCAATTCCTCATCAGATCAACCTTATCCTCCTCCTCTTTGGATCTATAAATAGACCCCTTGTGTGAACCTTGAGAGCATCATCCTTTGTTTTAGCATAATTTGTTTTAGCATCCTTGTTATCATCCTTTGTTTTAGCATCCTTTGTTTTTCTTTTGAATCATTAGAATTCCCTTAGGAACTTTAGGATTTTATATTCTCTTTAATTCTTTTACATTTCATGTTATTCCAAATTATAGTTTGAAGAAAGAATGTTATTTTGCTGAAGTTTGCTTTCAATTGAAGAATTCTAGGAATTATTTCGGAAGATTGAAGTTCTACAAACTCTTGAATATTATAGCAATTGTTTCATTTACTTTATTTTCTTTTATTCCATTTATTAGTTTATTCTTGTTATTCAATATGAATTCTATTGCACCTATTTATTTCAATTGTTTTTATGCAATTCATACCATAATGTTCTAAATCATCCTTATGGGAAACATGATGAAGCCATAATTCAAACTAAAATGATCATTGTATTCATGTTATAGGGCATATAGATATACGGAATTTTCATATAAGGAGTCCTGCTATGAATTGTATTTTGTAATTAAAATCAATGCATAGGAATGTAAATGACTCGAAAGAGAAATTTAGGTTTTATCAGGAATTCCTAAGTAAGATTTAATAATTCATGCGGAAGCAGCGTTATTGAATTTTATTAGAAATTGACCGAAGTGTTTCATGCAATATTTTTATTAAATTTTTCACTAAGTGATTAGGAGAAATTATTTTAAAGATATTAGGCAATCATATAATTGGGAAATTTATGATTGTGAATTAGAATCCTCCATTGATTTTAATTAGCGGGAGCTATTAAATTAAATTAGGGTAATGTTACTTTAAAACTTGATAAAGGATTAAGGTTTTGTCGATTTCTTGTGAAAATCCATATAGCTATGAGTTATTATAACATGAAGGCAATATGATTAGTAGAATTAGGGTGGATTCTATTTCCCATCATCAATTCATCATTTTTCAAACACAATTCTCTTTTTGCGCATTTAGTATAATTCATTCACATTTGATCTCATCAAATATAATTGCCTAAATAATAGTAGAAATTGATATAGGTCTATTACTTAATCAATCTTCGTGGTTCGACACTCTTCTCTCACTATATTACTTGATCTGATCCGATACACTTGCCGGTATTTATTCACGCTCATTTTGTATCTCTTTTTGCATGGATCACTAAGCTTCCATAATCTCTACCTTCAAAAAGGGTCTGTGGTGGGGTGAGCACACAACGACTTAGAGAATGGGAGGTTAATACTTTCAATGCTACACATGCACAAGTAATTTCAAATCATATGCTATACATGAACAATCACATGAATGCAACATCTTACGCGGTCTTTTGGTAACTGATGTGAAGTCTAGAGTTTATATCTCCCTTGACCTTGGGTTGGGGATTCCGAAGCCACCATCAATGCCTAGGTCTTACACATAATTTAATTACTCTTATCGCTTTATTATATTTGTGTCTTAGCTTTAATGATCTTAGCTTGGGTGCCTCAATACACCAAGCATTACACCCTGAAGAGATAAGCTGGACTCAGAACTGTTAAGGCGCGTGATAAGTCACAAAATACTCTTATCTAGAGTAATTAAATTGTGCTTTATTGTTGAATTTTTAGATGATTTGTTGAAGAAAAGGATGCTTAATGGAATGAATGTTAATTTTAGGATCCTCTAGAGTATTTTGGAGCTAAGGGAAGGAGTTTTAAAGAGTCGGAGCAAGTTTGGAAGGAATTGGATACATTACATGTGAAGAGAAAGAATTCTGGAAAGTACACAAGCGAGATACACGCCCATGCACTTTGCTGTTTTACTTGTGTATACTGAAGCAGATTTCTGGAAAGTACACGAGCAAAGTACTTTGCTTGTGTATCTAAGTTTTGCTTCTGTTTGATGATGTTTCAAATACACGACCAATGTACACTCCCATGTACTTGCTTGTGTATATTCACATAAGGACACTTGGAAGCAAGCATGAGATACACAAATGAGATACACTACTTGTGTATCCGCTCGTGTATATATCCAATCGGGGTACATGTATAAATAGACCGTCAGTTTGCCCTAGAAACGAAGGTTACGAATTTTTCATTTTCTCTCACTCTCATAACAGCAAGGAAAAGAAGATTCTTTCGATTCCAAGGGAGATTGAAGACCTACGAAGAAGAAGATTCTATCTTTAAGGGTTGTGACCATGAATTTTATCTATTCTTCTAGTAATTGCATTTCTTTTGTCCAATTTATGGAGGAGTAAACCCTAGATCTAGATTTTATTTGAAACTTCTCTATCATGTGATGAAGATTTGTTCATTAATGTGAAGTTGTTGACTTTCTTATGATTAATTGCATGCTCTTCAATTGTTTCTTAGATTCATAGATCCGGAATATGAATTTATGCATGATATCATATTAGTTAATTGAGAAATTGCTCATATGATTAGATCTAATGCAATTAATGAGATTTGATTGTTCTTCTAAAGATAGGAAACAAGAGTCTTCTATTTACATCGATTATTTTGATGCGAATTCATGTGCTTTATGCAATTCTAGGTTACTATTAACTAAGGAGAGATCCTATTTGATAAACCTAGGATTAGATAGGTTAATATACTTGAGAAAGTAGTTAACTTGACTAGAGAATTCGACAGTATAAGAAGTCAATTACGACAATCTTTAGAAATCTAATGAATTACATGATAGAGAAGGAGTAGAATAAGATCTAGGTTGCTTTTCTTAATTGATAAATCTTCAGAACCATTGTTGTTAGTGAGTTATTAGTTTTAAGATTAGATTAATTAAGTTTCAACCAACATTATTAAGCGGCGGTTAGATAATAGGAACGAGGTTAGTACTAGTAGTTGGTGTATCTCTGAGGGACGACCTTATGCTTACACCCTATATTGCGGTACGATAGGTGCACTTGCCTATTGCTTCATAGTAGGATTAAGAACAAAAATTAAATTTATTAAAACTACGATTGGCAACGATCAAGTTTTTGGCACCGTTGCCGGGGATATGCCAATATTAGAAACACTTTTTACTTATTAATTTAACCAATTTATTTCTTTCTTATCTTTTTTCCCTTTTCTTCCTGAGAATTTGGAGCTCATAATTGATTTGTATTACGTTTATAGTGCATGACCAGAAGTCGCTCCAAGGAACTTGCTATTTTTAATCCTGAGCCAGAGAAAATTATTCGTCGTTATCAGAAAAAGCAACACTCGACTGAGTCAACATCATTTGGTATTCAAGGAGAATCACTGAAGGAAGAAATGGCTGATCAAGTCAATAATCGTACTCAAGAGCTGAATCAAGGAAATGTTGTTGTGGATCCCCTGAATCATCAACTGGTTGATAATAGAGATGGCCGAGTTAATGAGCCACCTAGAACTAATTCTGATTTTGCCAGGCCAAACTTGATAGGCGTTAGCTCTAGCATAGTCCGTCCTCGAGTGGAGGCAAATAATTTTGAACTTAAGCCTGCCGTGATTCAGATGGTGCAGCAATATACTCAATTTGATGGTTTATAGGATGAAGATCCAAATGCGCATATCCAACTCTTTCTAGAGATATGCGATACCTTCAAATTTAATGGAGTTAGTGATGATGCGATCCACCTCAGGCTCTTCCCATTCTCTTTGGAAGGCAAGGCTAAGCAGTGGGTGAATTCTTTACCGAGGAACTCCATTACTATATGGCAAGGTCTGATTAAGAAGTTTATGGACAAATTCTTCCCTCCTTCAAAGACCGCTAAACTTCGAGCTGAGATTCAATCTTATCATCAGTATGACATGGAGACGTTGTATGAAACCTGGGAGAGATTCAAGGACTCAATGCTGAAATGCCCACACCATGGGATCCCAGAGTGGCTTCAAGTTCAGATATTTTATAATGGGTTGAACTATCAAACGAGACAAACAGTAGATGCCGCAGCTGGTGGCACCTTGAACTATAAAACGCCTTAAGAAAGTTTGACTCTTTTTGAAGACATGGCCGCGAATAATTACGAATGGTCACATGGTAGGGGCAGAGAAAAGAAGGTGGCAGACATTCTTGAAGTGGATATGGCTGCTTCTATCATGTCCAAAGTTGAGGCTTTATCTAGAAAGATCGACGGGTTAGCTGTCTCACAACATCAGCTGGCTATTGTGGAACCCTCAGGTGGTGAGGAAGGGCAAACAGAGCAAGTAGATTATTTGGGAAACCCAATTCGGCTCCAAAACAATCCATAAAGCAATACTTATAACCCAGGATGGAGAAATCACCCAAAATTTTCTTGGACTAACAACAGTAATATTCAGAAGGGCAATCCGAATCCTCCACCAGGTTAGCAAAGGCCACTGGTCCAGAGTTCCAAACCGCCACTTGAAGATCTCCTCACAAAATTCATCAAGGATTCAGAAGACAGACAAAAGTCCTTAGATTCGATTCTGAAAAATCAAGACTCGGCTTTGAGGAATCATGAGGCATCAATACACAATCTTGAAAACCACGTTAGTCAGATAGCTAAGCTTCTGTCAGAGAGATCTCAAGGTTCACTACCGGGAAACACAGAAACCAACCCTAGAGAACATGTTAAGGCTGCCACATTATGAAGTGGTAAGGAACTACAACCAAAGGTTCAAGAAGAAGAGAGTCGGATGACTGAACCAGCAAAAGAACAAGTAGTTCTCAAAGAAGGGGGAAAGCATTCAAAAAAATCACCTAAAGAGAAATCATCATCTCCATTAATCCCAGAATACACGCCCAATGTTCCTTACCCAGCACGACTCAAGAAGGACAGAACAGATGAGCACTATGGCAGATTTTTAGAGATATTCAAGCAATTGCATATCAACCTTCCACTGGTTGAGGCATTATCACAAATGCCACGATATGCAAAATTTTTGAAAGAGTTGCTATCGAACAAAAGGAATCTTAAAGAGTTCTCCACTGTAACTTTAGGAGGAGAATGCTCTACGGTAATTCAGAACAAACTCCCAAAGAAGTTAAAAGATCCTGGGAGCTTTACCATCCCTTGCCTGATAGGGAATTTATCCGAAGAACGGGCATTGGCTCATTTAGGAGCCAACATTAATTTGATGCCATACAAGATGTTCCAGAAATTAGGTATTGGAGAGCCAAAACCGACCAAAATGAGTCTTCAGTTAGCCGATCGATCAGTCAAATTCCCAAGAGGAGTAGTTGAAGATGTATTAGTGAAGGTGCAGGACTTCATCTTCCCGGCGGATTTCGTCATCCTTGACATGGAAGCAGATGTGGAGGTCCCTCTTATATTGGGGAGGCCATTTTTAGCTACTGCTAGAGCCATAATTGATGTTGGGGATGGGAAGTTAGTGTTGAGAATGGGAAATGAAGAGGTCATAGTGAAAATGCCTAACGTCCTTAGACAAAGCCTGCACCATGATGATACATGCTATGCAATCGACTACCTTGACTTTGCAGTTTCGAATTCATTACAAGACCTGTTGATTGGTGATGCATTGGAATTGTGTTTGATGAATGCGGAGAAAGAGCAACCTGAAAATATGGCGATTAGAGCAGTTGTCAATCAGCTCAATAACAATCCTGAGTTAAGAGAAGAAAGAAGCTTTAAAGATATGAATAGATCCACCATTCAGAGATTGAAACCTTCAATTGAGGAACCACCTGAGCTAGAATTGAAACATTTGCCAGACTACCTTCAATATGCATTTTTGGAAGAAGATTCTAAACTTCCAGTCATAATTGCATCAAATCTGGATCGAGATCTGCAGGAAAGCTTATTGCATGTCCTGGGGCAACACAAGAAAGCAATTACATGGAAAATTGCAAATATAAAGGGGATTAGCCCATCATTTTGTACACACAAAATTCTGATGGAAAATTGCAAATATAAAGGGGATTAGCCCATCAAATTGCTTGATGCAGGAATGATCTACCCTATTTCTGATAGCTCATGGGTGAGCCCCATTCAAGTAGTTCCGAAAAAAGGCGGTATGACAGTGGTACCGAATGAAAAAAATGAACTCATCCCAATGAGAACTGTCACTGGATGGAGAGTTTGTATAGATTACCGCAAGCTAAATGATGCAACTCGAAAGGATCATTTTCCTCTTCCATTTGTGGACCAAATGCTTGAAAGGTTAGCTGGTCATGCATATTACTGTTTCCTCGACGGGATGTCGGGATATTTTCAGATTCCTATTGAACCCAAAGACTAGGAAAAGAGGACATTCACATGCCCTTTTGGGACCTTCGCTTATCAATGCATGCCTTTCGGATTATGCAACGCTCCAGCCACCTTTCAGCGATGCATGATGGCTATTTTTTAGGGTATGGCAGGAGACAAGATGGAAGTATACATGGATGATTTTTTTTGTTTTCGGGAATTCTTTTGATGAGTGTCTACACCATCTTGAGTTAGTGTTGCAACGTTGTGAAGATACTAACCTGGTCCTAAATTTGGAGAAGTGTCATTTTATGGCAAAAGAAGGTATTGTTTTGGGTTATAAAATCTCCAAGAAAGGCATTTTCAAGGTGAATGGCTAAAGGTTTAAGCATTACTTTGGGGACAAAACAGTTTTGGAAGAAAAGGAGGAGCTGAACCTCATTCTCATCTCCATTTGAGCTCCACCGGTTCATTACGTCGAGCTAATGACGTTAAACAACAGCGCTTCTTGGGAGGCAACCCATGTTGCTTAGGTAAGTTTTTTTTTTTCTTTATTATCATCCGTTGTTTTGGAGTAACTTTTGCAAGACAGCAAGCTACAGAGGGGCTAACCAAGTTTAGATTCTATGAAAGTCACCTTAATAGAGCTTCTTTTGAAGCTCTAAGTGTGGGGAAATTCAAGATGGGAGACCTTTTCAAGGGAATGCAAGATGAAGTGATGACAGGTATGTACTTTAATTTGCACAACCGGGTACACTAGTGGTGTATCCAATTTCTCACACATGTTAAAGGGTGTCTAAATTGACTTTACAATACAAAAGGGGAATACGTCATGGTGTGCCCTCCCATGCACTTCAAAATATGCTCATTGTGTACATATCAGAGATACACGAATAAGGTACACGCTCGTGTACCTGGTCGTGTATTTGACCCACAGAATGCTCTCCCACGATACACGAACAAGGTACACGCTCATGTACCTGATCGTGTGTCTGACCCACAGATTGCTCTTCCACGATACACGAACAAGGTACACGCTCGTGTATCTAACCCACAGAAAGGAATCCAAAGTACACGACCAAAGTACATGACCGTGTACTTGGTCGTATATCTATTTTTTCTGCTCGTACTATAAAACGACTCCTCACTTCACTCTGCCATTTACACGACCCATTCTCCATTCGTATATTTAACCCACTCACTCCCACTCTACTCCTCCATACCATGGTTGTTCTTTCTACACCAAAAATTTCTTCCATTTCAAGGACTCAAGGTAAGTAAGTTTTCTCTTCTTCTTCTTCAATACTTATTGCAATACGGTTGTTGCTCGGTTTTCTTTTACGACTACCATACATGCTTGCATCTATGATGATGGTATGATGAGTGATTTCGCAGTTTGGAAGAAGATTGTCGATAGATCGGTAGACATTTTGAACTCATGTGAATGCGTGTATGATTGATGTCATGAGTGCCTGCCAAACAAGTGAATCGACAGTTAGGGTTTGAACATGAATATTTATGACTTTGATTTTGTGGGTTTCTTGAATAATGTTGTTGTGTTTCTTTCCCGATCTTCTTCTTAGAAACCAAGTTATGAGGCCATTTTTTTTTATGATCACTAAACTATCGCACCTAGCTTCTTAGAATCAAGATTCGAACTTTATCGTTTAAGGATGCTTTGGGTGTGTTGTAGTTACATTTTTTGCCTTTAGGAAGGTAGATTGATAATATACTAAAGCCACAAGACCTGATTTTGAGCGTTCCTATGGTAATTTGTTCATGTATGAGATGGGTAGATACACAATCGTATACTTTGGTTGTGTATCTCAACTGTGCTATCTTCCTCCTTATTTCGGAAACCCAATGCAAGTCCTATCATTTTCTTTGTGTAATTGACGACCCTAACTTATTTTGAGACCATTGTGATACGAACCACGCCAACTCGTGATGAAACCCAATACCAATACATTCGGAATTCGTTGCCTAAGACGCCCAAACACCTAAAGTGGAAACCGCGATCCGTTGTCTATAAGCGAGACAAGAACCTTGGTATAATGTGAAGACGCCACAATCGGGGATGAAAGACCGATTGATAAGTCGGGATGAACGCTACGGAAATTAATCCGATAAGTTCGATTTATTTCTTGAAGAACTAAGAGAGGTGCCTCTCAAAAGTGTTTAATGTTCAAAGATGTAAATTCTAAGTTGTTCTAAACCCTACGAGCTTTTATACTAGGGTTACAATTCGTGAAAAACAAGTCCAAAATGTCGTAGCTTAGATAAGTTGCGTAAAAACACGAAAACAGAACAAGCTGGCCGGTAGGGGATACACGACTGTGTACTTTGGCCATATACTTTTCTGTGCACATTCCGGTCACATACACGACTGTGTACTTCTGGTCATGTATCTTTCTATAGATTTGCTTGTCTCCATACACGGCCGTGCCTTTTAGCCGTGTGTCTAGCCGTGTATGATTCTATGCAATCTTGGAATTCCTACACGGCCATGCCTTGAACATACATGCCCTCTTCAACCCGTGTCCGGTGTGACTTGTATAAGAGCAAGGGTCTTCCCATGGTTGTTCCAATCCGTTCCAACTTCATGATTGCTCCAATCCTTTCTGGCTTCATGGACATCCTTTATCAACCCGTTAAGTGCTTCCTTGAGTCGTTTCGCTCGACTTCTTGTGATCGGTCCAGGCGGCACTTCAAGAGGATCCACATTTCTTCTTCCGGCTTAGCTCTCATCATTCCCCTCCTCTTGAAAAGGATTTGTCCTCAAATCATTGCGTGCATCAAATGGACTCAGATCAGTAACATTAAATGTGACACTTACTTGATACTCACCTGGTAAATCTTTCTTGTATGCATTATCATTGATTCTCCCAAGCATTGGAAATGGACCGTCTCCCCGAGGGTTCAACTTGGATTTCCTCTGCAATAGAAACCTCTCCTTGCGAAAATGCACCCAAACCCAATCTCCAGGCTGAAAAATCATGGGTCTCCTGCCCTTGTTCACCCTTGAAACGACCCTAGCATTTTTTTTTTTCAATCCTACTCTTTACTTGTGCATGTAGCTTTCTCACGAAGTCTGCCTTAGAATCAGCATCAAAACTCACAAACTTGTTAAGTGGCAATGACAATAAATAATTAGGATTCAGTGGGTTAAAACTAAACACAATCTCAAATGGTGAACAATGAATAATGCTATTTAAAGCCCTATTACATGCAAACTCCACAAATGGTAGGCAATCCTTCCAAGTCCTAATGTTCTTCTCTATGATTGCCCCTAACAATTGAATTAAAGTCCTGTTAACCACCTCAATTTGCCCATCAGTTTGTGGGTGACAGATAGCCGAAAACATCCGTTTAGTTCCCAACTTTTTCCACAATACTCTCCAAAAATGACTCAAAAATTTCTCATCTCGATCACTAACAATGCTTCTAGGTATACCATGTAGACGCACATCCTTTCTAAAGAACAAATCAACAATGTGTATAGCATCATCAGTTTTATGACAAGGAAAGAAATGAACCATTTTAGAAATCCTATCCACAACCACAAAAATAGAATCTCGACCATGCCTAGGCCTAGATAATCCTAACACAAAATCTATGGAAATGTCTATCCAAGGCTCAAGAGGAATGACACTATACTCATATAACCAATCTAAGAAGTCATCTAAACGAGGAATGGAATGACGATACTTTACCATGATGTTGTTGATGGCGCGGTAGTCAACACACATTTTCCATGTCCTAGCCTTCTTAGGCACCAAAATCACAGGCACTGCACATGGACTCATGCTTTCTCTTACGTACCCCTTCTCCATTAATTCTTCGACCTGCCTTTGGAGTTCCTTGGTCTCCTCCGGATTGCTCCTATAAGTTGGCTTGTTTGGAATCGAGGCTCTGGGTACAAGGTCAATCTGATGCTCAATACCACGAATAGGTGGTAATCCCTTTGGAATCTCCTCAAGGAAGACATCTTCAAAGTCTTGCACAAGAGACACAACCACACTAGGCAAAGAGTTAGATAAGTCGTTAGTAGTCAAACATGATTCCTTAAAAACCAGCAACAACATAGGTTGCTTCATCACTAATGCTCTCCTCACTACACTCGCTCTTGCCACACAACTCTCCTTTTGCAAGGCTGCCCTCTCCTTTTCACTCACCACCAAAGTTGATCCCCCTTCAACTTGGCCTCTCACACTCTTTCCAGCCTTCCTCTCTTTTTCCTTTTGATCTTGACTTTTATATTCCTTTTCTTTCTCATTGTCTTTTGCTCTCTCACTTTCCCTCTGCTTTTCACTCACCTTATGTTTTGCAAAAGACTGTTGTAGCTGCAACTGGTCCTCATACACCTGCTTAGGTGTTAACGGTTTAAGATTAAAGCTTTTCCCCTGGTGAACAAGCGTATACTTGTTAGAAAAGCTATCATGAACAACCTTCCTATCAAATTGCCATGGCCTCCCCAACAACACATGACATGCTTGCATTGGCACTACGTCACATAACACCTCATCCTCATACCTTCCAATGCGAAAACCAATCAAGGCTTGCTTACTCACCTTAGTCTCACCACTATCATTCAACCACTGCACTTTATATGGACTAGGGTGTCTAACAGTTTTGAGCCCCAGCCTCTTAACAATAAAATTACTCACTACATTGGTGCAACTCCCTCCATCAATGATCAAACTACAAATGTGATCTCCTAGATAACATCTAGTATGAAATATATTCTCTCTTTACACCTCTTCTTCTTCCTTCACCTGCACATTCAAAGCTCGCTTCACTACTGCCACTAGCCTTCCCATTGAAGGCTCCTCATCATCACTAGCATCCTCTAATGGAGGCATATCATCTTCTTCACTATCCCCCTCAGTCTCATACTCCCCATCATCACGCAAAATCATCACACACCTATTTGGACATTGACTAGCAATATGGCCTCTACTTTGACATTTAAAACATCTAATGTCATGATTTCTAGAAGTAAAAGAATCAGGGTTACCTTGGTTACCAGGAGTAGAACCCGCTTGCCTCAGCTCCCCTTTTGGTTTGGTGGGTAAAGGCTTTTCTTCCTTCTTCCATTGATTAGTCTTTTAAGTGGATGAACCATTACCCTGTGGAAACCGTGCATTACTACTACCTTTCCTCTTGTGCTGGTTCTCAACCTTTATAGCCATGTGAACCATATCCTCCAATTCTACATAATGCTGCAATAAAACCACATTTTGGATTTCTCTATTCAATCCAGCAAGAAACCTAGCCATTGTAGCCTCTCTATCCTCCTCTACATTCACCCTAATCATAGTGACTTCCATCTCCTTGAAATACTCATCTACACTTCGGCTTCCCTGCCTCAGAGTTTGCAACTTGTTGTGCAATTCACGATAGTAATACGCAGGCATAAACCGCTTCTTCATCACTCTTTTCATCTCTTCCCAGGACTCAATAGGTGACTCGCCACTCCTTCTCCTATTCAACATTAGTTAATCCCACCACACTATAGCATAATCCAAAAACTCAATGGCAGCAAGTTTTACTTTCTTTCTCCCACTATAGTTGTGACAATCAAACACCATCTCTACCTTCTTCTCCCACTCTAAATACGCCTCGGGATCATTCTTCCCTTGGAAAGGAGGAATCTTCATCTTTATGCTACTTAATTGATCATCCTCTCTATTCCTATCTCCTCTATCTTCCCAATCCCTGGTTCCTCTATTCCAACCACTATATCCTCTATAACTCCCGACAGAAGGCTCATCAAGTTCATCTTCCGACATTTCATCTCCACCCCTCGGTACTCTCCTAGAATGACTCTCCCTCTTATGCCCTTGGAATACGTTTGTGGATTGCTCTAGTCTTTGCTCTACCATCTCTTGAATTTGTTCCATTCCTTCTTGGAACATCCTCTTCATTTCACCCCTCAATGCCTCAATTACTAACCTAGCATCAAACCTTCCCCTCTCACCTTCAGGAGAATGTTATCTCGACATTGTCCCTATAGAAAAGATTAGTACTAACACAAATATATATAAAATTAAACCTCACGATACACTACCTTACGTGTTTCGCTCAAATGATGATATCACACAGTCACTCGTGTATTCTCACAAACAAGGATGATATCAACTCGCCCACTTCCTCTTCTCAATTCTCTTGGAACTAACCCGAACTACACCAATCCCCTTCCGTAGAATTCAAAACAACTCTAGGGTTCGTAAATTTTCCTCTATTTTTCTATCCGATTTTTTTTTCTCTGTTTTTTTTTTTTTTTTTTTTTTTTTTTTGCTTTTGATCACGTTTCTCTTGACTTTCTTTTCTTTTTTTGTCATGATTTTTACTCTCTTTTTTTTAACAATCGACTAGTAGATACTACACTATCAAAAGACAATTAATATTATGAAATTGAATGCTAACAATGGATATGAACAATTGGAGTTAGGGTTTTGATGTTACCTTCCTCAACCAAACTTGATGTTTTGACAAACCTAAGCTCTGATACCAAACTGATATGAACCATGCCAACCCGTGACGATACCCAATACCAATACATTCGGAATTCGTTGCCTAAGACGCCCAAACACCTAAAGTGGAAACCGCGACCCGTTGTTTATAAGCAAGACAAGAACCTTGGTATAATGTGAAGACGCCACAATCGGGGATGAAAGACTGATTGATAAGTCGGGATGAACGCCACGGAAATTAATCCAATAAGTTTGATTTAGTTCTTGAAGAACCAAGAGAGGTGCCTCTCAAAAGTGTTTAATGTTCAAAGATGTAAATTCTAAGTTGTTCTAAACCCTACGAGCTTTTATACTAGGGTTACAATTCGTGAAAAACAAGTCCAAAACGACGTAGCTTAGATAAGTTGCGTAAAAATACGAAAACAGAACAAGTTGGCCAATAGGGGATACACGGCCGTATACACGATCGTGTACTTTTCTGTGCACATTCCCGTCACATACACAACCGTGTACTTCTGCTCGTGTATCTTTTTGTGGATTTGCTTGTCTCCATACACGGCCGTGCCTTTTAGCCGTATGTCTAGTCGTGTATGATTCTATGCAATCTTGGAATTCCTACACGGCCGTGCCTTGAACATACACGCCCTCTTCAACCCGTGTCCGGTGTGACTTTTATAAGAGCAAGGGTCTTCCCATGGTTGTTCCAATCTGTTCCAACTTCATGATTGCTCCAATCCTTTCCGGCTTCATGGACATCCTTTATCAACCCGTTAAGTGCTTCCTTGAGTCGTTTAGCTCGACTTCTTGTGATCGGTCTAGGCAGCACTTCAAGAGGATCCACACTTCTTCTTCCGGCTTGGCTCTCATCATGGATCTCATCAGTGCTTCTAAGTGGAATTAGGCGCATCATCTTTTTGGTATCAGAGCTCTTGTTGAGAGAAGGGAATTGGTTTCATTTGATTTCATGGAGTCAATCATCCATTAGGATTGATTTAGTGGAAACCGCAATTGTATTGATTGTTGTGGTTTTGAGTTTGTGAAATTACCTTGTTTTGGAGATTATTTTGCTGTTTGTTGGAGTTGGTTTGGGAAGGTTGTTGCATCATTTTGTGGTCACTAATTCACGTGGAAGAGCAGAAGTACGAAGTGTTGTTGACTTTAGCAATTTTTGGAACTTGCAAAACTTACCCAAAATCCTTGCCGTAGCTTGTTGTGGCGTGGAGGAGGAAGTGTAGTTTGTTGGTTTTTATTTCCATTGTGCATTTCTGAATTGGTGGAGTACAATTTGCATATTGCATTGGGTTTTGATTAGTAAGGAATTATTTGAATTCAAAACATATGCAATTAAGTTGTGGGAGTTAATGATTGCTATTTGAATTTGAATTCATTGTTACCAATTGAGGAAGGCTTGCAATAAGTGAAGTTGTTTGAATTTCAAATTGAAAGTTGCTGCCTATTGTGGAATTTGGAATTCATTTGTGGAAAGTCTCTTATTAGTCTTTTATTTTTCATTATTTGCTGTGGAAGTTGAAGTCTACTTGTACTTAATATCCATCTTGTTGTTGCCGTGGAAGTAACACATCATCATTGTTGTTGTTGCTTGTGTGTTGCCGTGGAGTGACTTGTGGAAATTAAATTTGTTGCACCGTGTAGTTGTGGCGTATTGTGGAGAAGAGTATTACATGTGAGTTGCAATAATATAATTGTAACATTAAGTGGGTTTGTTTGTTTGTCTTTTGTAGTTGCTATTATGTGGAGTTTAGGGAAGTGTAGTAGTGGAAGTGTGTACCCTTGAATCAAATTGTTTTGAGGAACAACATACGGGAGTCTACAAATATGTCAAATGACAGTGTGAATGGGGGAATGGGTGAAGAAGCCAATAGCCAGGTTGGTGGAGGTCAGGGTCGTAATGTGGCAGGCAGGAGAACTTTGGAGGAATAACTTCAGGAGCTTACTACTATAGTTGCTACACTGGTAACTAGAGTTGATAGGATGACTTTGCCACAACCACCAGTGGTAAACCAATCGACACCACCTCGAGTAGCTCCACAAAACCCTCATCAAAACAGAGTAGTGGGAGATGGGAATTTAAATAGAAGGATGGGTGAAGAGCATCTTCCAAACAGGGAAGAAAGGAATGACAATTTTGGGGTAAACCTAAATCAGAATAGGGATTTCAGGCCACCTCGAGGTTTGGAGTATGTGAAACTACAGATGCCATCCTATGATGGTAAGGGATCAGTAGATGAATACTTAGACTGGGAGGATAAGGTCGAAGGTCTCTTCGAATGTTATGAGATTGACGACAGTACTAGGGTCAGATTGGCTGCTATTGAATTTGTAGGGTATGTTGCACTTTGGTGGAAGAATCTTATCATCAACAGGCGTCGGGATGCAGAGGCTGAGGTTTAGACTTGGAGGGACATGAAGAGGTTTCTAAGGAAAAGGTTCATTCCTAAGCACTACTAACAGGAGCTGTTTATGCGACTGCAAACCTTGAGGCAGGGGGGCAAAACAGTGGATGATTATGTGCAGGAATTTGAGACCCTTATGATTAGGTGTGGGTCTGTTGAGCCTCCAGAACAAACTATAGCACGATTCATCACACGTTGGCGTGGTTTGTATCAGTTAGGAATCCGATCAAACCGATTTCGCATCAGTTTGGTATCAGAGCCTAGGTTTGTTAACACATCAGTTCGGTTTGAGGAAGGTAACATCAAAACCCTAACTCCAATCGTTCATATCAATTGTTCATATTCAATTTCATAGTGTCGATTGTCTATTGAAAGTGTAGTGCCTTCTAATTCAATTTTGTTACAAAAAAGAAAAAAGAAAAAGGGAACGTGATCAAGAGCAGCACACAAAGGAGAAAAGAAAATCTGAACAAAAAAAAGAGGAAAATTTTCGAGCCTTAGAGTTGTTTTGAATTCTACGGAAGGGAATTGATATAGTTTGGGTTAGTTCCAAGAGAATTGAGAAGAGGAATTGGTGAGTTGCTATCATCATTGCTTGTGAGAATACATGAGTGACTGTGTCATATCATCCTTTGAGTGAAACACGTAAGAGAGTGTATCGTGAGGCTTAATTATATATTTTTTTAGTACTAATCTTTTCTGCAGGAACTATGTCGAGGCAACATTCTCCTGAAGGTGAGAGGGGAAGGTTTGATGCTAGGTTAGTGATTGAGGCATTGAGGGGTGAGATGAAGAGAATGTTTCAGGAAGGAATGGAACAAATTCATGAGACGATAGAGCAAAGACTAGAACAATCTACAAACGTCTTCCAAGGGCGTAAGAGGGAGAGTCGTTCTAGGAGAGTACAAAGGGGTGGAGATGAAATGTCGGGTGATGACTTTGATGAGCCTTCTATCGGGAGTTATAGAGGTTATAGTGGTCGGAATTGAGGAACTAGGGATTGGGAAGATAGAGGAGATAGGAATAGAGAGGATAATCAACTAAGTAGTATAAAGATGAAGATTCCTCCTTTTCAAGGGAAGAATGATCCCGAGCCGTACTTAGAGTGGGAGAAGAAGGTGGAGATGGTGTTTGATTGTTATAACTATAGTGGGAGAAAGAAAGTGAAACTTGCTGCCATTGAATTTTCGGATTATGCCATAATGTGGTCGGATCAACTAATGTTGAATCGAAGAAGGAATGGTGAACCACCTATTGAGTCGTGGGAAGAGATGAAAAGGGTGATGCAGAAGCGATTTGTGCTTGCATATTACTATCGTGAATTGCACAACAAATTGCAAACTCTTAAGCAGGGAAGCCAAAGCATGGATGAGTATTTCAAGGAGATGGAAGTTACGATGATCAAGGCGAATGTAGAGGAGGATAGAGAGGCTACCATGGCTAGATTTCTTGCTGGATTGAATAGAGAAATTCAAAATGTTGTTGAATTGTAGCATTATGTAGAATTAGAGGATATGGTTCATATGGCTATAAAGGTTGAGAACCAACACAGGCGGAAAGGTAGTAGTAATGCACGGTTTCAATAGGGTACTGGTTCATCCACCTGGAAGACTAACCAATGGAAGAAGGAAGAAAAGCCTTTACCCACCAAACCAAAAGGAGAGCTGAGACAAACGAGTTCTACTCCTAGTAACCAAGGTAACCCTAATTCTTGTACTTCTAGAAATCGTGACATTAGATGCTTTAAATGCCAAGGTAGAGGTCATATTGCTAGTCAATGTCCAAATAGGCATGTTATGATTTTGCGTGATGATGGTGAGTATGAGACTGAGGGGGATAGTGAAGAAGATGATATGCCTCCATTAGAGGATGCTAGTGATGATGAGGAGCCTGCAATAGGGAGGTTAGTGGCAGTAGTGAAGCGAGCTTTGAATGTGCAGGTGAAGGAAGAAGAGGAGGTGCAAAGAGAGAATATATTTCATACTAGATGTTATCTAGGAGATCATATTTGCAGTTTGATCATTGATGGAGGAAGTTACACCATTGTGGTGAGTAATTTTATTGTTGAGAGGCTAGGACTCAAAACTATTAGACACCCTAGTCTATATAAATTGCAGTGGTTGAATGATAGTGGTGAGACTAAGGTGAGTAAGCAAGCCTTGATTGCTTTTTGCATTGGTAGGTATGAGGATGAGGTGTTATGCGATGTAGTGCCAATGCAGGCGTGTCATGTGTTGTTGGGGAGGCCATGGTAATTTGATAGGAAGGTTGTTCATGATGGCTTTTCTAACAAGTATACGCTTGTTCACCAGGGGAAAAGCTTTAACCTTAAACCTTTAACACCTACACAGGTATATGAGGATCAGTTGCAGCTACAACAGTCTTTTGCAAAACATAAGGTGAGTGAAAAGCAGAGGGAGAGTGAGAGAGCAAAAGACAATGAGAAAGAAAAGGAATACAAAAGTTAATATCAAAAGGAAAAGGAGAGGAAGGCTGGAAAGAGTGTGAGAGACCAAGTTGAAGGGGGATCAACTTTGGTGGTGAGTAAAAAGGAGAGTGCAGCCTTGCAAAAGGAGAGTTGTGTGGCAAGAACGAACGTAGTGAGGAGAGCGTTAGTGATGAAGCAACCTATGTTGTTGCTAGTTTTTAAGGAAACATGTCTTAATACTAACGAACTATCTAACTCTTTGCCTAGTGTGGTTATGTCTATTGTGCAGGACTTTGAAGATGTCTTCCCTGAGGAGATTCCAAAGGGATTACCACCTATTCGTGGTATTGAGCACCAAATTGACCTAGTACCCAGAGCATCGATTCCAAACAAGCCAGCTTATAGGAGCAATCCGGAGGAGACAAAGGAACTCCAAAGGCAGGTCGATGAATTAATGGAGAAGGGGTACGTGAGGGGAAGCATGAGTCCATGCGCAGTGCCTATGATTTTGGTGCCTAAGAAGGATGGGTCATGGAGAATGTGTGTTGACTGCCGCGCCATCAACAACATCACGGTAAAGTATCGTCATCCCATTCCTCGCTTAGATGACATGTTAGATGAGTTACATAGGTCTAGTGTCTTTTTTAAAATTGATCTGAAAAGTGGATATCACCAAATTAGAATGAAAGAAGATGATGAATGGAAAATCGCATTCAAAACGAAATATGGATTGTATGAGTGGTTAGTAATGCCTTTCGGACTAACTAACGCACCTAGTACTTTTATGAGACTTATGAACCATGTTTTGAGGACTTTTATTGGCAAATTTGTGGTTGTCTATTTTGATGATATTCTCATTTACAGCAAGAGTTTGGAAGATCATATATCTCACTTGAGGGATGTTTTAGGAATACTTCGAAAGGAGCAATTATATGCTAACCTCAAGAAGTGCACTTTTTGCACAGACAAACTTGTGTTTCTTGGCTTTGTTGTTAGTGCACAGGGAATACAGGTTGATGAAGAAAAGGTTCGTGCGATCCATGAATGGCCTAGTCCATCTAATAAAAGTAATGTGCGGAGTTTCCATGGACTAGCGAGCTTTTACAGGAGATTTGTGAAGGATTTCAGCACCATTGCAGCCCCACTTACCGAGGTAATTAAGAAGAACGTGGGGTTCAGATGGGAAGAGCAATAAGAGAAGGCCTTTTAGACGCTTAAAAATAAGCTGACTCAAGCGCCATTACTTACTTTACCTAACTTTGCTAAAACGTTTGAAATTGAGTGAGATGCTTCAGGATTAGGTATTGGAGCAGTGCTTATGCAGGAGAGAAGACCAATCGCATTCTTTAGTGAGAAGCTAAGTGGGGTAACCTTGAACTACCCTACTTATGACAAGGAGTTATATGCATTGGTTCGAGCCCTGGAGACGTGGCAACACTACCTTTGGCCAAAAGAGTTCGTGATCCACACTGATCATGAATCCTTGAAGTACTTAAAGGGGCAACATAAGCTAAATAAAAGGCATGCTCATTGGGTGGAGTTCATCGAAACATTTCCATATGTCATCTACTACAAGCAACGTAAAGAGAATGTCGTTGCTGATGCACTTTCTAGAAGGTATGCTCTTATCTCTACTCTTAGTTCTAGACTGCTTGGTTTTGAGCACATTAAGGAATTATATGCTGCTGATCGAGATTTTTGTTAGGAGTATGTGCATTGTGAGAAGAGTGGGCATGGTAAATTTTATAAACATGAAGGATTCTTGTTTAGGGAGAGTAAACTATGCATTCCAATTTGCTCTTTAAGAGAATTACTAGTGAGGGAGTCTCATGGAGGAGGTTTAATGGGACATTTTGGAGTAGTTAAAACCTTAGGGGTATTGCAGGAACACTTTTATTGGCCTCACATGAAACGAGATGTTGAGAGGATTTGTGAGCGATGTGTCACGTATAAGCAAGCAAAATCTAGAGTCCAAACTCAAGGGCTTTATACCCCACTTCCCATTCCTCATGAGCCTTGGGTAGATATTTCCATGGATTTTGTGTTAGGATTACCCAGGTCTAGACATGGTCGAGATTCTATTTTTGTAGTTGTGGATAGATTCTCTAAGATGGCACATTTCATTCCTTGTCACAAAACAGATGATGCTTGCATTATTGCTAATTTGTTCTTTAGGGAAGTTGTGAGATTACATAGTATGCCTAGAACAATTGTATCGGATAGAGATGCTAAGTTCTTAAGCTACTTCTAGAAGACATTGTGGGCTAAGTTAGGAACTAAGTTATTGTTTTCTACTACTTGTCATCCACAGACTGATGGTCAAACTGAGGTAGTAAATCGAACTTTATCTACTTTGTTGAGAGCTATCATTAAAAAGAACATAAAAAGTTAGGAGGATTGTTTGTCGTATGTTGAATTTGCCTATAATCGTACAATGCATTCTGCTACTAAATTTACACCTTTTGAAATTGTGTATGGTTTTAACCCACTAACTCCTTTGGATTTATCACCTTTGCCTATTTCTGAGTATGTTAATCTAGATGGCAAGAAGAAAGCAGAATTTGTTAAACAGATCCATGAGAAGGCAAAGCTAAACATTGAGCGAAGAACAGAGCAGTATGTGCAATAAGCCAACAAGGGTCGTCGACAAGTTGTCTTTGAACCTGGAGACTGGGTTTGGGTTCACATGCGTAAAGAGCAGTTTCCTGTGCAGCGTCGATCTAAACTACTTCCTAGAGGCGATGGACCATTTCAAATTCTTGAGCGCATCAATGATAATGTATACAAGATAGATTTGCCTGGTAAGTATCAAGTAAGTGCTACGTTAAATGTTACTGATCTGAGTCCTTTTGATGCAGGCGATCATTTGAGGACAAAGCCTTTTCAAGAGGAGGGGAATGATGAGATCCATGATGGGAGCCAAGCCAGAAGATGGAATGTGGATCCTCTTGAAGTGCCACCTGGACCGATCACAAGAAATCGAGCGAAACGATTCAAGGAAGCACTTAATGGGTTGATAAAGGATGTCCATGAAGCCGGAAAGGATTGGAGCAATCATGAAGTTGGAAAGGATTGGAAAAACCATGGGAAGGCCCTTGCTCTTGTACATGTCATACCGGATACGGGGTGAAGAGGGCGTGTCTTTACAAGGCACGGCCGTGTAGGAATCTCAAGGTTACACAGAATCATACACGTCCAAAAGGTATGGCCGTGTATGGAGTCAAGAAAATCTATAGAAAGATACACGTCTAGAAGTACACGGCCGTGTATGTCTCTAATGCCGGCTCAAGGCCACCGGCCTTCATTCCAACGCCGCCGGCCTTCATGTTCTGTTTTTGTTATTTTTACGCAACTTGTTGAAGTGATGTTGTTTTGGTCTTTATTGTTACGAATTGTAAACCCTAGTATAAAGCTCTTAGGGTTTAGAACATAGGGATAGAATATACAACATTAAAAGTTTGAAAACACTTTTGAGAGAATTCTTCTCTTGGTTCTTTAAAGAACTAACCTAGAACTTATCGGATTTTATTTTCCGTGGCGTTCATCCCGACTTATCAATCGGTCTTTCATCCCGATAGTGGCGTCTTCATACTATACCAAGGTTCTTGTCTCCCTTATAGACAACGGGTCGCGGTTTCCACTTGAGGGTGTTTGGCATCTTAGGTAACGAATTCCGAACATATTGGTATTGGGTTTCATCATACGTTGGCGTGGTTCGTATCAGTTAGGAATCCGATCAAACCGATCTCGCATCAATTTCTGACACTGTCAACCTCTTTAGAACCCAATTTAGATGATTAACCAAATTGCTCATATTTTACCTTATGTCTTTATTTCTAATGAAATTTGAGAATAATATTACAGGTACAATTATATTTCTCCATGGGATGACAAAATTTCCTACAACATCAGTTGGACACAGAACATTTTTCAGGATAACAATCAAAGACCCGCTGCGATTGTTCTCTATTCTGAGGCATTGGAACATGAAGACTTATGTTATTTTGTATCTTGTAAATGTTTATTGAACTATTTTGGTTGTATTTTGGTTTTAGGATATTTTTATTTCTTTATAACTTTCATTTAGGGTAAGCCACCTTAAAAGTGGCAAACTTGTAATTTTGAACACTTTTTAACCCTTGGAGTAGCAAGTATAAATACTTGCTTAAGAGAGGGTTTGAGGGAGCTTATTTTGGAAGATTAAACACTACCTTTCATGTGAGAATTAGGGTTCCTAATTGTCATCTAAACTCTTATCAATTTCAATCCCAAGAGTTGAAATTGTGGCGAGTGCAACATCTTGAAATTGTGAGTCATATCAATTTCATTTTGTTGTGATTTCTTTTCTTCTCTAGTGTCATATCTAGGGTTGAATTGAGATAGTTCTTGGTCAGAATTACTTCTTATTGTTGACGAATTCTTGTGTTTATTTAAGGTCCCTTGCAATTGAATTCGAATCATTATTGAGAATTCTTTGAAAACGTGTTTTTCACTATTGGAAAGGAGTCCTTGGAATTGAGGTTTTCTTTTGAATTTGTGGATTATTTTCGTGGATTATATGTGATTAGGGTGTTATTAGAAGAGATTATCATTGTGGTATTACAATTATATCTTTGAGCATTTGGAATTCTTTACATCTTCACTAGTGTTCACATGAATTTTGCCCTTATGGATCCGGTTTTACCTTGACTTGAGATTGTTTTTTCTTAAGTCTTTTAATTGTGCTTCTAAGTGGAATTAGGCACATCACCTTCAGGGGATATTGAAGGTCAGAGTGATATAAATAGATCACTAGAGGGCCAAACTGTTTAGAGACATTTGTGTCCATCTTCAGAGGTTTCAGAGGGCCATGAGCAGTTAAGCCAACTATTAGAGGGCCATGAGGGTCAGCGACATACAGATGGGTTAGAAAAGGAAGAAACAATATCAGTGGAACAGGTTGATACAGAGGAGACCTTAGTGGATAATAGGTCATTATTTGTGTTGCAGATGAGATACATCTTAGAAATGGAGGAGAGAAAGCAATCACCCCATGTGGTATTTCAGATATTGTGATTCTGCAGTGATACTTCTTCAGGTGGCTTACTAGGAGGATATAAAGTCTCTACTGCATTTGACTTGTTAGATTTGAGGACAAATCTTTTTGAGGCCCAAGGAGATGATAGAAATCAAAATCCTACAAGACCTATCATTAGGGCAAAAATCAAAGGATTTCAAATCTTGGCGATGAGGGTCCTTTTTGAGCAAATCGACCCCGGAATTATTTCTTACTAACCTCTTTTCTATTATTCATGTATTGTATATTCCAATAGGCACACTTATCATGCTTTACATGGCGGCGGACAAACTCACTAAGACTCAGCTTGTAGGTTATCCATGGGCCGACCTAAACTGAAGATGAGTTGGACCAACGAGTTATTTTGAAGACCCGGCATGTTGAGGACTATTTTTATTTGTTTGTTATTTATTTTGAACCATTTATGTTGTAAGTTTTTGGGACACTTTTATTTGTTTGTAATTTGTGTTTTAGGACCAGCTATCCTATAGTGGCATAGTTGTAATTTTTTGAGTATTTTTAACCTAATAGAAGCAAATATAAATAATTGCTAACTAAGGTTTTAGAGGGGCATTACATTTGACATCAAAATATACACTTTTTGTGGTCGTGAGAGACATCTCTTGCAAGCTTCTACTCTTATCAATTTCAATTATGGAATTGTGGCGAGTTGGCTTAAGAATCCTTGTGACTTATATCAAGGTTATTTCTAAGTTGCATCCAATTATATCTAGTGAGTAATATCTAGTTTGTGATTAGATTGGTTCATTTTGTTTTATTTCACGCAATTAGGGTTCCTTGTTCATTATATGGTTCACGCCATTTCTTAATTGAAAGTTGGAATCACTTGTGTTGTTATTGAATTGGTTTTGTCTAATTTAGTACACACCATTTGTGGAGTTGTTTGTTTTCCATTTACATGCTATTTTGGAGAATTTTTCATCAATTTAGTATACGCCATTTATGGAGTTATCTAGTTGATTCAACAATTGAAATGTGTAGACTGTGCTTTGGATTTTAGGTACATCATGTTTGGTATCAGAGCAATCAAATTTGGATACATAAGATTGATCACATCCACGTTTGAAGAATTAGTTATAAACATTGAGAATTGACACCATTTGGAAGCTAGTTTGATTGGCATTGTTTATTTGTTTTTTCAAATTGGTTTTGCATGTGCTTAAACCCCCTTTTAAGCACATCAATCTGCCATTTTATTTTGTACTTATATTTTGTGATTTTGGAACCAGCCACTTAAGTGGCATCCTTGTAGTTTTTGTGGCATTTTTACCCTAATTGGAGCAAGTATAAATACTTGCTAACTAAGGTTTTTAGGGAGCTTTTGACATTTTAAACAAAAATACACTTTGTTGTCATGAGGAATCCCCTTACTTGCAATTGATCTCTTATCAATTTCATTTGTGAAATTGTGGGGATAACCAACTAGAGTGATTGTGAGTAATATCAATTTTCTCTTGTTGTTTTTATAAATTATGTTTAGTGAGTAATATCTAAGTGCAATTTGTTGGTTCCTTATCCATATACACGTAAATTAAGGTTCTTATTTTTCATATTTGAAGCTTTTCATTTTGATTGGAATCTTAGTTCATTTCCTTTGTCATCCATTGATATTCATATAATTATTTATTCCATATATCAATTTGGCTTCAATTTTCATGAATTAAGGACTATTTGTGAAGTTGTTGATCAAGCCAATTGTTGGTTGTAATTTGTTGTTCACGCCATTGGTATTAGTGTTCATGTGCTTTGGAATCTTAAACACATCATAATTTGGTATCAGAGCACAAGTTTTTGAGAAAGAAATTTCGTAATCTTCAATTGAAATTAGGGTTCTTAAATTTTACTTCTTGATCTAAATTGTTGAGGTGGAATTGAAGTACTTAATTTCAATTTTGTTATGTTATACTTGTTGATTGTTGAAATAGAAGTGGAGATCTTGTAATAGTCCCTTTGTTCTTGAACTTGTCGTGAAGAAAAGGGAAGTAGGAAGTGCATTTCTTGTGTCATTTTCGGAATTGAGGGTACCTCATTTGTGGAAGAAGAGAAGTGTAATTCTTACATGATTATTTCAGAATTAGGGAGTGCCATTTACAATTTCTAGATTTGCATTGTGTTGGGGAATAGGGAAATTATTTGAAATTCAAACACATTCATTAAGTTTGAAGAAGTTATTGAGTGATATTGATTGCATTCTATTTGAATTTGAAATTGATTCTTACCATTTGTGGAGAAGGTTGCATTAAGGGTGTATTTTTGAATTGTTACCGTGATTGTGTTGTGCATGTGTGGCGATGTAAGTATGTATTGAGTTGAAGGGAATTGCAACTTGTTGTAAGTTTGTGTTGTGAGGAAGTGTTGATGAGAGCCATGATGGGAGCTAAGCCAGAAGATGGAATGTGGATCCTCTTAAAGTGCCACCTGGACCGATCACAAGAACTCGAGTGAAACGATTCAAGGAAGCACTTAATGGGTTGATAAAGGATGTCCACGAAGCCGGAAAGGATTAGAGCAACCAGGAGAATGCACTTGCACTTGTACAAGTCATTCAAGGAGATCAAAGCATAGGAGGTCAAAGCTGCCAGCCTTGACAACGCTGGCCTGAGCACTGCCGACCTTGACTCGGCGTTGCCATTCGCGCACGACAGAAGGACTACGCCGGCTTACTACGCCACCGGCCTTTCTACCCGGCATACATCCTACGCCGGCTACTACACCACAGGCTTTCATTCCCTGTTTGTTATTTTTCCGCGACTTTATGATGTTATGTCATTTTGGGCTTTTATTATTATGAGTTGTAAACCCTAATATAAGCTTCTAGGGTTGAGAACAGAACATAGAACACACATACAAGGTTGAATAACACATTTTGAGAGAACTCCTCTCTTGGTTCTCTAAAGAACTTCTCTTGAACTTATCGGATTTCTTCTGTGGCGTTGATCCCGACTTATCAATTGGTCTTTCATCCCAATTGTGGTGTCTACAAAATATACCAAGGTTCTTGCCTCACTTATAGGCAACGGGTTACGGTTCCACTCGTTTGTTTTTGGCATCTTGGGTTGCAAATTCCGAACGTATTGGTATTGGGTTTCGTCACACGTGGGCGTGGTTCGTATCAAGTGTTGCACATGAAGTGGTGTTGAGGTTTAAAGGAGTTGCACCATGTTTGTATTGTGTGTGTGACGGTGTGAGTGTGTAGTGAAGAAAGTTGTAAATTGTTATGGAGTTATGTTGAGAAGAAGGTGCTGCACGTAGAGTATAAGATTGTGTTTGTACCATGATTATAAAGGGAAATATAGTGGTAAAATTTGAATTTCAAAACAAGCATTAAAGTGTGGAAGTTATTGAGTATTGATACTTAAACACTTGCTTAGTTGAATTCATTAACTTACTACTTAAAAGTGTTTAATTCTTGTTACACTTGTTGTTGCCATAATTGAAGTGTAAGGAAGTATGTGTTGCATTGGTTGCTTAATTGCACTGTAGGTGTGTAGGAGTGTGTTGCCATAGTGTGTGTGGTGTAATGTATTATTGGCTTGTTGAA
The DNA here is from genome assembly GCA_037954665.1 of Laguncularia racemosa. Taxonomy (NCBI): domain Eukaryota; kingdom Viridiplantae; phylum Streptophyta; class Magnoliopsida; order Myrtales; family Combretaceae; genus Laguncularia; species Laguncularia racemosa. Next base: position 75,396 of record JBBMOL010000278.1, read on the forward strand.
GTAGTAAGCAATAATGTCAAGTGACTTGTTTTTGTCTACTAATGTACTACACCGGGCCTTGACCTCTTTTACAACTATTGATGATGAGAAAAGGGAAAATTTGTTTCACACTTCTTGTAGGGTGCAAGGTAACTTATGTGTCATTATTATTGATGGTGGTAGTTGTACTAATGTTGTGGCTGCCTCATTAGTAATGAAATTAAAACTTGTAACCACCCCGCATCCTAAACCCTATAAATTACATTGGCTATGTGAATAGAGGAGTCTACATATGACCCAAAGAGCTCAAGTACCTTTTAGTATAGGGGATAAATACTATGATGAGATTGAATGTGATATTCTTCCTATGTGTGCATCACATATATTGCTTAGCAAGCCGTGGTTGTATGATAGCAAGGTTTTACATGATGGCTATAGAAATACTTATATGTTTTAGCAAGATGGTAAACGTATAGTATTAAACCCTATGTCACCATCAGAGGTCCAAGAGGTGCAAAGATAGATAAGTCAACCATCAGAGGTTCATAGTTAGATGAGTCAACCTTTAAAAGACCAAGAGGTTTAGAAATAGATGTCACAACCATCAGAGGTCCAAAAGGGTCAAGGGCAAATGAGTAAATCATCAGAGGGCCAAGAGGTTCGAAGACATATAGATGAAACTAGGAAGGAGAAAACATTATTGTTGGGATAATTTGAGTTAGGGGAGGCTACAACAAATGATAGACCCTTATATGTGTTGCAAGTGAAATATATCCTAGAGATAGAAGGGTGAGAGCAACTACCTTCTGTGGTTTCTCAAGTACTAAGACACTATAGTGATATTTTTATAGATAACTTGCTAAGAGGATACAGAGTCTCTACTGCATTTGATTTGTCAAATTTGAGGACAAATCTTCTTAAGGCCCGACCTATCACTAGGGAAAGAGCTAAAGGGTTACAAAATTTGGCGATAAGAGTCCTCTTTAAACAAATCGATCCCTAAAATATTTGTAAACTAACTTATTTTCTATTACTTATTTGTTGTGCATTCCAACAGGTATATTTGTCGGTTTTTATAGGGCAATGGATAAACTCACTAAAGCTCAATTTGTGGGTTATTCATGGACCCACATAAACCAAAGGAGAATCAGTCCACAATATGTTCAATTGAAGTGAAGAAATAACCACTTGAAGTCCATTTGAATTTGTAATTGTTACTTATGGGAACCGACCATTTTATTTTGTACTTGTATTTTGGGATTTTGGAACTGGCCACTTAAGTGGCATCCTTGTAATTTTTGTGGCATTTTTATCCTAATTGGAGCAAATATAAATACTTGCTAACTAGGGTTTTTAGGGAGCTTTTGACATTTTCAAAACAAATACACTTTGTTGTCGTGAGGAATTCCCTTGCTTGCAATTGATCTCTTATCAATTTCATTTGTGAAATTGTGGCAAGAACCAACTAGAGTTATTGTGACTAATATCAATTATCTCTTGTTGTTTTTATAAATTGTGTTTAGTGAGTAATATCTAAGTATAATTTGTTGGTTCCTTATCCATATACACGTGAATTAGGGTTCTTATTTTTAGATTTAAAGCTTTTCATTTTGATTGGAATTTTAGTTCATTTCCTTTGTTATCCATTGATATTCATATAATTGTTTGTTCCATATATCAATTTGGCTTCAATTTTTGTGAATTACGGACTATTTGTGAAGTTGTTGGTTGTAAATTGTTGTTCACACCATTTGTATTGGTGTTCATGTGCTTTGGAATCTTAAGCACATCATTCCCAAAGGTCAAGACAAGGAATGACTATGGAGTACACCTCCATGAGGCCTTTCCATATCACCGCATGAAGCCAACGGCCTTCTTACGTGCAAAATTTTGTGTTGCATGACTTATTTTATTTAGGGCTAAATAACATTAAGTCAAGTTATTTGGCATCCACAGCAATTTAATGCAAGCACTCGCAATTTCTACATTCTAAATGCAAGGGAAATCAATAAGCTTTTAGTCAGGTACAATTAAGGTAATTTAGCAATCAATCATAGCAACTTAACACAATCAATATTTTAATTAACCCCACACACAAATCTAGTTCATATATCCAATAATTACATGTGAGTGCATTAACTACAAATACAATATGGAACAGTAGTCATTGGATTTTACTCACCCTACCATGTCATCCTCTATCATAATAGTTAGGTAAAAGATGATGTGCCTAAATCCAAGATTAAGCACATGCAAAACCAATTTGAAAGACAATTAAACAATGTTAATCAAACTAGTCTCAATCATATGAGCAATGGCATCAAATCCTCAAAGTTTATGACCGATTCTTCAATTAAGATGTGAATCAATAATGAATCCAAGTATGATGATGCTCTGATACCAAAAAGATGATGTGCCTAATTCCAAGCTTAAGCACAATCAAAAGAATCAAGGAAAACTCCTCAATTCACACACACAAAAACCGGTTCACTTGACTAGGTAAATGCGGAAATCCTAAGGCAATGGAATGAAATCCAAAGAGCTCCAATTGCTATTATCAATCCAAAAAAGTAATCTTCATCAAATAATAACAATTATAATTGAAACCCACATGAATCAAATCAAGAAAACAAATGGATCAAACCGCAAATTCCAATCCCTTCCTTCAACTATCCAATTCACGTCACAATGAAGAGAATGATATCATATATCAACACAATCAATCCTATAACAAGCTATTGATCACGAATTGCAAATTAAAACAAGTCCAAGAACGTCCAAATCAACCTAGATATGACGCACTAGTGATGAAATGGAAAACAACAATAAGGAACCGATATTACTCACGATTTCTCCTTGTTGCACTCGCCACAATTTCAACTTCTTGGGATTGAAATTGATAAGAGAATTTGGAATTAGGAAAACCCTAAGCCCTCTCACAAAATGTGAAGTGTTTTTTCTACAAAATAAGCCTCCTCAAACCCTCTCTTAAGCAAGTATTTATACTTGTTACTCCTAGGGTTAAAAAGTGCTCAAAATTACAAGTTTGCCACTTTTAAGGTGGCTATCCCTAAATGAAAATTACAAGGAAATAAAAGTGTCCTAAAACCAAAATACAACTAAAATAGTTCATAAAAGAAGAAATATATAAAATAAATGGTCTTCATGATGCCGGTCTTCTATAGGATCCATCGGCTCAGCTCATCACCGGTTCAGGTCGGTCCATGGATAACCCACAAGCTGAGTCTGAGGGAGTTTGTCCATTGCCCTATAGAATATGATAAGTGTGCCTATTGGAAAACACAATACAGGAATAATAGAAAAGAGGTTAATATATAAATAATTCTGGGGTCGATCTGCTTAAAATGGGCCCTCATCGCCAAAATTCGAATTCCTTTAGTTTTTGCCCTAATGATAGGTCTTGTCGGATTTTGATTCCTATCATCTCCTCGGGCCTCAAAAATATTTGTCCTCAAATCTGGTAGATCAAATGCAATGGAGACTTTGTTTTCTCCTAGTAATCCATCTAAAGAAGTATCTATGTAGAATCCCAATATCTAAAATACTATAGATGGTGATTGTTTTCTCTCCTCCATTTCCAGGATGTATCTCTTCTGCAATACAAATAATGACCCATTATCCACTGAGGTTTCCCAAATCTCAACCCATTTCAATGATATTGTTTCCTCTTTTTCTAACTCTTCTAATGGTTGACCCAACTGCTCATTATCCTCTGAGACCTCTAAAGGTGAACATAACTGTCTCTGTACATTTTGGCCCTCTAATGATAGACTCATCTGACTCTGTTTCTCAAGATACTCCAATGGTTTACTCAACTGCTCGTGAACCACTAGTATCTCTGAAGGAGAACATAACTGACCCTGAACAGTTTGGTTCCCTGATAGTCTGCTCCTAGTATCTTGGAATGAATAGGATTATCTCTGTCTTTCCACTTTCAGGGCTAACTGTATAACCTCATCAAGTGTACTATATATATGAAGCTCAACTACACAAGCTATCTCATACCTCAACCCAGATACAAAACGTGCTAAGGTTTGTTTAAGAGGTTCAACTGATCCACATCTGATCACTAGTGTATCAAACTCCTGTACATAGTCATCCACTGTTTTACCCCCTTGTCTCAGTGTCTGGAGACGCATAAATAACTCATGCCTGTAGTGTTTTGGTACAAACCTATTCCTCAAAACTCGTTTCATGTCTCTCCAAGTGTGTATCTCGGTCTCTCTATCCCTTCACCTGCTGATAACCATATTTTCCCACCACAAAGCGGCATACCCTGTGAACTCTACAGCTACGAGACGTACCCGAGAGTCATCATCAATCTTATAACACTCGAAAAGACCCTCAACTTGGTCTTCCCAGCCTAGGTAATCATCTGTGGAACCCCTACCATCAAATGAAGGCATATGTAGCTTCGCACACTCTAGTCCTCGAGGTGGTCTAAATTCCCTGTCCGGGTATGGATTAAGCCCAAAATTATCATCTCTGCCTTCCCTAAGAGCATGATAATCTCCTTCTACTCTAAGTGATGCCTGAAGGTTTACCACAGGTGGTGGTGGTAATGTCATCCTATCAATTCTTGTTGCCAATGTAGCAACAATTGTGATAAGGTCTTGAAGTTGCTCATCTAGAGTTCTTCCACTTGTATTTCGACGACCTAGTCTGCCACCCACTTGGTTATTGGCCTCATTGCTAATGCCCCCATTCACACTATCACATGACATGTTTGTGGATGCGATTTATTTGAAATACAAATGTAATCTCAAATAATTGTAGCACACTCCCTTCACTTCACCACGTCACAATAAAACCATACACACACTACTTACTTAGCACACAAATGCAATGCTACATATTGATGGGTGTCGAATCCAACAAAAATAAAACCTACTCCTAGACAATTATATGATTTGCATATAGTGGTGAGTAGGGTCGAATCCACAGAGATTGGTTAAATGTATTTCTATCCAAGGAGAATAAAAAGGAAAAGGAAAATGGGGGATTTGGTTTGTGAATCGAATAAAGTTAAAACAAGATAAGAAAATTGAATATTGATAAAAGCCTAGCCAAAGGAATCAAGATAGTTTAATTCAAGGAATTGATCATCGATGCAAATGTTTTCTATTCTTATTCCTAGATAAACTGGTTATGGTTATTAACAAGCTCTAACAACCTATCTCTCCGTACTTCCTCGATAACCAAAAGAAGCTCTTTGATTATTTCTCTTATCGATTAGACAACCCCAGACAAGCGCTTAGGATTTAATCTACCAATAGCATTAAAAACTAGAGAGACCACCAATTCATGCCAGTAGATTATAAGATAACCTATTTAAACATGATCACACACCTCCATAACATGAATTCGATCATCTATTTTATAATCAAACATGTTATTGTGTCACTGAGACTAGAACAATCAAACAATTACGGATTTGACGTGCTAGTTAACAATATATTAACTTGCTAATCGAGTAGAAGAGCTCTATTCATACCAATCAACAAAGATAATAATGACAAAACGATCAGAAGATATATGAATATCCAAAAACAAAGAATAGAATAAATACAAGTCAATTAGACCTCACAATTCGTGGAGAATTAAACATCTATGACCCTTTGGCTAGAAAAGTAGCTTAGCTACTCATGTTCATCAATAAAACGAAAATAAAAAGTAGAGACATGATGAACCCGGTTGCCTGCTTTGCCTCCAAGATGATCCAAAGATTCCAGATTAAAAGATTCAAAAGTTTAAAAAGTTGTCCTCACCCTCTAGGGTTGGTTCTATTTATATTATTAGAGGGATGGCATGTGATCTTTTGCTAGCAAGATACAAAAATATCTTTCCTTTTCCAAGTAGATTTCGAGAAGTGAATCTTCATCTGCCTGGCACGCCCTACCACACGGCCGTGGGTCAAGTCGTGCCTTCCTCTGTGCATAATTCACGTATCATCTTCCGTGTCCAGTGTGTAGTACGGCTCCACCCACGGCTAGATTTTCAACCGTGCCTTCCTCTGTGCATGATCTACAAGTTTTTCTCCTTGGCACGTCTAGCTTCCACCACGGCTCCAAGCATGGTTTCTCCCACGGCTGCCACCACGGCCGTGCCCTAAGCTGTGTCTCTCTCTGTTGAAAGTCCACATTTCCGCCTTCTTGTCCAGTGTGTAACACGGTTTGCGCCATAGCCGTGCCTCAAACCGTGCTTCCGATACACAGCCGTGTACTTCAACCGTGTATCTTCCTGTTGATTCAAAACCAAGTACACGGCCGTGTACTTCAATTACACGCCCATGTACTTCCCTCCGGCGGTGTAAATCCTTGTCTTGATCCAAGTTGTAGATGACTTCTCTAATTTACTTGAATTAGCATCCTTGACTCCATTTAACCTGATTTATCACTATAATAGAATTAAGTACCATTTCCTTATGATTTCTATAAAATCAATAATGAATTAACACAATTTATACTATAAAGATTAAGTATAAAATGGCTCTATCACATATACACACCTTTTCTATACACGGTGTATAACAAATTCAAACACCACAACAATAATATTTCCCTACTCTTTTCAATCACGGTGCAACAAATTTATTTCATTTTTTTACTTCCTTAAGTTACTCCCATGGCAACAACACAAGTGAACACAACAATAAATATGCTTCACTTCCACAGCAACAACACAACTAATATACTTCCACTTTCTACGGCAATAATAACAAAATATACTTCACTCCCCACAAGTTCTAACTACAACTCTCAACAAAATAGGCAACAACTTCAATTTGAAATTCAAACCACTTCACTAATTGCAAGCCTTCCTCAATTGGTAACAATGAATTCAAATTCAAATAGCAATCATTAACTCCCACAACTTAATTGCATATGTTTTGAATTCAAATAAATCCTTACTAATCAAACTCGATGTAATCTGCAAATTGTACTCAACCAATTCAAAATTACACAATGGAAATCTGATGGGAATCAAAATCCGACAAGACCTATTATTAGGACAAAAATTGAAGGATTTCGAATCTTGGCGATGAGGACCCATTTCGAGCAGATCAACCTCGGAATTAATTATTATCTAACCTCTTTTATCTTATTCATGAATTGTATATTCCAACAGGTATGCTTATTTGGTTTCACAAGGCGATGGACAAACTCACTAAGACTCAGCTTGTGGGTTATCTATGGACCGACCTAAAACCGAAGATGAGTTGAACCGACGAATTCCATTATGAAGCTAGCTTGCTGAAGATTATTTTCTGTATTTGTAATTTATTTTTGAACCATTTATTTTGTAAGCTTTATGGGACATTTTATTTGGTTGTAATTTTGCCTTTAGGACCGGCCACCCTATAGTGGCATAGTTGTGATTTTCTAGTCATTTTAACCCTAAAGGGTGCAAGTATAAATACTTGCTAATTAGGTCTTTTAGGGAGCTTTTTGGATTTTGAGAAAAACACCCCTTTTGTGCCGTGAGAGTACCCTCTTGCAAGCATATTGCTCTTATCAATTTCAAGTGTGAAATTGTGGCGAGTGGACTTGAATTTGTTGTGTGTTATATCAACAAATTACAAGTTGATCCTAATTCCAAACTAGTGAGTCATATCTGGTGAGGATTTAGTTATTTTATGTACTTTTGTTCTTATGAAATTAGGGTTCTAATTTCGAAATTTGAAAGCACCTTTGAATTGAATTTGAATACCATTTCGTTTTCCCTTCTAGCAATCGTCATTTGATATATTGTAATTCATCACAATTTCGGAATTTCATTTGGAATATTGAGGTATTTCCCTTCTTGTGGCGTGATACTTCATAGCCATTTCTCCCTTCAATTTGATTGTGCTTGAATTCCCCCTTTTAGGCACATCAAAATCAAAAACAACAAACTACACAACCTCCTTCACACCAAAACTAGTCACGGCAAGAATAAGGTAATTTTTTCAAGCTCAAACAATTGTTGAATTAACAACACTTCTATTCTTCCTTCCTTCCACGAAAATTATTAATCACAAGATGATACAACAACCTTCCCAATCTAACTCCAATAATCAGCAAATTAAATTCCAAGCTAAGGTAATTTCACAATCTCAAAACCACAACAACAACACAATTTGCGGTTTTTCACTAAATCACCTTAATTGATGATTAACTCCATGAAATCAAATAAAACCAATTCCCTTCTCTCAACATGTGCTCTGATACCAAAAAGATGATGTTCCTAAATCCAAGATTAAGCACATGCAAAACCAATTTGAAAGACAATTAAACAATGTCAATCAAACTAGTCTCAATCATATGAGCAATGGCGTTAAATCCTCAAAGTTTATGACCAATTCTTCAATTAAGATGTGAATCAATAATGAATCCAAGTATGATGATGCTCTAATACCAAAAAGATGATGTTCCTAATTCCAAGCTTAAGCACAATCAAAAGAATCAAGGAAAACTCCTCAATTCACACACACAAAAACCGGTTCACTTGACTAGGTAAATGCGGAAATCCTAAGGCAATGGAATGAAATCCAAAGTGCTCCAATTGCTATTATCAATCCAAACAAGTAATCTTCATCAAATAATAACAATTATAATTGAAATCCACGTGAATCAAATCAAGAAAACGAATGGATCAAACCGCAAATTCCAATCCCTTCCTTCAACTATCCAATTCACGTCACAATGAAGAGAATGATATCATATATCAACACAATCAATCCTATAACAAGCTATTGATCACGAATTGCAAATTAAAACAAGTCCAAGAACGTCTAAATCAACCTAGATATGACGCACTAGTGATGAAATGGAAAACAACAATAAGGAACCGATATTACTCACAATTTCTCCTTGTTGCACTCGCCACAATTTCAACTTCTTGGGATTGAAATTGATAAGAGAATTTGGAATTAGGAAAACCCTAAGCCCTCTCACGAAATGTGAAGTGTTTTTTCTGCAAAATAAGCCTCCTCAAACCCTCTCTTAAGCAAGTATTTATACTTGCTACTCCTTGGGTTAAAAAGTGCTCAAAATTACAAGTTTGCCACTTTTAAGGTGGCTATCCCTAAATGAAAATTACAAGGAAATAAAAGTGTCCTAAAACCAAAATACAACTAAAATAGTTCATAAAAGAAGAAATATATAAAATAAATGGTCTTCATGATGCCGGTCTTCTATAGGATCCATCGGCTTAGCTCATCGCCGGTTCGGGTCGGTCCATGGATAACCCACAAGCTGAGTCTGAGGGAGTTTGTCCATTGCCCTATAGAATATGATAAGTGTGCCTGTTGGAAAACACAATACAGGAATAATAGAAAAGAGGTTAATATATAAATAATTCCGGGGTCGATCTGCTTAAAATGGGCCCTCATCGCCAAAATTCGAATTCCTTTAGTTTTTGCCCTAATGATAGGTCTTGTCGGATTTTGATTCCTATCATAGGTCATCCTAAAAAGACATGTCACCTGATAGGACAATAATAATTCTATAAGTTGGGGTTAAACATCAACTTACATTGGTCTAAATAAATTTATCAGTTTTCCTAATTTTGAAGATTTTAGTATTTTGATCGAAACTTTTTCATTTTAAATCTGTTTTTCACATACTTATAGTCATTTTAAAGGTTTTTGAATTTTATTTGCTTTTCTGAAGCCATTTTGGTCATTTGAGCTTCAGCATATTACATTATGGTCAAAACAAATTAGGTGAGCCTTGTTTAGGTTCCACTTAGGATTCTTTTTTACCTAATTTGATCTAATACACTAAAAGATTTAATTATAATCACTTGGAAACTTGTTTAAGAATTCTAATTGGAATTTAAAGGTTCTATTCTTTTCTAAAATTCTGGAATTTTGTCTAAGAATCTCTGTCAGGTTTTCACAAGTCCTTGATTTACACTTTCTCTTCCTATTTCATGTTATTTTCATATTTTCCTTCAAGATTTTTATTTCTAAAATTTTCCTAATGTTTTCTCATCCTTCTTAGGTTCTAGAAATTCAAAAATTTTTAGATAAAATTTGGTTTGACCATTAGTTGAAGATCCATGAACCTATGTTGCACTTCTTTCAGTTTTTCTTACTACTAGAGGGTCCACTTTGTCACCTAAGTCTTTCCACAATTAAAGAGGCATGTACATATCAAAAATACACTTATTTAGCTCTCCAACATAAGCATTTAGAAGTACAACAAACCCCAAAATTTCTATCTCTACTACATTTTTCCAAAATTCAATCATACATATTACATTTCATGGTGAATTCTTCACACTTCACATCCTAGATTTAAGGTTACATTTCCAACTTTTTTTCCTAAGGTAAATACTCTCCAAATATAGATGTAAAACTCAAAACATCAAAGTAAAATGATGATGGGAATCTTTTCAGCGACCTAGATGGATATGGAACTTGATGAGGATCATCTAGCACTTAAGAAGACAAAACCAAGGACTTAACATCCATTGCAAGGAATTGGAGGACCAATGACCCAAACTAGAGCAAAGAGGATGAATGATACTCTATGAAGACTAGTTATGGACCTACAAGCCAAGGAATCAAATTACATGAAAGGAGGACCAACATCTATTAATGTAACTCATGTTTCCATGGAAGAAAAGCAAGGATTTAAAGTTCTAAAATAAGAAATATTATATATTGAACCGAAATAGGAAAGGGAATTTGCAGGTTTGTTGTACTATTTTTTAGTATTTTTTCGGTTTGTAATATATATTATTTAGTCGCCTACTCAGTTACATGAGGATAAGGAAACAAATAGATTAGGAAACTTATGTTTTCCACATTCTTGTATGACTCTATATAAGTTGTGCAAAGGCTGACCATAAAGAACATCTTATCTTTGATATATGAAAAAAAAAAAAAAATTGTGAGATACGAAATACCCTCTTTTTGTTCTTATGCAAAAGAATTTTTCCATAGGAATTCTTAACCGGATTACTAGGAATACCCTTTTGATAACTTAGGTTTCAATCAACAGGTGTGAATGGGGTCTAGTTACACATCACTTATTCAAGACAATCCTCAAGGTAATTGAATCCAATAGCGATGTTGGGGTTCTAGGTTTAACATGCCTAGGGTTTCACGCATCATTTGGTATCAAAGCTTCGGCTTCTTGAATCAAGTAAATTCTATCCTTTTCTTTAATTTGTCTATTGTTCTTTTCCATATTTGCCTGTTGTTCTTTTCCATACTTGCCTATTGTTCTTTTCCATATTTGCCTGTTGTTCTTTTCCATACTCGTCTGTTGTCTTTTCCATATTCATAGTTAGAAATTCGTATAAAAAAAAAATTCATGCTTGCTTGGTCATTATAATCCATTAGGGCTAACGGTATCTAGGTTTTCTTGAACAATCAATTGTTTCCAATTCATAGCTTATCTAAAAAAAAAGAATGAAATTCGATTGCAAAAGAAAGAATCAAGAACCAAAATTCAAAAAAAAAAAAGGATTTGGCCGTGAAAGAATTACAATTGCCGAAATCACAAGATAGTTTCTTGAATTGTCAATTACATAATTAATGGAGTCAATTTACTTTCCATATCAATTGTTTCCAATTCCTACCGTAAACATATCTTTGATTGTCTATGTTTGGAATCCAAATTGCACACATCCCTTGAACAATCTGTTCTATGGTGATCTTTTCCTTTCGTGTTTGATTGCAATTTTTTTCCAATGGTGAATCTTTCCATATTAATTACATTGTGTAGTTAGTACTCCTTCATTCATGCGACTTAGGCCGATAGTAATCATTAGTGTTGACTTAGTAATTTGAGTTTAGGAGTTCCAAATTGAGTTCCTAGCAAAAGAATTACAAAAAGTAGGTTATGAGATCATATTTTGTGAGAGATATACACAAGTGGAATTGTGAGCAATACACAAGTAGGTATACGAAACATACTTATATATTTCTTGTAATTATGATCGTAATTGCTGCAAATTTTATAATTATGTCGGGACAGAACACTAATGGAGGGGAAAGTCGAGTGATGTTTGAGGAATTGATGGGGGAGATGAAGAGGATCTTAACTGGAGAACTAGAGCAGATCCATGAAAGGATGGATAAGATGGAAAGGAGTAGGGAACCGTCTAGCAGTACCACTATCAAGCGAGGAGTAGGTAAATAAAATGGGGGAGGCAGTAGGATAGATGAAGGTGAGGAATCTGATTTTGGAGATTATCAACACGTGAGGGATAGGGGAAGTATCCAGAGGCGTGATAATAATTTAGGGAGTATTAAGATGAAAATCCCAACCTTTTAGGGAAAGAATGATTCGGAGTTATATTTAGGGTGGGAGAGAAAAATAGATCATGTGTTTGAATATCATAACTACAATGAGGAGAAAAAGATAAAACTGGCTGCAGTAGAGTTTTCATATTACGCCAATGTATGGTGGGATCAATTGGTGCATAATAGGTGCAAGTATGGAGAGCAACCTATTAGCACTTGGGAGGAGATGAAAACTATTATGCAAAAGCGTTTCATTCCTAGTCACTACCATAGGGACTTACTTAGGAAAGTCCAGGGGTTGACTCAAGGAAATAACTATGTAGAGGATTACTATAAAGGGTTGGAGATGGCCATGATTAGGGCTAAAGTTGAGGAGGATGATGAGGCCACTATGGCTAGATTCATCAATGGGTTGAATAGGGAAATAGCTGATGTAGTAGATCTTCACCATTACTTAGATATGGAAGAGTTGCTGCATAGAGCTATTAAAGTAAAGCGGCAGTTAAAATACAAGAGTAAGCAGAGGACTGGCTCAACTTCCAAATCTCTATAGAAGTCCACGTAGAAAAAAAACTCCATCGATTCAAAGCCTAAGGAGGGCGTGAGGGCTAAGAATCCAATTGTTGCACCTAAGGGAAAGACTAACATTAAACCCCCTTCTAGGACAAGAGATATTAAGTGTTTTAGGTTTTAGGGTTTCGGGCACATTGCATCTCAATGCCCAAATCAAAGAGCTATGATTATTAGTGATAATGGGGATGTAGAGAGTGTGAGCTCTGAGGAGGAGGAGGAGTCACCATCGCAGGAGTATGAAGATGTTGACTTAGAGGTACCCATGAGTGGCGAGTGGTATGTTACGAGGAGAGTACTTAGTGTACAAACCCAAGAGGATGGTGAGGGGATCCAACGTGAACATATTTTTCATACATGGTGTCATGTGCAGGGTAGAGTTTGTAGCTTGATAATCGATAGTAGCAGCTACACTAATGTTGCTAGCACATTACTAGTAGAAAAGATGTAGTTGAAAGTTGTGAAACATCCGAAACCATATTGATTACAGTGGCTGAGTGAATGTAGGGAGGTTAAGGTGACCAAGCAGGTTCTTATAGCCTTTTCCATAGGAAGCGACAAAGATAAGGTTATGTGTGATGTGGTACCTATGCAAGCTAGCCACATATTATTAGGGCGACCATGGCAGTTTAATAGGAAGGTGATGTACGATGGGTACAAGAACTAATATGCGTTTGTTCTAAACAAAAGGAAGATGGTTCTAACTCCATAAAAACCATAGGAAGCTCGTGAGGATCAGATGCGAATGGCAAAAGAATTTAGAGCGAAACACGATAGTGTGCGAGAGTAGGGAGAGAAAAAAGAAAAGAGTAAGAGACAAACATCGGTAAGCTATGAGGGAAAAGAGTCTGAAACATTGAGAGGAGAGAAAATTACTAAAAAATGTGAGGTTAAGAGTGCAATGTTGGCGAGGAAATAACTACTTGTACTTATGTAAAAGGATGTTTATTTTACTTATACTGACACTAACCTTTCATTACCTAGTATGGTGCTTTCTTTTGGCTTTGTGACAGGTATAGAAGGCATAGCTGTGGATGAGAAGAAATTGGATGCGATTTGGGAATGGCCAATACCAAAGGGATATATCAAAACTGTGTTTCATCTAAGAGAAAAGGTTTAAGCACATTTGAAAAAAGAAAGATTTGCACCACAACAAAAGCCTAAATTACATCCTAGAGGAGAGGGACCTTTCCAAGTCTTGGAGCACATCAATGACAGCACCCAAAAGATAAATTTGTTGAGTCATATGGTAATGTAAGCACAATTGTAATGTTTCTAATCTTACTTTTTATAATGCAGGTGATTCAAGGATGAATCTTTTCGAGGAAGGAGGGAATGACGAGGATCATCTAGCACTTAAGAAGACAAAACAAAGGACTTAAGATTCATTGTAAGGAATTGGAGGACCAATGACCCAAGCTGAATGAAAGAGGATGAATGATGCTCTACGAGGACTGGTTATGGACCTATAAGCCAAGGAATCAAATTACATGAAAGGAGGACCAACACCTATTAATGTAATTCATGTTTCCATGGAAGAAAAGCAAGGATTTGAAGTTCTAGAATAAGAAATATTATATATTGAACTGAAATAGGAAAGGGAATTTGCAGGTTTGTTGTTATATTTTTTAGTATTTGTTTTGGTTTGTAATTTATATTATTTAGTTGCCTACTCGGTTACATGAGGATAGGGAAACAAATAGATTAAGCAACTTAGGTTTTCCATATTCTTGTATGACTCTATATAAGTCGTGCAAGGGCCAACCATGAAGAACATCTTATCTTTGATATATGAAAAAAAAAATCCGTAAGATACAAAATACCCTCTTTTTGTTCTTTTGCAAAAGAACTTTTCCATAGGAATTCTTAACTGGATTGCTAGGAACACCCTTTTGATAACTTAGGTTTCAGTCAACAGGTGTAATTGGGATCTAGTTACGCATCACTTATGATGAGATCCATGATGAGAGCCAAGCCGGAAGAAGAAATGTGGATCCTCTTGAAGTGCCGCCTGGACCAATCACAAGAAATCAAGCGAAACAATTCAAGAAAGCACTTAACGGGTTGATAAAGGTTGTCCATGAAGCCAAAAAGGATTGGAGTAATCATGAAGTTGGAACGGATTGGAACAACCATGGGAAGACCCTTGCTTTTGTACAAGTCACACTGGACACGGGATGAAGAGGGCATGTATTTTCAAGGTACGGCCGTGTAGGAATTCCAAGATTGCACAGAATCATACACGGCTAGATACACGGCTAAAAGGCATGGCCGTGTATGGAGACAAGCAAATCCACAGAAAGATACACGACCAGAAGTACACGATCGTGTATGTGACCGGAATGTGCACAGAAAAGTACACGGCCAAAGTACACGGTCGTGTACACGGCCAAAGTACACGGTCATGTACACGGCCGTGTATCCCCTGCCGGCCAGCTTTTTCTGTTTCGTGTTTTTACGCAACTTATCTAAGCTACGTCGTTTTGGACTTGTTTTTCACGAATTGTAACCCTAGTATAAAAGCTCCTAGGGTTTAGAACAACTAAGAATTTGCATCTTTGAACATTAAACACTTTTGAGAGGCACCTCTCTTGGTTCTTCAAAAACTAAATCGAACTTATCGGATTGATTTTCGTGGCGTTCATCCCGACTTATCAATCGGTCTTTCATCCCGATTGTGGCGTCTTCATTTTATACCAAGGTTCTTGTCTCACTTATAGACAACAGGTCGCAGTTTCCACTTTAGGTGTTTGGGCATCTTAGGCAATGAATTTCCGAACATATTGGTATTGGGTTTCGTCACAGGTTGGCATGGTTCGTATCAGAGCTTAGGTTTGTCAAAACATCAAGTTCGGTTGAGGAAGGTAATATCAAAAACCCTAACTCCAATTGTTCATATCAATTATCGTATTCAATTTCATAGTATTGATTGTCTTTTGATAGTGTAATATCAACTAGGCGATTGTTAAAAAAAAAAAAAAGAGTAAAAATCACGACAAAAAAAAAAAGAAGAGAAAAGAAAAGAAAAGAAAAACATGATCAAGAGCAACAACCAAGACAAAAAAAAAAAAAAAAAAATCGGATAGAAAAATAGAGGAAAATTTACGAACCCTAGAGTTGTTTTGAGTTCTACGGAAGGAAATTGGTGTAGTTCGGGTTAGTTCCAAGAGAATTGAGAAGAGGAAATTGGCGAGTTGATATCATCATTATTTGTGAGAATACACGAGTGACTGTGTGATATCATCATTTGAGCGAAACACGTAAGGGAGTGTATCGTGAGGTTTAATTATATATATATTTGTGTTAGTACTAATCTTTTCTGCAGGGACTATGTCGAGACAACATTCTCCTGAAGGTGAGAGGGGATGGTTTGATGCTAGGTTAGTAATTGAGGCATTGAGGGGAGAAATGAAGAGGATGTTCCAAGAGGGAATGGAACAAATTCATGAGATGGTAGAGCAAAGACTAGAGCAATCCACAAACGTATTCTAAGGGCGTAAGAGGGAGAGTCGTTCTAGGAGAGTACCGAGGGGTGGAGATGAAATGACGGATGATGACTTTGATGAGCCTTCTGTTGGGAGTTATAGAGGATATAGTGGTCGGAATAGAGGAACTACAGATTGGGAAGATAGAGGAGATAGGAATAGAGAGGATGATCAATTGAGTAGCATAAAGATGAAGATTCCTCCTTTCTAAGGGAAGAATGATCCCGAAGCGTACTTAGAGTGGGAGAAGAAGGTAGAGATGGTGTTTGATTGTCACAACTATAGTGGGAGAAAGAAAGTAAAACTTGCTGCCATTGAGTTTTCGGATTATGCTATAGTGTGGTGGGATCAACTAATGTTGAATAGGAGAAGGAGTGGCGTGCCACCTATTGAGTCTTGGGAAGAGATGAAAAGAGTGATAAAGAAGCGGTTTGTGCCTGCGTATTACTATCGTGAATTGCACAACAAGTTGCAAACTCTAAAGTAGGGAAGCCGAAGTGTAGATAAGTATTTCAAGGAGATGGAAGTCACTATGATTAGGGCGAATGTAGAGGAGGATAGAGAGGCTACAATGGCTAGGTTTCTTGCTTGGTTGAATAAAGAAATCCAAAATGTGGTTGAATTGCAGCATTATGTAGAATTGGAGGATATGGTTCACATGGCTATAAAGGTTGAGAACCAGTACAAGAGGAAATGTAGCAGTAATGCACGGTTTCCACAGGGTAATGGTTCATCCACTTGGAAGACCAACCAATGGAAGAAAGAAGAAAAGCCTTTATCCACCAAACCAAAAGGGGAGCTAAGACAAGCGGGTTCTACTCCTGGTAACCAAGGTAACCCTGAATCTTCTACTTCTAGAAATCGTAACATTAGATGTTATAAATGCCAAGGTAGAGGCCATATTGCTAGTCAATGTCCAAATAGACGTGTGATGATTTTGCGTGATGATGGAGAGTATGAAACTGAGGGGGATAGTGAAGAAGATGATATGCCTCCATTAGAGGATGCTAGTGATGATGAGGAGCCTGCAATGGGAAGGCTAGTGGCAGTAGTGAAGCGAGCATTGAATGTGCAGGTGAAGGAAGAAGAGGAGGTGCAAAGAGAGAATATATTTCATACTAGATGTTATCTAGGAGATCACATTTGTAGTTTGATCATTGATGGAGGGAGTTGCACCAATGTAGTGAGTAATTTTATTGTTGAGAGGCTGGGGCTCAAAACTGTTAGACACCCTAGTCCATATAAATTGCAGTGGTTGAATGATAGTGGTGAGACTAAGGTGAGTAAGCAAGCCTTGATTGGTTTCCGCATTGGTAGGTATGAGGATGAGGTGTTATGTGATGTAGTGCCAATGCAAGCATGTCATGTGTTGTTGGGGAGGCCGTGGAAATTTGATAGGAAGGTTATTCATGATGGCTTTTCTAACAAGTATACGTTTGTTCACCAAGGGAAAAGCTTTAATCTTAAACCGTTAACACCCAAACAAGTGTATGAGGACCAGTTGCAGCTACAACAGTCTTTTGCAAAACATAAGGTGAGTGAAAAGCAGAGTGAGAGTGAGAGAGCAAAAGACAATGAGAAGAAAAAGGAATATAAAAGTCAAGATCAAAAGGAAAAGGAGAGGAAGGCTGGAAAGAGTGTGAGAGGCTAAGTTGAAGGGGGATCAACTTTGGTAGTGAGTGAAAAGGAGAGGGCAGCCTTGCAAAAGGAGAGTTGTGTGGCAAGAGCGAGTGTAGTAAGGAGAGCGTTAGTGATGAGGCAACCTATGTTGTTGCTGGTTTTTAAGGAAACATGTTTGACTACTAACGAATTATCTAATGCTTTGCCTAGTGTGGTTGTGTCTCTTGTATAGGATTTTGAAAATGTCTTTCCGAATGAACTCCAAAGGAAGGTAGATGAGTTAATGGAGAAGGGATACGTGAAAGAAGGCATGAGTCCATGTGCAGTGCCTGTGATTTTGGTGCCTAAGAAGGATGGGACATGGAGAATGTGTGTTGACTGCCGCGCCATCAATAACTTTACGGTAAAGTATCGTCATCCCATTCCTTATTTAGATGACTTCTTAGATTGGTTGTATGAGTATAGTGTCATTTCTCGTGAGCCATGGATAAACATTTCCATAGATTTTGTGTTCGGATTATCTAAGCCTAGGCATGGTCGAGATTCTATTTTTGTGGTTGTGGATAGGATTTCTAAAATCGTTCATTTCATTCCTTGTCATAAAACTGATGATGCTATACACATTGTTGATTTGTTCTTTAGAAAGGTAGTGCGTCTGCATGGTATACCTAGAAGCATTGTTAGTGATCGAGATGAGAAATTTTTGAGTCATTTTTGGAGAGTATTGTGGGAAAAGTTGGGAACTAAATGGATGTTTTCAACTATCTGTCACCCACAAATTGATGGGCAAATTGATGTGGTTAACAGGACTTTAATTCAATTGTTAGGGGCAATCATAGAGAAGAACATTAAGACTTGGAAGGATTGTCTACCATTTGTGGAGTTTGCATATAACAGGGCTTTATATAGCACTACTCATTGTTCACCGTTTGAGATTGTGTATGGTTTTAACCCATTGGTTCCTATTTATTTATTGCCATTGCCACTTAACAAGTCTGTGAGTTTTGATGCTGATTCTAAGGCAGATTCCGTGAGAAAGCTACATGCACAGGTAAAGATTAGGATTGTAAAACAAAATGCCAGGGTCGCTTCAAGGGTGAACAAGGACAGGAGACCCAAGATTTTTCAGCCTGGAGATTGGGTTTGGGTGCATTTTCGCAAGGAGAGTTTTCCATTGCAGAGGAGATCCAAGTTAAACCCTAGGGGAGACGGTCCATTTCCGATGCTTGAGAAAATCAATGATAATGCCTACAAGAAAAATTTACCAGGTGAGTATCCAGTAAGTGTCACATTTTATGTTACTGATCTGAGTCCATTTGATGCAGGCAATGATTTGAGGACAAATCCTTTTCAAGAGGACGGGAATGATGAGATCCATGATGAGAGCCAAGCCGAAAGAAGAAATGTGGATCCTCTTGAAGTGCCGCCTAGACTAATCACAAGAAATCAAGCGAAATGATTCAAGAAAGCACTTAACGGGTTGATAAAGGTTGTCCATGAAGCCGGAAAGGATTGGAGTAATCATGAAGTTGGAACGGATTGGAACAACCATGGGAAGACCTTTGCTTTTGTACAAGTCACACTGGATACGGGATGAAGAGAGGGTGTATTTTCAAGGCACGGCCGTGTAGGAATTCCAAGATTGCACAGAATCATACACGGCTAGATACATGGCTAAAAGGCACGGCTGTGTATGAAGACAAGCAAATCCACAGAAAGATATACGACTAGAAGTACACGATCGTGTATGTGACCGAAATGTGCACAGAAAAGTACATGGCCAAAGTACACGACCGTGTATCCCCTGCCGGCCATCTTTTTCTGTTTCGTGTTTTTACGCAACTTATCTAAGCTACGTCGTTTTGGACTTGTTTTTACGAATTGTAACCCTAGTATAAAAGCTCCTAGGGTTTAGAACAACTAAGAATTTACATCTTTGAACATTAAACACTTTTGAGAGGCACCTCTCTTAGTTCTTCAAGAACTAAATCGAACTTATCAGATTGATTTCCGTGGCGTTCATCTCGACTCATCAATCGGTCTTTCATCCTGATTGTGGCGTCTTCATTTTATACCAAGGTTCTTGTCTCGCTTATAGACAACGGGTCACGGTTTCCACTTTAGGTGTTTGGGCGTCTTAAGCAACGAATTTCCGAACGTATTGGTATTGGGTTTCGTCACGGGTTGGCGTGGTTCGTATCAACTTATTCAAGATAATCCTCGGGGTAATTGAATCCAATAGCAATGTCGGGGTTCTAAGTTTAACATACCTAGGGTTTCACGCATCATAACTTGATTTGGATGATGATCTAAATCACTCATATTTATACTTGTTTTTCTTCTAATAAATATTTGGATGATAATCTTACAAGTACAATGATATTTCTTTACGGGATGCTAGATGAATCTCATTGTTGATCAATTAGGGATATCATCAAATTCTCATCTAATGGCCTGTTATGATCAACATCGCCTCGATGTATTAGCTCTTTTAGGATTCTTATTAATTTATACTTGTAATTATTTTCTTTAGACTATTTATGTTGTAATTTTTTTTTGGGACATTTTTATTTGGTTGTAATTGTTGCTTTTAGGACCAGCCACCCTAAGTGGCATGGTTGTAATTTTATGGACATTTTAACCCTGAAGAGAGCAAGTATAGATACTTGCTTAAGTAGGGTTTTGAGGATAGACTTGAAATTTTTAGCATACACTTTTCGTGTGAGGGATTAGGGTTCTTCCCAATTTCATTGGCTTTTATCAATTTCAATCCAAAAAATTAGAGTTGTGGCGAGTTGCAACATAGAGAATTGTGAGTAATATCAATTCCCTGCATTGTGTTTTTCCTTTTCATCACTAGTGAGTCATATCTAGGGTTGATTATGGTTGTTCTTTAATCTAAAATCTGCATCAATTGTATCCTCCTTTGTCATTATATATCATTGATTAGTTTTTGTCAATTGTTATTACAATCAATTTCACTATACATTGTTTTGCATGCAAGGGCTTTGTTGTAAGGAGGGGTCACGGTTTTATTGTTGATGTTTTGATTGGAATTCTCTTAGAACTTGAGTTGACTACATGATTCAATTGAGAATTATCATCTTTATTATTTAATCTCATTGATTTTTATCATTCGAATCATATTCCATCAATTAGGGTTCACGCAATTTTGTCTTACTTTGAACCGATTTTGATCTTATCATTTGGGGGTTGTAAATTGGTTCATTTGCATGTGCTTAACCCCCCCCCCCTTTAGGCACATAAAATGATCCTATCCTAATATGAGAAATCTGAATATTACCAAAAAAAAAAATATAGTAAGAAAAGAAGAGAAGTTCCTACACATTGGATCTCTTAGGAGTGTTTAATCCTTCTTTTTCTTACTTCCTCTTGGCATGTCCTTTGGTTCTAATTTTTCTTAGGTCTTTAGCTCCTCAAGTGGCTTCTTAATTGGTGTCGACGATATCTGGAAATTAACTTGGATAGGTGTTGTTTAGGGCTTGATCAGTTAGGTAAAAGTTAAAGGTGCTTGATGGAGAATGGGAGTTATGGTTTATGTTGTTGTCTTGATCCGATTTTTGGAATGAATGTTTGAGAGTTTTTGGAGAGTTTTTCTAATGAGGAATCTTCAAAAGGAAGGAGCTTCTCTCATGTGAAGAAGGGAAAAATTTAAGGGAGCCTAAGTAACTTGGTTAGGAAGTTTACACATTGGTTAAAGTCCTTAGTGTTTAGGTAATGCTATTGTATGTTGGGTAATAGGGTGAATTTGTCTAATCACTCTAGGCAAGGTCTGAATTTGAGTGGATGGATATCAGATTTTGTGTCCCCTCTTGTCATATGGTTAATCCCCAAATGTACTTGCAATCATTAGGCTTAATTCTAGTTACTTGCCTAATTACTCCCACACATCCAAGCATGGCCGATTGCAAGGGGTTAGCTTGGTTAGTTGATTTCATTTGTCTCCTTGAAAATGAATGGGAATTAAATAGGGTTTAGTTAGGAGAATTTCCAGAATTAATTTGGGTGTGGTCATTTTTGCCCTCCATTCCAACTCTACAATTGAAGGGTGTTTGGGGTCCACTTTTCCTAATTTGATTATTTAGTGGAGTTAGATTTAATTAAATTATTAGATATTCTCATACTAATTGCGGGGTAATTTATCGTCATCTAAGTTTCGGTTTCGCTCGGATCGAATCTTGGGTTTTTCAAGCTTAAAGTTAGTCTTTCCAATTCTAAAGGTAATCCTAACATCAATAAGTGGTTTTAAGATTTTAGGAATTGAATTTAGGCTTTTCATACATCCTAGTTTAAGTTTGGCTTTCCTAATGTAATGTTCTATAGTCAGAGTTTTCTTAGGTTTCGAATCCCTTAGGTTTTAGATGCGCTAGTTGGTTCAAGTGTTGCAAGGTGAATCTTAATTCGCAGTCAAGTTTTCCTATTTGTTTTTCAGTGTATTTCCTAATATTTTCCTTCATACTAATTATTGAATTTCAATTTTTTTAGGGTTTACAACTTGCCTTCCATCAAAACATAGTAGCAAAGTGTTATGTACAACCAAGACACAAAAACACAATGGTATGTAATTTAGTTTGTAATACATCTAGATGTTCAAAAGAAAAAATGGTTGTTCAATTTAACTACAATGACTTAATATATGATTTTAAAGTATAATGACCATTTCTGCTATGGTTACCCTCCATCAAATGCAATAGACATTATATCATCGAGTGGAAGCTTGTTAGTTATCTCTTGTCCTACAATAGAAGATGACTATTCTGTTTCTAACACTACAACTGCAGAATTGAAATGCCAAAGGGGGTGATTGCTTTCTCTCCTCCATTTCTAGGATATATCTCATCTGCAACACATATAATGGTCCATTATCCACTAAGGACTCTCTTGTCTTAACCCGTTCCACTGATATTGTTGCTCTCTTTCTTTATTCACCTGTATGTTTTTAACCCTCATGGTCCTTTAATGGTTTGCTCAACTGCTCATAGCCCACTGAAACCTCTGAAGGTAAACACAACTGTCTCTGAACAGTTTGGTCCTCTGGTGGTTAGCTCATCTGACTTTGACCCTTAGGATCCTCTAAAGGTTGGCATATCTGCTTCTATACATCTTGGTCCTCTAAAGGTTTGATCATGTGGCTATGATCTTTAAGAATCTTTGTTGGTTATCTTATCTATCTTTACATCTTCTGGACCTCTAATGGCGACATAGGGTTCAATATTATACATTTACCATCCTATTGGTACATATAAGTATTTCTATACCCATCATGTAATACCATCCTATCATACAACCATAGCCTAGTAAGTAATATATGAGATATACACATAGAAAGAATATCACATTCGAGCTCATCACAGTACTTATCCCCTATACTGAAGGGTACCCTAGCCCTTTGGGTCACACAAAGACTCCTTATCATTTAACCAATGTAATGTATAAGACTTAGGATACGGGGTAGTTACAAGTTTCAACTTCGATACTAATGATACAGCTACAACACTAGTACAACTATCACCATCAACAATAATTACACACAAGTTTCCTTGTACCCTACAAGAAGTATGGAACAAATTTTCTCTTTATCCATCATCAATGGTTGGAAAGGAAGTCAATACTTGATGTACCAAAGTAGTAGAAGTATACACATCATTTGACATGGTTGCTAACTAACTTCAACAAGTTGACAACACACTTCACTACACGCACTACAACAACACACCTTTACATACCCACGGTGCACACACAACCAATACAAGAAATATTTATTGTCACTTCAAGTAAAGTCAAGTAAAATAATTGAAGCACAAATAAATCACTTCAAAGTAGTTAAGAGATTAAATTCAACCAAGTGCTTAAGTAATGAGTTCAATTACTTTCACACTTTAATCTTTGTTTTTTAATTCAAATTCTACTACTCAAACCTTCCTTTCTTGTCACGATTTCACACTACAATAAATCACAATGTGCAGCACCTCACCACACACACAAATGTTCAATTTCACACTGCCATGCACTTCCTTGCTCATGGTATAAGAGCTCTCCACCACCACTCGCGCCACTAACAATACTCATTTACACAACACACACAATATAACGCCATACACATACACATACACCCTTCACTAAATATACAAAACATAACACCATACACACATACCTTCAACTCATAGTGCACTTCTCCACTTCTATACAATTTATCAAACCACAACTTACAACAAAAAGGCAACTCAAATTCAAATTCAAAATGAGTTCACTAATTGCAATATTCTACAAATGATAAAAAGCCACTTTCAAATTCAAATGAACACACAATTACTTATATCACTTAATGTGTGTTTTGAAATTCAAATAGCTTCCTTAAACCCATACACTCAATTCTGAAAATGCACACTAAGCCCCGCTTATGTCTGAATCAATCCAAGCAAAATATACCTCCACTTCTTCACAATTGAGGCAACTTCAAATTATGAATTTTGAATCACAAGATATGCTACTACTCTTCTTCTTTTTACACGAAATTATCAACCAGATGGAGCTTCAACAAGGCCTCAAAACTCACTTCAACAAGCAGCAAATTCAACCCCCCAAGCAAGATCATTACGCCACTTCAAGTAACAACATCAAACAATTCAATTTTCACTTTCAATTTCGAAATCAAGATGCAAGCTTAAGAACCCTAAAATTTCCAAAATCAAAATCAAACAATCCCTTCTCACAACCACAAGCTCTAATACCAAAAAGATGATGTGCTTAAAAGTGAGTCTAAGCGTGCAAAATCTAATTGAAAGACCAATTACACAATGGCAATACAACTAGCCCTCCAATTGCGTAAATCCTCAATTCTTATAAACCAATTTCACAACAAGGATGTGATCAAGATTGAATATCCAAGTGTGATAAGCTTTGATACCAAATGATGATATGCCTTAAATTGAATTAAAGCATATGTAATCACACAATTGAAACAACTTCAAAAGAAAATCTAAAATTGGATCAACCTTTAAATATACATAAACCCAAAAATTGCTTTGTAATCAATTTTTTGGTTAATCCATCTTAATACCAAATGATATTTTACTCAATGGAATTAAGCACACCACATAACATCAAATGAGATTCCAAATCACCAACACAAAATGGTCATGAACTATGAATCAATAAAGGAACTCCATGCAAATGATGAAAGACAATTATAAGCCAATATCAAAGAGACAATTCCAATTAAATTGATAACAATATATGGATGGAATTAGACCTACAATTGATGCCAAAAATCAGAACAGGAGCCAATCCTAATCAACACTAGATATGACAAACTTGTTATGAAAAGGAAATCAACTTAGGAATCGATATTACTCACAATTCACTAAGTTGCAACTCACCACAATTCTAATGGATTGAAATTTTATAAGAGTCCTTATGAAATCTTAGGACAAACCCTAATCTCTCACGAAAATTTGTAGTAATGGTAAGTGTATTCTCCCTCTAAAACCCTACTTAAGAAAGTATTTATACTTGCTCCCTTTAGGGTTAAGATGACTAAAAAAATTACAACTATGCTACTAAAGGGTGGCCAGTCCTAAAACACAAAATACAACCAAATAAAATGTCCCAAAAGCTTACAAAATAAATGGTTCAAGGAAAATAACAAATAAAAATAGTCTTCAACATGCCGATTCTTCAAATCAATTTGTTGGTGTAGCTCATCTTCGGTTTAGGTCAGTCCATGGATAACCCACAAGCTAAGTCTTAGTGAGTTTGTCCATCGCCCTGTAAAGCCCCATAAGTGTGCCTACTAGAATACACAATACATAAGTAATAAAAAATAGGCTAGTATATAAATAATTCCAGGATCGGTTTATTCAAAGAGGACCCTCATCGCCAAGATTTGAAATCCTTTGGCTCTTACCCTAATGATAAGTCTTGTAGGATTTCGATTCCTGTCAACACCCTTCAATAAATACACAAAACACAATGCCACACGCACACACCTTCTACTCACAGGGCAACACGCACACGCACACTATTCCACACATAAAACTCCTCTACTTCAACACACTTCCAAATCGCAACTTATAAACAAAGCAACTTAATTCAAAATTCAAATGATTTCAATTATTTCACCCTTTCCACAATTGGCAAGGAGCCACTTTCAAATTCAAATGAACACACAATAAATTCTATCACTTAATGTGTGTTTTGAAAATCAAATAGCTTCCATATGCTCTACCAATTCAATTCTGAAAATTGTACAGCTATACTCCTTATGTCCGAAACAACATGCAATGGATTACACTTCCACTTCCTTCACAAATGAGGTAATTTCTAAGTTCTAAATTTTGAATCAAAAATACACTTCTACTCCTCTTCCTTCACGAAAATTATCAATAACAAGGAGCTTCAACAAGACCTCAAATTCCACTTTAACAAGAAACAAATCTTAACTTCTCAACAAGACAATTAATCAAGTCAATTCGCAACATACACAATTTCGGATCACAAATTGAAGAACCCTAATTGACCATGAAACGAAATCAACCAACACTCCTCTTAACTTGAGCTTTGATACTAAAAGATGGTGTGCCTAAATGATCAAAGGATCAAGCACATACACGCAACTAATTGAAACAAATTCAATCACCAAATCTAAGTCCTCAAGAGGCGTCTTATGAATCCAAATTTGTAAAATAAGTTGCTCTGATACCAAATTATAATATGCCTTAATTTGACTAAAGCATATACATACAACAATTGAAACAACTTCAATCAAATTTGGATAACAACCCTCCAAATGGCATGAACCCTAAGCCCTTTTGGAATCCAATTTGTAAATCAAACAACCTTAACACCAAATGATGATGTGTTCAATTGGACTAAGCACACAACACAATATCAAATGTAAATCCAATCACCAAAAACACTAAAAATTGGCGTGAACTTCTTATACAATAAGCTTCCACGCAAATGAAGAATGGCAATTAACAAGACAATATAGGATACAATTCCACTAAATTGTAAACAATACAATGATGGAAATTAACCCTACAATTGATGTGACAATCAAGAACTAAACAAACCAATCCTAATCAAGACTAGATATTACACACTAACACGAAAAGGAAATCAACTAAGGAAATGATATGACTCAAAATTCC
This sequence comes from Laguncularia racemosa, assembly GCA_037954665.1. Taxonomy (NCBI): domain Eukaryota; kingdom Viridiplantae; phylum Streptophyta; class Magnoliopsida; order Myrtales; family Combretaceae; genus Laguncularia; species Laguncularia racemosa. The sequence continues at coordinate 102,485 of JBBMOL010000278.1, forward strand.
TTTAGTTGCTACTCACCACAATTCCTTGAAGAAATTGATAAGAGGCTTATGAAAATTGAGATGAACTGATGTGCCTAAAACCTATCAATCAAGAATGTCTGGTAGCTTAGAAACATACACGGCCGGATACACGGGCAGAAGGCATGGCCGTGTATTGTGTCAGGTAGCTCCCAGAAACATACACGACCGGATACACGGTCAGAAGGCACGACCGTGTATTGTGTCAGGTAGCTACCAGAAACATACACGGCCTGATACACGGCTAGAAGGCACGGCCATATAAGACAGCCGTGAATATTTAAATACTTGTTTCGTGAATTAGTTTGTAAATATGGCATTTATATTTTGTATTGTATATTTTGGTAGAGGAAGATTTGTTTTCCTAGTTTGTAAGATATAGTTGCTTGGAAAGATATTCTCCTGATGTATATATATACTTGAACATGAATTATGAAAAGGCATTTAGCCAAAGTTTCTCAAAAGTTGTTATGGTATCAGAGCCACACAACTAAGTATTGTGTTGAATCCATAGTTCTTTTTTTTTAGTCTTGGAATTGTTGGTTTGTTCTTGGTTTTCTTTTGGCTTTAGGTTGATTAATTCCAATCAACAATTTTTTTTTATAATCAAGTTGTGAGTGACAATTCTGTTTAGAATGTCTCCTGAGAAAACACATGAACTCTTAGCTATTAGATTTACGGGGAAGAATTATGCTGCATGGGAATTTCAATTCAAGATGCTTTTGAAAGGGAAGGAACTTTAGGGTCATATTGACGGGTCTTCTCCAGCTCCTACAGAGTCAAAAGATCATGGTCAATGGGAGGCAAAGGATGCCCAAATTGTTTCTTGGATTTTGGGATCTATTGAGGTTCATATGGTGAACAATTTATGATTCTTTGGCACAGCAAAAGAAATGTGGGAATACTTGAAGTGCGTCTACAATCAAGATAATACTGCAAGTCGGTTTCAATTAGAACTTGATATGAGTAATTATAGTCAAGGAAATCTCTCAATTGAACAATATTATTCTGGCTTCCTTAATTTATGGAGCGAATATTCTAGTATTATCTATGCTAAGGTGTCAAAGGAGAGTTTGGCTAATCTTCAGGCTGCTCATGAAGTGAGTCGTCGTGATCAGTTTTTGATGAAGCTCAGACCTAAATTTGAAACCGCTCGGGCTGGGTTGCTGAATAGAGATCCAGTTCCTTATTTGGATGTATGTTTTGGTGAATTGCTGCGCGAGGAACAAAGATTGGCGGCACAAGCCGCTATTAGTGCAACTGGTGGATCATCTGGAATAGTTAATGTTGCATATGCTGCTCAGACCCGAGGAAAGGGAACAATGCAGTGTTACAGCTGCAAAGAATTTGGTCATATTGCCCGTCATTGTAATAAGAAGTTCTGTAATTATTGCAAGCAAAAAGGACATATTATTAAGGAGTGTCCTACAAGGCCTCAAAACAGAAAGCCATAAGCTTTTCATGCTGCGGTATCCAACTCTTGCAATCTTGGTTCGACATCTAGAATTGCTAGCAATAATCAATCTGTTCTCACACCAGATATGGTTCAACAGATGATTCTCTCTACCTTCTTTGCTCTTGGTCTTCAAGGGAAAGGTAAGACTACTAATTCTGTTCCTTGGTTTGTTAATTTCGGCACCACAAATCATATGACTGGCACATCTGATTTATTGCATAATCAACATCCATATACTGGTACTCAACACATTCAGGTTGCTGATGGAAATAATATTCCTATTACGACAGTTGGTGATATTAGCTCTTCCTTTCGACATGTCTTAGTTTCTCCTAAATTATCTACTAACTTACTTTCTATTGGGCAAATGGTGGATAATAACTGTGATGTCCACTTTTCTCGTGATGGTTGTACTATGTAGGATCAAGTGTCGGGGAAGGTGATAGCGAAGGGGCCTAAAGTGGGCAGGTTATTTCCATTACAATTTACCGTTCCTCGGACTTTGTCATTAGCTTCTTCAGTTGTTGAAAATAAGGCTGGCATCTGGCATAAACACTTAGGACATCCAAATAATGTTGTTTTGAATCATTTGTTGCAAAGAGGTGTTCTCGGTTCCATAGATAAGAGTTTATTAGTTGATTGTTCTCCTTGTAAACTGGGCAAAAGTAAGACATTGCCTTTTCCTGTTTTGGGTAGTCGTGCCAATAAATGTTTTGACATTATTCATAGTGATGTTTGGGGAATTGCACTGATTATTTCACATGATCAGTATAAATATTTTGTGACATTTATTGATGATTACAGTCGATTTACATGGATTTATTTTTTGCATTCCAAAGCAGACGTGTTTACTGTGTTTCAAACCTTTGTGACATATATTGAAACTCAGTTTTCCACTTGTATTAAAATCTTACGGTCTGATAATGGTGGTGAATATATTTCTCATGAGTTTCAAGCATTTCTTCATATTAAGGGTATTGTTTCACAACGCTCATGTCCTTATACACCTCAGCATAATGGAATTGCCGAACGGAAAAAATCGACATTTGTTAGATGTGGTGCACACATTGTTGTTAGAATCTTCTGTTCCAGCTAAGTTTTGGACCAAAGCTTTATCTACTGCCATTTATCTTATTAATCGCTTACCATCTCAACAATTAAAGTTTGATTCTCCCTATCAACGAGTGTTTGGTAAACATCCTAATTATCATATGCTACATACTTTCGGATGTGTTTGTTTCATTCATTTACCCACCCATGAACGTCATAAGTTGTCAGCCCAGTCTGTTCGATGTGGCTTTATGGGTTACAGTCCTAATCATAAAGGTTTTGTGTGTTATGATTCAATTAATAATCGATGGCATATCTCTCAGGATGTGATTTTCTTTGAACATGAATACTATTTTCAGCAACATCTTTTGACATCTGATACTGTTGTACTTCCTCACTTTAATGACTCTTATTTTGATAAATGGTTCAAGCCTGGACTTGTCCTTTCCGACCCTGCTCCTGAAAATGCTTCAATGATTCTTTGACGATCAACTCGACACACTCGTCCTCCAGATAGATATGGTTATTCTGCAATTGTAACTAATACTACAATTCCTACCTCTAATTCTCAGGCTGCTAAATAGACTTGCTGGATAAAAGCCATGCAAGAGGAACTTCAAGCAATTCAAGACAATCACACTTAGGATATTGTTTCATGTCCTGCTGGTGTTAAACCCATTAGTTGTAAATGGGTTTATTCTCTTAAGATTCGATCTGATGGTTCCCTTGACAGATATAAGGCAAGGTTGGTAGCTCTTGGCAATCGACAGGAATATGGAATTGATTATGAAGAGACCTTTGCACCTGTAGCTAAGATGACAACTGTTCGGCTTATTCTATCTATTGTTGCATCTAAAGGATGGTTCTTATGACAGATGGATGTTAAGAATGCATTTTTGCATGGGGACCTCAAGGAAGATATCTATATGACTCCTCCTCCAGGATTGTTTTCCACACCCTCACATGATGTTTGTAAGCTCAAACGGTCTCTATACGGTTTAAAGCAGGCTCCACGGGCCTAGTTTGAGAAGTTACGTAATACTCTTCTTAGCTTCTCTTTTATTCAAAGTCAGTATGATTCTTCATTATTCCTGTGCAAGACTGACAAGGGAATTGTTTTGTTGTTAGTCTATGTTGATGATATTGTCATCACAGGATCTGATACTCAATTGATGTCTCAGTTACAGGAGTGTCTTCAAGGTTCTTTTCATATAAAGGATTTGGGATCGTTAACTTATTTCTTAGGTCTTGAGGTTCGCTCTTCTTCTGCTGGTATTTTTCTTCATCAACATAAATATGCTGAGGAACTTATTGCTTTAGCTAGTCTCCAAGAGGGACATTCTGTTGATACTCCTTTGGAAGTGAATGTTAAATATCAACGAAATGATGGTGACTTTCTATCTGATCTATCTCTATATCGACAACTTATTGAAAGTCTCAATTATCTGACTATTACACATCCTGATATGTCATTTGCTGTACAACAAGTTAGTCAATTTATGCAGGCACCTACACATCTTCATTTAGCAGTAGTTTGCTGTATTGTTAGGTATTTAAAAGGGACTTCTCATCGTGGTTTTTTCTTTTTTGTGGAGTCTCCTATTCACTTAACCACATATAGTGATGCTGATTGGGCTGGTTGTTCTGATACACGTCGCTATATTACTGGTTGGTGTATGTTTCTTGGTACCTCTTTAATTTCTTGGAAGAGTAAGAAACAAGATCGTGTGTCTAAGTCTTCTACTAAGTCTGAATATTGTGCTATGTCATCTGCTTGCTCTGAGATCATTTGGTTTCAAGGTTTGTTGGCTGAGGTTGGTTTTCCTCAACTTGGGTCTACCTCTCTTTATGTCGATAATACTAGTGCTGTTCAGATTACTGCTAATCCTGTCTTTCATGAGCGTACGAAACATATTGAAGTGGACTGTCATTCTATTCAAGAAGCTTATGATAATGGTGTTATTTCTCTTCCTTATATCTCTTCTAATCTTCAAACGGCTGATATATTTACTAAGGCTCTTTCTCGGCAGCATCATCAGTTTCTTGTTGGCAAATTGATGCTTTTTGATCCATCCGCATCAATTTGAGGGGGGATATCAATCAAGAATGCCTGGTAGCTCAGAAACATACACGGCCGAATACACGGGCAGAAGGTACGGCCGTGTATTATGTCAGGTAGCTCCCAGAAATATACACGGCCGGATACATGGTCAGAAGGCACGACCGTGTATTGTGTCAGGTAGCTACCAGAAACATACACAGCCTGATACACGGTTAAAAGGCACGGCCGTGTAAGACAGCCGTGAATATTTAGATATTTTTTTCGTGACTTAGTTTGTAAATATGGCATGTATATTTTGTATTGTATATTTTGGTAGAGGAAGATTTTTTTTCCTAGTTTGTAAGATATAGTTGCTTGGAAAGATATTCTCTTGATGTATATATATACTTGAACATGAATTATGAAAAGGCATTCAGCCAAAGTTTCTCAAAAGTTATTAAAACCAAGATTAAGCACATACAAAACCAATTTGAAAGACAAATAAGCAATGTCAATCAAACTAGTCTCAATCACATGAACAATGGTGTCAAATCTCAATGTTTATAACCAATTCTTCCAATGAGGATGTGATCAATCTTAAGTATCCAAATTAGATTGCTCTAATACCGAAAGATAATGTGCTCAAAACCAAGTCCAAGCACAATCAAATGAATCAAAGAAAACAATCCTCAATTCACATACAAACCGGTCCAATTGAACTAGCAATTTGCGTTAACCCTAATGGAAATTTGGTGAAATCCAAAGGTTCAAAGATGCAATCAACATCCACTAATGATCAACTTCACTAAATAACAATAAGATCAAGTGAATTCCATGTGAAATGGATGAAGAAGAAAAACACCAAAACGTGATATATGCTCTTCCAACATAAACACAAATTCACGCCACCAATGTGATGGTAAGATCAAGTACTAAAGTAATCAACCTTAAACAAGATAATTGATCACAAATGCAATCAAAAATCTAACCAAGAAACTTCCAATTCAACCCTAGATATGACTCACTAGAGATGAAATGAAAAACAACAAAGAAAGAATTGATATGACTCACAATTTCCCCTTATTGCACTCGCCACAATTCCAATTCTTAGGATTGAAATTGATTAGAGAAAATGAACTAGGAAGAACCCTAATTCCCACACGTTAAGTGTTTGTGTCAAATCTGCAAAATGGCCTCCTCAAACCCTACTATAAGCAAGTATTTATACTTGCTACTCCTAGGGTTAGAAAATGGTCACAAATTACAAGTTTGCCACTTTTAGGATGGCCGGTCCTAAATGAAAATTACAATCAAAATAAAAGTGTTTGAAAATGATTACAACATAAATAGTCCATGAAAATAAAAAATATATAAATGAAATTGGTCTTCAAGATGCTGGTCTTCTATAAGATCCATCGACCCAGCTCATCGTTGGTTCAGGTCGGTCCATGGATAACCCACAAGCTGAGTCTGAGTGAGTTTGTCCATCGCCCTATAAAATATGATAAGTGTGCCTATTGGAAAAAACAATACAAGAATAATAGAAAAGAGGTTAATTTATAAATAATTCCGGAGTCGATTTGCTCAAAATGGGCCCCTATCGCCAAAATTCAAAATCCTTTAGTTCTTACCCTAATGATAGGTCTTGTCGGATTTTGATTCCTATCATGAACCCTAACTCTCACTAAAATTTGGGCAACAAAATGTGTATATTCTCTCCTCTTCTAAACCCTACTTAAGCATGCATTTATACTTGCTCCCTTTAGGGTTAAAATGGCTAAACAATTAGAACTATGCCACTAAAGGGTGGTTGGTCCTAAAACACAAAATACAACTAAATAAAATGTCCCAAAAGCTTACAAAATAAATGTTTCAAGGAAAATAACAAATATAAAAATAGTCTTCAACACGCCAATTCTTCAATGTCATTAGATATGAGTCTTGATGAGGTTCCCAACTCACTCAATAGTGTAGGTGATTTGGCAACCTGTAGAACCGATAAATGTACCTGTCAAAATATACAACAATTATATGATAAAAAGGTAGAAATCAAGTTAGCATCCTCAGGATTTGGTTGCTTACGAAGGATTCTTAAAACTAGGTTTTGTAAGCCCTTAACTCAGGCCTTAGTGATTGGTCCTGTGGGAATTTGATTCCTATTAGAAGTATTGTTGATTGTTGCCTTGTTATTTCCTTGAAATAGTTTAGAATTGGGAGTGCATTTTCAAAATTGCTATTCTTGTCGTGGAGGATTTAGAAACAAGTTGAATTCAAAAGCAAACATTAAGTTTGAGGGAGTTATTATGTATTGTTAATCTTAGTACACTTTGACTATTTTTGAATTGTTTACTTACCATTTGGATAAGCATCATTAATTGTTTCCATTGTTTCTTGTTGTCGTGATTGGAAGTGTGTATGTTGTACCATGGGTGAAGTGTGTGTATTGCACCGTGGGTGAGGTGAGTGTGTGCGTGTGTGGTGTAGTGAGTGTGTTGTGGTTAAAGGGTGTTACACCGTGGTAAAGTGTGTATGTGTATGTGGTGTAGAAGTTTGTGTATTGCGGTTTGAAGAAGTGCTGCACCATGGTTATGTGAGTGTTATGAAGAGAGTGTATGTTGAAGTGCAAAGTGAGTATTGTTAAAGTGATTATTATGTAGTGCATTTGACGTGGGGTATATTACACTTTCCTTGAATTCTCTTTATATTTCAACAAATCAATTCGTTAACCATGTCGAATGTTATTATTAATGGAAGACTTGTCAATGAGGTCAATAATCAGGGAGAGGTGATTTGTATTTATCTATTAATGTATTGCACTGAACTTTAGGGAAAATTTGTTTCATACCTCTTGTAGAGTACAAGGTAATCTATGTGCTATTATTATTGATGGCGGTAGTTGTACTAATGTAGTGGCTACATCATTAGTATCAAAATTGAAACTTGTAACTACCCTACATCTAAAACCCTATAAATTGCATTGGTTAAGTGAGTAGGGTAGTCTGCATGTTACTCAAAAGGCTAGGGTACCTTTCAGTACAGGGAATAAATATCATAATGAGATTGTATGTCATATCTTTCCCATGTGTGCATTCCATATATTGCTTAGCAAGCCTTAGTTGTATGATAGGGGGGTTTTGCATGATGGCTATAGAAATACTTATATGTTCCAGTAAAAGGGTAAACGTATAGTGTTGAACCCAATGTCACCATCAGAGGTCCAAGAGGATCAGAGGCAGATGAGTCAACCTTCAGAGCACCAAGAGGTTTAGAGGAAGATAAATAAACCTTCAAAGGTCCAAGAAATTCAAAGGCAGATGAGTAAACCTTCAGAGGACTAAGAGGTTCAAAGACATATAGGTAAAACTAGGAAGAAGAAGACCTTATTGGTGGGACAGTTTAAGTTAGGACAAGCCATAGCAAATGAGAGACCATTATATTTATTACAGATGAGATATATCCTAAAGATAAAGGGGCGAGAGCATCTACCCCCAATGATATCTTAGGTGCTAAATAACTACAGTGATCTTTTTACAAATAAATTGCTAAGAAGATATATAGTCTCTGCTACATTTTATGTTACAAACCCATCACTCTATTTATCCAATGATGTTCATGAAGACCTATCAGATTTGAGGGCAAATCTCCCTGAGGCTCGAGGAGATGATAGGAATCATATACCTATAGGACTCATCACTAGGGCAAGAGCCAAAGGGTTACAAAATTTGGTAATGAGGGTCCTCTTTGAGCAATTAAACCCCGAGAATATTTTTTTAATATTTTTTTTCTATTACATATTTGTTGTGCATTCCAGCAGGTACACTTGTGGGTTTTTACAGGACGATGGATAAATTCACTAAAGCTTAATTTGTGGGTTATTCATTGACCTACATAAATCAAAGAAGAACTGGCTCAACAAGTGTTCCATGGAAGCAAAGAACCGGCCATTTTGAAGATTTATTTTGTAATTGTCTTTTGTTACTTAAGAACTAGTCACTTGTTGGTTTTATTTGTAATTTTGGTTTTGTTGTTTTTACCCTAATTAGAGCAAGTATAAATACTTGCTAAGTAGGTTTTAGAAAGGACTTTTTGAACTTGAGAAAATCGGCCTCTTCTTGCCATGAGGGATTTCCATCTTCACGCATGATACGATCCCAAGAGCGAAAATACGAGCACTAAAAAAGGAGGACATAGGCATCGGGAGGACCCAAGGTGAAGCCTGGCCAGCCTTAAGCCGGCCTTGAATAAAGGCCGGCCGAGTTCACTTCAAGGCCGCCGGCCTTAGAGCCGGCCTAAAATGTAAGCCGCCGGCTTTTAGTGCCAGCCTAAGAGAAGGCCGTCGGCTTTTGGTGCTAGCCTAAGAGAAGGCCACCGGCTTTTGGTGCCGGCCTAAGTGAAGGCCACCGGCCTTGAATGTTTTCGCACCAATTTTTTAGGAGGTTATAAATAGGGTCCTTAGGGTTTTTCATGGACAGATGATCATTTTTGGTTTTGTAAACACAGAGACACTTGAGTGTGTGAGTCTTCTTTTGGAGATTTTAGAATATTGCGAATCGAATTTCAATATATTCGTATTGTACTTATCAAATTCTTGGTCCATATAGAATTTGTGGCGAGCATCGTTATTGAATTCTTGGAATTCTTTAACCGTAGTGATTGATTTATAGAACGTGGTTTCTATCGTTCTACGATTTGATTATGAAACAGTTTAATTTTATCATTCTTGGCATCTATAGATTGATAATTTTATCTATATCTTTGATTTTATGCGTTAGTACTAAAATCCAAAAAACCCTAAAAATTGGAGTTATTTGATTGCTGTTGATGTTTTGGTTGTGTGTGAAGGAATTCGAATCCGAATCCGCATCATTTGGTATCAGAGCAAAGGTTGGATTTATAAGGGTATCAGAGTGAAGGATTCGATCAGATCGAGGGTTAAATTGGTAAGGCTGTTGAATTCTCAATTCAATTGTAGTTTTAATTCAACACTACTGTTGGTTGGGAAATTTGGAAATTTGTTTTGTGAATTGTATTGCTGTGAATTGGTGATTGGGCTGTAGTTGAGAATTGGGGTTTTTGCTTAATTCAGTTGTTGAGTGTTGAATTGCTGTGAAATTGGTGTTTAGGGCTATTGTTAGGAATTTGGTTTTTGGTGAATTTCTATTGCTGATTATTGAAGGGTAGAGATGTCGTTGTAAGGAAGTGTTCAAAACAACAACAATAGGAATGATGCTGAGAATGGGGGTGAGGTTGTGACTAGGGCTGAGTTCAATCAAATCCAAGAAAATCTTAGATTGATTATGGAGAGATTGGAGGTTAGGGATAGAAGAAGCCATAGTGGTGCAAGAATTAGGAGGAGACACTCTAGTAGTGAATCTAATGCTAGTAGTGGAAGGAATAGGAGAGGAAACAATGTTGACAGGCGTAAGGGGATTGAAAGAATCAAGCTGAATTTTCCACCTTTCACTGACAGTAGTAAACCAGAGGAATTCCTAGACTGGGTGCCACGGGTTGAGAAGGTATTTGACTGTTATGAGTGGGATGAGCGCATGAAGGTGAAAATGGCGTGTCTAGCATTCTTTGAATATGCTAGTTTGTGGTGGGATAAATCACAAGCTGAGAGACATGGGGCTGATGAGGAGAAAGTGAGTTCATGGGCTTTGATGAAAAGGTTGATGAGACGCAGATTTGTGCCAGACTACTATAAACAGGAGATGCTGATGGAGTTGCAATCCTTGAGGCAGGGTAAGAAGAGCATAGAAGAGTATGTGAAGGAGTTTGGGACATTAGTGGCAAGATGTGATATCAGGGAAACATCAAATGAATCCATAGCTCAATTTATCAATGGGTTGAAGATGGACATTGCCAGTGTAGTGGAACTCTAGCATTATCAGACTCTTGAGGATGTGATTAAATTAGCTAGTCGAGTAGAGCGGCATCAGCGCAGGCAAGATCAAAGATGGCGGGATTAGAAATCATATCAACACCATAAATCAAATGATGGTGAGAGGGAGAAGGAAAGGAAGGAAAAAGGAAAAGCAGTCGTTAGTGAGGTTGTTGACCAAACACAACAAAAGAGGAGCAGGGATATCAAATGTTTCAAGTGTTTAGGACTTGGCCATATTGCTTCTCAATGTCCTAATAAAAGGGTTATGGTCATCAAAGGGGACAAAGTTGAGAGTGAGGAAGAAGAACATAAGAGTACTGAGGCAAAAGAAGAAGATGAAGACATTATAGCGAGTCTAGTACAGGGAGATATGCTAATGGTTCAACAGGATGAAACTGTTCCTAATCAGAGAGCCAATTTATTCCATATCTAGGGCATGGTGCAGGGAAAGACTTGTTTGATTGTGGTTGACACAAACAGTTGCACTAATGTTGCTTCAGCAAACTGAGTTACTAAATTTGGTTTGCAGGTGGAGCAGCATCCAAGACCTTATGCACTTCATTGGTTGAGTCCACAGGGAGCTGTTCATGTACACAAACAGGTTTGTGTTCCATTGCTTATTGGTGATTATACTGACGAAATTGTTTGTGATGTAGCTTCCGTGGAAGCTACACATTTGATCCTTAGAAGACCTTAGCAGTATGACCTCAGTGCCAAGCATGATGGATACACCAATGAGTATACCATTCAGCAACAGGACAAGACATACAAACTTCTTCCTATGAGTCTAACTGAAGTACAACATACAAGACTGATTTACCTTAAGAAGCCTAAGGGAAAGAGGAGTCTGTTTATGTGGCCTAGCAGGATGGACGATACAAATTCGAGGTCGAATCATTTTCAACATGGAGGGAATGATACGATCCCAAGAGGGAAAATACCAGCACCAAAAAAAGGAGGACATAGGCATCGGGAGGACCCAAGGTGAAGCCCGGCCAGCCTTAAGCCGGCCTTGAATAAAGGCCGACCAAGTTCACTTCAAGGGTGCTGGCCTTGGAGTCGGCCTAAAATGTAGGCCACCGGCTTTTAGTGCCGACCTAAGAGAAGGCCGCTGACTTTTGGTGCCGGCCTAAGTAAAGGTCGCCGGCCTTAAATGTTTTTGCACCAATTTTTTAGGAGGTTATAAATAGGGTCCTTAGGGTTTTTCGTGGACGGATGATCATTTTTTGTTTTGTAAACACAGAGACACTTGAGTGTGTGAGTCTTCTTTTGGAGATTTGAGAATATTGCGAATCGAATTTCAATATATTCGTATTGTTCTTATTAAATTCTTGGTTCATATAGAATTTGTAGTGAGCATCGTTATTGAATTCTTGGAATTATTTAACCATAGTGATTGATTTATAGAACGTGGTTTCTATCGTTCTATGATTTGATTGCAAAACAGTTTAATTTTATCATTCTTGGCATCTATAGATTGATAATTTTATCTATATCTTTGATTTTATGTGTTAGTACTAAAATCCAGAAAACCCTAAAAATTGGAGTTATTTGATTGTTGTTGACGTTTTGGTTATGTGTGAAGGAATTCAAATCCGAATCCGCATCATTTTGGTATCAGAGCATATCCGAATCTGCATCAACGCAAATACACTCTTATCAATTTCAATTGAAATTGTAGCGAGTTAGCTTTAGGATTATTGTGAGTCATATCAATACTTCTTAAGTTGCTTCTAATTATTTCTAGTGTGTCATACCTAGTTGTAATTGGTTGTGTTACTTTATTCTTGTTCACTTGAATTAGGGTTTCAAATTTCAGATTTGATTCAATTCCAATTTGAGTGGAATTCGATTCATTTTAGTGTTATCCTTTACATATTATGCAATTGCAGTTGATCCTCATTATAATTTGCATTAGATCAATTTCATTCACGCAATTTAGGGTTCACGTGATTGTTGGTGTCACGCCATTTTGTGGGTTTGGTTAAGTTGATTCTTCAATTGGCTTTGTGTTCTTGCATTTGGATCCAAGGCACATCACTATATGTTTATCCTCCTACTGGAACATATAAGTATTTCTGAAGCCATCATGTAAAACCCTCCTGTCATACAGCTAAGGCCTGCTAAGCAATATATGGGATGCGCACATGGGAAGGATTTCAAATATAATCTCATCATGATATTTATCCCCTATATTGAAAGGTACCCTAGCCCTCTTAGTAACATACAAACTACCCTGCTTACTCAGCCAATGTAATTTGTAGGGTTTTGGATGTGAGGTAGTTACAAGTTTCAATTTCAATACTAATGATGCAGCAACTACATTAGTACAATTACCGTCATCAATAATAATAGCACATAGTTTTCCTTGTACTCTATAAGAGGTTTTGATACGAACCATGCCAACCCGTGACGAAACCCAATACCAATACGTTCGGAAATTCGTTGCCTAAGACGCCCAAACACCTAAAGTGGAAACCGCGACCCGTTGTCTATAAGCGAGACAAGAACCTTGGTATAAAATGAAGACGCCACAATCGGGATGAAAGACCGATTAATAAGTCGGGATGAACGCCACGGAAATTAAATCCGATAAGTTCTAGTTAGTTCTTGAAGAACCAAGAGAGGTGCCTCTCAAAAGTGTTTAATGTTCAAAAATGTAAATTCTTTGTTGTTCTAAACCCTAGGAGCTTTTATACTAGGGTTACAATTCGTGAAAAACAAGTCCAAAACGACGTAGCTTAGATAAGTTGCGTAAAAACACGAAACAGGAAAAAGCTAGCCGGTAGGGGATACACGGCCGTGTACTTTGGCCATGTACCTTTCTGTACATCTTCTGGCAACATACACGGCCGTGTACACGACCGTGTACTTTGACCGTGTACTTTTCTGTGCACATTCCGGTCACATACACGACCGTGTACTTCTGGTCGTGTATCTTTCTGTGGATTTGCTTGTCTCCATACATGGCCATGCCTTTTAGCCGTATATCTAGCCGTGTATGATTCTATGCATTCTTGGAATTCCTACACGGCCGTGCCTTGAAAGTACACGCCCTCTTCAACCCGTGTCCAGTGTGACTTGTATAAAAGCAAGGGTTTTCCCATGGTTGTTCCAATCCGTTCCAACTTCATGATTGCTCCAATCCTTTCCGGTTTCATGGACAACCTTTATCAACCCGTTAAGTGCTTCCTTGAATCGTTTCGCTTGATTTCTTATAATCGGTCCAAGCGGCATTTCAAGAGAATCCACATTTCTTCTTCCGGCTTGACTCTCATCATTCCCCTCCTCTTGAAAAGGATTTATCCTCAAATCATTGCCTGCATCAAATGGACTCAGATCAGTAACATAAAATGTGACACTTACTGGATACTCACCTGGTAAATTTTTCTTATAGGCATTATCATTGATTTTCTCAAGCATCGGAAATGAACCGTCTCCCCTAGGGTTCAACTTGGATCTCCTCTGCAATGGAAAACTCTCCTTGCAAAAATGCACCCAAACTCAATCTCCAGGCTGAAAAATCTTGGGTCTCCTGCCCTTGTTCACCCTTGAAGCGACCCTAGCATTTTGTTTTTCAATCCTACTCTTTACCTGTGCATGTAGCTTTCTCACAAAATCTACCTTAGAATCAGCATCAAAACTCATAGACTTATTAAGTGGCAATGGCAATAAATAAATAGGAACCAATGGGTTAAAACCATACACAATCTCAAACGGTGAACAATGAGTAGTGCTATATAAAGCCCTGTTATATACAAACTCCATAAATGGTAGACAATCCTTCCAAGTCCTATTGTTCTTCTCTATGATTGCCCCTAACAATTGAATTAAAGTCCTGTTAACCACATCAATTTGCCCATCAATTTGTGGGTGACAGCTAGTTGAAAACATCAATTTAGTTCCCAACCTTTCCCACAATACTCTCCAACAATGATTCGAAATTTTTACATCCCGATCACTAACAATGCTACTAGGTATACCATGCGGACGCACTACCTCTCTAAAGAACACATCAACAATGTGTATAGCATCATCAGTTTTATGACAAGGAATGAAATGAACCGTTTTAAAAATCCTATCCACAACCACAAAATTAGAATCTCGACCATGCCTAGGCCTAGATGATCCTAACACAAAATCTATGGAAATGTTTATCCATGGTTCACGAAGAATGACACTATAATCATATAACCAATCTAAGAAGTCATCTAAACAAGGAATAAGATGACGATACTTTACCGTAAGGTTGTTGATGGTGCGGCAATCAACACACATTCTCCATGTCCCATCCTTCTTAGGCACCAAAATCACAGGCACTGCACATGGACTCATGCCTTCTCTCACGTATCCCTTCTCCATTAACTCATCTAGCTGCCTTTGGAGTTCCTTCGGAAAGACATTTTCAAAATCCTGCACAAGAGACACAACCACACTAAGCAAAGCATTAGATAATTCGTTAGTAGTCAAACATGTTTCTTTAAAAACCAGAAACAACATAGGTTGCCTCATCACTAACGCTCTCCTTACTACACTCGCTCTTGCCACACAACTCTCCTTTTGCAAGGCTGCCCTGTCCTTTTCACTCACCACCAAAGTTGATCCCCCTTCAACTTGGCCTCTCACACTCTTTCCAGCCTTCCTCTCTTTTTCCTTTTGATCTTGACTTTTATATTCCTTTTCTTTCTCATTGTCTTTTGCTCTCTCACTTTCCCTCTGCTTTTCACTCACCTTGTGTTTTGCAAACGACTGTTGTAGCTGCAACTGGTCCTCATACACCTGCTTAGGTGTTAACGGTTTAAGATTAAAGCTCTTCCCTTGGTGGACAAGCGTATACTTGTTAGAAAAGTCATCATGCACAACCTTCCTATCAAATTGCCACGGCCTCCCCAACAACACATGACATGCTTGCATTGGCACTACATCACATAACACCTCATCCTCATACCTACCAATGCGAAAACCAATCAATGCTTGCTTACTCACCTTAGTCTCACCACTATCATTCAACCACTGCAATTTATATGGACTAGGGTGTCTAACAGTTTCGAGCCCCAGCCTCTTAACAATAAAATTGCTCACTACATTGGTGCAACTCCCTCCATCAATGATCAAACTACAAATGTGATCTCCTAGATAACACCTAGTATGAAATATATTCTCTCTTTGCACCTCTTCTTCTTCCTTCACCTGCACATTCAACGCTCACTTCACTACTGCCACTAGCCTTCCCATTGCAGGCTCCTCATCATCACTAGCATCCTCTAATGGAGGCATATCATCTTCTTCACTATCCCCCTCAGTCTCATACTCTCCATCATCACGCAAAATCATCACACTCCTATTTGGACATTAACTAGCAATATGGCCTCTACCTTGGCATTTAAAACATCTAATGTCACAATTTCTAGAAGTAGAAGATTCAGGGTTACCTTGGTTACTAGGAGTAGAACCCGCTTGCCTCAGCTCCCCTTTTGGTTTGGTGGGTAAAGGCTTTTCTTCCTGCTTCCATTGATTAGTCTTCCAAGTGGATGAACCATTACCCTGTTGAAACCGTGCATTACTACTACCTCTCCTCCTGTGCTGGTTCTCAACCTTTATAACCATGTGAACCATATCTTCCAATTCTACATAATGCTGCAATTCAACCACATTTTGGATTTCTCTATTCAACCCAGCAAGAAACCTAACCATTGTAGCCTCTTTATCCTCCTCTACATTCGCCCTAATCATAATGACTTCCATCTCCTTGAAATACTCATCTACACTTCGGCTTCCCTGCCTCAAAGTTTGCAACTTGTTGTGCAATTCACGATAGTAATACGCAGGCACAAACCGCTTCTTCATCACTCTTTTCATCTCTTCCCAAGACTCAATAGGTGGCTCGCCACTCCTTCTCCTATTCAACATTAGTTGATCCCACCACACTATAGCATAATCCGAAAACTCAATGGCAGCAAGTTTTACTTTCTTTCTCCCACTATAGTTGTGATAATTAAACACCATCTATACCTTCTTCTTCCACTCTAAATACGCCTCGGGATCATTCTTCCCTTGGAAAGGAGGAATCTTCATCTTTATGCTACTGAATTGATCATCCTCTCTATTCCTATCTCCTCTATCTTCCCAATCCCTAGTTCCTCTATTCCGACCACTATAACCTCTATAACTCCCGACAGAAGGCTCATCAAAGTCATCATCCGTCATTTCATCTCCACCCCTCGGTACTCTCCTAGAACGACTCTCCCTCTTACGCCCTTGGAATACGTTTGTGGATTGCTCTAGTCTTTGCTCTACTGTCTCATGAATTTGTTCCATTCCTTCTTGGAACATCCTCTTCATTTCTCCCCTCAGCGCCTCAATTACTAACCTAGCATCAAACCTTCCCCTCTCACCTTCAGGAGAATGTTGCCTCGACATAGTTCCTGCAGAAAAGATTAGTACTAACACAAATATATATATGATTAAACCTCACGATACACTCCCTTACGTGTTTCACTCAAATGATGATATCACACAGTCACTCGTATATTCTCACAAACAACGATGATATCAACTCGCCAATTTCCTCGTCTCAATTCTCTTGGAACTAACCCGAACTACACCAATTTTCTTCTGTAGAATTCAAAACAACTCTAGGGTTCGTAAATTTTCCTCTATTTTTCTATCCGAATGTTTTTTTTTTTTTTTTGTCTTGGTTGTTGCTCTTGATAAATTTTTCTTTTCTTTTCTTTTCTCTTCTTTTTTTTTTGTCATGATTTTTACTCTTTTTTTTTTTTAACAATCGCCTAGGCGATATTACACTATCAAAAGACAATCAATACTACGAAATTGAATACGATAATTGATATGAACGATTGGAGTTAGGTTTTTTTATATTACCTTCCTCAACCGAACTTGATGTTTTGACAAACCTACACTCTGATACCAAACTGATACGAACCACGCCAACCTGTGACGAAACCCAATACCTATACGTTCGGAAATTTGTTACCTAAGACGCCTAAACACCTAAAGTGGAAACCGCGACCCGTTGTCTATAAGCGAGACAAGAACCTTGGTATAAAATGAAGACACCACAATCGGGATGAAAGACCGATTGATAAGTCGGGATGAACGCCACGAAAATTAAATCCGATAAGTTCTAATTAGTTCTTGAAGAACCAAGAGAGGTGCCTCTCAAAAGTTTTTAATGTTCAAAGATGTAAATTCTTTGTTGTTCTAAACCCTAGGAGCTTTTATACTTGGGTTACAATTCGTGAAAAACAAGTCCAAAACGACGTAGCTTAGATAAGTTGCGTAAAAACACGAAACAGGAAAAAGCTGGCCAGCAGGGGATACACGGCCGTGTACTTTGGCCGTGTACCTTTCTGTACATCTTCTAGCAACATACACGGCCATGTACACGGCCGTGTACTTTGACCATGTACTTTTCTGTGCACATTCCGGTCACATACACGACCGTGTACTTCTGGTCGTGTATCTTTCTATGAATTTGCTTGTCTCCATACACGGCCGTGCCTTTTAGCCGTGTATCTAGCCGTGTATGATTCTGTGCAATCTTGGAATTCCTACACGGTCGTGCCTTGAAAGTACACGCCCTCTTCAACCCGTGTCCAGTGTGACTTGTATAAAAGCAAGGGTCTTCCCATGGTTGTTCCAATCCGTTCCAACTTCATGATTGCTCCAATCCTTTCCGGCTTCATGGACAACCTTTATCAACCCGTTAAGTGCTTCCCTGAATCATTTCGCTTGATTTCTTGTAATCGGTCCAGGCGGCATTTCAAGAGGATCCACATTTCTTCTTCTGGCTTGACTCTCATCATGGATCTCATCAGGTTTGAAACAAGTTTTCACTCTGCTCATCATCAATGCTAGGAAACGAAATCAAAGTTCAATGCAGTACATTAATAGATAAATACAAATCACCTCCCTCCTGATTATTGGCCTCATTGCCAAGTCTTCCATTCATAATAACATTTGACATGGTCAATGAATTGATTTATTGAAATACAAGACAATTCAAGGCAAGTGCAATATACTTCATGTCAAATGCAATATACTTCATATCAAATGCAATACTCAATAATTACTTCAACAACACTCACTTCGCACTTCAACACACACCCTCTTCACACTTTAACACACACTCACTTAACACTTCAACATACACTTACTCCATAACACACACACAATCACGGTGCAGTACTTCTTCAAACCACATATATACACTTCTATGCCACACACACACACCTCACCCACGGTGCAACACACTTCAACCACACACACTCACTTCACCCACAATGCAACATACACTTCAACACACACTTCTAATCACAACAGCAAGTAACAATGGAAACAATTAATGGTACTTCTCTAAATGATAAGTAAACAATTCAAAATATTCAAAGTGTATTATGATTAACAATACAAAATAACTCCTTCAACTTAATGATTTATTTTGACTTTCTGATAAATCTATTTTTACTCTTATAATTGGAGATGATTAAGTCAATTTTTGAGATAATTGGGAGTGAAAATATAAGATTATGATGCTTAATTGATTTATATTTCATGTTCAGGTGTGGAAAAGGAGGATTTGATGAAAAGTATTTAAATTCAAGACGAATTGGAGATAAAAGCAAGTAAAAAGGGAATGCTTTGAAGTTAAAGGAAGTCACACGGTTTTACAAACGGCCGTGTGAAGGAATCAGGAGACTACACGGTTTGGATACACGCCCGCGTATCCAACCGTGTATCAGCGTAGAAGAAGAGTTCTCAGGACAGACCAGTACACGGTTGGAATACACACCCATGTAATAAACCGTGTATGAAGAACAAAGAAGACAGAGGAATACACGGCTATTACAAACGGTCGTGTGGGATATACACGCCCAGAGTTCACTGACTCAGAGAGATACACGGTTTATATACACGCCCGTGTAGTATGACCGTGTGTCTATCGAAGGAAAGATATCTTCAAATCGATTTTAAATCTTTCGTCTATATTTGAAGGATATCTCCTACACGCCAGAGAGGAAGCTACCCTAGGTATAAATAGTCGTCTTGAGAGAGAGAAAAACAAGGAGAGGACAAAGGAGAGTTTCAAAAGATGAGGCCAAGAGGCCGAAAGGCCGAAAGGCCGAGGAGGCCAAAGGGACAGAAAAGAAAAGATAAAAGGATGAGAAAGGAAGAAGACGACACTGAAGGACTCATGCACAGGGGTTTTCTCTTTCTTTTTCATTCTATTTCATTGAGTTATATCTTGAAAATCCTTAGTGGCTAGTTGTTTCATTCCCGAACCTTATGAATTCTAATTGTCATGTAATATGGGATTGATTGCATAGTTAATGAATATTGGAATTTTCTGAATTTATTCATGTTGTTCGTGTAGTGTTGCTAATTTGATGTATGGCCAACATTGAGTTTGCATTGATTTCTTAGAAGATGATTGGGAAATCTCTTGTTTGAATAGATCTTATATGAATAAAGGAATTCGTATGTAATCTAGGGATAGAGAACGTGAATTTTCCGTATTAGGTTAAATTAGATAATTTGATATAATTGAGGGTTCAAGAGTGTTAATGCAATTCTAATTGATTTTGATAGAAGAGGGATCTTTATCAAAGCGATTAGGGTTAGGAGCTAATGATTCTGGGAAGAACATTAGCTTAGTGTTAGATACTCCGCGGTTTAGAGATAACCATTGCTTGTTAACTAGTTTATTGAAAGGGCAAAGTTACATGACAATTAGAGGAGTAGTAAGGGTAGGGTATATTCTTAGTTATCAGATTAATAATCAAGTTATAGTATTATTTTTAATTGCTAAAGGTTTTGTTAAGTATTCTTAATTTAATCTGGAACCTCTCGAATTTTTGCGGTTAGATAGTTGGTTTAGAGTTAGTATTAGTACTTGCTGATCCTTGAGGAGACGATACCCGAACTCAACTCTATACTATTATAATCGATAGGTGCACTTGCCTACTTGATCGTAACAGACAGTCGTAGAAAGGGATTTTTAATTTGAGTGATTGCGATTCAATCAACAAGTTTTTGGCGCCGTTGCCGGGGATCGGCAATATTAAGAAAGCTCAACGCTAACTACTTTAACCAATGCATTTCTTTAGGTAAGCTTTTATTTCTTTAATCCATTTAATTACTCTTTATTTCATTTCAGAGATTCTGTTAGATGGGTAGAGTACATGACTTTAGTCATGAGAAGGTCGGGGATATTACATGTTGGGATTTCTTTTCAAGAACTCTTAGTCCTGTGCACATGAATGCTATTGAATGGAGTGCTTCTGCAAAAGTGGATGCTAGATGCGCAATTCTGATATCGATCCAGGGGAGTCTTGTTTCTCTTTTCCTTTTATTTCCATTCTTTTCCCTCTTTCGTGTACTTTGTGGGCAGACATTGGGGACAATGTATGATTTTAAGTGTGGGAAAGGGAATAGAAAGAACAGAAAGATATCACAAGAGCAATGAACTTATGGACTTTTAAATGCTCAATTTCCCTTGTTTAAGTAACATTTGGAAGCTTAATGATGATGAGAAATAGTTGCTCAGGAAACATAAAATTCCACTTGTATAGGTAGTTATTTCATGGAAAAAAATTTTAATTTTGCATTATTCTCTTATTTTGTATTCTATTTATCTTTTTAGAGTTATAGTATGGTATCCATGTGAGGGAGACTTACTTGTTATTTAGGCTTTCATTTCAGATTTAGGATTTGATTTTGCGATCTTGAATGAAGGAACAAGTGATACTTATAGCTTAGTGACTTTCCCTTACAAAAATAATGGAATAGAACACAAATTGGGAGTAATTTGATGAATTAAAAAAAAATGATGAACAATAACAAATAGTTCAGAAGTGGATCTCATTGACTCGAGTAATTAAGTCCGAGGGGTGCCCTTTCTGGGGAATAACATCTATTGACTTGGGTGATGAACTCGGGATCATTGGCTGAAAGCTCGCTACAAGGGTTATGAGTAAAATCCGAGAAAACTAAACTAAATGAGGCTTTAAATTAGAATATTTGGATTCGAGTGGTAGAGGTTCGAAGGGGTATCTTAAAACCTAGTAGCCTAAGATCATCTGGTCTGGGACTTACTAGCCAAGGAAACCGCTCTTATTCACTAAAAAAAAAGGGGGGGGATTGATTAGTTAATTCAACCCGAACAAGTAAATCTGAGGGACGCCCTCTATGCTTGAGGGGATAACGTCTGTTAACTTGGGTGACGAGCCCGGGATTATCGATTAAAAGTTCGTTACATGGGTTAATTGACTAAGAAAAGGTACTAAAAGGTTGAACTCCCAATCCAAAAAGGGGAAAAAGATCTAGGAAATAAGTAGATGTATATGCCTGAGTTCTATGATTGTAAGTCTGATCTTAACCTTAAGATTTTTGGTTAAATGATAAAGGGTAAAAGTTTCACTTATTTGGATTAATACTGGAAATCGACTATTGGTATTTTAAATACAAGTGCTTAATAAGATTGAGTGATAAGAAAGGCGAATTGTGGAAAATGGTGGCTATCCTGGTATAAAGTGGGGTTAATGATTGAATTTCTTCTTGAGTTTTAAGAATTCTAAGAATTGAGACTTCCATATGTGTAATTTGCTTGAGGACAAGCAAATGCTTAAGTGTGGGGAAATTTGATAAATCTATTTTTACTCTTATAATTGGAGATGATTAAGTCAATTTTTGAGATAATTGGGAGTGAAAATATAAGATTATGATGCTTAATTGATTTATATTTCATGTTCAGGTGTGGAAAAGGAGGATTTGATGAAAAGTATTTAAATTCAAGATGAATCGGAGATAAAAGCAAGTAAAAAGGGAATGCTTTGAAGTTAAAGGAAGTCACACGGTTTTACAAACGGCCGTGTGAAGGAATTAGGAGACTACACGGTTCGGATACACGCCCGTGTATCCAACCGTGTATCAGCGTGGAAGAAGAGTTCTCAGGACAGACCAGTACACGGTTGGAATACACACCCGTGTAATAAACCGTGTATAAAGAATAAAGAAGACAGAGGAATACACGGCTATTACAAACGGTCGTGTGGGATATACACGCCCAGAGTTCACTGACTCAGAGAGATACACGGTTTATATACACGCCCGTGTAGTATGACCGTGTGTCTATCGAAGGAAAGATATCTTCAAATCGATTTTAAATCTTTCGTCCATATTTGAAGGATATCTCCTACACGCCAGAGAGGAAGCTACCCTAGGTATAAATAGTCGTCTTGAGAGAGAGAAAACAAGGAGAGGACAAAGGAGAATTTCAAAAGATGAGGCCAAGAGGCCGAAAGGCCAAAAGGCTGAGGAGGCCGAGGAGGCCAAAGGGACAGAAAAGAAAAGATGAAAGGATGAGAAAGGAAGAAGACGACACTGAAGGACTCATGCACAGGGGTTTTCTCTTTCTTTTTCATTCTATTTCATTGAGTTATATCTTGAAAATCCTTAGTGGCTAGTTGTTTCATTCCCGAACCTTATGAATTATAATTGTCATGTAATATGGGATTGATTGCATAGTTAATGAATATTGGAATTCTCTGAATTTATTCATGTTGTTCGTGTAGTGTTGCTAATTTGATGTATGGCCAACATTGAGTTTGCATTGATTTCTTAGAAGATGATTGGGAAATCTCTTGTTTGAATATATCTTACATGAATAAAGGAATTCGTATGTAATCTAAGGATAGAGAACGTGAATTTTCCGTATTAGGTTAAATTAGATAATTTGATATAATTGAGGGTTCAAGAGTGTTAATGCAATTCTAATTGATTTTGATAGAAGAGGGATCTTTATCAAAGCGATTAGGTTTAGGAGCTAATGATTCTAGGAAGAACATTAGCTTAGTGTTAGATACTCCGCGGTTTAGAGATAACCATTGCTTGTTAACTAGTTTATTGAAAGGGCAAAGTTACATGACAATTAGAGGAGTAGTAAGGGTAGGGTATATTCTTAGTTATCAGATTAATAATCAAGTTATAGTATTATTTTTAATTGCTAAAGGTTTTGTTAAGTATTCTTAATTTAATCTGAAACCTCTCGAATTTGTGCGGTTAGATAGTTGGTTTAGAGTTAGTATTAGTACTTGCTGATCCTTGAGGAGACGATACCCGAACTCAACTCTATACTATTATAATCGATAGGTGCACTTGCCTACTTGATCGTAACAGAGAGTCATTGAAAGGGATTTTTAATTTGAGTGATTGCGATTCAATCAACACTTTCAAATTGTTTCTAAATCCTCCACGCAATTGAAAGCAAAATCTGGAAATGAAAGTGAAGTTTAATTCTGAAATCCCTCAAGACATGCAATTTCTGATGTGCCTAAATGATCAAATTCAAGCACATGAAACCAATTGAAGAACCACTTCAACAAATCCCAAAAATGGCGTGAAAATCCACAAACTTCAAAACCCTAAATGTCCAATGATAATCACGCAAGTAATAATGATAATGACAATTCACAATTTGCATCTTCTAAAATGGATTACACTAAACACAATCAAAAGGATATGAAATCAATTGAATCCAACCCTAAAAATTGCGTGAAAATTACAATAAAAGATAATCTAATTCCTCACCAGATATGACTCACTGGTAGTGAATTATGATAGATTTGATGTTGTTAATGTTACATACAACAAGAATCAAATCCCATTAGCCACACTTCACTCAAGAAATGATAAGAGTATGTGAAAAATGGAGGCAACCCTTACGTTTTCCAATCTGAAAAATATTGTTCAAAAAAAACCTCCCACAAACCCTACTTTAGCAAGTATTTATACTTTCTCCAATTAGGGTTAAAATGTCCAAAAATTTACATCTATGCCACTATCCTAATTCAAAAAATACAACCAAATAAAATGTCCCAAGATGATTACAAGATAATCGGTTCAAAGAAAAATAACAAATATAAAGATAGTCTTCAAAGAGTCAGTTCTCTAAGTCAATTGAATTCATTAGTCTAGCTCATCTTTGGTTTAGCTCGGTTTATGAATAACCCACAAGCCAAGTCTTAGTGAGTTTGTCCATCGCCCTGTAAGACCCGACAAGTATGCTTGCTGGAATACACAACACATAAAGTAATAGAAAATAGGTTAATATACAAATAATTCCGAGGTCGGTTTGTTCAAAGAGGACTTTCATTGCCAAGATTCGAAATCCTTTGACTCTTGCCCTAATGATAGGTCTTGTAGGATTTTGATTCCTATCAATTCCCTTCCTCCTCAAACAAGCAACTCATGGCAAAGGTGAAGACTAGAAAGTTCACGTCTGAAATTTCTACTTCCAATTCTGCAACAGTGAAGGTAAATTACAATACAATCACTTAAGTTACTTCAATTCCAATTCAAATAATCTTCAATTAAGAAATGGAAATTCAAGAACCCTAATTCCCAATTGAAATCACACAATCCCTTCTTAAAAACCCTTGCTTAGATACCAAAAATTATGATGTGCCTAGTATCCAATTACAATCACACAAAAGCTAATTGGATAATCAACTAAACACAAATCATAAAATGGCATGATTCCACTTCCACGTGAGCCTTAATTGCAAGAACCACTTTGATTGAATACGCAATTACAATGAACTCAATTGGAATTCCAAAACCAATCAAATAAACAACACAATTAATTCCAATT
The DNA here is from genome assembly GCA_037954665.1 of Laguncularia racemosa. NCBI lineage: Eukaryota > Viridiplantae > Streptophyta > Magnoliopsida > Myrtales > Combretaceae > Laguncularia > Laguncularia racemosa. The sequence goes on from JBBMOL010000278.1 coordinate 127,605, forward strand.
TCCAAAATAAATGGCGTGAATCCAAACTTGAAAATTGAACCCTAATTGGTGTGAACTAAGAACAACATAAAGTAACTAATTCTAATCTACCTAAAAATGACTAAGCACAATCAAATAACAAATAGGAGCAATTCCACAATTGGCGTGATCAACAATAATTGACTAGAACCCCTATTCATGTGGATTCAAATGGAAATGATACCAAATTGTGATAAGGATCAATGTAATAGCGAAAGGAACAATAGATAAAAGGTGTTTTCTCAAAATGTCAAAAGATCCCTAAAACTTTACTTAAGCAAGTATTTATATTTGCTCCCTTTAAGGTTAAAAAGTTCACAAAATTACAACCATGCCACTTTTAGGGTGGCCGGTTCTAAAGACAATTACAAGCAAATGAAAAGTGTCCTAAAAGAAAATTACAACATAAATGGTCCAAAGAACAATTACAAAATACAAAAATAATATAAATCCTCAAAGAGCTAATTCATCAAAGCGATGTCAATCACAGCGGGCCATTGGATGATAATCTGATGATGTCCCGTAGCGATCAACAAATGTAAGTCATTTGGCATCCCGTGGAGAAATATTATTATACCTGTAAGATTATTACTCAAACATTTATTAGATAAAAGAAATAAGGTGAAATATGAGTGATTTAGATCATCATCCAAATCGAGCTCTAAAAACATCTAGGTTGCCAGAAAAATTCCCATCAAACTCCTTACCAGATATTACGCACTAGTTAGAATTATGATCAACTTGTAATTTGTCGATATCACTTACAACAAATCCAAGTTCACTCGCCACAATCCTATGGAAGAATTAATAAGAGTATTTTGTGAAAAAGGAAGTACCCTTTCACTTGAATAGGCAACCAAAATATGTGTTCAAAAAGTCTCTTCTAAAACCTACTTAGTAAGTATTTATACTTGCTCTAATTAGGGAAAAATCAACAAAACAAAATTACAAGTAAAACCCACAAGTGACCAATTTTGAATCAATAAAAGACAATTACAAACAAACCCTCAAAATGGCCAGTTTTTCACTTCCATGGCACACTTGTAGACTGGTTGATGTAAGTCCATAAATGACCACAATTGATCCTTAGTGAATTTACCCACTATCCTATAAAAACCGACAAATGTACCTGCTGGAATGCACAACAAATACATAATAGAAAAGAAGATACTAAACAAATATTCTCGAGGTCTAATTGTTCAAAGAGGACCCTCATCGCCAAATTTTGTAACCCTTTGGCTCTTATCTTGGTGATAAATCCTGTAGGTATATGATTCCTATCAACTAATTGGTCACTATTGTTCATTCCCGCTACGGTTCCACCATATATGCTTTTTGCTTCCTTTTTCCACCTTGGCAAGATTAAATTCTATGGTATTTCTAGTAATAGCTCAATTTTTGTGACATAAAATGCATGGCATCATAGAAAGCTAATAGTCACCAAATATAAGTAGACACAACTGATAAACTAGTCTATGTGTGGTTGAATTAAACATATACCAATTTCGATAGATGCTCATAGTGGTGAAGCGTGTAAACAATCATACCCACACAAAAGAATATGTATTATTGCTAGGAGTCACTGATGTATGAGTACAAAGGTAAGGAGAAAATGCAATGGGAAATATGTGGTTCACTATCATCCCGATGTGCATAAAACCACATTGCTTCTTACTAGAGTTGAAACATAACCCTTATGAATGAAGCTTTTATGTAAATGGTTACTACATGGTGATCAAAACTCTTCAACATAGTTTGCATTACCAGTTTAGTGTGTCTACTCTCATATTCAACCTTCAATTTTGCATTTCACTTCTTTTTTAAAGCCCTCTCAAAGTGCTATAGTACCTCACACATGTGATACTTTCTTCAAACTTCATGAGATTATTTTATAAATGAGTGTATACCTTCACATCATTGCATGTTTCACATCTCTACCTAAAAATGCCCTCACAAATAAGCTTATGCCCATGAGAAACATTTCTTGTAAACCTCAATAGCTTACCCATTTCCCTCAAGCTAGTATTTTTCAACCATATCCATCTATACTTCCTCAAATTTAGCTAGAGTCTATGTTAAACATACACCTCTTAAACTCATGAAGGAATCCTTCGTTGTGTACATGTAACATAGCATTTCACTATAGATGCCACGAACAAAGATGATGTTTTTCCTAAGTACATATAGGTACAATATTTAACTACATTACTCTATCCCCACTTGTGACGACAAATAGTGGTTGTTTACCCTTTATGGCATGTAGAAACACCTCAAGTTTAGCAAACCACAACTAAAGAGATAAGTCTAGTGGTGATTGTTCGCACCAACTATAATAACCATTAGCATTAAGTGCTATTTTATAAGTAGAATCAAATGTGATGACATCTCTAAAACATGCATAGTCTACTTGGCACCTAAAGTCTGCTTAAAATAACCAAGTAAGGTAACCATCATTTAAACACTTGTCATAAAACAAACTAGGATTGAAGTCTTTCAAACCTGAAACATATGCAATTGCTGCTTGAGCATCCCCTTCACAAGTAGCGATACATTTTTACTCATCGACATAGTTATATAGATCCTTTTAGGTGAATCTAACCTTGTCATAACCACTAATTTGTTATACTAAATATTCCATTATCTAGCACAATTGCATAACACATGAGAGTATGGTCCTAATTTGAGCATGATCAACCCGTGTAATAGAATGGCTAGAATTTATGAAAGCAGTCTAGGATGTAGGAACTAGGTCATGATTATAGTCTACATGTACTTTAGACACTTCCCATAAGTCTTCATTTTTATCAAGTCTTATTGTAAAGTGAGCTAAACAATCAATCTATGTTAGCGCCTTTACTTGCCTAACCCAGCCCTTTCTATCTAAAGCACTATTAATCACAAAATCCTTGCTTGTTGCACACCCATTGACATGTTCTGATTTACTAATCCTTATCCTTCTGATTTACATCATGCTTTTGAACACCGAATCTATTCGACTTCACATACGTGTTGTAGTTTAACTTAACATTTGCATATGATCCAAACTTCATTCTAACCAAACCTTCAATTGAATGCAATAATAAGTATGACAAGAAATCACTTGAGCCATTGATGTTAAAATGAGCAATAGAATTAGCCATTTGTGGAGAAGTAGAATGTACCTACAAATTATAAACTAACTGATGTGCTCAAAACCAAGCCCAAGCACATGCAAATGAATCAAAGAAACAAACCCCAACTCACAATTAAAACCGGTCCAATGGAATCAAGAAATTGCATGACCTTAATGGAATTTTGATGATAATCTGAAGGTCAAAAGATGCAATTAACAATCTGACGCGGACTTGGATTCGAATTCCTTCACACACAACCAAATCATCAACAACAATCAAATAACTCCAATTTTTAGGGTTTTCTGGATTTTAGTACTAACACATAAAATCAAATATATGGATAAAATTATCAATCTATAGATGCCAAGAATGATAAAATTAAACTGTTTCGCAATCAAATCATAGAACGATAGAAACCACGTTCTATAAATCAATCACTACAGTTAAAGAATTCCAAGAATTCAATAACGATGCTCGCCACAAATTCTATATGAACCAAGAATTTGATAAGAACAATACGAATATATCAAAATTCGATTCTCAATATTCTCAAATCTCCAAAAGAAGACTCACACACTCAAGTGTCTCTATGTGTTTACAAAACAAAATGATTCTCTATCTGCGGAAAAAAAAAAAAAAAAAAAAAAAAAAAAAAAAAAAAACCTAAGGTCCCCATTTATAACATCCTAAAAATTTGGTGCGGAAACATTCAAGACCGGCAACAAAAGCCGGTGGCCTTCTCTTAGGTCGGCAATTAAAGCCAGTGGCCTACATTTTAGGCCGGCTCCAAGGCCGGCGGCCTTGAGGTGAACTCAGCCGGCCTTTATTCAAGGTCGGCTTAAGGCTGGCCGGACTTCGCCTTAGGTCCTCCCGATGCCTATGTCCTCCTTTTTTTAGTGCTTGTATTTTCGCTCTTAGAATCGTATCATTCCCTCCATGTTGAAAATGATTCAACCTTGAATCTGTATCGTCCATCCCGCTAGGCCACATAAACAGACTCCTCTTTCCCTTGGGCTTCTTAAGGCAAATCAGTCTTGTGTGTTGTACTTCAGTTGGACTCATAGGAAGAAGCTTGTATGTCTTATCCTGTTGCTGAATGGTATACTCATTGGTGTATCCATCATGCTTGGCTTTGAGGTCATACTGCCAAGGTCTTCTAAGGATCAAATGTGTAGCTTCCATGGGAGCTACATCACAAACAATTTCGTCAGTATAATCACCAATAAGCAATGGAACATGAACCTATTTGTGTACATGAACAGTTCCTTGTCGACTCAACCAATGAAGTGCATAAGGTCTTGGATGCTGCTCCACCTGCAAACCCAATTTAGTAACCCAGTTTGCTGAAGCAACATTAGTGCAACTGCCTGTATCAACCACAATCAAACAAGTCTTTCCCTACACCATGCCCTGGATATGAAATAAATTGGCCCTTTGATTAGGAACAGTTTCATCCTGATGAACCATTAGCATATCTCCCTGTACTGGACTCACTATTATGTCTTCATCTTCTTCTTCTGCCTCAGTACTCTTCTGTTCTTCTTCCTCACTCTCAACTTTGTCCCCTTTGATGACCATAACCCTTTTATTAGGACATTGAGAAGCAATATGGCCAAGTCCTAAACACTTGAAACATTTGATATCCCTGCTCCTCTTTTGTTGTGTTTGGTCAACAATCTCACTAACAACTGCTTTTCCCTTTTCCTTCCTATCCTTCTCCCTCTCACCATCATTTGATTTATGGTGTTGATATGATTTCTAATGCCGCCATCTCTGATCCCACCTGCGCTGATGCCGCTCTACCCGACTAGCTAATTTAATCACATCCTCAAGAGTCTGATAATGCTGGAGTTCCACTACACTAGCAATATCCATCTTCAACCCATTGATGAAACGAGCTATGGATTCATCTGATGTTTCCCCGATATCACATCTTGCCACTAATGTCTCAAACTCCTTTACGTACTCTTCTATGCTCTTCTTACCCTGCTTCAAGGATTGCAACTCCATCAGCATCTCCTATTTATAGTAGTCTGGCACAAATCTGCATCTCATCAACCTTTTCATCAAGGCCCATGAACGCACTTTCTCCTCATTAGCCCTACGTCTCTTAGCTTGTAATTTGTCCCACTACAAACTAGCATATTCAAAGAATGTTAAAGATGCCATCTTCACCTTCATGCTCTCATCCCACTCATAACAGTCAAACACCTTTTCTACCCGTGGCACCCAGTCTAGGAATTCCTCTGGTTAACTACTACCAGTGAAAGGTGAAATTTTCAACTTGATGTTTTCAATCCCCTTACACCTGTCAACATTGTTTCCTCTCCTATTCCTTCCACTACTAGCATCAGATTCACTACTAGAGTGTCTCCTCCTATTTCCTGCACCACTATGGCTTCTTCTATCCCTAACCTCCAATCTCTCCATAATCAATCTGAGATTTTCTTGGATTTGATTGAACTCAGCCCTAGTCACAACCCCACCCCCATTATCAGCATCATTCCTATTGTTGTTGTTTTGAACACTTCCTTGCGACGACATCTCTACCCTTCAATAGTCAGCAATAGAAATTCACCAACAACCCAATTCCCAACAACAGCCCTAAACACCAATTTCACAGCAATCAACACCCAACAACTGAATTCAGCAAAAACCCCCAATTCTCAACTACAGCCCAATCACCAATTCACAGCAATACAATTCACAAAACAAATTTCCAAATTTCCCAACCAATAGCAGTATTGAATTAAAACTACAATTGAATTGAGAATCAATAGCCTTACCACTTTAACCCTTGATCTGATCGAATCCTTCGTTCTGAACCCTTACGAATCCAACCTTCGCTCTGATACCAAATGACGTGAACTCGGATTCAAATTCCTTCACATACAACCAAATCATCAACAACAATCAAATAACTCCAATTTTTAGGGTTTTCTGGATTTTAGTACTAACGCATAAAATCAAAGATATGGATAAAATTATCAATCTATAGATGCCAAGAATTATAAAATTAAACTGTTTCGCAATCAAATCATAGAACAATAGAAACCAAGTTCTATAAATCAATCACTACGGTTAAAGAATTCCAAGAATTCAATAACGATGCTCGCCACAAATTCTATATGAACCAAGAATTTGATAAGAACAATACGAATATATTGAAATTCGATTCTCAATATTCTCAAATCTCCAAAAGAAGACTCACACACTCAAGTGTCTCTATGTGTTTACAAAACAAAATGATTCTCTATCTGCGAAAAAAAAAAAAAAAAAACCTAAGGTCCCTATTTTATACATCCTAAAAATTTGGTGTGAAAACATTCAAGGCCAGCGGCCTTCACTTAGGCCGGCAACAAAAGCCGGTGGCCTTCTCTTAGGCCGGCAATTAAAGCCGGCGGCCTACGTTTTAGGCCGGCTCCAAGGCCGGCGGCCTTGAGGTGGACTCGACCGACCTTTATTCAAGGCTGGCTTAAGGCTGGCCGAACTTCGCCTTGGGTCCTCCCGACGCCTATGTCCTCCTTTTTTTGGTGCTCGTATTTTCGCTCTTGGAATCGTATCACAATCCATATATGTAATCTTAACCAAATAACAATAATTATAAGTGAAATCCACGTGAATCAAATCAAGAAGAATAGATCAAAACCATGATTTTAACTTCTACCTACAATTCCTAATTCACGTCACAAATGAAGATGATGATATCAAGTACTAAAACAATCAATCTTATAACAAGATAATTGATTACAAATGCAATAAAAAATTTGACCAAGAAAAATCCAAATCAACCCTAGATATGACTCACTAGTGATGAAATGGAAACACAACAAAGAAGGAATTGATACCACTCACAATTACCCTTTATTGCACTCGCCATAATTTCAACTCTTGGAAATTGAAATTGATAAGAGAAATTAGATTTAGGAAACCCTAAGCCCTCTCATGAAAATTGATGTTCAAAATCTGAAAAATTTGGCCTCCTCAAACCCTACTATAAATACTTGCTACTACTAGGGTTAGAAAATGGACAAAATTACAAGTTTGCTACTTTTAAGGTGGCCGGTCCTAAATGGAAATTACAATAAAAATGAAAGTGTCCTAAAAGAAAAATACAACATAAAATAGTCCATAGAACAATTATAAAGTATAAAAATATCATAAGTCTTCATGAGCCAATGCTTCGAAATGGAAACAATCGTAGCGAGTCTTTGATTGTAAATCTGAAAATGTCTCTTGTCCATCAACTAATGTAGGACATATTGGCATCCCGTGAAAAATTATTATTGTACCTATAAGATTATTTCTTAAATACTTATTAGATGAAAAGAAATGACATAAAATATAAGTGATTTGGATCATCATCCAAATCGAGTTCTGAAAGTGTCAATGGTGCCAAAAATTTTCCCATCACTAACTCTTTGTCTTCCATGGTAGACAATGAATCAATATGTTGACAATGTTTTATCTTTATTCATAGCTACTTTCAATTGGTTAACCATAATCTATACTTTATATTCATACTCTATCGATAGCATTTAAGTCCTCGATTTATACCTATTGTCAATAGATTAATAGAGCACCATATTGCATTTGCACATAAAAAGGGTTAAGGGAGTGTGGACTCAAAAAGCATCCATCCAGTCGACTATATTGCTCATCACTCCAATGAAGATCAGATCTTTACTCAACCAGTAACCCTTTGCCACCAACAAAAAGCGTCCTCGACTTAATGCTAGCTATGTGCCATAATATATACAAGATTTTAACTGGTCAAGTAAACAATGTGGGACCACAACCATGGCAATTATTAGGCTTGTGGCAAAACTATCAACAACCTACAATAAATTTTCGACAGCATCTTCGAATGGTGTTTTCCTCTTAAGAATCATTCCAACATAACTATCAACAGCCTTCTTAAACTTTCAACATTAATGCCAACCGCTGTATATGCATCCCTTGAAACTGTTGACTACTTAAATCACCCTATCAATAGCCTTTTAGCTCTTGTCGACAGCCTTAGTTTCCTTATCGATAGGCTAAATTAAGCAGTCCTTAAAATCCCTGCATCAAACAGTAAAGAACCCAGTCTGTAGTAAACATGTCCCTATCACTATACATAACGCCCATTTACATACTAACAACCCAACATAGTTAGATTTTTATAAATATATACATGTGGCTTAAATATAAAAATATATTATATATAATTTATTGAAAAACAATAAAAGAAAAATAATAAAATCACAGAGAAAAAAAAATTAATGTATGTACATACTATAAGGTATTGTACATATTTAGTGCTATAACAATACATTTCTAACATTATGACATTTTATATAGCGATAGACATAGTATCATGATATTTTTTAAAATATTGTTCTAACATTATATTTATTATAGTAATTACTCATTATATTTGAACATATACAATTACCATATGATATTCTATAATAATATCATATGGTATTTTATAATACCATATAATAGAAACATATTAAAAGTTCATACATATGACATTTTATATAGCAATAAACATAGTATTATGTCATTTTTTAAAGTATTGTTCTAACATTATATTTGTTATAGTAATTACTCATTATATTTGAACATGTACAATTACCATATGATATACATATCTTTATACATACTAAATGCACATAGTATACTGCTAATAATAATTACATTTATATTGTTTTAGAACATAGTAATAGCAGCATCATATATAAACATATGTTATTATTTAGTATGACTATATATCAGAGACATTATATACATACAGCATTATCAATTGACGTAAAAATATTTGTATATTTATATACAGGAATTACAACATTATATGCAATACTGTAGCAATATATTTGTTATACTTTATGTTAGCTATTGTAAACTATACTAAAATATATTTGATAATATATACAGATCCCTAGACATATTAACTGCACATAATACATTGTATTTATATTATATAATATGATTGTAATATTACGTGTATACTAATATACGTAAACTATATATATTTATATACACACATTTACAAATATACATAAATTATGTGTCGTATTTTTAAGGATGATTTAATGGTGTCATTTTATTTTATGTTTCAAAAATTAGGATACAATAAATTATTTTATATGTATATAACATACATATCTACTTATATACAATATATACGTGTGTGTTTAATATACGTAAAGAGGATTTATGGATGTTATTTCATTTTGTCATAAAAAGAGAATAGAAATATGAAAAGAAATACTATTGAAAGGAAAATTGTATTTTGGGAAGAGAGTAAGAGAGACAAAGCTACTTTTTCACCTATTTAAGTAAAAACATAACTATATAATATAATCACTTTTTTACAATTCAAATGAATGAAAAATAGATATAAATAGAATGTAAAAAAATAAAAATAAAAAATGGGAACAAATGGACTCATAATAAAAAAAAAAAAGACAAACAATTGAGTAGACTAACTTTCTGATTCATAAATGACAATAAATACTGAAAATATAGTCGACGAAATCCCAAAAACATATGCTTAAGCTTTCCAAATCCCAACTAACATTTCTTTCCTTACCATCGGAAGGTAATGATGGCCAAAAAAAAAAGAAAAGAAAGAAAGAAAACAAAAAATCAGAAGGTAATATTGACAACGTGTGACCCAACTTGCACATGGGTTCATACATCTAGTCAATAAATTGAACCGTGAAGCAATTACCAAATCCACAATAAAATGTCAAGGATCAAATCCTCACTAAAAATAAAAGACCAGACACCGAAACAATGATGAAAATAGCTGTTAGGCCTAGCTCCATTAAACCAAAGCAATGCTGCTTTCGCCACCTGGGGGCTTGCGTACTCCACCGAAGTAGTCTCGAGACTCTTTCTTTCCATCTGCAAAGATGTCATTGCCACTCATCTCTCGCAGTTTAGCTGAACTCAACGGTTTCTCTGCTGAAGATGCAGCGACATCACCCTTGAAAATGTCGTTACCAGAAAGCTCCGCAAACTTCTTATCATAGATCTTCTTTGCAGTCTTCATCACAGATTCCTCATCAGAGACAATACTGCTCTGTCCACCAGCAGGCTATATGCAAAATCAAGTACAAAATCGTTAGTACCGAGCAAAGAAGATAATTCGAGAAAATGCAACTAGAGTATGTGCCATGCCAGTGGGCATAAGAGCACGTTTACACTAAATTAAATGAGTAATAATTCCTACGTTATGGCAATGAGAAATCAACTCCAAAATACACAACAGATAACAGAATATTTCTCTAACAAAACAGACCCAGGAAACAGAGCCGAAGACAGCACGGCAACAGACAAATTAATCAGAAACATTACAATTGCAGTCAAACAAACAAATGAGGCTAAGGCACAGGCAGACAATTGGATGTACATTATATAGAAACGCAAGGTCTTACATTAGATACTTTAACTGAAGTACGTAGATTACGTGGTGCAGGCTCCCCCATATCATAGCTTGACTCTAGGGCACGAGCAGCCAACGGCCTGGGTAAAATTTCTGGTGGAGGTGCAAATATGTCATGTCCACTGAGTTCTTTAGACTTGGCCTGAGAAATCTGCTTCTTCAGCTTCATATCTGAATCACTTTCCAATGTCCCACTCAATTCCCGCTGCTTCGCCACCTCAGGAAGAGTAGTTGGTTTTCTTGGAGAAATGTGCTCTTCCTCACCAAAGGAGATGTGGCTGATTCCAGCTAGTGCTTGCTAGAAAAAGTCAGGCAATAAAAACCAACATAATTAAATAAAATGAGAATTTCCCGGGAAGGTCATAAGACAAAAAAAACACAGCAAAATGCAGAAGAAAGTACCTGATACATTCGCAGTCCTGTTCTGTTATTTGATGAAGGATTGGCACTGCCAGAATCAGATGAATCATTTTCCCCATTGTCAGTAAAGATGCCACTTCCTTGTATCTCCTTGAACTTATATTCTGAACAAGGTTTCCTAAAAGATGTAAGATAAAGTAAAAAGAAGAACGTTAGAGAAAATACCATAGTATTTGAATATGATCATACAAACTTCTCATAAATATCACTTATGCTAGTCTGTTTTGCAGTCAAAATCCATGAAAAGCTAAAGATGGACTGGTAAAAATTGAATCCCTGGGCTTAAAGAACCCTAGTCAAGCTTAACTATTGAAACTCAGAACAACAAAAGTAAAGAACCACACTGTTCAAGTACAACCTAATACTTGCATTATTCAAATGTCAGTATAGTCGTCTCAAAACATCAAGAGATAGGTGGTGGTGGAAGATGCTAGTAGTGGCTAGCGGCTAGCAGCTTGTGATGCTGGCAACTGCAATCTATTCAAGCTACTATGATAATATTCGAGCATTAAATGCTACATTATACTAAAGCAAGCATGCCTCCATTGGATAACAACAACCTATGATGAAAATGAAGGTATAAAAGGTAGAGGAAAGGAAAATAGAGCCCTTTTCCTCCTTTTTTTTATATATGGAATTAATAGAAAATAGAGATAAAGGTGAAAATTTTTATGCACTTTCAACTCCACACTCACAATCTGCAATCATTCTAAATTGGTGGTGCCCATGGAAAATTTTATATCCCTAATCCCTCTAAAAACATATCCTCTTCCTAAACATAGAAAAGATTCAAAATCCCTCCACATATTCTTCAAAATAATTGCCTCCTATGATATTATGCCTTCAATCAAGAATGTTCAGCGAAATGGAGCATTGTTCATCAAAATGGAGCATGAAGGTTAAAGGATATTAATCCCACCTCAAATTTGACCTACATTATCCCCAAATTTAACTTGTAGTCCTGTCTGCTCAAATTAGGTCATAAGAAAAAGCAACCCGAAAGTACTAAAGCCCAATAATGTTCATAAGTAAATAACCATTTTCACAAGAAGTAAACCCCGACCAAGCAAATCAATTGAGAAAAGTAAGTCGAATTTATTGATGTATTAAAAAGAATCCACTCAATCGAACAAAAACGCTCTTTAATTTGGTCGTTCGTCCATAGATCAAATATAAAGACAATACATGAATTCTTTTTCACTCATTTCACACTGATCGACTAAACTGCAGCATCAATCATAGATCAATGTTTTAATATGAATTTTTATAATTTTAGCAAAAAGAAATTAAAACCAAGAAAAGGACAAAGAAAGAAGAAAGACAAATAAATAGCTAATCACAACTAATAGTACTACTCAAATCAACCAAAAAATTCAAGCAAAAAAACTCAGAGAAATATGAAATCGAAATATTGGATTCAGATCTCACCTTTTGTTCAAGCTCTGAGCTTCTTCATCAGTCACTTGACCCCCAAACACTACCTTGCTTATCCCATCCGATGGCTGAGATTCACCAATTCAACAACCAAAAGCCACATTAATTAAACAAATTAAACTTGAAATCAAGTGAATAATCAACTGGAAAAATAGATGAAGTTGGAGGCTCTAAAGTAAACGTACGTACCTGGTTAGAGCGCGCGCTCTGGCGAGCAGAACCGGTGGCCGGAGATTCAGCCGGAGGAGTCTCGGACCAGACCAGCAGATCTGCAGTAGAAGTATGTGGTTTCCTCACTGGAGTTGTTCTCTCCATTGTGGATCAAAAACCTAAGACGGAGGAAGTACAAGTACGAATACTCTACACAAAGCAAAGCAAAGCAATGCAATGCGTCTTCAATTAGGGGGAAAAAAAATGTAAGTTTAATAGAGAGAGAGTGAACGTGTAACGTCACTCTTCTACGCTAGTCCAAGTTAAAGAAAAGCAGTGTGAGCGTAGAAAGAGGGAATACCAGTGTTTCTGTTATCTAAGTAGGAGAAGAACGAGGAGAGATACATAGGGAGTGAAAAGACACGCATGGACTTGGTATCTGGAAGATTCTTGTGTAGGTACCGGGGATAAAATGGGGATTTCAGCTGAGTATTGGAGTAGTAGCTACTCTTCTATTTCTTTTGTTATTGTACTGTTTTAAAAAGCAAAGGAAGAAAGGGGCTGGAGAAGAGAGAGAAGTTGCACAGATATAATATTTAAATGTTATTTTGAAAAACGAAATGGAGAGAGAGAGAGAGAAAATTTTGAAAATTGAAGCGCCCTTAGTTGAGATCCCGGTGCTGGATGTGCCCGGCATCCATGTGCAGCCAATAGTTAAGAACTGCCACATGTCATTTTCTGGGTCCTTCAATTCTCTCATTGTAATTACTTTTTTTCGGTAACGATTGTTATTATATTTTTCCGAAGAGATTTCTTCTTTTTTTTTAATAAAAATAACCACCTATCCAGTTTTTTCTTTATTGTTTATAAATGCTTGGTATGACGTTCAAAATATATATATATATTGACATCGGTATTTACATTTGTTTCAACCGTCAATAATTAATCCAACGTTAACTTTCCCGAGTCAATGTCCACGATTGGGTTTTTTCTTTTTTTTGGTTTTTTAGGCCATGGTCTAAATTAAATACTTGGGTTGAGTCCGATATTTCATTGGTGTGACATTATACCATTAGCTTAGGATCCATTCAATACCCTCCAAAATTAACATTTTAATTTTTGCAATATATTAAGGATGGTTATGTTATATACATATTGCATTTAAATGTTCAAAAGTAGACTGTAGTGTCAGAAGTAATCCACTCTCGAGCATAATAATTTAGACGTTGCATTACGATGCTTGATAATATTGTGTTATTTAACACAACAGTCCACTCTCATCGAAAGGAATAAGAAGAAAACAAAAAATTCCATTTCGTGATTATTATTATTATTACACATTCTTTGCTGGTCTATACATGAACTTTATTTTATTTTTAATTTTTTTGCTTGTCTAGTATTATTATTATAAACAAATAATCCATTTATATTATTAAATATAATAAGATTGTAATATAATATTTATTATTAAAGAATGGAATAAAGTTATAATAAGACACATGATTTGTTGATTTTCATTTTAATAAAGGTGCTAATCCGAACTTGGGAGTTTCACAATCGACCTTGACATGTAGAGCACGCCAGCTTGATGCTTTTTGGTAAGTTATCCTTCAAGCCATGATGCCTTACTTAAATTGTCCTAAGCTAGGAGGTATTCTATTGAGCCATTTGAGGGAGTCCAACTTCAGGCTTGCCTAAGCAAGGTGTTACGGAGATCCGAGCTCAAGGGATGTCAAGTTAGGAAAATCAAGAAGGCAAGGATGCAAGCTAAGAGATGTCGAGTCCGATTAGCATGCTTTAAGAACCTATTACAAGATCCCGAGCTAAGAAGATACAACAAGCTTTGAGCATTCATCTATAAAGCTTAGTGAAGATGAATAGTGAAGAACTTCAAAGATAACAAAGCTTGGGAACCATGACAACTCATGTATGGTATAACTTGTTATAAATTAAATTGAAGATTAAAGATTGAAGGACCGCCAACTTGGTGCAATAAAGGCCACCGGCATTGAGGGAATGAAGGTCGTCAGCGTTGAAATTGAAGGCCATCGGCATTGAATTTAAAAGCCACCAATATAAAAACAAGCGCTGCCAACTTTCTTTTAATAAATGTTTGTAATTTCTTTTGTCGATTAGGTTTTTGAGAGGGTCATATAAATACCTTCTTAGCCACCATTGAAAGAGTTTTAGGGGAGAATATTGTGAAATCTAAAGACAACTTAGTATTCCTTGTGTTCTTGCTTGAATACATGTTTTAGAACATTCAAGAAAGAATTGATTGCCTTGCTTATGGAGTGTTTTGAATTAGGGCATGTCATTGTCCTGATTTCTTGATTGACAACTAAGAGAAACCTACTTCTAGCCTATTGTTGATGAAATCGCAATCACACAAATTAAAATCCTTTTTTACTCCGACTCTTCCTTGCGATCAATTAGGCAAGTGTACCTATTGATTACAGTAGTATAGAGTTTAAGCATGGATAACGTTCCCTCAGGGATCTACAAGTACTAATACTAACCTCAAACCGACTATCTAACCGCACAATTTCGAGTGAATTGATTTGACCAAATTACCTAAATTAAACTAAATTATCTAATAGAACTGAAATCAATGAATATCAAACAATGAGTTAAATTATCAAATCCAATGTTCCAACGCATACCCTACTCTTACTACTCATCTAATTACTATGCAACTTCAATCCTTAGAAAACTAATTAATGAATACTGATTATCTCTGATCCGTGAGGCATCTAACACTAAGTCAATGTTTCTTCCAAAATCACTAACTCCTAATTCTAACCGTATTAACAAAGATCCCTCTTTTATTAACAACAATCAGAATTGCATGACTATACCACAACCCTCAATTAGATTAAATCATTATATCCAATCTAATACGGAAAACTTATGCTTTCTATCCCTAGATTGCATACAAGCCTTTTCATCCAATGTATGATCTATTCAAACAAGAGATTTTCCAATCAACTTATCAGAAATCAATGTAATCTAATGCTGGCCAAACATCAAATCAACAATATATAATAAACAACATGGATGAAATCAGAGATGCTCAATCGTCATTAATTTTGCAATAAACCCAATGTTACATAGTAATCAGACTTTCGTAAGATACGGGTATGAAATAATTAGCTACACATGGTTCTCAAGGAATAACAAAACGAAATAATCAAATCCATGTGTGAAGCCCTTCTAGAATTAAAGCTCGAAAAATCCTTTGACTGCTGTTGTTCTCCAAAATTCCAGGATGTGTTTTCTACCTTCCTAAAAACTACTTTCTCTCTCTTCAAAGACGACTATTTATACCTAGGGTAGCTTCCTCTCTGGCGTGTAGGAGATATCCTTCAAATATGGACGAAAGATTTAAAATCGATTTGAAGATATATTTCCTTCGATAGACACACGGTCATACTACACGGGCGTGTAGATAAACCGTGTATCTCTCTAAATCAGTGAACTCTAGGCGTGTATATCCCACACGGCCGTTTGTAATAGCCGTGTATTTTATGCACGGTTGGGTTACACGGGTGTGTATTCCAACCGTATACTGGTCTGTCCTGAAAACTCTTCTTCCACGCTGATACACGGTCGGATACACGCCCGTGTATCCGAACCGTGTAGTCTCCTGATTCCTTCACACGGCCGTTTGTAAAACCGTGTGACTTCCTTTAACTTCAAAGCATTCCCTTTTTACTTGCTTTTATCTCCAATTCGTCTTGAATTTAAATACTTTTCATCAAATCATCCTTTTCCACACCTGAACATGAAATATAAATCAATTAAGCA
This sequence comes from Laguncularia racemosa, assembly GCA_037954665.1. Taxonomy (NCBI): domain Eukaryota; kingdom Viridiplantae; phylum Streptophyta; class Magnoliopsida; order Myrtales; family Combretaceae; genus Laguncularia; species Laguncularia racemosa. Next base: position 143,985 of record JBBMOL010000278.1, read on the forward strand.
TCATAATCTTATATTTTCACGCCTAATTATCTCAAAAATTGACTTAATCATCTCCAATTATAAGAGTTAAAATAGATTTATCAAATTTCCCCACACTTAAGCATTTGCTTGTCCTCAAGCAAATTACACAATTACACATATGGAAGTCTCAATTCTCAGAATTCTTAAAACTCAGGAAGAAATTCAATCATTAACCCCAACTTATACCAGGATAGCCACCATTTTTCACAATTCGCCTTTCTTATCACTCAATCTTATTAAGCACTTGTATTCAAAATACCATTAGTAGATTTCCAGTATTAATCCAAGTAAGTGAAACTTTTACCCTTTATCATTTAACCAAAAATCTCAAAGTTAAGATCAGACTTACAATCACAGAACTCAGGCATATACATCCACTTATTTCCTGGATCTTTTTCCCCTTTTTGGATTGGGAGTTCAACCTTTTAGTACCTTTTCTTAGTCAATTAACCCATGTAACGAACTTTTAATCGATAATCCCGGGCTCGTCACCCAAGTTAACAGACGTTATCCCCTCAAGCATAGAGGGCGTCCCTCGGATTTACTTGTTCGGGTTGAATTAACTAATCAATTCCTTTCTTTTAGTGAATAAGAGCGGTTTCCTTGGCCAGTAAGTCCCAAACCAGACGATCTTAGGCTACTAGGTTTTAAGATACCCCTTCGAACCTCTACCACTCGAATCCAAATATTCTAATTTAAAGCCTCATTTAGTTCAGTTTTCTCGGATTTTACTCATAACCCTTGTAGTGAGCTTTCAGCCAATGATCCCGAGTTCATCACCCAAGTCAATAGATGTTATTCCCCCGAAAGGGCACCCCTCAGACTTAATTACTCGAGTCAATGAGATCCACTTCTGAACTATTTGTAATTGTTCATCATTTTTTTTTTCATCAAATTACTCCCAATTTGTGTTCTATTCCATTATTTTTGTAGGGGAAAGTCACCAAGCTATAAGTATCACTTGTTCCTTCATTCAAGATCGCAAAATCAAATCCTAAATCTGAAATGAAAGCCTAAATAACAAGTAAGTCTCCCTCACATGGATACCATACTATAACTCTAAAAAGGTAAAGAGAATACAAAATAAGAGAATAATGCAAAATTCGAAAAATTTCCCATGAAATAGCTGCCTATACAAGTGGAATTTCATGTTTCTTGAGCAACTATTTCTCATCATCATTAAGCTTCCAAATGTTACTTAAACAAGGGAAATTGAGCATTTAAAAGTCCATAAGTTCATTGCTCTTGTGATATCTTTCTGTTCTTTCTATTCCCTTTCCCACACTTAAAATCAGACATTGTCCCCAATGTTTGCCCACAAAGTACACTAAGGAAAGAAAATAGAAACAAGGAAAATAAAAGGAGAAAGAAAACTGAAACTCCCCTGAAATCTATAAGTGGCAAGTCATTCACAGGGGGAACTCCATTCAAGTGCAAAATCCTCGAATCATCCTTCCGAGATCATCAGCTTTCAACATTCAATCAGCACCAGCGAAAGTCTAAATGGGTATAGATAAAATCCTAAAAACAAAACACACTAAAAGAGAAACTAAAAGAAATGATTATCACCAAAACAAATAAGCATAAGTCAATATCATCCAAGTTTATCACAGATAGTCAAAGTCACAGCAAATAGTCAACATAAACAATTCAGGGTTAGACAGATAAGTTAGCAAATAGTTAGAAAAAATCAGTCATCATCCTTCTCAGACACATAGTCTTCATCGTCGGAGTTTTCCTCAGCAACCATTCGCTCCTTGCCTGGTCTGTGGGGGCTTTCCTCTGATGGAGCAGGTGGAGCAGAAGACGATCCTCCCTCAGTATGCCTCTGTCGGCTGATCAGTTCGGGAGGGATCACGTCTTCTTCGCTTGAGCTGGCACAGGAAGAGAACTGAATGTCTAACTTCTCACTAAGCTTGGTGAAGCAATCGATTAAAAACTTCTTCAGTCCCTTCTGACGTTTTTCCACCTTAGTGATCTTCTTCTTCATCATTTTTTGGTTTTTCTTTATTTCTCCCACATCACGCGATAGCTGAGAAACCAGCTCTAGCATCTGCACATTGACGGACGGTTCAGCCTCCAGTTGTGGTTCCTCTTCTTCCTCTTCCCCTATCTCCTCCTCAGCGCCAGCGTCAATTGGTTGGAAATTCCAATCGCTTAATATCCTGGCCTTAAGCTTCAGAGATCGCCCAATGAAATCACTAGGTGCTCGATGTGGGAATAGACCCAGATTTTTCAAAATTCTAATAATTAGAGCACCTAGGAAAACCCCTTTCAGTCCTTTCTCTGCCTGGCGCTGAAGGCAAAAAGCGGCAAAAACACCCACATTGACACGGGTTCCAGTATGCATGGCCCACAACTGAAATAAGTCTCTAGCATTAACAACGCCCTCTGAATCGATCCTACCAGTGGTAGAGCGAGCCATAATGTAATGTAGGATATGATGTACTCTATCTTTCAGTTGAGAGGCCTTGGTGTGAGAGGCACTGTAGGCACCAATACCATACTAAGTCCATAAAGAGATAGAACTCGCTGGGCCCCACGAAACCGGAAGGGCGTGAAACTCAGGGGTTTGAAGAAAACCCTCATCAAAGATGCCCATAGCCTCTATGAACTCAGTTATGGACATCTTATGGTACTCACCCTGTGCCAGAAACTCAACTTCGTTTCTTACACCAGCATTCATTGTACCTGAGATCTTGAAGGTGGTTAAGAAAGTAAGAATGAACTCCTCGTATAAGTCTTCTTCAATCATGAACAGGTGAAACCAGGCTCGGTCAGCTAAGAGCCTCTCAAATTGTTGGACCAACCCAAATCTTCTCAAAACGTCCCAGTCCAACACCACATTCGGTTTGATGACCTTTTTCGACTTATATAGGGTAAAAAGTTCTTTATCCTTCTCTTGAATATTTATAGGGTATCGAAGAGCTCCAGATTGGCTTGAACTACCCCTTTCGGATCGTCTTCTTTTCTTCTTTTGAGCAACAGTCTTAACGCGTGGCATCTTGTCAAAGAAATGGGAGAGGGAAACCAACAAGGGAATGGGAAGTGAATGATGTATAAAGAGAAAAGATATGTAGATGAGAGTGTACTGAAAATGAGGGGTACGGTTATTAAAAAGGGTATAAATATCCGAACACATACGGTCCCCATACACGGATTTGATAAACGGCCGTTTCCCTTAGCCGTATCTTCTTTGTTCAAAATTTCCTTGTATACATGGTCAGTCACACGCCCATGTGACTTGACCGTGTATTACTCTGTGGTTTACCTTTCTCTCTATACGGGCGTGATACACGCCCATGTATGTCATCTGTGTGTCTCCTGAAGGTTAAAATTTTCCTTCTCTTGATTATTTCTTGAAGTCCATCTCCTCAAAAAGCTTCTTCATAAATACTCCTCTGCAAAACCTTGGAAAAAGAAAAACAAATATGGTGATAACTCAAAACAAAAATGAAACTTACCTAATTGCATGGGTTGCCTCCCATCAAGCGCTTTTGTTTAACGTCATTTGCTCGACGAAATGAAGCTCCTTCTGATTAAGTCACCAGAGGGTGGAGTCTAAACTCCTCTTGGCCCTCTTTCTCCCCTTGAGTCCCAAAATACAGCTTCAGGTGCTGTCCATTTGCCTTAAAAGTGTGCCCATCCGGGTGTTGCAATTCCACAGCTCCATGGGGAAAGACTTTGTGTACTTTGAATGGTCCAGACCATCTCGATCTCAACTTGCCCGGAAAAAGTTTCAGCCGTGAGTTGAACAAGAGAACGTGATCTCCCTCACGGAATTGTTTCGGATGATGAATCCGCTGGTCGTGATACCTCTTCACCTTCTCTTTATAAATGTGCATGTTATCATAAGCCATCGCGCGCCATTCATCGAGTTCGTTCAACTGAAACTTCCTCTTTTTTCCAGCAACCTCTCTAGATCCATGTTGAGAGTACGCATAGCCCAAAAGGCTCGATGTTCCAACTCCACTGGCAGGTGGCAAGCTTTCCCAAACACTAGTCGGTATGGAGTGGTACCCAAAGGAGTTTTGAATGCAGTCCTGTAGGCCCACAATGCATCGTTTAGTTTTTCCGACCAGTACCTTCGGTGGTGCTCCACTGTCTTTTTTAGAATTCTTTTGAGTTCACGATTTGAAACTTCCACTTGACCACTCATCTGAGGATGATAGGGGGTTGCTAATCTATGGGTGACTCCATACCGCTTTAGCACTTTCTCCAATTTATTGAGACAAGAATCAAAGGAATCACCAAAGACGGAGAAATCGTCCATAAAGACTTCCATAATGTCCTCTACCAAATCCTCAAAGATGGCTAGCATACACCGCTGAAACGTAGCCGGTGCGTTGCATAACCCAAAAGGCATGCGCCTATATGCGAAAGTACCGTAGGGACAAGTAAAGGTAGTCTTTTCTTGGTCCTCAGGAGCGATTTGGATCTGAAAATATCTCGACATACCGTCTAAAAAACAGTAGTATAGATGTCCTGCTAACCGCTCTAGCATTTGATCCACAAAAGGGAGGGGGAAGTGATCCTTACGAGTTGCCTCATTCAGCCGTCTATAATCAATGCACACTCGCCATCCCGTAACAGTTCTCATGGGTATCAATTCGTTCCTTTCATTGGGTACCACTTGTAAAGGGCTTACCCAAGAACTGTCGGAAATAGGGTAGATTAACCCTGCATCCAAGAGCTTAATCACCTCCTTCTTGACCACTTCTTTCATGTTAGGGTTTAACCTTCTTTGAGGTTGCACCACAGGTTTGAAATCCTCCTCCAACAGGATCTTATGGGTGCAAAACGAAGGACTAATACCCTTTATATCAGATATCTTCCAAGCAAGAGCACTCTTGTGCTCCTTCAAGACCCTTAGTAAGCTATCCCTTTGCTCCTTTGTCAGACCAGTTGAAATAATGACAGGGAGTTTAGAATCGGCCTCCAAAAAGGCATATTCAAGGTACTTAGGGAGTTGCTTCAACTCAAGTTCTGGGGGTTCCTTAACCGACGGTTTCAATCTTCCTTCCTCACTGACCCCAATCTTCTCAAACCCCTTTCTACAAACTACTTCCTCACAAGCTCTCAGATGAGCTTTCACATTTTGAATCTCCACATTTTCACTCACTTCATCATCATCCGCTATCAAACTCAATTCAAGAGGATCTCTACACATCAACTCTTGCATAACACTCATTACCGACTTGTCAACACAATCTATAGCATAACATGTATCGTAGGCGTTCAAAGTTTGTTTCAGTGCTGCTGGGATTCTCACCACTAGTTCATCCTCCCCCACTCTCAAAACTAATCTTCCATCTGCCACATCAATTACAGCTCTTGCAGTGGCAAAAAATGGTCGTCCTAAGATCAGCGGGACCTCCACATCTGCATTCATATTAAGGATTACAAAATCAACAGTGAAGATAAAGTTTTCTACCTTAACCAGGACGTCCTCAATGATTCCTCTAGGGAACTTGATCGAGCAATCTGCCAGTTGTAGACTCATCCTCGTTTGCTTTGGCTCTCCCAAGTTCAGTTGCTTGAACAATGAGTATGGCATCAGGTTTATGCTCGCCCCGAGATCCGCCAAAGCTCTCTCCATCGGTAGTTCACCTATTAAGCATGGAATAGTGAAACTACCCGGATCCTTGAGCTTCTTGGGCAACTTGTTTTGCAAAATCGCCGAACACTCAGCTCCAACAACTGCAGTAGAGATATCTTCCAACCGTTTCTTATTCGGGAGCAAATCCTTTAGGAATTTCGCGTACCTGGGCATCTGCGCAAGAGCTTCCACAAACGGTATGTTGATATGTAATTGTTTAAACAAGTTTAGAAACTTACCGAAGTGCTCTTGATCCTTATCCTTTTTCAAACGTCCCGGATATGGAATTGGAGGCTTGTATGACTGAACAATGGATGCTTTAACTTTCCCTTGAACACACTCTTTCTCTTTGATCTCTTCAGCCCCATGTTCCTTCTCAGCACCCCCTTCTTCTTTCTTCTCAACCCCTTTTTCAAGCGCAACCCCTTGCACTCCAATAGTGTCAGATTGCAATTCCTTACCGCTCCTTAGAGTCACTGCCTTTACCTGTTCCCGAGGATTGGGTTCGGTGTTTCCAGGCAAGGATCCTTACGGTCTTTCTGAAAGAAATTTTGCTATTTGACCCACCTGAGTTTCCAAGTTATGAATGGACGCCTCATGATTCCTTAGAGCTGCCTCTGTAGATTGTTGGCGTTGCTCAGATGTTTGGATGAACTTGGAGATCATGTCCTTTAGATTAGACTTCTTTTCTAGAAGAGGTGGTGGAGGAGGCCTTTGGAATCCCGGTGCAGGTGCATTGCCCCGAGGGAATTGTGGATTACTCCATGAAAAATTAGGGTGATTGCGCCAACCCGGATTATAGGTGTTGCTATAAGGGTTGTTCTGAGGCCTTGTAGGGTTACCTACATAATCAATCTGCTCTATAGTCCCTTGAGCCATGAAATCAGTTGATGAATCGATTGGATAATATAGGGGTGGTGCAAATATCGCCATCCCATCGACCTTTCTAGCTAGAGCATCAACCTTTGCCGCAATGGTGGTCATCATTTCCACTTCATGAACACCTGCCACTTTCGGTCTTGCTCTGGCGTTTCTCCATTGATGGTTGTTCTTGGCCATGTTCTTAAACAATTCTAAAGTCTCTTCAGGAGTCTTTACATCAAGTGTGCCACCAGCAGCAGCATCGATGGTTTGTCGCGTCGGATAATCAAGCCCATTATAGAAAGTTGAGGCTTGCAACCAGTTAGGCATTTGGTGGTGTGGGCACCGCCTAAGTAAGTCCTTAAATCGCAACCAAGATTCATGGAGTGGCTCATTTTCCAACTGAAGGAACGATGTGATATCATTCCTCAACCTGGCAGTTTTAGAAGGTGGAAAGTAATAGTCCAAAAATGTTTCCGCCAGCTGGGTCCAAGTCGTGATGGAGTCCCGGTCCAAAGAACTGAACCACTGCCTCGCTTTTCCTCTCAAAGTGAAAGGAAACAGACGCAACTTTAGTGCCTCATCGGACACCCCGTTCTGTTTAACGGTAACACAGATGTCTAGGAACATCTGAATATGAGCATGGGGGTCCTCGTCAAGTAATCCATCAAATTGGCATTGATTGTGGATCATATTCATTGTAGAGGCCTTGACATCAAAGTTGTTGGCCTCTATTGCAGGCATCACTATACACGATCCGGTACTACCCAAAGTAGGCTTAGCGTACTGAACCATGGTCCTACGTTCGTCCGCCATTGCTTCAATATGAGATTCGCTGTTGTTCACTGATTGACTATTCTTATCTACTGAATTCTCACTCTCACTCAGCAGCAATTCCTCTTCACTTACAGCAGGTTCAGCACTCTTTAATTTCCTTCTGATTGTCCGATCAATCTCTGGGTCGAATTCAAGGAGTTTAGAAGAAGAGCTCCTTGTCATAAACAGCAAAGAAAACCAATTTAATTAGTTCCCTTTATAAGAAAGTAAAACCAAGGACAACAAATGATAAGAGAAGAAATGTTCAGATTAGTTAGCGTTTAGTGTTCTTAATATCGCCGATTCCCCAACAGCGGCGCCAAAAACTTGTTGATGAAATCGCAATCACACAAATTAAAATCCTTTTTTACTCCGACTCTTCCTTGCGATCAATTAGGCAAGTGAACCTATCGATTACAGTATTATAGAGTTTAAGCACGGATATCGTTCCCTCAGGGATCTACAAGTACTAATACTAACCTCAAACCGACTATCTAACCGCACAATTTCGAGTGAATTGATTTGACCAAATTACCTAAATTAAACTAAATTATCTAATAGAACTGAAATCAATGAATATCAAACAATGAGTTAAATTATCAAATCCAATGTTCCAACGCATACCCTACTCTTACTACTCATCTAATTACTATGCAACTTCAATCCTTAGAAAACTAATTAATGAATATTGATTATCTCTGATCCGCGGGGCATCTAACACTAAGTCAATGCTTCTTCCAAAATCACTAACTCCTAATTCTAACCGTATTAACAAAGATCCCTCTTTTATTAACAACAATCAGAATTGCATGACTATACCACAACCCTCAATTAGATTAAATCATTATATCCAATCTAATACGGAAAACTTATGCTTTCTATCCCTAGATTGCATACAGGCCTTTTCATCCAATGTATGATCTATTCAAACAAGAGATTTTCCAATTAACTTATCAGAAATCAATTTAATCTAATGCTGGCCAAACATCAAATCAACAATATATAATAAACAACATGGATGAAATCAGAGATGCTTAATCGTCATTAATTTTGCAATAAACCTAATGTTACATAGTAATCAGACTTTCGTAAGATACGGGTATGAAATAATTAGCTACACATGGTTCTCAAGGAATAACAAAACGAAATAATCAAATCCATGTGTGAAGCCCTTCTAGAATTAAAGCTCGAAAAATCCTTTGACTGCTGTTGTTCTCCAAAATTCCAGGATGTGTTTTTTGCCTTCCTAAAAACTACTTTCTCTCTCTTCAAAGACGACTATTTATACTTAGGGTAGCTTCCTCTCTGGCGTGTAGGAGATATCCTTCAAATATGGACGAAAGATTTAAAATCGATTTGAAGATATCTTTCCTTCGATAGACATACGGTCATACTATACGGGCGTGTAGATAAACCGTGTATCTCTCTAAATCAGTGAACTCTGGGCGTGTATATCCCACACGACCATTTGTAATAGCCGTGTATTTTATGCACGGTTGGGTTACACGGGTGTGTATTCCAACCGTGTACTGGTCTGTCCTGAAAACTCTTCTTCCACGCTGATACACGGTCGGATACACGGGCGTGTATCCGAACCGTGTAGTCTCCTGATTCCTTCACACGGCCGTTTGTAAAACCGTGTGACTTCCTTTAACTTCAAAGCATTCCCTTTTTACTTGCTTTTATCTCCAATTCGTCTTGAATTTAAATACTTTTCATCAAATCATCCTTTTCCACACCTGAACATGAAATATAAATCAATTAAGCATCATAATCTTATATTTTCACGCCCAATTATCTCAAAAATTGACTTAATCATCTCCAATTATAAGAGTTAAAATAGATTTATGACCTATCTTAGGGATTGAGTCCAATCAAATACGAGGGTTTTTGCATCACTGCTATGAGGGTTCGTAATACGCAAAGGGGTTCTTAGGTGTATTCTTAGGGTTTCCCATATCTTTTGGTATCAAAGCTTTGGCTCTAGATTAGGTTATATCTTTCTTAATTTAGTTGTTTTTGCATTTTGATTTGATATTGTGTGTTCATCGAGTTTTACGGTGTTCATCGAAAAAAAAAAAAAAAGAATTAGCTTTGTTTAGATCGTGTCATTGCTTTAATTCATAGTTGTATTCTTCAATACTAATTTACATTTAAAGAGTAAAAGAAAGAGAATCAAATTCTTACAAAAAAAAAATAAAAATAAAATTCATTGATTCTTCTTGTTTGTTGTGTATGCTCTGGGATCCTTTAGCGAAACTCCATTTAAATCTGCCGGTCGATCTCTCGAACTAGTCCAAAAATGTGCTTCATGTAAGAATATGGTAGAATCAGTTTAAGTAGTGTGAGACAAAACTTGTGAGTGAAATTGCTTAAGTAACATACAAGGGACTATTCCCAAGTTTTGTGAGTGTAAACATGAAAGGGAGTTTTTGTGAGAATTGATTAAATTATTATACTTCTAACATTGTTTTATTTGCAGCAATATCGAACCCTATTTAGATAAAGATTAGCCCCAAAGTTGTCGTCCCTCTCTTCCTTGTAGGAGTGATGATCTCCTTCCATCCTTCTACCCAAATTTCCTCCTCCCACTACTCCTTCTCTTTGGAGGTTCTATGGAGTTACCCGATTATGTGCCTAAATTAGGAGTTAAGCACATATAATTGGAGCAAATTATAATCCTCAAAAGCACTAAACCAATTCCCGTTCAAGTTATTAGAAATTGCGTGAACCCTAGTGAAGATGCAATGAGATCTGAATGCTTAAAGTTGTAGTTACAATTCCACAAAGATAATTTCCTCCAATATAACACTAATCACAAGTAAATCCATGTGAAAAATTACAGAAGAACAATAAGTTTCAATTCTATGATCCACTTCCCAAACAAAATGATCCACGGTTCAAATGAGGCTAAATTGAAGGTTAAAAACCAAGGCTAAAACCAATCAATTAAGCAATAAGAATTTGATTACAAATGCAATCAAATCTGACCAAGAAAACATCTAATTCAACCTTAGATATAACTCACTAGTGATGAAAAGGAAACACAACAAAAGGAATTGATATTACTCACAACTTCTCCTCATTGCACTAGCCACAATTTCAATTCTTGGTATTGAAATTAATAAGAGCAAATGAATTAGGAAGAAACCCTAACCCTCTTACGTAATATGTAAAGTCTATTTTGAAAAATTCTCCCCTCAAAACCCTAATTAAGTAAGTATTTATACTTGCTCCTTTTAGAGTTAAAAAGTTCACAAAATTACAACTATGCCACTTTTAGCGTAGCTGACCCTAAAGACAATTACAAGTAAATCAAAGTGTCCCAAAAGAAAATTATAACATAAAATGGTCCAATGAACAATTACAAAATACAAAAAATAATATAAATCCTCAAAGAGCCAATATATCAAAGTGATGTCAATCTTAGCGGGCCATTGGATGATAATCTGATGATGTCCCGTGACGATCAACTAATGTAAGTCATTTGGCATCACATGGAGAAATATTATTGCACCTGTAAGATTATTACTCAAACATTTATTAGATAAAAGAAATAAGGTGAAATATGAGTGATTTGGATCATCATCCAAATCGAGTTATGAGAACATCTAGGTTGCTGGGAAAATTCCCATCACCCAAGGTAGTGCCTGAGGGTTTACCACTAGTGGTTGTGTTAATGTCATCCTATCAATCCTGGTTACCAAGTAACAACAATGGTAGTAAGATCCTGAAGTTATTCTTCTAAAGTCCTCCTACCTGCAGTGTTATGACCCTGACCTCCACCAACCTGGCTATTGGCCTTATTGCCAATTCCCTCATTCACACTATCGTTGGACATGTTTGTGATTTGATGAAGTATTCCACAAATTATAGCACACTCCTTCAACAATACCAACCCACACGTTTAACAACCACAATAATGTAATAAGTCTACGTTGCAAGAACTTTAAAGCACACAGAAATAATTCTTAGTATTTCAAGTAAAGTTAAAATAAATGAAGTACACACAACTACTTTCAAGTAGATAGAATTAAATTCAACTACAGGTGTTTAAGTAATGAGTTCAATTACTTTCACACTTTAATGTTTGTTTTTGAATTCAAATTCTATTACTCAAACCTTCCTTTCTTGTTAAGGTTTCACACTAATTAACTTCACAAAATGCAGCACCTCAACACATACACAAATACATAACTCACCACCACACAACTTCCCTTTTGCTCACAGTTCCACACCATTCACGCCACCAACAACAATTATCTATACAACACATACAACAACCAACGCCAAATACATACACCCTTCACTAAATTTACAAAAACACAACACCGCACACACACCTCTTCAATTCACAGTGCATTTTCCCCACTTCCACACAAGTATCAAACCGTAACTACAACAACAAAAGGCAGCTCAAATTTCAAATTCAAAATGACTTCAATAATTTCAAGATTCCACAAATGGTAAGGAGCTATTTCAAATTCAAATGAACACACAATTAATCAATCACTTAATGTGTGTTTTGAAATTCAAATTGCCTCTTTAACTCACACTTCAATTCTAAAAATTCAAATATGAAAATCACAAGTACAACTCTTCACTTCTGAAAATACAACAAGACAATTCATACTTCCCCAATTGATCACAAAGGATCAACACTCTTTTCTCTTCACGTTTCACTTCAAAGATACTTCACATTCACGGTCAAGTCTTAAGGAATCCAAGAATGTTACAAGTCTCCAAGAGTACAACAACTAAATAACAAGATAGCACTTCAACAACACAAGGAATGAAAAACGCAACTCCACTTCACAATTCAAATCGATGTGATAATTTAATAACCCCTAATTTCCTAATTCCAAAATGCAAAATCCCTTCTCTTAAACCACGAGCTCTGATACCAAAAGATGATGTGCTTAAAACCAAGTTTAAGCACATAGAAACCAAGATTAAAAGACAATTAGACAATGTCAATCAAACTAGCTTCCAATCACGTGAACTTCTTCTAGTATTAAATCAATTCCACAACACCAACGTGATCAAGATTGAATGAACCAAATATGTTTAGCTCTGATACCAAAAGATGATGTTCTTAAAAGCAAAGTTTAAGCACACAAAAACCAATATTGAAAGACAATCAAATAATGTCAATCAAACTAGCTTCCAAATGGCATCAAATCTCAATACTTGTAACCAATTCTTCAACTAGAACATGTTCAACCTTAAGTATCCAAATGTGATTGCTCTGATACCAAAATATGATGTGCCTAAAAGGGAGTTTAAGCACATGCAGTTAAACCAAATTACAATCCCTAAATGATAAGATCAAATTCGATTCCAAAGTGCAACAAATTGCGTGAACCCTAGTTAATGTACTATGATCCGAATGCTAAAATTCAAGGAGATGAAAACCACAAAGATGATAATCTTCAATTGAATTATTAAATCAACTTAAATTCTAAGAGATTTCCAATCATCAACACACAAAACAAAGTCGTGACCCTCCTCACAATAAGGCCAATCCACGCGTACAAAATATAAGCAAAATTGATAGTAATAACAAGTGCTTAAAACCAATCAATCTTATATCATTACAAAGAGGTTACAATGATATCAAATTCAGATCAAGAACTAACTTAATCAACCCTAGATATGACTCACTAGTGATGAAAAGGAAACATATAAAAAAGGAATTGATATTACTCACAATTCTCTTTGTTGCTACTCGCTACAATTCCATTTTTTAAATTGAAATTGATAAGAGCTAATGGATTTAGGATGAACCCTAACCCTCACAAGAAAAGTGTATTTGCTACAAATTTCAAAAGCTCCTTCAAAACCCTACTTAAGCAAGTATTTATACTTGCTCTCTTTAGGGTAAAAAAGTCCACAAAATTACAACTATGCCATTTTAAGGTGGCCAGTCCTAAAAGCAACAATTATAATCAATGAAAAGTGTCCCAAAAGCTTATAACATAAATAGTCCAAAGAAAATAATTACAAGTACAAAATAATAAAAATCCTCGAAGAGCTAATGCATCGAGACAATGTTGATCATAGTGGGCCATTGGGTGAGAATCTGATGATGTCCCTAACTAATCAATAATGAGATTCATTTAGCATCCCGTAAAGAAATATCATTGTACTTGTAAGATTATTATTCAAATATTTATTAGATAAGGAAAACAAGTGTAAATATGAGTGATTTGGATCATCATCCAAATCAAGTTCCATATCTATCTAGGTCGCTGGAAAGATTCCCATCAAGAGGGGGACTTTGAATCACAATGAAGGAAGTAGAGTGGGTAGGAACCATGCAGTTCCGGTTGTCGATGTAAGGGAATTAGATGATGGTTATGTGGAAGAAGATGATGAGGTTAGTGTTGTTTTTAGTGTCACGAGAACTGGAAGAGGAGGTCGTGGTGTAGTTAGAGGAAGAGGAAGAGCTTAGGAGAATCCTTACACTAATAGGAATAGGGGTAATGACGATTATGTAGATAGGAGCTTAGGTGGTATTAAGCTGAAAATTCCTCAATTTCAGGGCAAACCTGATCTAGAAACTTATTTACAATGGGAAAAGAGAGTCGAGATTATATTTGATTGCCACCAACATAATGAAGAGAAGAAAGTGAAATTGGTAGTTACACAATTCTAGGATTATGCCATGGCCAGGTAGGATCAATTGGTGATGAGCAAGAGGAGGAATTTAGAGCATCCTATTGATAACTAGTATGATCTCAAGTCTGTCGTGTGGAAGTGATTTGTTCCTAGACATTATCATCGGGAATTGTTGCAAAGGCTTCAAGCTCTTAAGTATGGTAGTCGGAGTGTGGAAGACTAGTACAAGGAGATGGAGATGATTATGACTATGATTGATATGTAAGAGGATATAAAGGCTACTATGGCACAATTTTTGAATGGATTGAATAAGGAGATAGCTGATAAGGTGGAATTATATCAATATACAAAGTTAAAAGACCTAGTGCACCTTGCTATCAAAATAGAAAAGCAACTCCAAGGTAAAGGATCGACCAAGTATGTTTCCAAATCTTACTCCAACAATAATAATTCTGTTTAGAAGGTTTATGGGAAGGGTGATGTTAAGAGTGGGAGTAAATGATGTGCTCAAAACCAAGTCTAAGCACAATCAAATGAATCAAAGAAAACAATCCTCAATTCACATACAAACCAGTCCAATTGAACTAGCAATTTGTGTGAACCCTAATGGAAATTTGATGAAATCCAAAGGTTCAAAGATGCAATCAACATCCACTAATGGTCAACTTCAGTAAATAACAATAAGATCAAGTGAATTCCATGTGAAATGGATGAAGAAGAAAAGCACCAAAACGTGATATATGCTCTTCCAACACAAGCACAAATTCACGCCACCAATGTGATGGTAAGATCAAGTACTAAAGTAATAACCTTAAACAAGATAATTGATCACAAATGCAATAAAAAATCTGACCAAGAAACTTCTAATTCAATCCTAGATATGACTCACTAGAGATGAAATGAAAAACAACAAAGAAAGAATTGATATGACTCACAATTTCCCCTTGTTGCATTTGCCACAATTTCAATTCTTGGGATTGAAATTGATAAGAGAAAATGATCTAGGAAGAACCCTAATTCTCATATGTTAAGTGTTTGTTTCAAATATGCAAAAATGGCCTCCTCAAACCCTACTATAAGCAAGTATTTATACTTGCCACCCTTAGGGTTAGAAAATGGACAAAAATTACAATTATGCCACTTTTAAGGTGGCCGGTCCTAAATGGAAATTACAATCAAAATGAAAGTGTTCCAAAAGAAAATACAACATAAAATAGTCCAAATAAAAATTACAAAATAAAAGAAAATAGCCTTCTTCATGCAAGCTCTTCCATAGGATTCGTCGGCCCAACTCATCGCCGATTCAGGTCAGTCCATGGATAACCCACAAGCTGAGTTTGAGTGAGTTTGTCCATCGCCCTGTAAAGCATGATAAGTATTTCTGTTGAAATATAAAATACATGAATAAGATAAAAGAGGTTAGTAAACGAATAATTCCAAGGTCGATTTGCTCAAAATGGGTCCTCATCGCCAAGATTTGAAATCCTTTAGTTCTTGCCCTAATGATAGGTCTTGTCGGATTTTGATTCTTATCATCTCCTCGGGCCTCAAAAAGATTTGTCCTCAAATCTGGCATATCAAATGCAATAGAGACTTTTTTTTCTCCTAGCAATCCATCTGAAGAAGTATCTCTACAAAATCCCAATATCTGAAATACTACAGGTGGTGGTTATTTTCTCTCCTCCATTTCTAGGTTGTATCTCATCTACAACACAAATAATGACCCATTATCCATTGAGGTGTCACCAATCTCAGCCTATTTCACTAATATTGTTTCCTCCTTTTCTAGCTCATCTGTATGTCGCTGATTTTCATGGTCTTCTAAT
This sequence comes from Laguncularia racemosa, assembly GCA_037954665.1. NCBI lineage: Eukaryota > Viridiplantae > Streptophyta > Magnoliopsida > Myrtales > Combretaceae > Laguncularia > Laguncularia racemosa. The sequence goes on from JBBMOL010000278.1 coordinate 159,729, forward strand.
GGTTGGCCCAACTGCTCATTGCCCTTTGAAACTTCTGAAGGTGAACACAACTGTCTCTGAACATTCTGGCTCTCTAATGATAGACTCATCTGACTCTAATCCTTAGAATACTCTAATGGTTTACTCAACTGCTCGTGAACCTCTAGTATCTCTGAAGGAGAACATAATTGACCCTGAATAGTTTGGTCCTCTAGTAGTCTGCTCATCTGACTGTGATCATCAGGATCCTCTAAAGGTTGGCATATCTATGTTTGACAAATTTTGTGCTCTAAAGGTTGGTTCGATTGCTCATGGCCCACTGATGGTGTACTAATTTGTTGCTGAACCCTTTGAACCTCTATAGGCAACATCGGATTCAGAATAATTCGTTTTCCCCCCTTTTGGAATACATAAGTATTCCTGAAGCCATCATGTAAAACCCTTCTATCATATAACCAAGGCCTGCCAAGCAATATATGGGATGTATACATAGGCAAAATATCACACTCAATCTCATCAAAGCATTTATCCCCTACACTAAATGGTACCCTAGCTCTTTGGGTCACATGCAAACTCCCATGATCATTAAGCCAATGTAATGTATACGGTTCAGGATGTGGAGTAGTAGCAGAAAGTTTTAGTTTCGATACTAACGATATTGCTACCACATTGGTACAACTACCACCATCAACTATAAGGACACATCAATTTCCGGCGCAATACATTAGCATAATGAAACATTTCACTAGACATGATCGTGCTCAAATCCAACAATACAATAATTATCTTCACATTTCCAAGGTTCAAGTACACAACCAAGCCACAAATGAAGTACACTCAACTACTTTTAAGTAGATAGAATTAAATTCAACAACAAGTGTTTAAGTAACTAGTTCAATTATTCTTAAACTTTAATGATTTGTTTGAATTTTAAATTCCACTACTCAACCTTCCTTTTCTTGCCTTAATTTCACACTTCAAATAACCACAATGTGCAGCACCTTACACTACACACAAGTACACAAATTCACAAGTGGCAATTCCCTTACTTACACATTCACTTCGCCACATATACACACAATCAACAATTTACTTATGGTGCACTATCTTCACCACAACTTACTTTACGTTGCAACACTCCTTCACAATACAACTCCAATTGGCCACTCACAACAACTCACTTCACATCGCCACTTATAAACAAGGCAACAACAAATTCAAATTCCACTTTAAATGCAGCCTCTTCTATAAATAGTAAGAAGCAAATTCAAATTCAAATAATCATTTACTCAACTATCACACAATAACTTCTTTCAACTTAATAATGGTGTTTGAATTTGAAATAATTTCCTTTTCTCCACACTCTTCAAATTTGGAAATGGTAAAAGACAACCACAATTCCAAAATCATCAACACTCCATTCACTCTTCTTTGCTTTCAAAATTTAAACTACAATTCTGAAATCATCAACTCTCCATTTGCTCTTCTTTTTTTTTTTGTTTTTTAATTTTCCGCTTTTTCTATATGATCACAAATGACCACAAAGAAACACTACTTGATGTGCCTAAAACCACTTTCAAGAACAAACAAATGACTCAAGAAAACAAGCCTCAAGTCTCTTACAAAACTGGTCCAAGTGAATAGGAAATTGCGTGACTCTAATGGAATTATGATGAAATCCAATGATTCAAATATTCAATTAACTTCCACTAATGAGAAATTTCACTAATCAACAATAAGAACAAGATAATTACACATGAAATGGATGAAAAAGACAAGCTAAAAAACCATGAACTCACACCCTTCCAACCTTGCCAATTCACGCCAATCACTATGATACGAAATCGGTTTGCTTTGATACCAAACTGATACGAACCCTGCCAACGTGTGACGAAACCCAATACCAATACGTTCGGAATTTGCTACCCAAGATGCCAAACACACTCAAGTGGAAACTGCGACTCGTTGCTTATAAGTGAGACAAGAACCTTGGTATAATATGTAGACGCCACAATCGGGATGAAAGACCGATTGATAAGTTGGGATGAACGCCACGGAATAAAAATCCGATAAGTTCTAGATTAGTTCTTTAAAGAACCAAGAGAGGAATTCTCTCAAAGTTTTTTCAAACTTGTATGTTGTATATTATATATTCTATCTGTTCTAAACCCTAGGAGCTTTATATTAGGGTTTACAATTCGTAACAATAATGGCCCAAAACGACATAACTTCATTAAGTTGTGGAAAAATAACAAAACAGAGACGTAAAGGCCAGCGGCGTATGAGTGAAGGCTGGTGGCATTGAAATGAAGGTCGGCGGCTTTGAGCCGGCGTAGAGCTTATACATGACCGTGTACTTCTAGTCGTGTATCTTTCTATGGAAATTCTTGACACCATACACGACTGTGCCTTTGAACCATGTATACGACCGTGTATGATTCTGTGTAACCTTCAGACTCCTACACGGCCGTGCCTTATAAAGACACACCCTTTTCAACCCGTATCCGTTATGAATTGTATAAGAGCAAGGGCATTCCCATGGTTGTTCCAATCCTTTCCAACTTCATGATTGCTCCAATCCTTTCCGACTTCATGGACATCCTTTATCAACCCGTTAAGTGTTTCCTTGAATCGTTTTGCTCGAGTTCTTGTGATCGGTCCAGGTGGCACTTCAAGAGGATCCACATTCTATCTTCTGGCTTGACTCCCATCATGGCTCTCATCATTCCCCTCCTCTTGAAAAGGATTTATCCTCAAATCATCGCCTGCATCAAAAGGACTCAAATCAGTAACATTAAATGTAGCACTTACTTGATACTCACCTGGTAAATCTATCTTGTACGCATTATCATTGATGCGCTCAAGAATTTGAAATGGTCCATCGCCTTTAGGAAGTAGTTTAGATCGACGCTGCACAGGAAACCGCTCTTTGCACATGTGAACCCAAACCCAGTCTCCAGGTTCAAAGACAGCTTGTCGACGACCCTTGTTGGCTTGTTTCACATACTGCTCTGTTCTTCGCTCAATGTTTAGCCTTGCCTTCTCATGGATTTGTTTAACAAATTCTGCTTTCTTCTTGCCATCTAGATTAACATACTCAGAAATAGGCAAAGGTGATAAATCCAAAGGAGTTAGTGGATTAAAACCATACACAATTTCAAAAGGAGTAAACTTAGTAGCATAATGCATTGTGCAATTATAGGCAAATTCAACATGCGACAAACAATCCTCCCAACTTTTAATGTTCTTTTTAATGACAGCCCTCAACAAAGTATATAAAGTTCGATTTACTACCTCAGTTTGACCACCAGTCTGTGGATGACAAGTAGTAGAAAACAATAACTTAGTTCCTAACTTAGCCCACAATGTCTTCCAAAAGTAGCTCAAGAACTTAGCATCTCTATCCGATACGATTGTTTTAGGCATACCATGTAATCTCACAACTTCCCTAAAGAACAAATTAGCAATATTGCAAGCATCATCTGTTTTGTGACAAGGAATGAAATGTGCCATTTTAGAGAATCTATCCACGACTTCAAAAATAGAATCTCGACCATGTCTAGACCTAGGTAATCCTAACACAAAATCCTTGGAAATATCTACCCAAGGCTCATGAGGAATGACACTAAACCCATATAACTCATCTAATATGTCATCTAAGCGAGGAATGGGATGATGATACTTTATCGTGATGTTGTTAATGGCGCGGCAGTCAACACACATTCTCCATGACCCATCCTTCTTAGGCACCAAAATCACAGGCACTGCACATGGACTCATGCTTTCTCTCACGTACCCCTTCTCCATTAATTCATTGACTTGCCTTTGGAGTTCCTTTGTCTCCTCTGAATTGCTCCTATAAGCTGGTTTGTTTGGAATCGATGCTCCGGGTACAAGGTCAATCTGGTGCTCAATACCACGAATAGGTGATAATCCCTTTGGAACCTCCTCAGGGAAGACATCTTCAAAGTCCTGCACAATAGACACAACCACGCTAGGCAAAGAGTTAAATAGTTCGTTAGTATTCAAACAAGTCTCTTTAAAAACTAGCAACAACATAGGTTGCTTCATCACTAACGTTCTCCTCACTACACTCGCTCTTGCCACACAACTCTCCTTTTGTAAGGCTGCACTCTCCTTTTCACTCACCACCAAAGTTGATCCCCCTTCAACTTGGTCTCTCACACTCTTTCCAGCCTTCCTCTCCTTTTCCTTTTGATATCGACTTTTGTGTTCCTTTTCTTTCTCTCTGTCTTTTGCTCTCTCACTCTCCCTCTGTTTTTCACTCACCTTACATTTTGCAAAAGACTGTTGTAGCTGCAACTGATCCTCCTACACTTGTTTAGGTGTTAAGGGTTTAAGAGTAAAGCTTTTCCCTTGGTGAACAAGCGTATACTTGTTAGAAAAGCCATCATGAACAACCTTCCTATCAAATTGCCATGGCCTCCCCAACAACACATGACACGCTTGCATTGGCACTACATCGCATAACACCTCATCCTCATACCTACCAATGCGAAAAGCAATCAAGGCTTGCTTACTCACCTTAGTCTCGCCACTATCATTCAACCACTACAATTTATATGGACTAAGGTGTTTAGTAGTCTTAAGTCCTAGCCTCTCAACAATAAAATTACTCACCACATTAGTGCAACTTCCTTCATCAATGATCAAACTGCAAATATGATCACCTAGATAATATCTAGTATAAAAGATATTCTCTCGTTCCACCTCCTCTTCTTCCTTCACCTGCAAATTCAAAGCTCTCTTCACTACTGCCACTAACCTCCCTACTGTAGGTCCCTTATCATCACTAACGTCCTCTAATGGAGGCATATCATCCTTTTCACTATCCCCCTCAGTCTCATTCTCACCATCATCACGCAGAATCATAACACGCCTATTCGGACATTGACTAGCAATATGGCCTCTACCTTAGCATTTAAAACATCTAATGTCACGATTTCTAGGAGTAGAAGAGTCACGTTTACCTTGATCACCAGGAGTAGAACCCGCTTGGCTCTGCTCTCCTTTTGGTTTGGTGGGTAAAGGCTTTTCTTCTTTCTTCCATTGGTTAGTCTTCCAGGCGGATGAACTAGCACCCTGTTGAAACCGTGCAGTACTACTACCTTTCCTCCTATGTTGGTTCTCAACCTTTATAGCCATATGAACCATATCTTCCAATTCTATATAATGCTGTAATTCCACGACATTTTGAATTTCTCTATTCAATCCAGCAAGAAACCTAGCCATGGTAGCCTCTCTATCCTCCTCTACATTCGCCCTAATCATAGTAACTTCCATCTCCTTGAAATACTCATCCACACTTCAACTTCCCTACCTAAGAGTTTTCAATTTGTTGTGTAATTCACAATAGTAATATGCAGGCACAAACCGCTTCTTCATTACCCTCTTCATCTCTTCCTACGACTCAATAGGTGGTTCACCATTCCTTCTTCGATTTAACATTAGTTGATCCCACCACACTGGCATAATCCGAAAATTTAATGGCAGCAAGTTTCACTTTCTTTCTCCCACTATAGTTGTGACAATCAAACACCATCTCTACTTTCTTCTCCCACTCTAAGTACGCATCGGGTTCATTATTCCCTTAGAAAGGAGGAATCTTCATCTTTATACTACTCAGTTGATTGCCCTCTCTATTCCTATCTCCTCTATCTTCCCAATCCCTAGTTCCTCTATTCCTACCACTATAACCTCTATAACTCCCGACAAAAGGTTCATCAAATTCATCATCAGACATTTCATCTCCACCCCGTTGCACTCTCCTAGAACAACTCTCCCTCTTACGCCCTTGGAAGACGTTTTTAGATTGCTCTAGTCTTTGTTCCACCGTCTCACGAATTTGTTCCATGCCCTCCTGAAACATCCTCTTCATCTCACCCCTTAATGCCTCAATCACTAACCTAGCATCAAACCTTCCCCTCTCACTTTCAAGAGAATGTTGCCTCGACATAGTTCCTGTAGAAAAAGATTAGTACAACACAAATATATATAATTAAGCCTTACGATACACTCCCTTACGTGTTTCGCTCAAAGGATGATATCACATAGTCACTCGTGTATTCTCACAAGCAATGATGATATCAACTCACCAATTCCTCTTCTCAATTCTCTTGGAACTAACCCAAACTACACCAATTCCCTCCCGTAGAATTCAACTAGAGAATACAACTCTAGGGCTCGAAATTTTCCTCTTTTTCTTTCAGATTTTTTTTTTTGCCTTTGTTTGTTGCTCTTGATCACGTTCCTTTTTTTTTGTTGTGATTTTTCCTTTTTTTTTGTCGTAACAAAATTGAATAGTAGGTACTACACTTTCAATAGACAATTAACACTATGAAATTGAATACAAACAATTGATATGAACGATTGGAGTTAAGGTTTTGATGTTACCTTCCTTAAACCGAACTGATGGTTTAACAAACCTAGGTGATAAGATCACATTATACTTATATTTTCTTTTGGATTTATATTAAATTTATTTCAATATTATAAGAAAATATAAAGAAATGATATTTAATGGTGTTTATTGTGAAAATTCAGGTTTTGAGGACCCAAAAGTAAATTACAAGTTAATTGGAGGAGTTTTTCACAAAATTGAAGATGCGAGTGGAGGATTGTAGTGAAGGCCGCCGACCTTAAGATGGCCTACTACCAAAGGCCGCCGGCCTTGAGCCGGCCTACATTGCTCCTCGGATATCCATTGCGAAAATCTCTCCAAAATCGTATCTTAATTAATTTCCTGACTCAATTCCTCATCAGATCAACCTTATCCTCCTCCTCTTTGGATCTATAAATAAACCCCTTGTGTGAACCTTGGGAGCATCATCCTTTGTTTTAGCATCATTTGTTTTAGCATCCTTGTTTTGATCCTTTGTTTTTAGCATCCTTTGTTTTTTGATCTTTAGAATCATTAGAATTCCCTTAAGGACTTAGGTTTTATCCTCCTTTTAGATTCTCTTACATTTCAGGTTATTCTAAATTTTAGTTTGAAGAAAGAATGTTATTGAAGTTTGCTTTCAATTGAAGAAGTTTAGGAATCAATTCAGAAGATTGAAGTTTTACAAACTCTTGAAGATTATAGCAATTGTTTCATTTATTTAATTTTCTTCTATACCAATTATCAGTTTATTTTATTATTCAATATGAATTCCATTGCATTTATTTACTTCAATTGTTTTTATGCAATCCATACCATAATGTTCTAAATCATCCTTGTGGGAAACATGATGAAGCCATAATTCAAACTAAAATGATCATTGTATTCATGTTATAGGACATATAGATATACGGAATTTTCATATAAGTCCTGCTATGAATTGTATTTTGTAATTGAAATCAAGGTATAGGAATGTAAATGACCCGAAAGAGAAATTTAGATTTTATCAGGAATTCCTAAGTAAGATTTAATAATTCATGCGAAAGCAGCGTTATTGAATTTTATTAGAAATTGACCTAAGTGTTTCATGCAATATTTTTATTGAATTTTTCACTAAGGGATTAGGAGAAATTATTTTAAAGATATCAGGTAATCATATAATTGGGAAATTTATGATTGTGAATTAGAATCCTCCATTGATTTTAATTAGCGGGAGCTATTAAATTAAATTGGGGTAATGTTACTTTAAAACTTGAAAAGGGATTAAGGTTTTGTCAATTTCTTGTGAAAATCCATATAGTTATGAGTTATTATAACATGAAGGCAATATGATTAGTAGAATTAGGGTGGATTCTAATTTCCCACCATCAATTCATCCTTTTTTCAAACACAATTCTCTTTTTAAGCATTTAGTATAATTCATTCGATTCTCATCAAATATCATTGCCTAAATAATAGTAGAAATTGATATGGGTCTATTAATTAATCAATCTTCATGGTTCGACACTCTTCTCTCACTATATTACTTGTTCCGATCCGGTACACTTGCCGGTATTTATTCACGCTCATTTTATATCTCTTTTTGCGTGGATCAAGTTTTTGGCGCCGTTGCCGGGGATTGATTAATATTAGACCATCTTCAGATTCTATTGTTAATTTAGGTGCAATTATTTTGTTATTTAATTTTTCTTATCATTGTGTGATTGTTTCCTGTTCTCTTTGAATTTCTTTTTATGCGCAAGAGTAGAAGTGCTGAACTTCTACCAATTAATCTTGAGATAGAATTCACCTTGCGACAACTTAGAAGAGAGCAGAGAAGAACGAAAGAAGAGAACATGGCGGATGAGAACAACAATCGGATTCGAGGTGTTGGTAGAGCACTTCGGGAATACATGGTATCTGTTGTTTCAGGTCCTGCAATTAGAAGACCGACAATTCAAGCTAACAATTTTGAGTTAAAACCAGCACTCGTTCAAATGGTTCAATCAAATCAATTTGGAGGATATCCAAATGAGAGTCTCGATGAGCATATTGCAGTATTTCTTCAATATTATAATACAGTGAAAATGAATAATGTATTTGATGATGTAATTAGGCTACAACTTTTTCCGTTTTCACTTAAAGAAAAAGCTAGGGCTTGGTACAATTCACTGCCACAAGACTCTGTAACCACTTGGGTTGATCTCTCATCTAAATTTTTAAGGAGATTTTTTCCACTAGCTAGAACTACTAGGTTAAGAAATGACATCACAAACTTCACTAAGTTTAGTGGTGAATCACTTTATGAAGCATGGGAAAGATTCAAGGAGGCAATTAGAAAATGCCCCCATCATGGATTACCAGATAATCTCCTTATTGAGATATTCTATCTCAGTTTAGATGACACATTGAGATCTCTGGTAGATGCTGCTTCTGGTGGTGCACTAATGAGTAAGACATATGATGAGGCTAGTGCTTTGATAGATGAAATGGCCTCTAGTGCACATAATTGGCAACATGAAAGAGGTAAGTCTAGAGTGGCATCTGTCAATGACATGGACACCTTAACAGCTTAGATTTCTACTCTTACTGCCCAGGTAAGTAAACTCACCTCTGCACCTTCTTTTAATGTTAATCAAATTTCTTGTTATGAGTTATGCTCAGGACCACACTCAACTCTTGAGTGCCTATCTGGAAACTTTTCCTCCTCATCCCATGGGGAGCAAGTAAATTTTGTCAACAATTTTCAAAGAGGTAATCAAGGGCCTTATTCAAACACCTACAATCCAGGGTGGCGTAACCATCCAAATTTCTCATGGAGAAATGATAACAACGCACTTAAACCTCCTGGATTTCAAAAGCAAGGTCCTAATCATAATATTCCCCATCAACAATATCCTAATCATAATACCTCTTCTCAGTAAGGTCAGTATAAAATGGAAGAACTCATGATAAGTTATATGCAAAAGACTGACACAATGTTGCAAAATCAACAAGCCACCATTAGGAATCTTGAAAATCAGCTTAGTCAAATGTCTCAACAGTGGAGTAATAGACCATCTAGGTCTTTACCTAGCAATACTGAGCAGAATCCTAAGGGTGTAAATGCTATTATGCTAAGAAGTGGTAAGGAATTAGTTGATAAGAAACTTGAGGAAGAGGAGGTTAACCTAGAGAAAGATAAAGGGAAACAAAAGGAAGAGGAACCAAAGAAAAATTCAGCAAAAGTGAAAGCATATGTTCCTCCTATTCCTTTCCCACGAAGGTTGAAGCAACAACAATTGGATTCACAATTTGCTAATTTTTTAGAAGTCTTTAAAAAATTGCAAATTAACATTCCTTTTGCAGAGGCACTTCAGTAAATGCCTTCATATGCTAGATTCATGAAGGATTTGCTCACCAAGAAGAGAAAGATAGATGGGAATGAATCTGTAATGCTTATAGGGGAGTGTTCTATGATCTTATAGAAGAATTTATCCAATTTGCCAAGAAAACAAAGAGATCAGGGAAGTTTTACTGTTCTTTGCACTATTGGTAATTTTCATTTTGATAAAGTACTTATAGATTCTGGTGCAAGTATAAATTTAATGCCTCTGTCCATTTTCAAAAAACTAGGACTTGGAGAATGTAAGGAGACGCACATTACCTTACAACTTGTGGATAGAAGTGTCAAGTACCCAAAGGGTATAGTGGAGAATGTCCTAGTAAAAGTGGACAAATTCATCTTTCCAGTTGATTTTATAGTCATGGAAATGGAAGAAGATAGAGAGGTACCCATGATCTTAGGAAGACCATTCCTGGCAACAGGTAAGGCATTAATTGATGTGGAACAAGGTAAGCTTACTTTGAGAGTTATGGATGAACAAAGTCACGTTTAATGTGTATGAGGCTGCAAAGAAATTTGATGACTGTAAATCCTATTACACTATTGACATTATTGATGAGCTTTCCAGTGAGTTCATGGAAGAGAATGCAGGTGTAGACACGATGGAGTCAGTTCTTAGGGATTTAGATGATTGGAGTGATGATGAGGATGAACCCCAAGAAGAACGTGCTGAACAAGTTTATGAATTCAAGACTCGACACTATGAGGAGCTGGGGACCATTGAGAAGAAACCGATGCCGTCATTGACACAACCCCCGGTGCTTGAACTTAAACCTTTGCCTGGTCATTTAAAGTATGCTTATCTTGGAACGCATGCTACTTTGCCAGTAATTGTTTCTTCTTCTTTGACAGGTGATCAAGAGCAACAACTTTTGGATGTTATAAGAGAACATAAGGAAGCTATTGGGTGGACCATTGCTGATATTAAGGGAATTAACCCTTCAATTTGTACTCATAGAATATTTCTTGAAGCTGAGTGTAAACCTACAGTACAACCACAAAGAAGAGTTAACCCAACTCTTAAGGAAGTTGTAAAAAAAGAAGTGCTTAAATTGTTAGATGCTGGCATTATTTTTCCAATTTCTGATAGTAAATGGGTTAGTCTTGTCCAAGTTGTACCAAAAAAAGGTGGTATGATTGTAGTAAAAAATGAAGCTAATGAATTAATTCCCACTTGCACTGTAACTAGTTGGAGAGTCTGTATAGACTATAGAAAACTGAATGATGCTACCCGCAAAGATCATTCTCCCCTCCCTTTTATAGATCAGATGTTAGAAAAACTTGCAGGGCATGATTATTACTGCTTTTTAGATGGTTATTCTGGTTACAATCAAATCCATATAGCACCCGAGGACCAGGAGAAAACCACCTTTACTTGTCCCTATGGCACATTTTCTTTTAGGAGAATGCCCTTTGGTCTTTGTAATGCACCCGCTACATTTCAAAGATGCATGATGTCCATATTTTCTGACATGATAGAAAACTTTATTGAAATATTCATGGATGATTTTTCTATTTTTGGGAAGTCATTCGAAACATGTCTGACAAATTTAGGATGTGTGCTTAAGAGATGTAAGGAAACTAATCCGCTTCTTAACTGGGAAAAATGCCATTTCATGGTAAGAGAGGAAATAGTCTTAGGGCACAAAGTATCTAAGCAGGGAATTAAGGTTGACAGGGCAAAAGTAGAGGTGATAGAGAAGCTACCACCACCTACTACAGTGAAAGGAATCAGAAGCTTCTTGGGACATGCTGGCTTCTACAGGAGATTTATCAGGGACTTCTCTAAAATCTCAAGACCTCTTTGTAATTTATTAGAAAAAGATTTTGCCTTTATTTTTTATGATAATTGTTTGCAGGCATTTAATCTATTGAAGGAGAAGCTCACTACTACACTAGTGATTGTTGCACCTGATTGGAAGCTTCCCTTCGAGTTGATGTGCGATGCCAGCGACTATGCTGTGGGAGCGATACTTGGGCAAAGGAAAGATAAGTCATTTCATGTAATATACTATGCGAGTAGAACCTTAAATGAGGCCCAAAGGAATTATGCCACAACTGAAAAAGAACTTTTAGCAGTCATATTTGCATGCGATAAATTCCGGCCTTATCTAATAGGTTCTAAAATCATAGTATATACTGACCATGCTGCCCTTAAGTATTTAGTTGCTAAAGCTGATGCTAAACCTAGGTTAATTCGATGGATTCTACTACTGCAAGAATTTAACCTGGAAATTAAAGATAAGAAGGGAACTGAAAATGTGGTGGCTGATCATTTATCCCGTGTGGAATCTAATTGTTTTGATTCACCTATTAATGAAAAGTTCCCTGATGAACAATTGCATGTAGTAGAAGTCCAAGGATTACCTTGGTATGCTGATATCATTAACTATTTGGTCAGCAAAATCACTCCATATGGTTTATCCTACCAACAAAAAAAGAAATTTTTACATGATGTGAAGTTTTATTTTTGGGATGAACCATATCTCTTTAAAAATTGTGCTAACCAAATAATTAGACGGTGTGTACGTGAAAGTGAACAGCTTAGCATTATACATCATTGTCATTCTAGAGAGGTAGGAGGTCACTTTGGTGTAGAAAAAACGACAGCTAAAATTTTATCATGTGGATTTTATTGGCCTAGGTTGTTCAGTGATTGCAGGAACTACATCATGCCTTGTGCTCAATGTCAAAGGACTGGCAACATTTCTAGAAGACACGAATTACCACAAAATAATATACTTGTAATTGAGCTTTTTGACGTTTGGGGAATCGACTTTATGGGTCCTTTTCCCTCATCTTTTTCAAACAAATATATTCTTTTAGCTGTTGATTATGTTTCGAAATAGGTAGAGGTAGTTGCTCTACAAACTAATGACAGTAGGGTTGTCATTAAATTTTTGAAAAAATATATATTTTCAATATTTGGGGTACCTAAAGCTATAATAAGTGATGGGGGAACACATTTTTGTCATAGGCAATTTGAGAAATTATTATTAAAATAAGGAGTTACTCACAAAATTGCCACCCCTTATCATCCACAAACGTGTGGGCAGGTTGAGGTATCCAATAGGGAAATTAAGCGAATTCTAGAAAAGACTGTCAATGCATCCAGGAAAGATTGGTCTTTAAAAATCGACGATGCATTATGGGCTTATAGAACAACGTTTAAAACCCCTATAGGAATGTCCCCATACAAGATTGTTTTTGGTAAATCATGTCACTTACCAGTAGAGCTCGAGCACAAGGCATATTGGGCTATTAAATACCTTAACTTTGATGAGAAAGCTGCAGGTGAAAAAAGATCGCTTCAACTAAATCAGATGGCTGAATTGAGAGAAGAAGCATATGAAAATGCCAAAATTTACAAAGAACGAACAAAGCAATGGCATGATAAGAACATCGTGAGGCTAGAATTTTTCCCTGGTCAGAAGGTCTTACTATACAACTCCCGCTTGAAGCTGTTCCCAGGTAAGTTAAAATCACGATGGTCTGGACCATTTGAAATTGTTAATGTGTTTCCTTATGGTGCAGTTGAGTTGAAGATAGAAGACAACCGTACTTTCAAGGTAAACGGTTATCTTCTCAAACATTACTATGAAGGGGAACATGTTGATAGAAATGCCACAACTGTAGATTTAGGAGATTTGAGAACTTGAATTGGAAAAGTCGGGTTAACGACTATAAACTAAGCGCTTCATGGGAGGTAGCCCATGCTCAATAAGTATATACACTAGTGTTTTAGTTTTGTTGATATATATATAAAAAAATCTAATTCAAGGCTGGATAAGAGCCACCGGTGCATTTAAGACACTCCAAGGATGATAGACATTTTGGGAGGAATTTTCTTGCTGATGAACAATTTTACACCAGGGAAGTACCAGTGTCTCAATTTTTGCATTGACATTCTTTTCCTTAATTTTGTGCTATTATAGGAACAATGAGGACATTGTCCAATTTAAGTGTGGGGAAGGGATTATAAATGTAGAAGTATAATGATTGATTGCACACATCATGAGCTTGCAATTCCCATGCTTTATTTATGTCCTTAAGTGTTTATCATCAATGAAATCTTGAAATTGACTTAGATTGGTGCCCTACTCGCCAACTATTGTGATTAGTTTACATAGTTAAAATTTAATAGTAAAATCTCTAGAGAACGGGTTTACCTTATGTTTAGCCTTTGAACTTGAGATTGAGTCCTTAAGTTGAAAAAAACAAGCAAGTTTACTTCAAGGAAAAATTGGTTGGGATAAATTTCTCTTGAAATTTCTTTGAGAATACCTTAACACCTAGTGAAAGAGGTAAAGGAAATATTTTACTTAGTGATCCCTTATAAAAATAGTCTTAACTAATATTCATTTATGCAAAAAAAAGAAGAAAAAAAAGAGAGAGTCTTTACTCCAATGACTCAGGAAAGTGAGTTAAGAGTATCCAATCTTAAATGTTAGTGTGAGGAAGAGTTCGTAGGGGTCCCTTTAAAACCTGGTCACTTAGGCGATGAGCCCAAGATGTGCTGACTCAATGAACTCACAATAACGAGAAGGGCGAAAAGGCTAAAAAAAAAAAAATTAGTACCTTAATGAAAGCCAGGTTGACATGGGCGAGCTTTGGTCCCTCAGAAGAGTGAAGTCTCACTCCGCTGTCAATTAAGGCAAATAAAAAAAAAATGTGAATATAGGACAATAAGTGAAATAAAGACTAATTTTAAAAGGGAGAAATTCTAGGAAAAAAATGGATACCATATGCTTTCACTTTTTGTTATCTTGTTTAGAGAAGTAAAATTGAGGGAGATTATACTAGCTAATAACCAATGAAGTTTAAATGAATGTTTTTCCTTATGGACTAAGTATTTTTCTTTTGATTGTTAAACACTGGGATTAAAAATCTTTTTTATTTAGATTAACTACTAAATTTCAACTAGATATACAAGTTACAAGTTTCAGTATGGTCAGAACAATGGGCACCAGAAGTTCAATGACAGATTTCTCTTATTTAATTCAATTATTTTGCTTGAGGACAAGCAAAAGTTCAAGTGTGGGGATGTTGATAAGATCACATTATACTTATATTTTCTTTTGGATTTATATTAAATTTATTTCAATATTATAAGAAAATATAAAGAAATGATATTTAATGGTATTTATTGTGAAAATTCAGGTTTTGAGGACCCAAAAGTAAATTACAAGTTAATTGGAGGAGTTTTTCACAAAATTGAAGAAGCAAGTGGAGGATTGCGTTGAAGGCCGCTGGCCTTAGGCCGGCCTACTACCAAAGGTCGCCGGCCTTGAGCTGGCCTACATTAAATCGGCTTCATAAGACATCAAAGCCGCCGGCTTTGAGCCGGCCTACATTGCTCCTTGGATATCCATTGCGAAAATCTCTCCAAAATCGTATCTTAATTAATTTGCTGACTCAATTCCTCATTAGATCAACCTTATCCTCCTCCTCTTTGGATCTATAAATAGACCCCTTGTGTGAACCTTGGGAGCATCATCCTTTGTTTTAGCATCATTTGCTTTAGCATCCTTGTTTTGATCCTTTGTTTTAGCATCATTTGTTTTAGCATCCTTGTTTTGATCCTTTGTTTTTAGCATCCTTTGTTTTTTGATCTTTAGAATCATTAGAATTCCCTTAGGGACTTTAGGTTTTATCCTCCTTTTAGATTCTCTTACATTTCATGTTATTCTAAATTTTAGTTTGAAGAAAGAATGTTATTGAAGTTTGCTTTCAATTGAAGAAGTTTAGGAATCAATTCGGAAGATTGAAGTTTTACAAACTCTTGAAGATTATAGCAATTGTTTCATTTATTTAATTTTCTTCTATACCAATTATCAGTTTATTTTATTATTCAATATGAATTCCATTGCATTTATTTACTTCAATTGTTTTTATGCAATCCATACCATAATGTTCTAAATCATCCTTGTGGGAAACATGATGAAGCCATAATTCAAACTAAAATGATCATTGTATTCATGTTATAGGACATATAGATATACGGAATTTTCATATAAGTCCTGCTATGAATTGTATTTTGTAATTGAAATCAAGGTATAGGAATGTAAATGACCCGAAAGAGAAATTTAGATTTTATCAGGAATTCCTAAGTAAGATTTAATAATTCATGCGAAAGCAGCGTTATTGAATTTTATTAGAAATTGACCTAAGTGTTTCATGCAATATTTTTATTGAATTTTTCACTAAGGGATTAGGAGAAATTATTTTAAAGATATCAGGTAATCATATAATTGGGAAATTTATGATTGTGAATTAGAATCCTCCATTGATTTTAATTAGCGGGAGCTATTAAATTAAATTGGGGTAATGTTACTTTAAAACTTGAAAAGGGATTAAGGTTTTGTCAATTTCTTGTGAAAATCCATATAGTTATGAGTTATTATAACATGAAGGCAATATGATTAGTAGAATTAGGGTGGATTCTAATTTCCCACCATCAATTCATCCTTTTTTTCAAACACAATTCTCTTTTTAAGCATTTAGTATAATTCATTCGATTCTCATCAAATATCATTGCCTAAATAATAGTAGAAATTGATATAGGTTTATTATTTAATCAATCTTCGTGGTTCGACACTCTTCTCTCACTATATTACTTGATCCGATCCGGTACACTTGCCGGTATTTATTCACGCTCATTTTATATCTCTTTTTGCGTGGATCACTAGGCTCTGATACCAAACTGATACGAAATCGGTTTGCCCTGATACCAAACTAATACAAAATCGGTTTGCTCTGATACCAAACTGATACGAACCCCGCCAATGTGTGACGAAACCCAATACCAATACGTTCGGAATTTGCTACCTAAGATGCCAAACACACTTAATTGGAAACTGCGACCCGTTGCCTATAAGTGAGACAAGAACCTTGGTATAATATGTAGACGCCACAATCGGGATGAAAGACCGATTGATAAGTCGGGATGAATGCTACGGAATAAAAATCCGATAAGTTCTAGATTAGTTCTTTAAAGAACCAAGTGAGGAATTCTCTCAAAGTGTTTTCAAACTTGTATGTTGTATATTCTATATTCTATCTGTTTGAAACCCTAGGAGCTTTATATTAGGGTTTACAATTCGTAACAATAATGGCCCAAAATGACATAACTTCATTAAGTTGCGGAAAAATAACAAAATAGAGATGTAAAGGCCGGCGATGTTGAAATGATGGCCGGCAGCTTTGAGCCGGCGTAGAGCTTATACACGACCGTGTACTTCTAGTCGTGTATCTTTCTGTGGAAATTCTTGACAACATATACGACCGTGTACTTCTAGTCGTGTATCTTTCTGTGCAAATTCTTGACACCATACACAGCCGTGCCTTTGAACTGTGTATACGACCGTGTATGATTCTGTGTAACCTTTAGACTCCTACACGACCGTGCCTTGTAAAGACACGCCCTCTTCAACCCGTATCCGTTATGACTTGTACAAGAGCAAGGGCATTCCCATGGCTGTTCCAATCCTTTCCAACTTCATGATTTCTCCAATCCTTTCCGACTTCATGGACATCCTTTATCAACCCGTTAAGTGCTTCCTTGAATCGTTTTGCTCGAGTTCTTGTGATCGGTCCAGGTGGCACTTCAAGAGGATCCACATTCCATCTTTTGGCTTGGCTCCCATCATGGCTCTCATCACACTAAGAGCAATTCGATTCTCAATGAACAATCAATCTTAAAAGATGATTATTCTCGAAAAACAAACACAAATATATCCAAGAAAGATCCAAATCTACCCTAGATATGACTCACTACAGAAGAAATGAACATACAACAAAGATAGAATTGATATGACTCACAATTCCCCTTCGTCGCACTCACCACAATTCCAATTCTTGGGTTGAAATTGATAAGAGTTTTGAACTAAGGAAAGAACCCTAATTCACACGTGAAAGTGTCTCTCAAATCTATAAAAATTGGCCTGCTCAAACCCTCTCTTAAGCAAGTATTTATACTTTCTACTCCTAAGGTTAAAAAGTGGTCAAAATTAAAAGTTTTCCACTTTTCAAGTGGCTAGCCTTAAGTGATAATTACAAATAAATAAAAGTGTCCAAAAACCAAAATACAACCAAAATAGTTCATAAAAGAATATATATATAAAAGAAATGGTCCTTTATGATGCCAGTCTTCAAGAAGCTTTTGAATCAGGTTCCATTGACAACCTTGATTCGCTCAGTAGTATGGGTGTTTTTGCATCCTGTAGGACTGACAAATGAACCTGCTGAAATGCATCAAAATTATAGTGCAAAGATGTAGGAAGTAGGTTAGATTTCTCAAGGTTAGGTTTCTCTAGCAAAACCCTTAAAGCTAGATTTTGGAGACCCTTAGCTCGGGCCCTGGTGATAGGTCCTGGAAGAGTCTGATTCCTATCACTACTCTTCCTCACGGCAAGCTCAAAGACACCACGTTGCAATTCCTTCAATCAACATACACACATAACGCCGCACATACATACCCTTCACTAATTTTACAAAAGCACTACTCTACACACATATACCTTTTATACATGTTGCAGCACACACATACACACTCTTCCACACTTGAATTTCCCCACTTCTATACAAGTTTCAAACCGCAACTCACAACAAAAGGCAGCTTAAATTCAAATTCAAAATTCAACCACTTCACTAATTGCAATCCTTCCACAATTGGTAAGAAATGATTTTCTAATTCAAACAAACACTCATTAACTCTTCAACTTAATTGATGTGTTTGAATTCAAATAGATTCCCTACTATCCACACAATGCAAATATGGAAAAATTACACTCCTCTAATTTCGAATTGCACAAAGGATTCACACAACACACTCCACAAGCTTCTTCAAACAACAGGCCACTTACGGTATAGATGGGTAAATTTTAAGTTTGAAAATTTGAATTAATAACGCACTTCTACTCTTCTTACCTTCCACGAAAATGATCAACCACAAGAAGCTACAACAAGCCCTTCAATTTAACTTCAACAAGCAGCAAATTCAATTCTCAATCAAGATAATTTCACAACTCAATTCATAATACACAATTTCGGTTCACAATATGAAGAACCCTAATTGAGCGTGATGATCAAGAATTCAACCAACACTTAATCCCTTATCTTAACTTGTGCTCTGATACCAAAAGATGATGTGCTCAAAACCAAGTCCAAGCACAATTAAATGAATCAAAGAAAACAATCCTCAATTCACATACAAACCGGTCTAATTGAACTAGCAATTTGCATGAACCCTAATGGAAATTTGATGAAATCCAAAGGTTCAAAGATGCAATCAACATCCACTAATGATCAACTTCACTAAATAACAATAAGATCAAGTGAATTCCACGTGAAATGGATGAAGAAGAAAAGCACCAAAACGTGATATATGCTCTTCCAAAACAAGCACAAATTCACTCCACCAATGTGATGGTAAGATCAAGTACTAAAGTAATCAACCTTAAACAAGATAATTGATCACAAATGCAATAAAAAATCTGACCAAGAAACTTCTAATTCAATCCTAGATATGACTCACTAGAGATGAAATGAAAAATAACAAAGAAAGAATTGATATGACTCACAATTTCCCTTTGTTGCACTCGCCACAATTCCAATTCTTGGGATTGAAATTGATAAGAGAAAATGAACTAGGAAGAACCCTAATTCCCACATGTTAAGTGTTTGTTTCAAATTTGCAAAAATGGCCTCCTCAAACCCTACTATAAGCAAGTATTTATACTTGCCACCCTTAGGGTTAGAAAATGGACAAAAATTACAACTATGCCACTTTTAAGGTGGCCGGTCCTAAATGGAAATTACAATCAAAATGAAAGTGTCCCAAAAGAAAATACAACATAAAATAGTCCAAATAACAATTAGAAAATAAAAGAAAATAGCCTTCTTCATGCGAGCTCTTCCATAGGATTCGTTGGCCTAACTCATCGTCGGTTCAGGTCGGTCCATGGATAACCCACAAGCTGAGTCTGAGTGAGTTTGTCAATCGCCCTATAAAGCATGATAAGTATTCCTGTTGGAATACAAAATACATGAATAAGATAAAAGAGGTTAGTAAACGAATAATTCCAAGGTCGATTTGCTCAAAATGGGTCCCCATCGCCAAGATTTGAAATCCTTTAGTTCTTGCCCTAATGATAGGTCTTGTTGGATTTTGATTCCTATCAGTAAACTTGTATCTGATGTTACAAAAGGGAAGACCAGAGTAGTATCAAGTGAGAAACCCAAAAACCGAGGAGCAAAAAGGAAGGGATGGAGACATTAAATGTTGGAAGTGTCAGGGGGTGGGCATATTAGTAAAGATTGTCTTAATAGGCAAACTATGGTGATAAGGAATGGTGAAGTAGTTACTGATGAGGAAGATAATAATGAGAGTGATGATGATGACATGCCACAACTGAAGAGTTATAGTAAAGGGAGCATAGAGGAACCGGTCAGAGGAGATGTGCTGGTAACTAGGCACGCTCTTAATACCCAATTGAAGGAAGATTGCCATAAGGAGCAATGTGAAAACCGGTTTCATATTAGATGTCATGTTAAAGGCAAGATGTTTAGTGTGATAGTTGATGGTGGAAGCTGCACTAATGTAGTCAATACACTTTTGGTTAATGGGTTGGGTTTGTCTACTAAACCACATCTTAGACCATATAAACTTCAATGGCTTAATGATTGTGGCAAAGTTAAGGTAAATAAACAAGTTCTTGTTTCATTTACCATTAGCAAGTATAGTGATGCTGTGCCCATGCACATTGGTGACATATTACTTGGTAGGCCATGGCAATTTGATAGAAAAACAAAGCATGATGGGTACCTCAATAGGTATTCATTTACTAAAGATGGGCGAAAGACAACCTTGACACCACTTTCCTCAAAGGAAGTGTATGGGGAGTAATGTAGAATGGAAAGGCTATGAATTGAGGCTGAGAGAAAAGAAAAGGAGAGTAAAAAGAGTGCTATTGAGATTGAACTTCAGAATAGTGAAAAGAAAATGAGTGAGAAAAAGGAGGGAAAACAATGAAAAATGTGAGTTTAATGGCTAGGTCAAGTGAGGTTAGGCAGGCTTTGAATTCCAATAGGCCTATATTTGTACTTTTGTATAAAGGGGCTTGTTTGGTAACTAACGATCTTAACCCAACTGTACTTAATGTTTTATCTGATTTGTTGTAGGAATTTGAAGACTTGTTTCCAAAGGAGATGCTTAGTGGACTACTACCCCTCAGAGGCATAGAACACCAAATAGACTTCATTCCTGGAGCTATTGTACCAAATAGACTAGCATACCGAACCAACCCAAGCGAGGCGAAGGAGATAAAAAAACAGGTAGGTGAATTGCTAGCTAAGGGGTATGTGAGGGAAAGTCTTAGCCTTTGCTCTGTACCTATGATACTTATGCTAAAAAAGGATGGGACTTGGAGAATGTGTGTAGATTATAGAGCCATTAACAAAATCACGATAAAGTATCATCATCCTATCCGTAGGTTAGATGATATGTTAGATGAATTATATGGTTCTTGCTTGTTTACAAAAATTGATATGAAATTTGGATATTGTCAAATCCGCATGAAAGTTGGAGATGAATGAAAAACTGCATTTAAAACTAAATATGGCTTGTATGAGTGACTTGTCATGCCATTTGGTCTTACAAATGCACCTAGCACTTTTATGCATTTAATGAATCATGTGATACAAGAGTATTTGGCTAAATTTGTTGTGGTATATTTTAATGACATTTTAATTTACTAAAAATGTTTGGATGATCATGTTATGCATGTGAAAATGGTACTAGAAAAACTTAAAGAGGAAAAGTTATATGCTAACCTTAAGAAGTGTAGTTTTTGCATGGATAAAGTTAATTTCCTAGGTTTTGTAGTATCTAGTTAGGGAGTTGAGGTTGATGAGGAGAAGGTGAAGGCTATTAGAGAGTGGCCTAAACCTAAGAATGAGAGTGAGGTTTTCATGGCCTTGTTGGATTCTATAGGAGATTTATTAGGGGTTTCAGCACCATTGCTCTACCTTTAAATGAATTATTTAAAAAAAATGTTGGATTTGTTTAGGGTAATGCACAAGAACATGCTTTCAATGAACTTAAGGACAAATCGTGTAATGCACCATTACTTACTTTGCCTGACTTTGCTAATACATTTGAAATTGAATGTGATCTTAATGGCATAGGAATTGGAGCTATTTTAATGTAGGATCAACGACCACTAATGTATTTTATTGAGAAGTTAAGTGGAGCAGCTTTAAAGTATCTAACATATGATAAAGAACTATATGCCTTGGTGTGAGTGATAAGTGATGGAAGACCCTTAATTTTAGTGGTTATTAGTTATAATTTTATATGGATTTCATGTGACTTATGAACAAAATAATACTAATAGGATTAAATTTTGATTTCAAGCGTCAATGGAGACAAAAGAAAGGTTTTAGGATAATATGAATAAAGGCAAGGTGACATTTGGTAGAAAATGAAGAAAATTGATTTTCAATTCAATACAACCCATGCAGACACTGGTGTTGGATGAAAAATATGACCAGTAGCTAATTTTTTTTCAGCTTTGCCTTCAGCACGGCTGTACTGGAGGCAATACTGAACTAGGCAGTGAAAATAACAAGTTTCGAAGTCAGCACGGCTTCGACCACGACCATGCTGACACCGATGTTGAACCCTGTTTTCATAGAACTATAAATAGATGCCTTGTTTTATTTTTAAAAAGGACTTTTTCCTCTTGGCTTCATCTTGAAAACCTTAGGGCAGCATTCTGAATCAAAGAGGATGTTAAGAACCAGCATCTGTAGGAGAAGAACGGAATCAAGAAATCAAAAAGAAAGGAAAGAAAGAAGATGTCACAAATTGAATCCATGGGAGAATGCAAATTAAGAAACAACAATTCGATTCTTACCTTCGGAGGGTTTTATTCACATGAGTCTTTTTATTCCATTGATTTTAACTTTGAAAACCATGTGTTGCTAGTTTATTTTATACTTGAATCTTATGAAACCCTAATTATCATATGACATTGGGTTGATTGTGCAATTCATGAATGGTTAATTTTCTCTGAATTTATTCATATTGTTTATCATGTTTTGTGATTTAATATTTGGTTAACATTGAATTTACATTGATTTCTTCTAAGTTGATTGGAAAATCTCTTATTGGAATAGATCAAATATGGATAAAGAGACTTGTATGTAATCTAGGGATAGAGAGCATGAGTTTTCTGTATTAGGTTGGATTGATATATTTTGACTTAATTGAGGGTCCTAGGGTGTTAATGCAATTCTAATAACGTTAATGAAAGAGGAATCTTTGTTAATGTAATTAGAGTTAGGAATTAATGATTCCAAGAGGAATATTGATTTGGTATTAGATACTCTGCAGTTTAGAGATAATTGCCACTTGTTAATTGAAATTTTGAGGATGAAGTCATATGATAATTAGAGGAGTACTGAGGGTAGAGTATGTCTTTGATTATTGAATTTACTAAATTTTAATTATGTGTTTAGTTTAAGTGTTACATTTCTTTGTTAAGTGATTTAATTTAATCGAATTTACTCGAAATTGTGCGGTTGGATAGTAGGCTTATAGTTAACATTAGTATTCGCAGGTCCTTGAGGGAACGATATCCGTGCTTGAACTCTATACTATTAAACTCGATAGGTACGCTTGCTTAATTAATTGTAAGAAAGAGTCAAGGTAAAAAGGATTTTTAATTTGTGTTATTACAATTATCAACAAGTTTTTGACACCGTTGCCAGGGATTCAGCGATATTAGGAAAACTAGACACCTACTAATTTAGCCATTCTTCTTTTTCTTACTTGCTCATATTTTCTTGTCACTTTTGTGTAGTTTATGACTAGGGGATCAACTCCTTCAAACCTTCTAAAATTTGATCCCGAGGTCAATAGATGATATGAATCAGATTCCTACAAGACCAATCACTAGAGCCCGAGCTAAGGGCTTACAAAACCTAGTTATGAGAATCCTCCATAAACAACCAAATTCTGAGGATGCTAACTTGATTTCTACTTTTGTATCATATAATTGTTGTGCATTCCGAAAGGTATACTTATCGGTTCTACAGGATGTCGAATCACCTACACTGTTGATAAATTTGGGAACATTATCAAACTCACATCCAATGGCCTAGTGTGATCCCAATTGACTTGATGAACCGACTCTTTGAAGACCATTATTTTTATACTTGTAATTTTATCTTTGAACCGGTTACTTTGTAATCATTTTGGGAAATTTTATTTGGTTGTATTTGTTGAATTTAGGACCGGCCACACTAGTGGCATAAATGTAATTTTGTTTTGACATTTTAACCCTAATTGGAGCAAGTATAAATACTTGCTAAAGTAGAGTTTGTGGGAGCTTTTTGGACTATATTTTTATATTGGAAAAAACGTGAGGGTTGCCTCCTTTTTCATATACTCTTATCATTTCTTGAGTGAAGTGTGGCAAGTGAGGATTTCATCCTTATTGTGTGTAGTATCAACAACATTAAATCCATCATAATTCCCTACTAGTGAGTCATATCTGGTGAGGAATTAGTTTATCTTTTTATTATAATTTTAATGTAATTTTAGGGTTAGAATTCAATTGATTTCATATCCTCTTGATTGAGATTAGTGTAATCCATTTTCGGAAGTTACAAAATGAGCATTGTTGATAGGAATAAAAATCCGACAAGACCTATCATTGGGGCAAGAATTAAAGGATTTCAAATCTTGGCGATGAGGGCCCATTTTGAGCAGATCGACCCCGGAATTATTTATATATTAACCTCTTTTCTATTATTCTTGTATTGTGTTTTCCAATAGGCGCACTTATCATATTTTATAGGGCAATGGACAAACTACCTCAGACTTAGCTTGTGGGTTATCCATGGACCGACTTAAACCGGCGATGAGCTGAGCCGATGGATCCTATAGAAGACCGGCATGTTGAAGACCAATTTCTTTTATATATTTTTCATTTGCATGGACTATTTATGTTGTAATCATTTTGGGACACTTTTATTTCCTTGTAATTTTCATTTAGGGCTAGCCACCTTAGAAGTGGCAAACTTGTAATTTTGAGCACTTTTTAACCCTAGGAGTAGCAAGTATAAATACTTGCTTAAGAGTGGGTTTGAGGAGGCCATATTTTGCAGATTATACACTTCATATTCACGTGAGAATTAGGGTTCCTAATTGTCATTAGACTCTTATCAATTTCAATCCCAAGAGTTGAAATTGTGGCGAGTGCAACACCTTGAAATTGTGAGTAGTATCAATTTCATTTTGTTGTGATTTCTTTTCTTCTCTAGTGTGTCATATCTAGGGTTGAATTGAGATAGTTCTTGGTCAGAATTACTTCTTATTGTTGATGAATTCTTGTGTTTATTTAAGGTCCCTTGCAATTGAATTCGAATCATCATTGAGAATTCCCTTGAAAACGTGTTTTTCACTATTGGAAAGGAGTCCTTGGAATTGAGGTTTTCTTTTGAATTTGTGGATTATTTTCGTGGATTATATGAGATTAGGGTGTTATTAGAAGAGATTATCATTGTGGTATTACAATTATATCTTTGAGCATTTGGAATTCTTTACATCTTCACTAGTGTTCACGTAAATTTTGCCCTTGTGGATCCGGTTTTACCTTGACTTGAGATTGTTTTTTTCTTAAGTCTTTTAATTGTGCTTCTAAGTGGAATTAGGCACATCATCTTTTTGGTATCAGAGCATCATCATATTTGGATCTAAGATTGATTGCATCATAATTGAAGAATTGGTTATAAACATGGGAAATTGACGCCATTATTCATGAGATTAAGACTAGTTTGATGACATTGTTCGTTTGTCTTTCAAATTGGTTTTTATATGTGCTTAATCTTGGTTTTGAGCACATCAATTGTGATTTTAATTGTTACTTGAGTGATTATCATTGGACATTTAGGGGTTTGGACTTTGTGAATTTCACACCATTTGTAGATTTGTTGATTGGAGTTGCTTCTATTTGTTATTCGAATGTGCTTTAGCCAATTAAACACATCATAATTTGGTATTAGAGCTTAGGTTGTGAGAAAGGATTTTGTAGTTGTGATTTTGAAATTTTAGGGTTCTTAACTTCTTGATCCAAAATTGTGTATTAAAGATTGAGTTATTTAATTGTGTTGTTGAGGAGTTGTAGTTGCTGCTTGTTGTTGTAGACATGGAGCAATTGTGATTTTTCCTTATCATCTTAAGTTGACCGTGATTGAATTTGGGAAGTGATCATTGTGATCCTTTGAGGAAAGTGATCATTTGAAAACTTGAAACATAAGAAGAGTGTGATAGTGTGTCGTTGATTTCGGAATTGAGAAGTACAAATTACCATTTCCAGATTTGGGATTGCATGGAAGGATAGGGAGATTTTTTAATTCAAACACCTTCTTTAAGTTTGAAGCAATTCATTGAGTAGCATTGAATAAGTGTTATTTGAATTTGAATTGTTTTTACCATTTGTGGAGAAGGTTGCATTTAGTGAAGTGATTTGAATTTGAATCTTGTTGCTGCCTTTATTTGTGAATTGAGTTGTGTGAGTGGCGAATTGGAGTTGTGTAGAGGCAAGGAATTGTATACTTTGAAGTGTGTGTGTGCTGTACCGTGAGTGAAGGTTGTGTATGTGTGACATAGTGTATGTGTTGAGTGAAGGGTCATTTGCACCGTGAAGTTTTTTGTGTATGTTGTGGTGGTGAGTTGGTTGCACCATGATTGAGAGGTGTGTGTGGCAGTGTGATTTTGTAGATTTGTGTGTAGTGTAAGGTGCTGCACATTGAGATTAATTGTGGGTGTGAAATTATGGCAAGAAAGGAAAGTTGAAGTAGTGAAGTTTGAATTCAAAAATAAACATTAAAGTGTGAAAGTAATTGAAACTCATTACTTAAACACTTGTTAGTTGAATTTAATAACTTAGCTACTTGGAAGTGATTATTTGTGCTTCATTTATTTGACTATACTTGGAGTGGCAAGAATTATTTATTGACTTGGTTGCTTGATTGAATCGTGAAGTATAAGGTTGTATTTTTGTGCTGCTGGATTTAAACACAACCATGTCAAGTGAAATGTTTTTGTCAACTAATGTATTGCGCTGGACATTGACTTCTTTTATTACTAAGGATGATGAGCAAAGGAAAAATTTGTTCCATACTTCTTGTAGGGTACAAGGTAACCTATGTGTCATTATTATTGATGGTGGTAGTTGTACAAATGTGGTAGCAACATCATTAGTATCGAAACTGAAACTTGCCACTACCTTACATCCTAAGCCTTGTAAAATACATTGGCTAAGTGATCAGGGAAGTTTACATGTGACCCAAAGAGCTAGGGTACCTTTCAGTATAGGGGATAAATACTGTGATGAGATTTAATGTGACATTCTTCCATATATTGATAGGAATCAGACTTTTCCAGGACCTATCACTAGGGCCCGAGCTAAGGGTCTCCAGAATCTAGTTATGAGGGTTTTGCTAGAGAAACCTAACCTTGAGAAGTCTAACTCACTTTCTACATCTTTGCACTATAATTTTGATGCATTTCAGCAGGTTCATTTGTCAGTCTTACAGGATGCAAAAACACCCTTATTACTGAGTGAATCAGGGTTGTCAACTGAAACTGATTCAAAAGCTTCTTGAAGACCAGCATCTTGAAGGACCATTTCTTTATATATTTACTCTTTTATGAACTATTTTGGTTGTATTTTGGTTTTGGGACACTTTTATTTCTTTGTAACTTTCATTTAGGGTTAGCCACCTTAAAAGTGGCAAACTTGTAATTTTGAGCACTTTTTAACCCTAGAAGTAGCAAGTATAAATACTTGCTTAAGAGAGGGTTTAGAGGAGATTATTTTTGCAGAATATACACCTCTTTTCACGTGTGAATTAGGGTTCATACCTTGGTTCCAACTCTTATCAATTTCAATTCCAAGACTTGAAATTGTGGCGAGTGCAACATCTTGAAATTGTGAGTTATATCAATTTCATTTTGTTGTGATTTCTTTTCTTCTCTAGTGTGTTGTATCTAGGGTTGATTTGAGATAGTTCTTGGTCAGATTTACATGTTATTATTCACGAATTCTTGTGATTATTTGAAGGAAATTATCAAATTGATTTCATTCATCTTTAAGGTTTTCCTTGAAAACGTGATTTTCACCATTGGGAAAGGGATCTTACTTTACGGTTTTCTTTGTCAAATTGAGGCTTCATTTGCGTGGATTATATGAAATTAGAGTGTTGTTAGAAGGCATTTTCTTTGGGGTATTCTGATTATATTATTGGTTGATTGAATTTCATCATTTCAACATTAGGGTTTATTTGAAAAGTGCCATTTTTGGATCCGATTTTGCCTAGACTTGAGATAGTTGATCTTAAGTCTTTTGGATGTGCTTTAAAGTGTGATTAGGCACATCATATATTGCTTGGCAGGCCATGGTTATATGATAGGAGGGTCTTATATGATGGCTTCAGGAATACATATGTATTCCAAAAAGAGAGTAAACACTTCATTCTGAATCCAATGTCACCTTCAGAGGTCCAAAAGGTTTAACAACAAATCAGTAGGCCATTAGAGATAAAAAGGGGGTCTCGTGCAGGCCAATAAATCTGGAGGGAAGAAGGTATTGTTGATGGGACAAGGTAAGTTGGAGAAAGTTATGACAGAAGAGGCTCTAGTATACTTGCTACAATTGAGATATGCCCTAGAGATAGAGGGACATTAGCATCTACCTTCTATAGTATCTCAGGTATTAAATGAACATAGTGATCTTTTTACTGATGATTTGCCAGCAGGTTTACCACCTTTGAGAGGAATAGACATGCCATCGACCTCGTACCAAGGTCAGTTTTACTAAATCGACCAGCATATCTCATGAATCTTAAGGAGGCTAAAGAATTGAAATGTTAGGTGGATGAGCTAGTTGAACGGGGATTTGTTAGAGAGAGTCTCAGTTCTTGTGCTGTTCCAGCCCTTCTTATTCTTAAAAAGGAAGGTATTTGGAGAATGTGTATTGATAGCAGGGCCATCAACAAAATTACCATCAAATACAGGTATCCTATTCCTAGACTTGATGATTTGTTGGATGAGTTGTATGGTGCACAGGTATTCTCCAAGGTAGATCTTAAAAGTAGATATCACCAAATTTGGATGAGAGAAGGAGACGAATGGAAAATTTCTTTTAAAACATGCCATGGACTGTATAAATGGATGGTTATGCCGTTTGGCTTCAGTAACACTCTTAGTACATTTATGAGATTGATGAATCATGTAATGAAGGAGTTTCTAGGTAAATTTGTTGTTATTTATTTTAATGATATTATGATATATATGTGGAGCATTTTTAGGAAGTGTTTTCGGTTTTGAGGGCATAGCAGCTGTTTGCAAATCTCCAGAAGTGTTCCTTTTACCAAACTGAGGTAACATTTTTGGGTTTTATTGTATTTGGCTTAAGTGTCAAAGTGGATGAGGAGAAAGTGAGGGCAATTAGAGAATGGCCAACACCAACCTCGATCATGGAGGTAAGGAGTTTTCATGGATTAACATCCTTTTATAGGTGCTTTGTCCATAATTTTAGTAGCATTGTCAGTCCACTAACAAAACCAATTAAGAAAAATGTTCCTTTCATTTGGGGTGAAAAGGCCTAAAAGAGTTTTGAAGAGGTAAAGGAAAAACTTACTTGTGCTCTAGTATTGGCTTTACCTGATTTTGATAAGGTTTTTGAGTTAGAATGTGATGCTTTTGGAATTGGGATTGGTGCTGTATTGATGTAGGAAAAGAGACCTATAGCCTTCTTTAGTAAACATTTGAGTGGTGTAACTTGGAACTATTCCATCTATGATAAGGAATTTTATTCTTTAGTGAGAGCTTTGATGACATGGCAGCATTATCTTCTTCTAAGAGAATTTATCATCTATACAGATCATGAGTCACTGAAGCACTTCAAGGGTCAGCAGAACCTATTTAAACGCTAAGCCAAGTGGGTGGAGTTTTTGGAAAGTTTTACATATGTGATAAAGTGTTGAATGTATCGCAATCACACAAATTAAAATCCTTTGTACTCCGACTCTTCCTTGCGATCAATTAGACAAGTGCACCTATCGATTACAATAGTATAGAGTTGAGTTCAGGTATCGTCTCCTCGAGGATCAGCAAGTACTAATACTAACCTCAAACCGACTATCTAACCGCACAATTTCGAGGTGAATTGATTTAACCAAATTACCTAAATTAAACTAAAATATCTAATAGAAATGAAATCAATGGATATAAAACAATGAGTTAAATTATCAAATTCAATGTTCCAATGCATACCCTACTCTTACTACTCATCTAATTACTATGCGACTTCAATCCTTAGAAAACTAATTAATGAATACTGATTATCTCTGATCCGCGGGGCATCTAACACTAAGTTAATGTTTCTTCCAAAATCACTAACTCCTAATCCTAACCGTATTAACAAAGATCCCTCTTTTATTAACAACAATAAGAATTGCATGATTATACCACAACCCTCAATTAGATTAAATCATTACATTCAATCTAATACGGAAGACTTACGCTTTCTATCCCTAGATTGCATACAAGCCTTTTCATCCGATGTATGATCTATCCAAACAAGAGATTTTCCAATCAACTTATCCGAAATCAATGTAATCTAATGCTGGCCAAACATCAAATCAACAAATAATAATAAATAACATGGATGAAATCAGATATGCTCAATCGTCATTAATTTTGCAATAAACTCATTGTCACATAGTAATCAGACTTTCGTAAGATTCGGGTACGATATAATTAGCTACACATGGTTCTCAAAGAATAACAAAACGAAATAATCAAATCCATGTGTGAAACACTTCTAGAATTAAAGCTCGAAAATTCCTTTAGTTGCTGTTGTTCTCCCAAAATTCCAGTACTTATTTTCTGCCTTCTCTCTCCTCTTTCTCTCTCTTCAAAGACGACTATTTATACCTAGGGTAGCTTCCTCTCTGGCGTGTAGAAGATATCCTTCAAATATGGACGAAAGATTTAAAGATATCTTTCCCTCGATAGATACATGGTCATACTACACGGGCGTGTAGATAAACCATGTATGTCTCTGAGTCAGTGAACTCTGGGCGTGTATATCCCACACGGCCGTTTGCAATAACCGTGTATATCTCTGTCTTCTTTTCGTACACGGTTGATTACACGGTTGTGTATTCCAACCGTGTGTCCTCCTCAATGCACGGTTGGCTTACACGGGTGTGTATTCCAACCGTGTACTGGTCTGTCCTGAAAACTTCTTCCACGCTGATACATGGTCTGATACACGGGCGTGTATCCGAACCGTGTAATCTCCTGATTCCTTCACACGGCCGTTTATAAAACCGTGTGACTTCCTTTAACTTCAAAGCATTCCCTTTTTACTTGCTTTTATCTCCAATTCGTCTTGAATTAAATATTTTTCATCAAATCATCCTTTTCCACACCTGAACATGAAATATAAATCAATCAAGCATCATAATCTTATATTTTCACGCCCAATTATCTCAAAAATTGACTTAATCATCTCCAATTATAAGAGTTAAAATAGATTTATCATAAAGTACAAGAAGGGTAATCAGAATATGGTTATTGACGCTTTGTCAAGTAAGTATGTACTTATCACTTCTCTTCAATCAAAATTGCTGGGTTTTAAATTATTGAAGGAACAATATGTGCATGATGATGAGTTTAGAGTAGTTGTTGAGAAATGTTCTGAGGGTAAGATGTATGAGGGGTATTGTATGATTAAAGGGTTTTTATATAATGCTGGGAAATTGTGTATATCTTATGGGTTTGTGAGGGAAGCACATGCAAGTGGATTGTTTAGGCATTTTAGTGAAAAGAGAACCTTAACTATGTTGAAAGAGAATTTTTATTGGAGGGGTATGATAAAGGATGTTCATAGGGTCTTAGAAAGGTGTGGAGTTTGTAAGAGGGCTAAAGGAAAGAAAGGCATATAGGGTGAATATATGCCTTTACCTATACCTACCAAACCCTGGACTGATATCAGCATGGATTTTGTGCTAGGGCTGCCTAGGACGCAAAGGGGAAAGGATTCTATTATGGTGGTTGTTGATAGATTCAACAAAATGTCCCATTTTGTGCCCTGTCACAAAATAGACGACACACTTTTTATTGCTAACCTTTTTGTGCAGGAAATTGTCAAATTGCATGGTGTTCCATATAGTATACTGTTTGATAGAGACACTAAATTTCTTAGTTTCTTCTGGAAGACGTTATGGAGAAGACTTGGTACTAAACTTATGTATAGTACCTCCTGCCATCCATAGATCGACAGCCAGATTGAGGTTGTTAACTATACTCTTGGCAACTTACTTAGAGCAGTAGTTGGCTAGAATCTTTTTGATTGGGATTTGTGTCTTCCTATTGTTGAGTTTATTTACAATAGGTTTACTCATAGGTCAACCAACAAGTCTCCCTTTGAAGTTGTTTATGGCTATAATCCTACTGTTCCATTAGATTTTATAGTAGGACTAGCAACAAAGGAAGAGAGTCTTAGTGGAGTGGAGTGAGCTAGGGAGATCCAGCAGCTTCATGAGAAAATGACCAAACGCCTTTAGAAGACTTAGGAGTAGTAGAAACTTTAGGGAAACAGATATAGGAAAACCAACATTTATAATCCAGGTGATTTAGTCTAGATTAACCTTAGCAGGGATAGGTTTCCACATAAGAAGTCACAAAAGCTATCTCCTAGATCAGATGGACCGTTTCAAGTTATCAAGCGCATCAAGAACAATGCCTACTAGATAGAGCCACCGGGAGTGTATGGTGTATCAACAACCTTTAATGTTGTAGATTTGTCACCATATTTACCAAACGATGCTCATGAAGACCTACTAGATTTGAGGGTAAATCTTCCTGAGGCTCGAGGAGATGATAGGAATCAGATTCCCACAAGACCAATCACTAGAGCTCGAGCTAAGGGTTATAAAACCTAGTTATGATAATCCTCCATGAACAACCAAATCTTAAGGATGCTAACTTGATTTCTACTTTTGTATCATATAATTGTTGTGCATTCCGGTAGGTACACTTATCAGTTCTACTGGATGCTGAATCACCTACACTGTTGATCAAATTAGGAACATCATTGGACTCACATTCAATGGCCCATTGTGATCACAATTGACTTGACTAATCGGCTCTTTGAAGACCATTATTTTTGTACTTGTAATTTTATCTTTGAATTGGTTACTTTGTAATCATTTTGGAACATTTTATTTAGTTGTATTTGTTGAATTTAGGACTGGCCACACTAGTGGCATAGATATAATTTTTTTTGACATTTTAACCTTAATTAGAGCAAGTATAAATACTTGCTAAATTAGGGTTTGTGGGAGCTTTCTGGACCATATTTTCATGTTGGAAAAACATGAGGGTTGCCTCCTTTTTCACATACTCTTATCATTTCTTGAGTGAAGTGTGGCGAGTGGGGATTTCATCTTTGTTGTGTGTAGTATCAAAAACATCAAATCCATCATAATTCCCTACTAGTGAGTCATATTTGGTGAGGAATTAGTTTATCTTTTTATGGTAATTTTCATGCAATTTTAGGGTTGGAATTCAATTGATTTCATATCCTCTTGATCGTAATTAGTGTAATCCTTTTTCGAAAGTTGCAAATTGAGCATTGTGATTCTAATTGTTACTTGCATGATTATCATTGGACATTTAGGGTTTTGGAGTTTGTGAATTTTACGCCATTTATAGATTTGTTGATTGGAGTTGCTTCCATTTGTTAATTGAATGTGCTTTAGCCAATTAAGCACATCAATAGAACTTTCCACCGGAGATTAAGGAGTAACGCACAAGCTATGGTCTAGAGTTTGACTTCTGAAGAGCAGTTAGTTAGGCGGTAAGAAAGCAGTTGTTCAGAGAATTTATAAGAGCTTGAATCTTGAACCGCAAAGACTACCATGAGTGATCAACGCAAGAGAATGGTTGAGTACACTCGACCTACTTTAGATAGTACTAGTTCATGTGTTGTTCGACTTGCCATAGAAGCTAATAACTTGAAAGTTAAGGCTTCTAAAATGAACATGATCTACAACCAGTGCTAATTTGACAGTTTAGCTAATGAAGATCCTAATGCTCACATACAGATGTTCCTTGACATATGTGATACAGTTAAGCAGAACGGGGTCACAGATGAGGCATTGAAGTTGCATATCTTTCCATTTACTTTGAGGGGAAAGGCAAGGCAGTGGTACAATTCACTGGATCAGGCTTCCATCACTACATGGACCTAATTGACAAAAAAAATTTTGAATTTCTGTTTTCCACCATTGAAGACTGCCTAGTTAAGGAATGATATCTTGTCATTCACTCAACAATACAATGGGACCCTTCATGAAGCTTGGTTAAGGTTTAAGGAACTGCTTAGACGGTGTCTGTATCATCAGATACTAAATTGGTTACAAGCTACTAGCTTCTATAATGGGCTAGATTATGAAACTTGTTAGATAATTGATGCTGCAATTGGAGGGACTATTAATGAGAAGACTCCTAATGAGTCTTGCAACTTTCTGAGAATATGTCAAAGAATAAGTCCCCAAGGAAAGATAGGGGTTCAAGGAAAAGAGCAACTGGAATACATGAAGTTGATCTTATGACTATAATAGTGGCAAAGGTTGATGCTCTTTCTAAGAAAGTCAATGGGATGACTATCTCTTGGCTACCCCAATTTAATCAAGTCAACTCTTCTAATGAAATACTTGGTCATGAGTTAGTTGAATAAGTGGACTATGTGGGTAACCCAGGGTGACCTCAAAATGATCCCTATAGTAACACCTATAATTTGGGTTAGCACAATCACCCAATTTTTCATGGAGTAATCCACCAGTCCCTTGGGGTAATGCACCTTCATTCGGATTCCAAAGCCCCCTTCCACCATCTCTTCTAGAAAAGAAGTCCAACTTAGAGGATATGATTGCTAAATTCATTCACACCTTAGAGCAATGCCAACAAGCAATTGATGCTGTTATAAGAAATCATGAGGCTTTTATTCACAATCTGGAAAATCAAGTGGGTCAGATTGCAAAAATGCTCTCAGAAAGACCATAGGGGTCCTTACTTGGAAACACTGAGCTTAATCCTAAGGAGTAGATAAAATTAGTGGCCTTTAGGAGTGGAAGAGAATTGCAATCTAACACCATTGGAGTGCCAAGGGTTGTACAAGAGAAAGAGGTCAAGATTGGACAATATGGGGTTATTGAAAAGGAAGAAGCCATTAAACATGGCAAGGAGACGGATCTTGATAAAGGAAAAGACTCAGGAAAGGCCAAGGCATTGACAGTTTTGCCCTACAAGCCACCAATTCCATATCCAGGTCGACTGAAAAGAGACAAGGATTAAGAACACTTTGATAAGTTTTTAGATTTGTTTAAACAGTTACATATCAACGTACCGTTTGTAGAAGCTTTTACGTAGATGCCCAGGTATGCAAAGTTTTTGAAAGATTTGCTGTCAAATAAGAAACGATTGGAAGAGATTTCTACTACAGTTATTAGGGCGGAGTGTTCAGCTATTTTGTAGAACAAACTACCCAAAGAGCTCAAGGATCTGGGTAGCTTCACTATTCCATGCCTTATAGACGAGCTACCTATGGAAAGAGCATTGGCAGACCTTGGAGTGAGCATAAACTTGATGCCTTATTTAGTGTTCAAGCAGCTTAAGCTAGGTGAGTTGAAGCTTACGAAGATGAGTTTACAGCTGGCAGATTGCTTGGCCAAATTCCCTAAGGGGATCATTGAAGACATCCTGGTAAAGGTAGAAAAATTCATTTTCCTTGTTGATTTTGTAATCTTGGATATAGATGCAGATGTAGAGGTCCTGTTGATTCTAGGTGACCCTTCTTGGCCACCATAAGAGCTATGATAGATGTGGCAGATGGGAAACTGGTTTTGAGAGTAGGTGAAGATGAGTTGGTAGTAACAATCTCAGTAGCTTTGAATTAGTCTTTGAATGCCAATGATTTTTGCTATGCTATTGACAGTGTTGATAGGTCAGTGATGAGTTCTATGCAGGAATTACTATGTAGGGATCTTGATAGGAATCAGACTCCTACAGGACCTATCACCAGGGCCCGAGCTAAAGGTCTCCATAACTTAGTTTTGAGAATCTTGCATGAGAAACCTAATTTTGAGGAAGCTAATCTATTTTCTTCATTTCTACATTATAATTATAGTGCATTCTAGCAGGCTCACTTATTAGTCCTACAGGATACCAAATCACCTATACTCTTGAGCGAGTCAGGACTCTCATTGGGGATTAATTTGAAAGTACCTTGAAGACCGGCGTCATGAAGACCAATTTCTTTTACATATTTCTCATTTATATGGACTATTTTATGTTGTATTTTCTTTTGGGACACTTTCATTTTGATTGTAATTTCCATTTAGGACCGACCACCTTAAAAGTGGCATAGTTGTAATTTTGTGCATTTTCTAACCCTAAAGGGAGCAAGTATAAATACTTGCTTAAAGTAGGGTTTGAGGAGGCCATTTTTCAGATTTGAGCATACACTTTACGTGAGGGAATTAGGTTCTTCCTAGTTCAATTTCTCTTCTCAATTTCAATCCCAAGAATTGGAATTATGGCGAGTGTAACAAGGGGAAATTGTGAGTCATATCAATTTCTTATTGTTGTGTTTTCTTTTCATCTCTAGTGAGTCATATCTAGGGTTGGATTGAAGTCTTCTTGGTCAGATTTTTTATTGCATTTGTAATCAAACTATCATTGCATAATTGATTGGTTTTTAGCACTTGTTAATACCATCAATTTGTAACTATACTTGTGGTGTGGAACTTCTTTGTTGTAAGGAGGATCATGGTTTGAATTTATGTATTGTTGATTGGGATTCTCTTGGAATTAAGTTGGTTAATTTATTCAATTGAGGATTATCATCTTTGTGGATTTCATCTCCTTGATTTTATCATTTGATTCATCATCCATCAATTAAGGTTCACGCAATTTTTGTCCCCTTTGAACCGGTTTGATCTTGTGAATTGAAATTATTCCTTTGGTTCATTTGCATGTGCTTAACCTTGGTTTTAGGCACATCATCTTTTGGTATCGGAGCATCATCATACTTGGATTTATTCTTGATCACATCTTTGTTGTGGGAATTGGTTCATAAATATTGAGGAATTGTGCAATTGTTGAACTAGTTTGATTGACATTGTCTAATTGTCTTTCAAATTAGTTTTGCATGTGCTTAATCTTGGTTTTGAGCACATAAGATACTTTAGAGTTTAGTTTCATGGTTGATGGGGAGGAAGTGATTGAAAGTGTTGAGATCTAAACTATGATAGCTCAATTGAAAGCTTGTGAGGAAGTAGTTTGTTGAAGGGGGTTTGAGAAGATAGAGCCTAAGGAGGAAGTAAGATTGAAACCATCCATGGAAGAACCTCTAGAACTTGAGATGAAGCAACTCCCTAAATATCTGGAATATGCTTTTCTAGAGGTTGATTCCAAGCTCCCTATCATCGTTTTGGTTAGTTTGATAAGGAAGCAAAGAGAGGGTTTATTGGGAGTTTTGAGAGAGCATAAGCGGGCTCTTGCCTGGAAGATATCAGACATTAGCTCTTCGTTCTACACCAATAAAATTCTTCTTGAGGATAATTTTAAACCGATGGTTTAACCTTAGAGAAGGCTAAATCCCAATATGAAGGAAGTTGTAAAGAAGGAAGTGATCAAGCTTTTAGATGCAAGGTTAATCTATCCTATTTCCGAAAGTCCATGGGTTATCTCTGTGCAAGTAGTACCAAAGAAGGGGGAATGATGGTGGTGCCTAATGAAAAGAACAAACTCATACCCATGAGGACTGTAATCGAGTGGTGAGTGTGCATAGATTACAGAAGGCTGAATGAGGCAACTCGCAAGGACCACTTTCCCCTTCCTTTTATGGATCGAATGCTAGAGTGGTTGGTAGGACATCTATACTATTGTTTTTTAGATGGAATGTCAGGGTATTTTCAAATCCTAATTGTTCCTGAGGATTAAGAAAAGACTACTTTTACTTGTCCCTACGGTACTTTCGCTTATAGGCGTATGCCTTTCGGGTTATGCAATGCACCGGCTACATTTCAACGGTGTATGCTAGCTATCTTTGAAGATTTAGCGGAGGACATCATGGAAGTCTTTATGGATGATTTCTCCATCTTTGGTGATTCTTTTGATGATTGTCTCATTAATTTGAAAAGAGTTTTAATTTGATGTGAAGAGACAAATTTGGTTTTGAATTGGGAAAAATGTCATTTTATGGTGAAGAAGGGTATAGTCTTAGGGCATAAAATCTCTCATAGAGGAATCGAAGTGGATGATGCAAAGGTAGACACAATTGAAAAACTTCCACCACCTTGTTCGGTAAGAGCCATTCTAAGTTTCCTTAGGCACACCGGGTTCTATAGAAGGTCCATTAAAGAATTCTCAAAAATAGCTCATCTATTGACACGGCTATTGGAAAAAGACATGCCCTATGATTTCACCAATGAGTGCCTTGAAGCATTTAATATGCTGAAGGAAAACTTGACCCAAGCACCTATCATGGTGGCTCCTGATTGGGATCTTCCCTTTGAATTGATGTGTGATGCGAGTGATTTTGCTGTAGGAGTAGTTTTGGGACAAAGGAGGGATAAGCACTTTCAACTTATTTACTATGCTAGTAAGACCCTCATAGGTGCTTAGGAGAACTACACCATGATTGAAAAGGAACTTCTTGCTATAATTTTTTATTTTAATAAGTTTCAATCATATTTGATCTTGCCTAAAGTAATTGTTTACACTAACCATTCAGCTCTTAGGTATCTTTTGTCCAAGATAAATGTGAAACCATACCTCATTTGATGGATTTTTTTGCTACAAGAATTTGATATGGAGATTAGGGATAAGAAGGGAGCTGAGAATCTAGCAGCTGACCACCTATCTCACTTGGAGAACCTACACATGGAGAAATTGGAAGAAGATGATGTGCCTAAAACCAAGATTAAGCACATGCAAAACCAATTTGAAAAACAATTAGACAATGTCAATCAAACTAGCTTTCAATCACATGAACAATGGCATCAATTCTCAAGATCTATAACCAATTCCACAACACTACGTGATCAATATTGAAATGAACCAAGTATGTGCAGCTCTGATACCAAATATGATGTGCTTAAATTAGGGGTTAAGCACATGCAATTGGTACAAATTATAAACCTCAAATGCAGTAAACCAATCTTGGTTCAAACTAGTAGAATTTGCATGAACCCTAATGGAGATGCAATGAAATCCGAATGCTCAAAGTTGAAATTAACAATTCAACAATGATAATTTCCTCCAATATAACAATAATCACAAGTAATTCCACGTGAATTACACACAAGAACAACAAGATCCAATTCCGTGATCCACTTTCCCAACAAAATGATCTACGGTTTAAATGAAGCTAAATTAAAGGCTAAAACTTAAGGGCTAAAACCAATTGTAGCGATAAGAATGTGATTACAAATGCAATCAAATTCGGTCAATTAAACATCTAAATTAACCCCAAATACTACTCACTAGAGTGGAAAGGAAATTCTAACAAAGTAAATTTAATATTACTTACAAATTAACCTTAATGCCACTGGTCACAACCTCAAATTGGGATTTGAAATTGATAAGAGCAATTGAATTAGGAATAAACCTTAACCCCCTCACATAAAATGTGAAGTTCTATTCTGAAAAATTCTCCCCCCAAAACCCTACTTAAGCAAGTATTTATACTTGCTCCCTTTAAGGTTAAAAAGTTCACAAAATTACAACTATGCCACTTTTAGGATGGCTGGTCCTAAAAACATAATTACAAGAAAATAAAAAGTGTCCAAAAAACTTACAACATAAATAGTCCAAAGAAAATAAATTATAAGTAAAAATAGTCTTCAACATGCTAATTCTTCAATAGGATTTGTTGGCCCGACTCATCACCAGTTTAGGTCGGTCTATAGATAACTCACAAGCTGAGTTTGAGTGAGTTTGTCCATTGCTCTATAAAGCATGATAAGTGTTCCTGTTAGAATATATAATACATGAATAAGAGAAAAGAGGTTAGTAGACAAATAATTCCTAGGTCGATTTGCTTAAAATGAGCCCTCATCGCTAAGATTTGAAATCCTTTGGCTCTTACCCTAAAGATAGGTATTGATGGATTTTGATTCCTATCAGAAGATGGGATTGATGCTTTTCTAGAGGAAGGACTTTATCAGATTAACAAGGTAAGTGATATCTTTGAACTATGGTTTGCTGATTTTGCAAATTATCTTGTTTGTAAGATATTCCCTAGTGACAAAACGTCTTAGCAAAAGAAGCGATTCTTTGTTGAGTTAAAGCACTATTTTTGGGAGGAGACATTCTTGTTTTGTGTATGTGAAGATTAGGTGATTAGGCGATGTGTATTCGAGTAAAAAGGGTAGGAAATTTTGAAGTGTTGTCATACTTGGCTGATTGGCGGCCATTATAGTGTGAATAGGATTGTCCACAAGGTGTTGGAATCGAGATTTTATTGGCTAACCATATTTAAGGATTCTTTCTCCTTTATGAAGATATGTGATAGATGCCAACGAGTTAGGAATACGTCGAAACGTGATAAGATGCCCCAAAATTTTATACTAGAGTGTATGGTCTTTAATATACAGGGGATTGATTTCATGGGACCATTTCCAAACTATTTCAGGAACAAATATATCCTTGTGGCGGTGGATTATGTGTCTAAATGGATGGAGGCTCAACCTTTGCCCACCAATGACGTTAGAGTAGTAGTTAAGTTTTTGAGGAAACTTTTTTTCCAGGTTTGGAGCACCGCGGACTTTAATTAGTGATAGAGGAACACGTTTATGTAACATGCAATTGGAGAAGGTACTGAAGTGATATGGGGTTACCCATGGATTAGTGACCCCTTATCACCTACAGACGAGTGGCTAGGTAGAGGTTTCTAATCATGAGCTAAAAAGAATTTTGGAGAAGATAGTAGAACATCATCTCAAGGATTGGTTTTAAAAGTTGGACGATGCTTTATGGGCCTACAAGTTAGCCTTCAAAACTCCTTTAGGTACCACCCCACACTGCTTGATATTTGGGAAAGCTTATCATCCGCTAGTGGTGTTGGAACATAGAGCCTTTTGGGCAATGCGCACTCTCAACATGGATTTAGAAGCTGCTAGTAGGAAGAGGAAATTCCAACTGAATGAACTTGATGAGTGGCATGCAATGGCTTATGATAACATGTGAATTTATAAAGAAAAGGTGAAGAGATATCATGACATGTAGATTCATCATCTGAAATAATTTTATGAGGGAGGCTTCTCCTATTCAATTAATGGCTGAAACTCTTCCCAGGTAAGTTAAGATTGAAGTGGTCTAGGCCATTCAAGATTCACCAAGTCTTTCCTCATGGAGTAGTGGAATTGGAACACCCCAATAAACATACATTTAAGGTGAATGGGCACCGATTGAAGCTGTATTTTGGGAATAAAGAGGAAAAAGAGGGCTAAGAGGAGTTCAGACTTCACCCTCTCATAACTTAATAAGAAAAGACTTCATTGTGTTGAGCGAACAACGTTAAACAACAACGTTTGATGGGAAGCAACCCATAAAAATCTCTTTTTCTGTTTTGAGACCTAATGGAATGATTCTTTTTGTGTTTATTTTCTTTTCTTTATGCTTTTAACCTTTTCTTTTGTTTCTTTTTTCTTCACAGGATTTTTTTTAGGTTGATGAGACATAACTATATACGGGTTCTACTAGTTGTTGTTGTCATTTCCCTTTATGCTGCTATCCCTGGAATATGAATGATTCATAAGCTATTTCTTCAAATACGACCAATATGTGCAAAACCTAGGGAAGTTTCATTTTTCCTTTTCCCTTTTGTATACTTGATTTGGAAGACATTAGGGACAATGTCTTAAATAAGTGTGGGGAAAGGGTATATATAGAATAAAGAAAATTGAGAAATTGAGATCCTTGAAATTGTGCTCATATAAGTTAGTGATTCTGTGTTCCTTATTCGCCAATTGTTAGACTTAGTATACTTAGTTGGAATTTCAGGATGAAATCTAAGTGGGGTAATTTTACTTGCTATTTAATTATTTATTTTGGAGTTTTGAAATAGATAAAAGTCCTTAGTTTAAAGTTAAATGGTGTATTTTTAAGCTTATTGGTTAATATATTTACCTTTTTCAAAAACTTCAAGAGCTCTTCTAACTTTTCGTGAAAGGTGCATATGAAATCTATCATTTGGTGATTTCTCTTAAGTAATCTCTTTGAAAATTAATTAATTAATGTGTTAATTGATGTAATAATGAGAAAAGCTTAGTCAGTATGGGCGGGCTTTGGTCCCTCAAAAGAGTGAAGTTTGACTCCGTTGTTGACTAGTCACTCAATTAAAGAAGTAATAAGCCACTACTCCAATGACTTGGGTTCCCTAAGTTAAGAGTATCTTTATGAATCCCTAAGGTTAGGATAGTAGAGGTTCAATGGGGTCCTTTTAAAACTTAATCACTTAATAATAGGAATCAAAATCCGAGAAGACCTATCATTAGGGCAAAAACTAAAGGATTTCGAATCTTAGCGATGATGGCCCATTTTGAGCAAATCGACCTTGGAATTATTCGTTTACTAACCTCTTTTATCTTATTCATGTATTATATATTCCAACAGGCACACTTATCATATTTTATAGGGCGATTGACAAACTCACTCAAACTCAGCTTGTAGGTTATCCATTGACCAACCTGAATCGGCAATGAGTTGGGCCGATGAATCCTATGGAAGAGCTCTCATGATGAAGACTATTTTCTTTTATTTTGTAATTGTTATTTGGAATATTTTATGTTGTATTTTCTTTTGGGACACTTTCATTTTTTATTGTAATTGTCATTTAGGACCAGCTACCTTAAAAGTGGCATAGTTGTAAGTTTGTGCATTTTCTAACTCTAAAAGGAGAAAGTATAAATACTTGCTTAAAGTAGGGTTTGAGGAGGCCAAAGTTTTCAGATTTTGAACATCACTTTTCGTGAGAGGGCTTAGGGTTTCCTAAATCCAATTTCTCTTATCAATTTCAATTTCCAAGAGTTGAAATTGTGGCGAGTACAACAAAGGGTAATTGTGAGTAGTATCAATTCCTTCTTTGTTGTGTTTCCATTTCATCACTAGTGAGTCATATCTAGGGTTGATTTAGATTTTCTTGGTTAGATTTTTTATTGCATTTGTGATCAATTTTCTTGTTATAAGATTGATTGTTTTAGTACTTGATATCATCATCTTCATTTGTGATGTGAATTGGGAATTGTAGGAAGAAGTTGAAATCACGGTTTTGATCTATTCTTCTTGATTTGATTTACGTCGATTTCACTTATAATTGTTGTTATTTGGTGAAGATTACATATACGAATTTTTAATTGCATCTTTTGACCTTCGGATTTTCATCAAAATTCCATTAAGGTCACGTAATTTCTTGATTCCATTGGACCGGTTTTAATTGTGAGTTGGGGTTTGTTTCTTTGATTCAATTGCATGTGATTGGGCTTGGTTTTTGAGCACATCATAATTTAGTATCAAAGCATCATCATATTTAGATCTAAGATTGATTACATCTTAGTTGAAGAATTGGTTACATTTATTGGAAATTGACGCCATTGTTTAAGAGATTAAGGCTAGTTTGATTTTCATTATGCAATTGGTCTTTCAATTGGGTTTTGTGTGCTTGGGCTTGGTTTTGAGCTCATCATCATTTGGTATCGGAGCTTGAAGTTTGTGAGAAGGGATTGCTTGCAATTTGAATTCAGAAATTAGGGGTTTTGTTAAGTAGAACATTGATCCAATTTGTTAGAGTGAAGATTGATCTATTCCAATTGTGTTGTCTTGTTTTTTGTTATTGTAGACGTGGAGTACTTGTAATTCTCCTTATTTCCTTGAGCTAACCGTGATTGATTAAGGGGAAGTGATCCTTGTGATCATTTGAGGAAGTTGAAATTTGAAGTCTAGAAGAGTAATGTTCAATTGTTGAAGTGGATTATTGTTGTGAGCATTTTCAGAGATAAGAGTATAGTTGTACAATTTTCAGATTTGAATTGTGTCAATTATATGGAAGCTATTTGATTTTCAAAAGACACATTAAGTGATATAAGTTGTTGTGTATTCATTTGAATTTGAAAGTGGCTTCTTACCATTTGTGGAAAGGTTACAATAAGTGAGTTCATTTGAATTTGTTGCTGCCTTATTTACTAAGTTGTGGTTTGAAATTGTGTTTAAAGTGAAGAATTTGCAACGTGTTTTCCTTGAACTTGCTGTGAGGAAAAGT
Source organism: Laguncularia racemosa (assembly GCA_037954665.1). Lineage (NCBI taxonomy): Eukaryota > Viridiplantae > Streptophyta > Magnoliopsida > Myrtales > Combretaceae > Laguncularia > Laguncularia racemosa. The sequence continues at coordinate 203,881 of JBBMOL010000278.1, forward strand.
AGCGAATTGGTGAAGTTTGTGTTGTGTATATTGAGAAGAAGGTGTTGCACCGTGAGTGTTGTTGTTGTTGTTTGAATTAAGTACATTGTGTAAGTGGCGGTGTGAGTGTGTTGCACTTAAGGTGTTATAAAGTGGTGTGAATTTGTGGAAGTTGTGTGGAGTAAAGTGCTGCACATTGAGGCTAAAGTGTGAGAGTGTGGTGCATGGAAAGCAAATCGTGAAAGAGGAGTGGTAGTGTTTCAGTTGTGAAGTGAAATTGTGTGGTGTGTGCATTTTCGAAAAGTGGAGGAATTACAATTATTATTTTTCAGATTTGAAATCAGAATTGAAGTGTATATTAAGAAGTCAATTTGAAATTTCAAAACACATATTAAGTCATAGTTAATTGTGTGTCACTTGAAGAAATAACTTCTTACCATTTGTGGAATTTTGCACTTATTGAGCTCATTTTGAATTTGAAAGTTGAGTTGCCTTTTTCATTGAAGTTATGGTTTGATTTTTGTGTAGAAGTGGGGAAGAGCACTGTGACTTGAAGGTGTGTGTGTAGAGTTGTGCTTTTGTACATTTAGTGAAGGGTGTGTGTAATTGGCGTTGGTTCTTGTGTGTGTTGTATAGATACTTGTTGTTGATGGCATGAGTAATTGTGGAACCATGAGCTAAAAGGGAAGTTGTGTGGCGGTGAGTTGTGTATTTTTGTGCTTGTGTTTAAGTGTTGCCAATTGTGTATTTAAGTGGTGAGAAGTCAAGGTAAGAAAAAGGAAAGTGAGTAGTAGAATTTAAAATTCAAACAAGTCATTAAAGTGTGAAAGTAATTGGACTAGTTACTTAAACACTTGTTGTTGAATTTAATTCTATCTACTTGAAAGTAGTTGAGTGCACTTCATTTGTGGCTTGGTTTTGTACTTGAACCTTGGAAGTGTGAAGATAATTATTGTATTGTTGGATTTGAGTACAATCATGTCTAGTGAAATGTTTCATTATGCCAATGTATTGCGCCAGACATTGACTACATTTACTACTAAGGATGACGAACAAAGGGAAAACTTGTTCCATACTTCTTATAGGGTACAAGGAAATTTATGTGTCCTTATAATTGATGGTGGTAGTTGTACTAATTTGGTAGCAGCATCGTTAGTGTCGAAACTAAAACTTGCTACTACTCTACTTCCTGAACCATATACATAAAACTTGCTACTACTCCACTTCCTGAACCATATACATTGCATTGGTTTAGTGATCAGGGGAGTTTACATGTGACCCAAAGAGCTAGGGTACCATTTAGTGTAGGGGATAAATACTTTGATGAGATTGAGTGTCATATTCTACCTATGTGTACATCCCATATATTGCTTGGCAGGCCTTGGTTATATGATAGGAGGGTCTTACATGATGGCTTCAAGAATACTTATGTATTCCAAAAGGAGGGAAAACGAATTATTCTGAATCCAATGTCGCCTTTAGAGGTTTAAAGGGTTCAGCAACAAATTAGTAGACCGTCGGTGGGCCATGAGCAGTTGAACAAACCCTTAGAGCACAAAATTGTTTAGATACAGATGTGCCAACCTTTAGAGAATCCTGATGATCATAGTTAGATGAGCAGACTACTAGAGGACCAAACTGTTTAGGGAAAGTTATGTTCACTTTCAGAGGTACTAGAGGCTCACGAGCAGTTGAGTAAACCATTGGAGGATTCTGAGGGTCAGAGTTAGATGAACCCATCATCAGAGAGCCAGACTGTTCAGAGACAGTTATGTTCACCTTCAAAGGTTTTAGAGGGCAATGAGCAGTTGGGCTAACCATTAGAAGACCATGAGGATCAGTGACATACAGATGAGTTAGAAAAGGAGAAAATGGTTTTAGTGGAACGGGTTGATACAGGGGCGACTTTAGTGGGTAATGGAGCATTATTTATGTTGCAGATGAGATACATCCTAAAAATGGAGTAGAGAAAACAATCACCACCTATAGTATTTCAGATATTGGGATTTTGCAAAGATACTTCTTTAGATAGATTGCTAGGAGAAAACAAAGTCCCTATTGCATTTGATTTGCCAGAATTGAGGACAAATCTTTTTGAGGCCCAAGGAGATAATAGGAATCAAAATTCAACAAGACCTATCATTAGGGTAAGAACTAAAGGATTTCGAATCTTGACGATGAGGGCCCATTTTGAGCAAATCGACCCTGGAATTATTCATTTACTAACATCTTTTATCTTATTCATGTATTATATATTCCAGTAGGCACACTTATCATATTTTATAGGGCGATTGACAAACTCACTCAGACTCAGCTTGTGGGTTATCTATGGACCGACCTGAATCAGTAATGAGTTAAGCCGATGAATCCTATAGAAGAGCTCTCATGATGAAGACTATTTTCTTTTATTTTGTAATTGTTATTTGGACTATTTTATGTTGTATTTTCTTTTGGGACACTTTCATTTTTTATTGTAATTGTCATTTAAGACCGGCCACCTTAAAAGAGGCATAGTTGTAATTTTGTGCATTTTCTAACCCTAAAGGGAGCAAGTATAAATACTTGCTTAAAGTAGAGTTTAAGGAGGCCAAAATTTTCAGATTTTGAACATCACTTTTCGTGAGAGGGCTTAAGGTTTCCTAAATCTAATTTCTTTTATCAATTTCAATTTCCAAGAGTTGAAATTGTGGTGAGTGCAACAAAGGGTAATTGTGAGTAGTATCAATTCCTTCTTTGTTGTGTTTCCATTTCATCACTAGTGAGTCATATCTAGGGTTGATTTAGATTTTCTTGGTCAGATTTTTTATTGCATTTGTGATCAATTATCTTGTTATAAGATTGATTGTTTTAGTACTTGATATCATCATCTTCATTTGTGACGTAAATTGGGAATTGTAGGAAGAAGTTGAAATCACGGTTTTGATCTATTCTTCTTGATTTGATTCACGTGGATTTCACTTATAATTGTTGTTTTTTGGTGAAGATTACATATATGGATTGTTAATTGCATCTTTTGACCTTCGAATTTTCATTAAAATTCAATTAGGGTCACACAATTTCTTGATTGGATTGGACCGGTATTAATTGTGAGTTGGGGTTTGTTTCTTTGATTCAATTGCATGTGCTTGGGCTTGGTTTTTAAGCACATCACTTAAGGTCGTCTAGCCTGGGATTAGCCAACTGATGATATTATAATAACAAGATGGGTTATAAAAAGGGAAAAGTGTAGTGGATCTTGTAACTTAAATAATTAAGTTCGTAGGGACGCCTTCAATTGAGGGGATAACGTCTATTAACTTGGGTGATGAACTCAGGATTACTAGTTGAACATTCATCATATAGGTTGCAAGATCTTAAATAACTGAATTATATATATATATATATAAAGAGGAAAACTCGAAATTTTTTTTAAGAGATTTAAAAAAGAGAGGAAGAAAATCTAAGGGAATGATGGATGCCATATACTTTCACTTGAGGTTGTTGTGCTTAGAAGAGGTAGTTGAACAATTTATATATTCTCTAGTAAGTAGTGAGATATGACCAAGCCACTTTTTCTTTGTTTGACTTTCTTCATAACTTAGGAAGCATTTCTTAAATCATAAGGGTAATCATTTAACTTACTTGGATTAATCTATAAACTCCAATTTTTGTATGCCAGTTGCACGTATAATCATAGTAAGTTTGAGGGGTAGGAACTAATGAATCATTAAGATTGAATTAAATAGAGGATGCTACTTGTGATGTAAAGTCTAACCATGAGTACAATTGATGAGAGGAAATGTATTTTGTCCTTATTTTGTTTGCTTGACGATAAGCAAGTAGTTAACTATGGGGAGATTTGATAAGTGTTGGAAGACCCTTAATTCTAGTGCTTATTAGTTATAATTTTATATGGATTTCATGTGAATTGTGAAGAAAAGAGTACTTATATGATTAAATTTTGATTTCAGGCATCAATGGAGACAAAAGAAAGGTTTAAGGATGATATGAGCAAAGGCAAGGTGAAATTTGGAGAAAAATGAAGAAAATTGATTTTTAGTTCAGCATAACCTTCAGCACAACCCATGCAGACACTGGTGCTAGATGAAAAATATGACCGGTAGCTAATTTTATTTCAGCCCTACCTCCAGCACGGTCGTGCTGGAGGCTGTGTTGAACTAGGCAGTGAAAATAACGAGTTTTGAAGTTAGCATGACCTCGAGCACGGTCGTGCTGACGCCCATGCTGAACCCTATTTTCACAAAACTATAAACAGACGCCTTGTTTTATTTTTAAAAAGGACTTTTTCCTCTTGGCTTCATCTTAAGAACCCTAAGGCAGCATTCCGAATCAAAGAAGACGTCAAGAACCAGCATCCATAGGAGAAGAATGGAATCAAGAAATCAAAAAGAAAGGAAAGAAAGAAGATGTTACGAATTGAATCCGTGGGAGGAAAACACAAATCAAGAAACAACAATTCGACTCTTACCTTCGGAGGGTTTTATTCACATGAGTCTTTCTATTCCATTGATTTTAACTTTGAAAACCATATGTTGCTAGTTTATTTCATACCCGAACCTTATGAAACCCTAATTATCATATGACATTGGATTGATTGTGCAATTCACGAATGGTTAATTTTCTCTAAATCTATTCATATTGTTTATCATGTTTTGTGATTTAATGTTTGGCTAGCATTGAATTTACATTGATTTCTTCTAAGTTGATTGGAAAATCTCTTATTGGAATAGATCAAATATGGATAAAGAGACTTGTGTGCAATCTAAGGAAAGAGAGCATGAGTTTTCTATATTAGGTTGAATTGATATATTCCGACCTAATTGAGGGTCCTAGGGTGTTAATGCAATTTTAATAACGTTAATGAAAGAGGAATCTTTATTAATGTAATTAGAGTTAGGAATTAATGATTTTGGGAGGAACATTGATTTGGTATTAAATACTCCGCAGTTCAGAGATAATTGTCATTTGTTAATTGAAATTTTGAGGATGAAGTCATATGATAATTAGAGGAGTAGTAAGGGTAAGGTATGTCTTTGATTATTGAATTTACTAAATTTTAATTTTGTGTTTAGTTTATTACATTTCTTTGTTAAGTGATTTAATTTATCGAATTTACTTAAAATTGTGCGGTTGGATAGTGGGTTTATAGTTAGTATTGGTACTCGTAGATCCTTGAGGGAACGATATCCGTGCTTAAACTCTATACTACTAAACTCGATAAGTACGCTTGCTTAATTGATTGTAAGAAAGAGTTAAGGTAAAAAGGATTTTTAATTTGTGTGATTACAATAATCGATAGCGAGCTTTGCAAACATAGCAACATTACCTATGGCCTAAGGAATTTGTGGTGCACACTGATCATAAGAGCCTGAAACATTTGAAAAGTCAAGATAAGCTTAATAGAAGGCATGCTAAGTGGGAGAAATTCATTGAGATGTTCTCATATGTCATCAAGTATAAATAAGGTAAAGAAAATGTGGTAATTGATGCATTGTCAAAAAGGTATTCTTTACTTAATTCACTTAATACCTCATTACTAGGTTTTAAGTTTATTAAAGAATTATACTTAACTAGTACTGATTTTTGTGAAATTTATACTGCTTGTACTAATGGGACTGGGTTAAATGACTTTTATGTGTTTGATGGATTTCTGTTTAAAAGGAATGGATTATGCATTCTTAAAGGTTCCATGAGGGAATTGTTAGTTAAGGAAGCATACAGAGGAGGATTAACCGTGCCTTTTGGGGTAAATAAGACTTATGATATGCTATGTAATCATTTTTATTGGCTTGGAATGAGACATGATGTCGATAAAGTGTGCACATTGCTTTACATGTAGAGAGGGTAAGTCTAGAGTGAAACTGCATGGATTATATACACCATTGCCTGTTCTTGATGAACCTTGGACTAATTTGTCTATGGACTTTGTGATTGGGTTACCTCGAACTAGGAAGGGTAGTGATAGTATATGTGTTGTAGTTGATAGGTTTAGAAAAATGGCTCATTTTATTCCTTATCATAAAACTGATGATGCTAATTTAATTGCTGATTTTTTTTTCAAAGGGGTCGTGCATTTGCATGGCATACTTAAAAGCATTGTTAGTGATAGGGATGTTAAATTTTTTAGTCATTTTTGGAGAGTGTTGTGGGGAAAGTTGGGAACAAAACTACTTTTTTCAACCACTTGTCACCCATAAACTAATAGACAGACTGAGGTGGTTAATAGAACGTTGATCACTTTGTTGAGGGCAGTTATTGAGAAAAACATTAGGATGTGGGAGGATTGTTTACCATTGGTGGAGTTTGCTTATAATAGGGCTATATATAGCACTACTCATTGTTCTCCATTTGAAATTGTTTATGGTTTTAATCTATTACTCTTATTGATTTGTTACCATTGCCACCTAAAAAATTTGTGGGTGTTGATGCGTCTTCTAAAGCAGATTTTGTGAGGAACTTATGTAAGTAGGTAAAGGAGCAAATTGAAAGCTAAAATGTGAAGGTAGCGGCTCATGTGAATAAGGGAAGGTATCCTATGGTGGTTTAACCAGGAGAATGGGTATGGGTGCATTTCCACAAGGAGAGATTTCCCCTTCAAAGGAAGTCTAAATTAAATGACATGCCTTAATTTGACAAAAGCATATACACAAACAATTGAAGCCAACTCAATCAAAATCCAAACAACAACCCTCCAAATGGCATGAACCTTAAATCCTTTAGAATCTAATTTGTAAATCAATTAAGCTTAACACCAAAAGATGAAGTGCTTAAATGGATCAAGCACACAACACAAGATTAATTGGAAATCCATCGATCACAAGACTAAAAGTGGGGTGAACTACTTATGCAAAAGCCTCCACGCAAATATACAATTCCACTAGCAATTAGATAATTGCAATCAACAAGAAAATATAGGAACCAATTTCCACTAAATTGTAAACAATATAATGATGGAATTGACCCTACAATTGATGTGAAATCAAGAACCAAATAATACAATCCTAATCAAAACTAGATATTACACACTAGCATGAAAAGGAATCAGCTAAGGAAATGATATGACTCATAAATCCTTTAGTTGCTACTCACCACAATTCCTTGAAGAATTGATAAGAGTCTTATGAAAATTTGTGTAAGAACCCTAACTCTCATGAAAATGGGTAGCAAAGTGTATACTCTCAACTTACCCTACAAACCCTACTTAAGTAAGTATTTATACTTGCTCCACTTAGGGTAAAAATGGCAAAATAATTACATCTATGCCACTTAGGTGGCCTGTCCTAAATCCACAAATATAACCAAATAAAATGTCTAAAATGCTTACAAAATACCGGTTCAAAGATAAAAATAACAAGTACAAAAACAGTCTTCAATGAGCCAGCTCTTTAATTGAATTTGTTGGTTCAACTCATCTTTGGTTTAGGTCAGTCCATGAATAACCCACAAGTTGAGTCTTAGTGAGTTTGTCCATCGCCCTGTAAAACCCGACAAGTATGCTTGCTGGAATACATAACACATAAGTAATAGAAAAGAAGTTAGTATACAAATAATTCCGGTATTGATTTTTTCAAAGAGGACCCTCATCGCCAAGATTTGAAATCCTTTAGCTCTTGCCCTAATGATAGGTCTTGTAGGATTTTGATTCCTATCATCTCCTCGGGCATAAAAAAGATTTGTCCTCAAATCTAACAAATGAAATGTAGTTGAGACACTGTATCCTCCTAGCAAGTTATCTGAAGAAGTATTATTGCAAAATCCTAGTATTTGAAATACTACAGGGGGTGATTGCTTTCTCTCCTCCATTTCTAGGATATACCTCATTTGCAACACATATAATGGTCTATTATCCACTAAGACCTCTTTTGTCTCAACCCGTTCCACTGATATTGTTGCCTCCTTTCCTGATTCACCCGTATGTCTTTGACCTTCATGGCCTTCTAATGGTTTGCTCAACTGCTCATGAACTTCTAAAACCTTTAAAGGTGGACACAACTGCCTCTGAATAGTTTGGTCTTCTGGTGGTTAGCTCATCTAACTTTGACCCTCAATATCCTTTGAAGGTTGACACATCTATGTTTGACAAGTTTTATCCTTTGTAGGGTGGCTCATGTTATTATCCTTAAGAACCTCTGAGGGTTGGTTTATTTGCTTCTACACAGTTTGGTCCTCTGATGGTTGGTTCAAGTGGTTATGATCCTCGGGAATCTTTAATGGCCTATGGATTTGTTGTTGAACCTTTTGGACCTCTAAAGGTGACATCGGATTTAGAATGATGCATTTTCCCCCTTTTTGGAATGCATATGTATTCCTAAAGCCATCATGTAAGACCCTTCTATCATATAACCATAGCTTGCTAAGCAATATATGGGATGTACACATAGGAACAATATCACATTCAATCTCATCACAGTATTTATCCTCTATACTAAAAGGTACCCTAGCCCTTTGGGTCATATAAAGACTCTCTTGATCATTTAACCAATGTAATTTATAAAGCTTAGGATGTGGGGTAGTGGCAAGTTTCAGTTTTGATACTAACGATGCTACTACCACATTTGTACAACTACCACCATCAACTATAATGACATATAGGTTACCTTGTACCCTATAAGAAGTATGGAACAAATTTTCCCTTTACTCATCATCCTTAGTAGTAAAAGTAGTCAATGTCCGATGCAATACATTAGTTGAAAGAAACATTTCACTTGACATGATTGTGTTTAATTCCAAAACACAAAAACACAACCCTATACTCTATGGTTCAAGCAAGCAACTAAGTCAATAAATGAGTCTTGCCACTTCAAGTAAAGTCAAGTAAATGAAGTACACACAATCACTTCCAAGTAGTTAAGAAATTAAATTCAACCACAAGTGTTTAAGTAATGAGTTCAATTACTTTCACACTTTAAATGTTTTTTTTTGAATTCAAATTCTACTACTCAAACCTTCCTTTTTTTACCACGATTTCACACTACTATAAATTACAATGTGCAGCACCTCACCAAACATAAAAATGTACAATTTCACACCGCCACTCCTTCCCCTTACTCACAGTGCAAACACTCTCCACTACCACTTACGCCACTTGTAATTCCCCTTTAATCAACACACACAACACAACGCCACACGCATACACCCTTCACTAAATACACAAAACGAAATTCCACACACACATACCTTCTACACGTTACACTCCTCCACTTCAATACACTTTCAAACCGTAACTTACAAACAAGGCAATAACAAATTCAAATGATCTCACTTATTGCAACCTTTCCACAAATAGTAAGAAGCCACTGTCAAATTCAAATGAACACATAATAACTTCTATTACTTAATGTATGTTTTGAAAATCAAATAGCTTCCATATAATCCACACAATTCAATTCTGAAAAATTGTACAACTATACTCTTATTTACAAAATCAACATTCAATGGATTACACTTCCACTCCCTTCACAAATGAGGTAATTTTCAAGTTCTGAAATTTGAATCAATAATACACTTCTACTCCTCTTCCCTTTCATGAAAATTATCAACCACAAGGAGCTACAACAAGTCTTTCAATTCAACTTCAACAAGAAGCAAATTCACTTCTCAATCAAGATAATTACACAACCTCAATTTTGCAACACACAATTTCGGATCACAAATTGAAGAACCCTAATTGATAATGTAGATCAAGAAATCAACCAACCCTACTCCCTTCTCTAAACTTGAGCTTTGATACCAAAAGATGATATGCCTTAATTTGACAAAAGCATATACACATAAACAATTGAAGCCAACTCAATCAAAATCAAGACAACAACCCTCCAAATAGTGTGAACCCTAAATCCTTTAGAATCCAATTTGTAAATCAATTAAGCTTAACACCAAAAGATGATGTGCTTAAATGGATCAAGCACACAACACAAGATTAATTAGAAATCTAATGATCACAAGACTAAAAGTGGCGTGAACTACTTATGCAAAAGCCTCTACGCAAATATACAATTCCACTAGCAATTGGATAATTGCAATCAACAAGATAATGTAGGAACCAATTTCCACTAAACTGTAAACAATATAATGCTGGAATTGACATGAAATCAAGAACCAAAGAACATAATCCTAATTAAAACTAGATAGTACATACTAGCATGAAAAGGAAGCAACTAAGGAAATGATATGACTCACAAATCCTTTAGTTGCTACTCGCCACAATTCCTTGAAGAATTGATAGGAGTCTTATGAAAATTTGGGTAGGAACCCTAACTCTCATCAAAATGGGTAGTAAAGTGTATACTTTCAACTTACCCCATAAACCCTACTTAAGCAAGTATTTATACTTGCTCCACTTAGGGTAAAAATGGAAAAATAATTACATTTATGCCACTTAGGTGGCCGATCCTAAATCCACAAATACAACCAAATAAAATGTCCAAAATGCTTACAAAATAACTGGTTCAAAGATAAAAATAATAATTATAAAAATAGTCTTCAATGAGCAAGTTCTTTAACTGAATTCGTTGGTCCAACTCATCTTTGGTTTAGGCCGGTCCATGAATAACCCACAAGTTGAGTCTTAGTGAGTTTATCCAACACTCTATAAAACCCAACAAGTATGCCTGTTGAAATACACAACAGATAAGTAATAGAAAAGAAGTTAGCATACAAATAATTTCGAGGTCAGTTTGTTCAAAGAGGACCCTCATTGCCAAGATTTGAAATCCTTTAACTCTTGCCCTAATGATAGGTCTTGTAAGATTTTGATTCCTATCATTTAACCTAAGAGGAGACGATCCATTTCAGATCCTTGAAAAGATCAATGACAATGTATACAAAGTGGATTTTCCAGGTAATTATAACGTTAGTGCTACCTTTAATGTTATTGATCTAAGTCCTTTTGATGCAGGTGATGATTTTGATTCGAGGATGAATCCTTTTGAAGAGAGGGGGAATGTTATGGAGAACCAAACTCAAGGGATGTCAAGTCAGGAAAATCAAGAAGGCAAGGATGCGAGCCAAAAGATTTCGAGTTCGATTAACATGCCTTAAGGACCTATTATGGGATCTCGAGCTAAGAAAATACAATAAGTTTTGAGCATTCATCTATAAGGCTTAGTGATAGGAATCAGACTCTTATAGGACCTATCACTAGGGCCCGAGCTAAGGGTCTACATAACTTAGTTTTGAGAATCTTACATGAGAAACCTAATATTGAGGAAGCTAATTTATTTTCTTCATTCCTACCTTATAATTGTTATGCATTCCAGCAAGTTTACTTATCAGTCCTATAGGGTGCCAAATCACCTATATTTCTTAGTGAGTCGAGATCCTCATCGGGCCTCAATTCGAAAGTACCTTGAAGACCGGCATCTTGAAGACCAATTTCTTTTATATATTTGTCATTTGCGTGGACTAATTTATGTTGTAATTTCCTTTGGGACACTTTCATTTCGTTTGTAATTCTCATTTAGGACCGACTACCCTAAAAGTGGCATAGTTGTAATTTTGTGTACTTTCTAACCCTAAAGGGAGCAAGTATAAATGCTTGCTTAAAGTAGGGTTTTAGGAGGCCATTTTTCAGAATATACTCTTCACTTTAACGTGAGAGAATTAGGGTTTCCTAGTTTAAATTTCCTCTTATCAATTTCAATCTCAAGAGTTAAAATTTTAGTGAGTGCAACACTTGAAATTGTGAGTCATATCAATTTCATTTTGTTGTGATTTCTTTTATTCTCTAGTGTATAATATCTAGGGTTGAATTGGGATATTTCTTGGTCAGATTTGCTTCATAATCATTCGAATTTTTGGTGCTTAATTGAGTTATTTTTACACTTGAATTCAGTTCATCCATTGTGCATGCTTCTTGAGCCGTGAAAGTATTGGTTGTGGAAAGGGGGATCACGGTTAATTTCTTATGGATTATTAGTAGTAATCACGTGGGTTTTGGAGTATAATTTGTGATTACCATTGAGGATTATACTATTGTGTTTATTTATTTCATGTAATTCATCATTCGGTCCATATATTGCAATTAGGGTCACGCTACAATTGCTTCACCTTGAATCGAATTGTGCTAGTCCTTTAGAGATTGTTACTTGGTTTAATTTGCATTTGCTTAATCCCCTTTTAGGCACATCATCATTTGGTACAAGAGCTTGAGGTTTAAGAGAAGGGATTTTGCAATTTGGAATTCAGAAATTAGGGGTTGTTGAATTATCACATTGATTCAAATTATGAAGTGGAGTTGCATTTTTTATTCCTTGTGTTGTGATCACTGTAAACTGTGTATATAAAATAATAGTGAATTCTCTAGCAAGTATACTAGGTCGGAATCAAGTAATATAGAAGTGAGTAGAGTGTTGATCCCTCGAGGACTAAAAAGATTACTAAACCTATAATAACTTTTACTGATATCTAGGAAATTCAAAGAAAGATCCTTTTAACTACTTAATTAAAAACTGTACTCAAACAAGAACTACGAGAATATTATAAAATAAACCTTTCAATTGAGAAGGTAGGAATTAAGAATTCACCCTAGACATGCTAATCAAATCGCTATCATGTTATTTAGAGTAACCTATGTATGGTTATTCAAATGGGTTTATAACCATAAACCTTCAATTAATTAGTCAACTCCCGTATCTCTAATTAACAAAGGATTCTAAATTACATCCATACACTTCCCAGTGCTATGATTGCCTAATGCCCTAATGCAATTACCCTTAATTCCTTAGTGGATAAATAATTAGAACATTGCTTTAAACTCCAGATAAACCCTAATTCAACTAATTAACGCCGCTTCCGCTTTGTTATATTAATCCAATTAAGAATCCCTAACAAATTCTATCTCAACTCCCATATTGATAAAATTTCTAACAATTAAAACCTTTAAGAATTTCAATTGAAATTATAGGAATTGCAATTATGAATAATCCACAAATACCTTAATATAATAACATGACTGCAATTATCACTTTAGCAATCTAGGGTTTCATTCTTCTGGCCACCAAATGAACCTAGCCAGCCATAGATTTAACAATGAATGCACAAGTTACAATGGAATATTTGAGAGAATTTATGAATAATATAAACACAAGTCACAAAATTGCATAAATAAATAAAGATTAGAAATCACCAATTTTGTGATACAATTGGAGAGAATTTAAACACAAAACTCCAGAGACCACTTCCCAAAGCCAACTAAAAATACTTCTTAATTGATCACAAGGAAAACTTGTTTTAATCTCTTGTTCTTACTATCAAAATGAAATATTCTCTCAAAGAACAAAGTTTGAAAACTGGAAATTGCCAAAAGTCCTCTTTTACGTTTCTTCTCAAAGGAATTTATAAAAACAGTCAGGAAAATGAAGAGTCACATTTTTTGCAGGTGTTCCACCACATGAGGCACGGTCGTATGATAAGTGGTGTTTCCACCACCACATGAGGCATGGCCGTGGTCTCACCCCATAGGCTCCTCAGTATCTTTTGCAGATGTTCCGCTCCATGAGGCACGACCGTATTATAAGTGGTTTTTCCACCACCACATGAGGCATGGCCGTGGTCTCACCCCATAGGCTTCTCGGTATCTTTCGCAGATGTTCCACCACATGAAGCACGCCCGTATGATAAGTGGTGTTTCCACCACCACTTGAGGCATGGCCATATGATAAGTCTTGCCTACTGATTTTCTTCATTTCTTCATGTTTTTCAGCTCCTAATGCACTCTTTTCCTGTCTGAGTCCATTGATTCCTAAAATATCAAAATACAAGCACTTTTGTATCTTTATCTTGGTGATTTGTTTTCAAATTTAACAATAACAACCTCCAAATCACAAGATAAATCATGAGATAATATGCTGTTATCAACTCCCCCACACTTGAACTTTCGCTTGTCCCCAAGTGAAAGAAAATCAATGTAATAATCTGTCATTGAAAGTATAAAATTTCCTTCTTTCAACGACTCATTCATTCTTTCTTTCATGATTAGTGACTTGAATGGTTGGTGCGTACCACTCTAACTAATACAGGAAAATGTAACTAATGTACCAAGGTTAAAATTAAGTAGTTAATCTAGAAAGAATAATCTTCCAATCTTAGTGTTTAACAATAGAATTCTTATTTTCGAGAGTAAATTCTCAGTTCAACAAGGCAAAGTACTCAATTAGACTTCACTAGTGATGAGATCCATGATGAGAGCCAAGCCGGAAGAAGAAATGTGGATCCTCTTGAAGTGCCACTTGGACCGATAACAAGAAATCGAGCAAAACGATTTGAGGAAGCACTTAACGGGTTGATAAAGGTTGTCCATGAAACCAGAAAAGATTAGAGCAATCATGAAGTTGGAACGGATTGGAACAACCATGGGAAGACCCTTTCTTTTGTATAAGTCACACCGGACATGGGATGAAGAGGGTGTGTATTTTCAAGGCACGGCCGTGTAGGAATCTCAAGATTGCACAGAATCATACACGGCCAGACACACGGCTAAAAGGTACGGCCGTGTATGGAGTCAAGCAAATCCACAGGAAGGTACACGACCAGAAGTACACGGTCGTGTATGTAACCGGAATGTGCATAGAAAAGTACACCGCCAAAGTATACGGTCATGTACACGGCCGTGTATCCCTTGCCGGCCAGCTTGTCTGTTTTCGTGTTTTTACGCAACTTATCTAAGCTATGTCGTTTTGGACTTGTTTTTCACGAATTGTAACCCTAGTATAAAAGCTCCTAGGGTTTAGAACAACAAAGAATTTACATCTTTGAACATTAAAGACTTTTGAGAGGCACCTCTCTTGGTTCATTAAGAACTAACTAGAACTTATCGGATTTTATTTTTGTGGTGTTCATCCCGACTTATCAATTGGTTTTTCATCCCGATTGTGGCGTCTTCACATTATACCAAGGTTCTTGTCTCGCTTATAGACAACGGGTTGCGGTTTCCACTTTAGGTGTTTGGCATCGTAGGTAACGAATTTCCGAACATATTGGTATTGGGTTTCGTCACGGGTTGGCATGGTTCATATCAACTAGCAACTTGCAAGTATATATTCTCTCTAATTACTTATCTAAATAAGTTAACACACAATGAAAGCATATGGTATCCATTCTTTCCCTAGATTTTCTCCCCTTTTCAAGTCTCATTTTGCGCTTTGACTTGATTAGTCAAGTTTTATTTAAATTACCAAAATTGACAGCGGAGTCAGACTTCACTCTTCTGAGGGACTAAAGCCTGCCTATATCAACTTGGTTTCTATTCAAGTACTTAAATTTAGCCTTTCCACTCTTCTCGTTATTGTGAGTTCATTGAGTCGGCATATCCCGGGCTCATCACCCAAGTAACCGGGTTTTAAAGGGACCCCTACGAACTCTTCCTCACACTAACTTTTAAGATTAGATGCTCTTAACTCAATTGCCTGAGTCATTGGAGTAAAGGCTTTGAATTTCCCTGAATTTTTTTTTTTTTTTTAGGGATCACTAAGAAAAGAATTTCTTTTACCTCTTTCACTGTATGTTAAAATACTCTCAAAGCAATTCAAAAGAAAATGTACTAGCTAAATTCACCTAGAAGTAAACTTGCTTATTTTGCACAAGTGGACTCGACCTACTCTTAGACTTCAAATTCAAAAGCTAAACATAAGGAAAAATTAGTCCTTAAAGATTTTACTATTTAATTTCAACTAAGTAAATCAGTTACAATAGTTAGTGAGTAAGGCACCTCAGCAAGTCAAGTTCTTTTTTTTTTTTTTATATTATAGTACTCTCTCTAAATAAGAAATAATTAGTTCAAGATAAGGAAGTTATTAAACAATCCATAATAGAACAAGCATCTTATTATGAAAACATCTTATTGTCTATCTGATATGCACAAAAGGAGAGTAAAAACTGACAAAAGTAAATTAGGAAAAACGAAACTTCCTTGAAATTGAAGTGCTTCGGAACAAGTGAGTTCAAATGCGAGTTCCAAATCCTCAGAGCACTGAATCTTTATTTGCTTAAGCATGGGCTGCCTCCCATGGAGCGCTTAGTTTAAAGTCTTTAGCCCGACTTTCCTTTTTCTTACCTTGGGGAAGTAAGATCCACAATGGTGGTATCTTTATCAAGATTTTCCCTATCGTGGTAATGCTTTAGAAGATGGCCATTCACCTTGAAAGTTCGATTGTCTTCTGCTTTCAATTCCACTGTGCCATAAGGAAAAACTTGTGAAATAATAAATGGTCCAGACCATCGGGATCTTAACTTACCTGGGAACAATTTTAATCGAGAGTTATATAATAAAACTTTCTGGCCTGGAAGAAACTTTCGTTTTAATATGTTCCTATCATGCCATCGCTTAGTCCGCTCCTTGTATATCCTAGCATTCTCATATGCTTCATCTCTCATTTCAGCCAATTGATTCAACTAGAGCAATCGCTTCCTACTTGTAGCTTGTAAATCAAAGTAAAGGAATTTTATGGCCCAGTATGCCTTGTGCTCTAGCTCTGCTGGGAGATGACATGATTTACCAAAGACTATCTTGTATGGGGACATTCCTATAGGGGTTTTAAAAGCAGTTCTGTAAGCCCATAATGCATCATCAAGTTTTAAAGACCAATCTTTTCTAGATGCATTGACTGTTTTCTCTAAAATACGCTTAATTTCCCTATTGGATATCTCGACTTGACCAGAAGCCTGTGGATGATAAGGGGTGGAAATTTTATGAGTTACCCCATATTTTGATAAAAGTTTTTCAAATTGCCTGTTGCAGAAATGTGATCCCCCATCACTAATAATAGCTTTAGGTACCCCAAATCTTGAAAATATGTTCTTTTTCAAAAATCTAACCACAACTTTGGCATCATTACTTTGTAGAGCAACAGCTTCTACCCATTTTGAAACATAGTCGATAGCCACGAGAATGTATTTATTTGAAAAAGAGGAAGGGAAAGGACCTATAAAGTCTATCCCCCACACATCAAAAAGCTCTATTACAAAAATACTATTCTGTGGTAATTCATGTCTCCTAGAAATGTTACTAGTCTTCTGGCATTGAGCACATGACATAATGTAGTTCCTACAATCATGGAACAACTTGGTCAAAAAAAATCTATAAGATAAAATCTTTGCTGCAGTTCTTTCCACCCCAAAATGACCTCCTGCTTCTTTTGAATGACAATGTTGAATGATGCTAAGCTGTTCAATTTCTGGGACACATCGCCTAATTATTTGATTAGCACAATATTTGAACAGATATGGTTCATCCCAAAAATAAAATTTCAAATCATGCAAAAACTTCTTTTTCTATTGATAGGATAAACCATACGGTGTGATTTTCTAACCAAATAATTTACAATGTCAGCATACCAAGGTAGTCCTTGGATTTCTACTGCATACAATTGTTCATCAGGGAACTTTTCATTAATAGGTGAATCTGAACATTCAGATTCCAATCGTGATAAGTGATCGGCTAAAACATTCTCAGTTCCCTTTTTGTCTTTGATTACCAAATCAAATTCTTGTAACAGTAAAATCCAACGGATCAACCTTGGCTTAGCATCAGCTTTAGCAAACAAATATTTAAGAGCTGCATGATCTGTATATACTATGATCTTAGAACCTATCAAATAAGGCCGAAACTTGTCACAAGCAAATATAATAGCTAAAAGCTCTTTCTCAATGGTAGCATAGTTTCGTTGGGCCTCATTTAAAGTTCTACTAGTATAATATATTACATGAAATATCTTACCTTTTCTCTGCCTAAGCACCGCTCCTATAGCATAATCATTGGCATCACACATAAGCTCGAATGGAAGCTCCCAATTAGGTGCTACAATCACAGGTGCAGAAGTGAGCTTCTCCTTTAATAGGTTGAATGCCTACAAACAATTATCATCAAAATTAAACGCAGCATCTTTTTCAAGTAAATTGCAAAGGGGTTTAGAGATTTTAGAGAAGTCCCTGATAAATCTTCGATAGAAGCCAGCATGTCCAAGGAAACTTGTAACTCCTTTGACTGAAGTGGGAGGTGGCAACTTCTCAATCACTTCCACTTTCGCTTGATCAACTTCAATCCCTTTTCCAGATACCTTATGACCTAAGACTATTCCCTCTCTTACCATAAAATGACATTTCTCCCAGTTCAAAAGTAGATTAGACTCCTTACATCTCTTGAGCACACAGTCTAAATTTGTTAGACATGATTCAAAGGATTTACCAAGGACAGAAAAATCATCCATGAATATTTCAATGAAATTTTCTAACATGTTAGAAAATATAGACATCATACACCTTTGGAAAGTAGCAGGTGCATTGCAGAGACCAAAGGGCATTCTCCTAAAGGAAAAAGTGCCATAAGGACAAGTAAAGGTGGTTTTCTGCTGGTCCTCGGGTGCTATATAAATTTGATTATAACCAGAATAACCATCTAAAAAAAAATAATACTCATGCCCCGCAAGTTTCTCTAACATTTGATCTATAAATGGAAGAGGGAAATGGTCTTTACAGGTGGCATCATTCACTTTCCTATAGTCAATACAAACTCTCCACCCAGTCACGGTATGAGTAGGAATTAATTCATTAGACTCATTTTTCACTACAGTCATACTACCTTTTTTTGGCACTACTTGCACTGGACTAACCCATTTACTATCTGAAATAGGATAGATAATACCTGAATCCAGTAGTTTAAGAACTTCTTTCTTTACTACCTCCTTGAGAGTTAGGTTAAGTCGCCTTTGTGGTTGAACTATAGGTTTACATTCTGCCTCTAGGAATATCCGATGAGTACAAATTAGAGGGCTGATTCCCTTGATATCTGCAATGGTCCATCCTATCGCCTCCTTATGCTTTTTAAGAACTCCTAATAGTTGTTGCTCCTGATCATTTGTTAAACAGGAAGAAATGATTATTGGTAAAGTATCATCCATCCCCAAATAAGCATATTTTAAATGACTAGGTAAAGGTTTAAGTTCTAGCACCAGAGGGTGTGTTAAAGATGGCATCAATTTTGTCACACTTGTTCCTAATTCCTCATAGTATCGAGCCTTGATTTCAGCTACTTAATTCACACATTCTTCCATAGGCTCATCTTCATCATCCCAACCATCGAGATCTCTAAGAACCGACTCCATTGTGTTTAAACCTGCTTTCTCCTCAAAAGACTCAGAAATAAGCTCATCAATACTATCAATAGTGTAACAAGACTTACACTCATCAAACCTTTTCATAGCCTCATAGACATTAAAAGTTATTTCTTCATCCATAACTCTTAAAGTGAGCTTACCTGTTCCACATCAACTAAAGCTTTACCTATTGCTAGGAATGGTCGGCTAAGAATCATGGGCACTTCTTTATCCTCTTCCATCTCTGGAACAATGAAATCGACTGGAAAATAGAACTTATCCACTTTTACAAGAACATTCTCTACAATACCTCTTGGATATTTGATACTTCTATCAGCAAGTTGCAAGGTGACATTGGTCTCCTTACAATCTCCAAGTCCCAATTTCCTGAAAATAGAGAAAGGTATCAAATTTATACTTGCACCTGAATCAATAAGAACTTTATCAAAATAAACATTTCCAATTGTGCAAGGAACAGTAAAACTCCCCTGATCTCTTTGTTTTCTTGGCATATTTGTTAAGTTCTTTTGAAGAATCATTGAACAGTCTCTTGTAAGCATAACGGTTTCATTCTCATCGATTCTTCGCTTTTTGGTGAGATGCTCTTTCATGAATTTAGCATATGAAGGCATTTGCTGGAGTGCCTCCGCAAAAGGAATGTTGATTTGAAGTTTCTTAAACACCTCTAGGAATTTAGCAAATTGGGAATCTAATTGCTATTGCTTCAATCTCCCTAGAAAAGGTAGAGGAGGAACATAAGGCTTCACTTCTGATGATTGCTGTTTTGGTTCCTCTACCTTTTCCTTCTCCTTATTTTTCTTTGAACTTGCTTCTTTTGATTGAACATCTATGTTCACTTTTTCCACTTCCTTACCACTCCTCAACATTATTGCATTGATACCTTTTGGATTTCCTCAGTGTTGCTAGGCAAAGACCCAGATGGTCTATTTCTCAACTGTTGCGAAATTTGACCAATTTGATTCTCTAAATTTCGAATTGTGGCCTGTTGATTTTGCAACATGGTGTCAGTTTTTTGCATATAGCTCAACATGAGTTCTTCCATTCTAGACTGACTTTGTTGAGGAGGAGCACTTTGAATGGGACCTTGCTTCTGAAATCCAGGTGGTGGTTTGAGTGCGTTATTCTCATTCTTCCATGAAAAATTTGGATGATTATGCCACCCTGGATTATAAGTGTTCGAATTGGGTCCCATATTACCCCTTTGGAAGTTGTTGACATAATTCACATGCTCACCAGATGAAGAAGCTGAAGGGTTCCCATGAATGCATTCAAGATTCGAATGTGATCTTGAGCAAATCTCACAAAGAGCAACTTAATTTGCAATAAATGAAGATGATGAGGTGAGTTTACTTACTTGGGTAGTGAGAGCTGAAATTTGAGCCGCCAAAAGGGTAATAGCATCATTATCATTCACCGATGCCACTCTAGCTTTACCTCTCTCATTCTGCCAATTGTGGGCACTAGAAGCCATTTCTTCTATCAATGCACTCACTTCATCACAAGTCTTGCCCATGAGTGCACCTCCAGATGCAACATCAACTAGAGACCTCAATGTTTCATCCAAACTGAGGTAAAAAATCTCAATCAGTAAATTATTTGGCAATCCATGATGTGGGCATTTTCTGATTGCCTCCTTAAATCTCTCCCAGGCCTCATAAAGTGATTCACCACTAAATTTTGTGAAATTAGTGATGTCACTTCTTAACCTTGCTGTCCTGGTCGATGGGAAAAATCTCATTAGAAATTTAGATGAGAGATCAGCCCAGGTAGTAATGGACTCTTGTGGAAGTGAATAAAACCAAGCTCTAGCTTTATCTCTTAATGAAAAAGGAAAAAGCTGCAATCTAATAACGTCATCTACAACGTTATTCATTTTTACTGTATTACAATATTGGAGAAATACAACAATATGCTCATCAGGGCTCTCATTTAGATATCCTCTAAATTGACTTGTTTAGACCATTTGAATGAGTGCCGGTTTCAATTCAAAATTGTTGGCCTGAATGGCGGGTCTCTTGATCGCTGAACCGGAAATAGTTGGCACTGTATATTCGCGAAGTGCTCTTGCAGCACCCTGCATCAAATTGTTGTTGTTATCGTTAGCCATCTCGGATTCTTCTCTTCTTCTGTTCTCTCTTCTCAAACGTAGGAAAGTACGCTTAATCTCAGGATCTAGAGGCAGAAGTTCAAGACTTCTACTCCTTCGCATGCACACCTATAAAGAGAAAAGAAGACCAAATCTAATAAAATGAAAATAAAATGAGCCTAAATTGCCAACAAAGTTAAGAAGTCTAATATCTAATAGTCCCTGGCAACGGCGCCAAAAACTTGATCACTGTAAATTGTATATATAAAATAATAGTGAATTCTCTAGTAAGTATATTAGGTCGGAATCAAGTAATATAGAAGTGAGTAGAGTGTCGATCCCTCGAGGACTAAAAAGATTACTAAACCTATAATAACTGTTACTGATATCTAGGCAATTCAAAGAAAGATCCTTTTAACTACTTAATTAAAAATTGTACTCAAACAAGAACTATGAGAATATTATAAAATAAACCTTTCAATTGAGAAGGTAAGAATTAAGAATTCAACCTAGACATGCTAATCAAATCACTATCATGTTATTTAGAGTAACCTATGTATGGTTATTCAAATGGGTTTATAACCATAAACCTTCAATTAATTAGTCAACTCCTATATCTCTAATTAACAAAGGATTCTAAATTACATCCATACACTTCCCAGTGCTATGATTGCCTAATGCCCTAATGCAATTACCCCTAATTCCTTAATGGATAAATAATTAGAACATTGCTTTAAACTCCAGATAAACCCTAATTCAACTAATTAATGCCACTTCCGCTTTGTTATATTAATCCAATTAAGAATCCCTAACAAATTCTATCTCAACTTCCGTATTGATAAAATTTCTAATAATTAAAACCTTTAAGAATTTCAATTGAAATTATAGGAATTGCAATTATGAATAATCCACAAATACCTTAATATAATAACATGACTGCAATTATCACTTTAGCAATCTAGGGTTTCATTCTTCTACCCACCTAATGAATTTAGCCAGCCATAGATTTAACAATGAATGCACAAGTTACAATGGAATATTTGAGAGGATTTATGAATAATATAAACACAAGTCACAAAATTGCATAAATAAATAAAGATTAGAAATCACCAATTTTTTGATACAGTTGGAGAGAATTCAAACACAAAACTCTAAAGACCACTTCCCAAAGCCAACTAAAAATACTTCTTAATTGATCATAAGGAGAACTTGTTTTAATCTCTTGTTTTTGCTATTAAAATGAAATATTCTCTCAAAGAACAAAAGTCTGAAAACTGGAAATTGCCAAAAGTCCTCTTTTACGTTTCTTCTCAAAGGAATATATAAAAACAGTCAGGAAAATGAAGAGTCGCATTTTTTGCAAGTGTTCCACCACATGAGGCACGACCGTATGATAAGTGGTGTTTCCATCACCACATGAGGTATGGCCGTGGTCTCACCTCATAGGCTCCTCGGTATCTTTCGCAGATGTTCCAGCACATGAGGCACGACCGTATTATAAGTGGTTTTTCCACCACCACATGAGGCATGGCCGTGGTCTCAGCCCATAGGCTTCTCTGTATCTTTCGTAGATGTTCCACCACATGAAGCACGACCGTATGATAAGTGGTGTTTCCACCACCACTTGAGGCATGGTCGTATGATAAGTGGTGTTTCCACCACCACTTGAGGCATGACCATATGATAAGTCTTGCCTACTGATTTTCTTCATTTCTTCATGTTTTTCAGCTCCTAATGCACTCTTTTCCTGTCTAAGTCCATTGATTCCTAAAATATCAAAATACAAGCACTTCAGTATCTTTATCTTGGTGATTTGTTTTCAAATTTAACAATAACAACCTCCAAATCACAAGATAAATCATGAGATAATATGTTGTTATCATGTTGTTGAAGTATTATCTTGTTGTTTAGTTGTTGTACACTTGGAGATTTGTAACATTCTTGGATTCTTTGAGACTTGACCGTGAATGTGAAGTATCTTTGAAGTGAAACGTGAAGTGAAAAGAGTGTTGATCCTTTGTGATCAATTGAAGAAGTGTGAATTGTGATGAGAGCCATGATGGGAGCCAAGCTAGAAGGTGGAATGTGGACCCTCTTGAAGTGCCACCTGGACTGATCACAAGAACTCGAGCGAAATGATTCAAGGAAGCACTTAACGGGTTAATAAATGATGTCCAAGAAGCTGGAAAGGATTGGAGCAACCATGAGAATGAACTTGCATTTGTACAAGTCATTCAAGGAGATCAAAGCTATCGGCCTTGACAACGTTGGCTTAAACACTGCAGGCTTTGAACTGGCATTGCAATTAGAGTGCAATAGAGGGACTACGCCGGCTTCTACGCCGCCGGCCTATATACCCAACGTACATCCTACGCCGGCTACTACGCCGCCGGCGTACATTGCCTGTTTGTTATTTTTCCGCAACTTTATTATGTTATGTCGTTTTGGGCTTTGGTTTTACGAATTGTAAACCCTATTAAAAGCTGCTAGGGTTGGAAAATAGAAAATAGAACTTACATACAACATTGAAAAACATAATTTGAGAGAATTCCTCTCTTGGTTCTCCAAAGAACTTCTCTTGAACTTATCGGATTTCTTCCGTGGCTTTCAAACCCGACTTATCAATCGGTCTTTCATCCCGATTGTGGCGTCAACAGAATATACCAAGGTTCTTGCCTCACCTATAGGCAACGGGTCATGGTTCCACTTTGATTGTTTTGGTATCTTGGTTGCAATTCCAAATGCATTGGTATAGGGTTTCGTCACACGTGGGCGTAGTTCGTATCAAATTGTCATGTTGAATTTTCGGAAGTGAGGAGTAACATTTGTGATTTTCAAACTTGAATTTTCAGAATTGAGGTGTGAGTTAAGGAAGCAATTTGAATTTCAAAACACACATTAGGTGATTGATTAATTGTGTGTTCATTTGAATTTGAAAGTGGCTCCTTGCCATTTGTGGAATAGAGCAATTATTGAACTCAATTTGAATTTGAATTTGAGTTGTCTTGATTGTTGAAAATTGTGGTTTTTTAACTTGTGTGGAAGTGGAAAAGTGCACTGTGACTTAAAGAGGTGTGTGTGTAGAGTTGTGTTTTTGTAAATTTAGTGAAGAGTATGTGCATTTGGTGTGAGTTTTGGTGTGTATAGTATAGACAATTGTTAGTGGAGGTGTAATTGGTGTGGAACCATGAGAAAAAGAGGAGTAGTGTGGCGGTGGATTTGATTATTTTGTATTTGTTGAGGTGCTGCACATTGTGGCTCTTTGTAGTGTGGAATCAAAATAAGAAAAGGAAGGTTGAGTAAAATAATTTAAAATTCAAATAAGTCATTAAAGTGTGAAAGTAATTGAACTAGTTACTTAAGCACTTAGAGTTGAATTTAAATTCTATCTACTTAAGAGTGATTGTGTACTTGAGCCATGGAAGGTGTGAAGATTATTATTGTGGTGTTGAATTTAAACACAATAATGTCTAGTGAGATGTTTCAATATGCTAATGTGTTGCGCCGAACATTGACTACATTTAGTAATATGGATGAAGAACAAAGGGAAAACTTGTTCCATACTTCTTGTAGGGTATAAGGAAATTTGTGTGTCCTTATAGTTGGTGGTGGTAGTTGTACCAATATAGTAGCCGCATCGTTAGTATCGAAGCTAAGACTTACCACCACTCCATATCCTAAACCATATAAATTGCATTGGCTTAGTGATCAGGTGGTGTTGACCATAATCACACAAATTTAAAAATCCTTTTCTACGACTCTCTGTTACGATCAATAAGGCAAGTGCACCTATCGATTATAATAGTATAGAATTGTGCTTAGGTATCGTTTCCTCAAGGATAAGCAAGTACCAATAATAACTCTAAACTAACTATCTAACTACATAAATTCGAGAGATTCAACTTAAATTAAAAACACTTAACAAAATCTAAAGCAATTAAAACTAACATGATAAATTAAAATAACTAAATTTAATACTTAAAAACATACCTTACCCTTACTACTCCTCTAATTATCATGTAACTTTGCCCTTTTTATAAATCAATTAACAAACAATGGTTATCTCTGAACCGTGGAGTATCTAACACTAAGCCAATGTTCTTCCTAGATTCATTAGCTCCTAACCCTAATCGCATTGATAAAGATTCCTCTTTTATTAAAAACCGATTAGAATTGCATTAACACTCTTGAACCCTCAATTAGATCGAATTATCTAATTTAATCTAATACGGAAAATTCATATTCTCTATCCTTAGATTACTTACGAATTCCTTTATTCATGTAAGATCTATTCAAACAAGAGATTTTCCAATCATCTTCTAAGAAATCAATGCAAATTCAATGTTGGTCATACATCAAGTTAACAAAACACAACGAATAACATGAATAAACTTAGAGATTTCCACTATTCATTAACTATAAAATTAGTCCAACGTTGCATGACAATTAGAGTTCGTAAGGTTCGGGTATGAAATAAACTAGCTACTTATGGTTTTCAAGTTACAATTCAATAATAATAAAAAAAACCCTGTGCATGAACCTTTCGGAAGATGAAGATGAATCCATTGATGTTGCTTTCCTCTTGGAATTCTTCCCAAGCGTTTTTTCTGCCTTTGAATTTTTTTCTATCTCCCTCCAGTGTCCCCCGCCCTTTTGGAAAAATGAGAATATACATATGCATGGAAACTCAAAAATCTCTTGAAACGGCTGACTTTTTTCAAGCACATAGTCTTAACACACGGTTTATACACGGCCGTACCTTTGAATAGTGTCAGTAAAACCCATGCAAATAACACACGGCCGTGTCTCAGACCGTGTACTCAACTGTGTGTGCTTTTGTGGATTTTTCAAGCTCAACATACGGTCGTGCCTTCAACCGTGTGTGCTTCTGTGAGCGTGTTTCCTTGACACATGATCGTGCAATTTAATTACATAGTCGTGCTCTTCCCCCGTTCCTTCCAAAAAGCATTTTTCTTTGTGTTTTCTTATTTGATCTCAATCCAAGTTAATATCTTCTCTCCAAATAATGGTCCTCAGTCTTGAAACTGAAATATTTTTTTTTCTTTTAAGTATAAAAAATTTTCAAAATAACATCAATTTATTACATATACCACTAGAATTCATCAGAAATATAAGTGTTAATTTGTACTTATCAAACTCCCCCACACTTAAGCATTTGCTTGTCCTCAAGCAGAATAAAGCCAAAGAAAAACCAAGGATAAGATTTTCATTAACTCAACAATCAAGAACTTCTTTTCGCATCATTAATTCTCATGATCTACCTCCATACTATGCAATCTTTACTCAATCCTACCATTAGTTGTTTACAAAATACAAATACCAGAATTCTCAAGACTAATCCAAGTGACTTAAACTAGTACTCTCATCATTTAAACATAAATTCCCAAAAGTGAAACCGAACAAAGATCAATACCAGTAAAGTAGAGTATACTTCCCTCTTAGCCACTCCTATAAGTAATGCAATAAAGAGTAAAGGCACATTATATCTACTTATCTCCTGGATTTCCCTTTTCTTTAATCCTTTTAAACAAGATTGGGAGATTTTCCATTTAGTACTTTACTTAGTTAACCGACTCATGTAGCGAACTTTCAATCGATAATTGATCCATGCAAAAAGAGATATAAAATAAGCGTGAATCAATACCGGCAAGTGTACTGGATCAGATCAATCAATATAGTGAGAGAAGAGTGTCGAATCACGAAGATTGATTAAGTAATAGACCTATATATATTTCTACAATTATTTAGGCAATGATATTTGATGAGAATAAAATGTAAATGAATTATACTAAATGTGTAAAAAGAGAATTGTGTTGAAAAAGGATGAATGGATGGTGGGAAAATAGAATCCACCCTAATTTTTACTAATCATATTGCCTTCATGTTATAATAACTTATAGCTATATGGATTTTCACAAGAAATTTGACAAAACCTTAATCCTTTTTCAAGTTTTAAAGTATCAAAACCCCAATTTAATTTAATAGCTCCCACTAAATAAAATCAATGGAGGATTCTAATTTATGATCATAAATTTCCTAATTATATGATTGCCTAATATCTTCAAAATAATTTCTCCTAATCCCTTAGTGAAAAATTAAATAAAAAATATTGCATGAAACACTTAGGTCAATTTCTAATAAAATTCAATAACGTCGCTTCTACATAAATTATTAAATCTTACTTGGGAATTCCTAATAAATCCTAAATTTCTCTTTTGAGTCATTTAAAGTTCTATGCATTGATTTCAATTATAAAATACAATTCATAGTAGAAATTCTCATATGAAAATTCCACATATCTATATGTCCTATAACATGAATAGAACGATCATTTTAGTTGAATTATGGCTTCATCATGTTTCCCAACGAGATGATTTAGAACATTATGGTGTGGATTGCATAAAAACAATTTAAATGAATAGGCACAATGGAATTCATATTGAATAATAAAAATAAACTGATAAATTACATAAAAGAAAATAAAATAAATGAAACAATTGCTATAATCTTCAAGAGTTTGTAGAACTTCAATCTTCCAAAATGATTCCTAGAATTCTTCAATTGAAAGCAAACTTCAACAAGGTAACATTCTTTCTTCAAACTAAAATTTGGAATAACATGAAATGAAAAAGAATTAAAGAGAAGATAAAATCCTAGAAACAAGAATACATCCCATAGGTTCATGTAAGGGGTCTATTTATAGATCCAAAGAGGAGGAGGATAAGGTTGATTTGATGAGGAATTGAGTCAGCAAATCAATCAAGATAAGGTTTTGGAGAGATTTTCGCATGGACATCCTATAAATAGTCAAGGCCAGCGATCTTCAACGTAATTTTCCATTTGCTTCTTCAATTTTGTGAACAACTCCTACAATTAACTTGTATTTTACTTTTAGGTCCTCAAAACCTGAATTTTCACAATAAACACCATTAAGTATCATTTCTTTATATTTTCTTATAATATTGAAATAAATTTAATATAAATCCCAAAAGAAAATATAAGTATAGTGTGATCTTATCAACATCCCCACACTTGACTTTTTGCTTGTCCTCAAGCAAAATAATTGAAATGAATAAGAGAAATCTATCATTGAACTTTTGGTGCCCATTGCTTTAACCATACTAAAACTTGTAACTCGAATAATCTAGTTGAAATTTAGTAGTTAATCTAAATAAAACAGATTTTTAATCCTAGTGTTTAACAATTGAATTCTCCTTCAAAAGAAGAATACTTAGTCCATACGAAAAAACATTCATTTACTTCATTGGTTATTATCAAGTATAATCTCCCTCAATTTTACTTCTCTAAACAAGATAACAAAAAGCGAAAGCATATGGTATCCATTTTTTTCCTAGAATTTCTCCCTCTTCAATTTAGTCTTTATTTCACTTATTGCCCTGTATTCAACATTTTCTTTTTAATTTACCTTAATTGACAGCGGAGTCAGACTTCACTCTTCTGAGGGACCAAAGCTTGCCCATGTCAACTTGGCTTTCATTAAGGTACTAAAATTTTTTACTTTCCGCCCTTCTTGTTATTGTGAGTTCATTGAGTCGGCACATCCCGGGCTCATCACCCAAGTGACTAGGTTTTAAAGGGACCCCTACGAACTCTTCCTCACACTAACATTTAAGATTGGATACTCTTAACTCACTTACTTGAGTCATTGGAGTAAAGGCTCTAATTGCCTTTTTTTTATGAATGAATATTAGTTAAGACCATTTTTATAAGGGATCACTAAGTAAAAGGTTTCCTTTACCTCTTTCACTAGGTGTTAAGGTATTCAAAAAGAAATTTCAAGAGAAATTTATTGATGAGAGCCATGATGGGAGCCAAGCCAGAAGATGGAATGTGGATCCTCTTGAAGTGCCACCTGGACCGATCACAAGAACTCGAGCGAAACGATTCAAGGAAGCACTTAACGGGTTGATAAAGGATGTCCATGAAGCCGGAAAGGATTGGAGCAACCATGAAGCCGGAAAGGATTGGAACAACCATGAGAATGCCCTTACTCTTGTACAAGTCATAATGGATATGGGTTGAAGGGGGTGTGTCTTTACAAGGCACGGCCGTATAGTGAGTCTGGAGGCTCCACAGAAGCATATACGGTCATATACACGATTCAAAGGCACGACCGTGTATGGTGTCAAGAATATCTACAGAAACATACACGGCCGTGTATAACGTCTACATTGGCTACTACGCCGGCTCCAATGCCGCCGGCCTTTAATCCAACGCTACCGGCCTTTAATTCCCTGTTTTGTTATTTTTCCGCAACTTAATGATGTTATGTCATTTTGGGCTTTTATTATTAAGAATTGTAAACCCTACTATAAAGCTTCTAGGGTTGAGAACAGAAATATACAACATACAAGTTTGAATAACACTTTTGAGAGAATTCCTCTCTTGGTTCTTTAAAGAACTTCCCTTGAACTTATCGGATTTTCTTTCGTGGAGTTCATCCCGACTTATCAATCGGTCTTTCATCACGATTGTGGCGTCCACATAATATACCAAGGTTCTTGCCTCACTTATAGGCAACGGGTTGCGGTTTCCACTCGATTGTTTAGCATCTTGGGTAGCAATTCCGAACGTATTGGTATTGGGTTTCGTCACACGTGGGCGTGGTTCATATCAGTTTGGTATCAGAGCCTAGGTTTGTTAAAACATTAGTTCGGTTTGAGGAAGGTAACATCAAAACCCTAACTCCAATCGTTCATATCAATTGTTCATATCAAGTTCATAGTGTTAATTGTCTATTGAAAGTGTAGTGCCCCCTATTCATTGTTGTTACAAAAAAAAAAAATCACGACAAAAAAGAAGAAGAAGAAGGAACATGATCAAGAGCAAAAACAAAGGCAACAAAAAGGAAAGAAAAAGAGGAAAATTTCAAGCCCCTAGAGTCGTTGTGAATTCTACGGAAGGGATTGGTGTAGTGTGGGTAAGTTCCAAGAGAATTGAGAAGAGGAATTGGTGAATTGATATCATCATTGTTTGTGAGAATACACGAGTGACTGTGTGATATCATCCTTGAGTGAAATACTTAAGGGAGTGTATCGTGAGGCTTAATCATATATATTTGTGTTAGTACTAACCTTTTTTCTGCAGGAACTATGTCGAGGCAACATTCTCCTGAAGGTGAGAGGGGAAGGTTTGATGCTAGGTTAGTGATTGAGGCGTTGAGGGGTGAGATGAAGAGGATGTTTCAGGAGGGCATGGAACAAATTCATGAGACGGTAGAACAAAAACTAGAGCAATCTAAAAACGTCTTCTAAGGGCGTAAGAGGGAGAGTTGTTCTAAGAGAGTGCAACGGGGTGGAGATGAAATGTCTGATGATGAATTTGATGAACCTTCTATCGGGAGTTATAGAGGTTATAGTGGTAGGAATAGAGGAACTAGGGATTGGGAAGATAGAGGAGATAGGAATAGAGAGGATAATCAATTGAGTAGTATAAAGATGAAGATTCCTCCTTTCTAAGGGAAGAATGATCCCGAGGCGTACTTAGAGTGGGAGAAGAAGGTAGAGATGGTGTTTGATTATCACAATTATAGTGGGAGAAAGAAAGTGAAGCTTGCTGCCATTGAATTTTCGGATTATGCCATAGTGTGGTGGGATCAACTGATGTTGAATAGAAGAAGGAATGGCGAACCACCTATTGAGTCTTGGGAAGAGATGAAGAGGGTGATGAAGAAGCGGTTTATGCCTGCATATTACTATCATGAATTACATAACAAATTGCAAACTCTTAAGCAGGGAAGCCAAAGTGTGGATGAGTATTTCAAGGAGATGGAGGTTACTATGATTAGGGTGAATATAGAGGAGGATAGAGAGGCTACCATGGCTAGGTTTCTTACTGGATTGAATAGAGAAATTCAAAATGTCGTAGAACTGCAGCATTATGTAGAATTGGAAGATATGGTTCATATGGCTATAAAGGTTGAGAACCAACACAGGAGGAAAGGTAGTAGTACTACATGGTTTCAATAGGGTGCTGGTTCATCCACTTGGAAGACTAACCAATGGAAGAAGGAAGAAAAGCTTTTACCTACCAAACCAAAATGAGAGTAGAGGCAAGCAGGTTCTACTCCTGGTAACCAAGGTAAACCTGATTCTTCTACTCCTAGAAATCGTGACATTCGATGTTTTAAATGCCAAGGCAGAGGCCATATTGCTAGTTAATGTCCGAATAGGCGTGTTATGATTTTGCGTGATGATGGTGAGTATGAGATTGAGGGGGATAGTGAAGAGGATAATATGCCTCAATTAGATGACGCTAGTGATGATGAGGAGCCTGCAGTAGGGAAGTTAGTGGCAGTAGTGAAGCGAGCTTTGAATGTGCAAGTGAAGGAAGAAGAGGAGGTGCAACGAGAGAATATCTTTCATACTAGATGTTATCTAGGTGATCATATGATGTGCCTAAAACCAAGTTTAAGCACACAAAAACCAAGATTGAAAGACACTTAGACAATGTCATTCAAACTAGCTTCAATCTCATGAACATTAGCATCAAATCTCAACGCTTTTGAACCAATTCGACAACAATGATGTGTTCAATCTTGAATCCAAATATGATATAGCTCTGATACCAAAAAGATGATGTGCCTAATTCCACTAAGAAGCACAATCAAAAGACTTAAGAAAAACAATCTCAAGTCAAGGCAAAATCGAATCCACAAAGGGCAATTTCCACGTGAACCCTAAAGAAGATATGATCAAATCCAAATATCCAAAGATGTAATTATAATACCACAATCATAATATCTTCTAACAACACCCTAATCTCATGTAAACCACGCAAATAATCCACAAAATGACAAAGAAATCCTTAAGTATAAGAATCCCTTTCCAATTGAAAAGAACACGTTTTCAAGTGTAGTTTTCAATGATGATTCGAATCAATTTGATAAATACTTCAAATAAGCACAAGAATTCGTAAATAACAATAAGTATTTCTAATCAAGAACTATCTCAATTCAACCCTAGATATGACACACTAGAGAAGCAAAGAAATCACAACAAAATGAAATTGATATAACTCACAATTTCAAGATGTTGCACTCGCCACAATTTCAACTTCTTGGGATTGAAATTGATAAGAGAATTTAGAATTAGGAAAACCCTAAGCCCTCTCACGAAATGTGAAGTGTTTGTTCTGCAAAATTGATAAAACTCCTCAAACCCTCTCTTAAGAAAGTATTTATACTTGCTACTCCTAGGGTTAAAAAGTGCTCAAAATTACAAGTTTGTCACTTTTAAGGTAGCTAACCCTAAATGAAAATTACAAGGAAATAAAAGTGTCCCTAAACCAAAATACAACCAAAATAGTTCATAAAATATTAAATATATAAAAGAAATGGTCTTCAAGATGCCGGTCTTCTATAAGATCCATCGGCCTAACTCATCGCCGGTTCAGGTCAGTCCATAGATAACCCATAAGCTGAGTCTGAGGGAGTTTGTCTATTGCCCTATAGAATATGATAAGTGTGCCTGTTGGAAAACACAATACAAGAATAATAGAAAAGAGGTTAATATATAAATAATTCTGGGGTCGATCTGCTCAAAATGGGCCCTCAACGTCAAGATTTGAATTTCTTTAGTTCTTGCCCTAATGATAGGTTTTGTCAAATTTTTATTCCTATCATCATATTTGCAGTTTGATCATTGATGGAGGGAGTTGCACTAATGTGGTGAGTACTTTTTTTGTCGAGAGGCTGGGACTCAAGACTACTAAACACCCTAGTCCATATAAATTGTAGTGGCTGAATGATAGTGGCGAGACTAAGGTGAGTAAGCAAGCCTTGATTGCTTTTCGCATTGGTAGGTATGAGGATGAGGTGTTATGCAAAGTAGTGCCGATGCAGGAGTGTCATGTGTTGTTGGGGAGGCTATGGCAGTTTGATAGGAAGTTTGTTCATGATGGCTTTTCTAACAAGTATACGCTTGTTCACCAGGGGAAAAGCTTTAATCTTAAACCCTTAACACCTAAACAGGTGTATGAGGATCAGTTGCAGCTACAACAGTCTTTTGCAAAATATAAGGTGAGTGAAAAATAGAGGGAGAGTGAGAGAACAAAAGACAGCGAGAAAGAAAAGGAACACAAAAGTCGATATCAAAAGGAAAAAGAGAGGAAGGCTGGAATGAGTGTGAGAGACCAAGTTGAGGGGCGATCAAATTTTGGTGGTGAGTGAAAAGGAGAGTGCAGCCTTGCAAAAGGAGAGTTGTGTGGCAAGAGCGAGTGTAGTGATGAAGCAACCTATGTTGTTACTGGTTTTTAAGGAAACTTGTTTAAATACTAACGAACTTTTTAACTCTTTGCCTAGTGTGGTTGTGTCTATTGTGCAGGACTTTGAAGATGTCTTCCCTGAGGAGATTCCAAAGGGTTTACCACCTATTCGTGGTATTGAGCACTAGATTGATCTTGTACCCGGAGCATCTATTCCAAACAAACTAGCTTATAGGAGCTACCCAGAGGAGACAAGGGAACTCCAAAGGCAGGTCAATGAATTAATGGAGAAGGGGTACGTGAGAGAAAGCATGAGTCCATGTGCAGTGCCTGTGATTTTGGTGGCTAAGAAGGATGGGTCATGGAGAATGTGTGTTGACTGCCGCGCCATCAACAACATCACGGTAAAGTATTGTCATCCCATTCCTCGCTTAGATGACATGTTAGATGAGTTACATGGGTCTAGTGTCTTTTCCAAAATTGATCTGAAAAGCGGATATCACCAAATTAGAATGAAAGAAGGTGATGAATGGAAAACCGCATTTAAGACAAAATATGGATTGTATGAGTGGTTAGTAATGCCTTTCGGTTTAACTAACGCTCTTAGTACTTTTATGAGACTTATGAACCATGTTTTGAGGGCTTTTATTAGCAAATTTGTGGTTGTCTATTTTGATGATATCCTCATTTATAGCAAGAGTTTGGAAGACCATATATCTCACTTGAGGGATGTTTTAGAAGTGCTTCGAAAGGAGCAATTATATGCTAACCTCAAAAAGTGCACTTTTTGCACAGACAAACATGTGTTTCTTGGTTTTGTTGTTAGTGCACAGGGAATACAGGTTGATGAAGAAAAGATTCGTGCAATCCAAGAATGGCCTAGTCTAACCAATGTAAGTAATGTGCGAAGTTTCCATGGACTAGCGAGCTTTTACAGGAGGTTTGTGAAGGATTTCAGCACCATTGCAGCACCACTTATTGAGGTAATTAAAAAGAACGTGGGGTTCAGATGGGAAGAGCATCAAGAGAAGGCCTTTCAGACGCTTAAACATAAGCTGACTCAGGCGCCATTACTTGCTTTACCTAACTTTGCTAAAACGTTTGAAATTGAGTGTGATGCTTTAGGATTAGGTATTGGAGCAGTGCTTATGCAGGAGCGAAGACTAATTGCATTCTTTAGCGAGAAGCTAAGTGGGGCAACCTTGAACTACCTTACTTACGACAAGGAGTTATATGCATTGGTTCGAGCCTTGGAGACGTGGCAACACTACCTGTGGCCAAAAGAGTTCGTGATCCACACTGATCATGAATCTTTGAAGTACTTGAAGGGGCAACATAAGCTGAACAAGAGGCATGCTCGTTAGGTGGAGTTCATCGAAACATTTCCATATGTCATCCACTACAAGCAAGGTAAAGAGAATGTCGTGGCTGATGCACTTTCTATAAGGTATACTCTTATTTCTACTCTTAGTTCTAGACTGCTTGGTTTTGAGCACATTAAGGAATTATATGCTGCTGATCGAGATTTTTGTGAGGAGTATGTGCATTGTGAGAAGAGTGGGCATGGTAAATTTTATAAACATGAAGGATTCTTGTTTAGGGAGGGTAAACTGTGCATTTCAATTTGTTCTTTAAGAGAATTACTCGTGAGGGAGTCTCATGGAGGAGGTTTAATGGGACACTTTGGAGTAGTTAAAACCTTAGGGGTATTGTAGGAACACTTCTATTAGCCTCACATGAAATGAGATGTTGAAAGGATTTGTGAGCGATGTGTCACGTGTAAGCAAGCAAAATCTAGGGTCTAACCTCAAGGGCTTTACACCCCACTTCCCATTCCTCATGAGCCTTGGGTAGATATTTCTATGGATTTTGTATTAGGTTTACCCAGGTCAAGACATGGTCAAGATTCTATTTTTGTAGTTGTTGATAGATTCTCTAAAATGGCACATTTCATTCCTTGTCACAAAACGGATGATGCTTATAATATTGCTAATTTATTCTTTAGGGAAGTTGTGCGATTGCATGGTATGCCTATAACAATTGTATCAGATAGGGATGCTAAGTTCTTGAGCTACTTTTGGAAGACCTTGTGGGCTAAGTTAGGAACTAAGTTATTGTTTTCTACTACTTGTCATCTACAGACTGATGGTCAAACTGAGGTAGTAAATCAAACTTTATCTACCTTGTTGCGGGTTGTAATTAAAAAGAATATTAAAAGTTAGGAGGATTGTTTGCCGCATGTTGAATTTGCTTATAACCGTACAGTGCATTCTGCTACTAAATTTACTCCTTTTGAGATTGTGTATGGTTTTAATCCACTAACTCCTTTGGATTTGTCACCTTTGCTTGTTTCTGAGTATGTTAATTTAGATGGCAAGAAGAAGGCCGAATTTGTTAAACAGATCCATGAGAAGGCAAGGCTAAACATTGAGCGAAGAACAGAGCAGTATGTGAAACAAGCTAACAAGGGTCGTCGACAAGCTGTTTTTGAACCTGGAGATTGGGTTTAGGTTCATATGTGCAAAGAGCGGTATCCCGTGCAGCGTCGATCTAAACTACTTCCTAGAGGCGATAGACCATTTCAAGTTCTTGAGCGCATCAACGATAATGCATACAAGATAGATTTGCCTGGTGAGTATCAGGTAAGTGCCACATTTAATGTTACTGATCTGAGTCTTTTTGATGTAGGTGATGATTTGGGGAAAAATCCTTTTCAAGAGGAGGAGAATGATGAGATCCATGATGAGAGTCGAGTCGAAAGAAGGAATGTGGATCCTCTTGAAGTGCCGCATGGACCGATCACAAGAAGTCGAGCGAAACGACTCAAGGAAGCACTTAACGGGTTGCTAAAGGATGTTCATGAAGCTGGAAAGGATTGGAGCAATTATGAAGTTGGAACGGATTGGAACAACCATGGGAAGACCCTTGCTCTTGTACAAGTCACACCGGACATGGGATGAAGAGGGCGTGTATTTTCAAGGCACGGCCGTGTAAGAATCTCAAGATTGCACAGAATCATACATGGCCAGACACACGGCTAAAAGGCACGGCCGTGTATGCAGTCAAGCACATCCACAGAAAGATACACGTCTAGAAGTACACGGTCGTGTATCTCTTCAAGGCTGGCTTATGGCCGCCGGCCTTCATTCCAATGCTGTCGGCCTTCATGTTTACACCGCCGGCTTTCTTGTTCTGTTTTCATGTTTTTACGCAACTTATCTAAGTTATGTCGTTTTGGGCTTTAATGTTACGCATTGTAAACCCTAATATAAGCTCCTAAGGTTAGAATACAGAGATAGAACATACATCTTAGAACATTAAACATCTTTGAGAGGCTCCTCTCTTGGTTCTTCAAGAACTAACTAGAACTTATCGAATTAATTTCCGTAGCGTTCATCCCGACTTATCAATCGGTCTTTCATCCTAATTGTGGAGTCTTCACATTATACCAAGGTTCTTGTCTCGCTTATAGACAACGTGATACGAACCACGCCAACCCGTGACGAAACCCAATACCAATACGTTTGGAAATTCGTTACCTAAGACGCCCAAACACCTAAAGTGGAAACCGCGACCCGTTGTCTATAAGCGAGACAAGAACCTTGGTATAATGAGAAGACGCCACAATCGGGGATGAAAGACCGATTGATAAGTCGGGATGAATGCCACGGAAATCAATCCAATAAGTTCAAATTAGTTCTTGAAGAACCAAGAGAGGTGCCTCTCAAAAGTGTTTAATGTTCAAAGATGTATATTCTTAGTTGTTCTAAACCCTAGGAGCTTTTATACTAGGGTTACAATTCGTGAAAAACAAGTCCAAAATGACGTAGCTTAGATAAGTTGCGTAAAAACACGAAAACAGAACAAGCTGGCCGGCAGGGGATACACGGCCGTGTACACGACCGTGTACTTTGGCCTTGTACTTTTCTGTGCACATTCCGGTCACATACACGACCGTGTACTTCTGGTCGTGTATCTTTCTGTGGATTTGCCTGTCTCCATATACGGCCGTGCCTTTTAGCCATGTATCTAGCCGTATATGATTCTATGCAATCTTTAAATTCCTATACGGCCGTGCCTTGAACATACACGCCCTCTTCAACCCGTGTCCGGTGTGACTTGTATAAAAGCAAGGGTCTTCCCATGGTTGTTCCAATCCGTTCCAACTTCATGATTGCTCCAATCCTTTCCGGCTTCATGGACAGCCTTTATCAACCCATTAAGTGCTTCCTTGAATCGTTTCGCTTGATTTCTTGTGATCGGTCCAGGCGGCACTTCAAGAGGATCCACATTTCTTCTTCCGGCGTTGGCTATCATCATGGATCTCATCATTCCCCTCCTCTTGAAAAGGATTTGTCCTCAAATCATTCCCTGCATCAAATGGACTCAGATCAGTGACATAAAATGTGACACTTACTGGATACTCACCTGGTAAATTTTTCTTGTAGGCATTATCATTGATTTTCTCAAGCATCGGAAATGGACCGTCTCCCCTAGGGTTCAACTTGGATCTCCTTTGCAATGGAAAACTCTCCTTGCGAAAATTCACCCAAACCCAATCTCCAGGCTGAAAAATCTTGGGTCTCCTGTCCTTGTTCACCCTTGAAGCGACCCTGGCATTTTGTTTTACAATCTTAATCTTTACCTGTGTATGTAGCTTTCTCACGAAATCTACCTTAGAATCAGCATCAAAACTCACAGACTTGTTAAGTGGCAATGGCAATAAATAAATAGGAACCAATGGGTTAAAACCATACACAATCTCAAATGGTGAACAATGAGTAGTGCTATATAAAACCCTGTTATATGCAAACTCCACAAATGGTAGACAATCCTTCCAAGTCCTAATGTTCTTCTCTATGATTGCCCCTAACAATTGAATTAAAGTCCTATTAACCCCATCGATTTGCCTATCAATTTGTGGGTGACAGATAGTTGAAAACATTTGTTTAGTTCCCAACTTTTCCCACAATACTCTCCAAAAATGACTAAAAAATTTCTCATCTCGATCACTAACAATGCTTCTAAGTATACCATGCAGACGCACTACCTTTCTAAAGAACAAATCAACAATGTGTATAGCATCATCAGTTTTATGACAAGGAATGAAATGAACCATTTTAAAAATCCTATCCACAACCACAAAATTAGAATCTCGACCATGCCTAGGCCTAGATAATCCTAACCCAATAAAAATCCTATCCACAACCACAAAATTAGAATCTCGACCATGCCTAGGCCTAGATAATCCTAACACAAAATCTATGGAAATGTTTATCCATGGCTCACGAGGAATGACACTATACTCATATAACCAATCTAAGAAGTCATCTAAACAAGGAATGGGATGACGATACTTTACTGTAAGGTTGTTGATGGCGCGGTAGTCAACAAACCCACTCTCCATGTCCCATCCTTCTTGGGCACTAAAATCACAGGCACTGCACATGGACTCATGCCTTCTCTTACGTATCCCTTCTCCATTAACTCATCTACCTACCTTTGGAGTTCCTTCGGAAAGACATTTTCAAAATCCCGCACAAGAGACACAACCACACTAAGGAAAGCATTAGATAATTCGTTAGTAGTCAAACATGTTTCTTTAAAAACCAGCAACAACATAGGTTTCTTCATCACTAACGCTCTCCTCACTACACTCGCTCTTGCCACACAACTCTCCTTTTGCAAGGCTGCCCTCTCCTTTTCACTCACCACCAAAGTTGATTCCCTTTCAACTTGGTCTCTCACACTCTTTCCAGCCTTCCTCTCTTTTTTCCTTTTAATCTTAACTTTTATATTCCTTTTCTTTCTCATTGTCTTTTGCTCTCTCACTCTCACTCTGCTTTTCACTCACCTTGTGTTTTGTAAACGACTGTTGTAGCTGCAACTGATCCTCATACACTTGTTTGGGTGTTAACGGTTTAAGATTAAAGCTTTTCCCCTGGTGAACAAGCGTATACTTGTTAGAAAAGCCATCATGAACATCCTTCCTGTTAAATTGCCATGGCCTCCCCAACAACACATGATATGCTTGCATTAGCACTACATCACATAACACCTCATCCTCATACCTACCAATGCGGAAACCAATCAATGCTTGCTTACTCACCTTAGTCTCTCCACTATCATTCAACCACTGCAATTTATATGGACTAGGGTGTCTAACAGTTTTGAGCCCCAGCCTCTCAATAATAAAATTACTCACTACATTGGTGCAACTCCCTCCATCAATGATCAAACTACAAATGTGATCTCCTAGATAACATCTAGTATGAAATATATTCTCTCTTTGCACCTCTTCTTCTTCCTTCACCTGCACATTCAACGCTTGCTTCACTACTGCCACTAGCCTTCCCATTACAGGCTCCTCATCATCACTAGCATCCTCTAATGGAGGCATATCATCTTCTTCACTATCCCCCTCAGTCTCATACTCTCCATCATCACGCAAAATCATCACACGCCTATTTGGACATTGACTAGCAATATGGCCTCTACATTGGCATTTAAAACATCTAATGTTATGATTTCTAGAAGTAGAAGAATCAGGGTTACCTTGGTTACCAGGGGTAGAACCCGCTTGCCTCAGCTCCCCTTTTGGTTTGGTAGGTAAAGGCTTTTCTTCCTTCTTCCATCGATTAGTCTTCCAAGTGGATGACCCATTACCCTATTGAAACTATACATTACTACTACCCTTCCGCTTATGTTGGTTCTCAACCTTTATAGCCATGTGAACCATATCCTCCAATTCTACATAATGCTGCAATTCAACCACATTTTGGATTTCTCTATTCAACCCAGCAAGAATCCTAGCCATTGTAGCCTCTCTATCCTCCTCTACATTTGCCCTAATCATAGTAACCTCCATCTCCTTGAAATACTCATCTACACTTCGGCTTCCCTGCCTAGAGTTTGCAACTTGTTGTGCAATTCACGATAGTAATACGCAGGCACAAACCGCTTCTTCATCACTCTTTTCATCTCTTCCCAAGACTCAATAGGTGGCTTGCCACTCCTTCTCCTATTCAACATTAGTTGATCCTACCACACTATAGCATAATCCGAAAACTCAATGGCAGAAAGTTTTACTTTCTTTCTCCCACTATAGTTGTGACAATCAAACACCATCTCTACCTTTTTCTCCCACTCTAAGTACGCCTCGGGATCATTCTTTCCTTGGAAAGGAGGAATCTTCATCTTTATGCTACTCAATTGATCATCCTCTCTATTCCTATCTCCACTATCTTCCCAATCCCTAGTTCCTCTATTCCGACCACTATATCCTCTATAACTCCCGATAGAAGGCTTATCAAAGTCATCATCTGACATTTCATCTCCACCCTTCGGTACTCTCCTAGAACGACTCTCCCTCTTACGCCCTTGGAATACATTTGTGGATTGCTCTAATCTTTGCTCTACCGTCTCATGAATTTGTTCCATTCGCTCTTGGAACATCCTCTTCATCTCACCCCTCAACGCCTCAATGACTAACCTAGCATCAAACCTTCCCCTCTCACCTTCCGGAGAATGTTGCCTCGACATAGTTCCTGCAGAAAAGATTAGTACTAACACAAATATATATATAAATTAAACCTCACGATACACTCCCTTACGTGTTTCGCTTAAATGATGATATCACACAGTCACTCGTGTATTCTCACAAACAACGATGATACCAACTCGCCAATTTCCTCGTCTCAATTCTCTTGGAACTAACCCGAACTACACCAATTTCCTTCCGTAGAATTCAAAACAACTCTAAGGTTCGTAAATTTTCCTCTATTTTTCTATCCGATTTTTTTTTTTGTCTTGGTTGTTTCTCTTGATCACGTTTTTCTTTTCTTTTCTTTTCTCTTCTTTTTTTTTTTGGTCGTGATTTTTACTCTTTTTTTTTTTTTAACAATCGCTTAGTCGATATTGCACTATCAAAAGACAATCAATACTACGAAATTGAATACGATAATTGATATGAACGATTGGAGTTAGGGTTTTTGATATTACCTTCCTCAACCGAACTTGATGTTTTGACAAACCTAAGCTCTGATACCAAACTGATACGAAACACGCCAAGCCGTGACGAAACCCAATACCAATACGTTTGGAAATTCGTTACCTAAGACGCCTAAACACTTAAAGTGGAAATCGTGACCCGTTGTCTATAAGCGAGACAAGAACCTTGGTATAATGTGAAGACGCTACAATCGGGGATGAAAGACCAATTGATAAGTCGGGATGAACGCCACGGAAATCAATCCGATAAGTTCAAATTAGTTCTTGAAGAACCAAGAGAGGTGCCTCTCAAAAGTGTTTAATGTTCAAAGATGTATATTCTTAGTTGTTCTAAACCCTAGGAGCTTTTATACTAGGGTTACAATTCGTGAAAAACAAGTCCAAAACGACGTAGCTTAGATAAGTTGCGTAAAAACACGAAAACAGAACAAGCTGGCCGGCAGGGGATACACGGCCGTGTACACGATCGTGTACTTTGGCCGTGTACTTTTCTGTGCACATTTCGGTCACATACACGACCGTGTACTTCTGGTCGTGTATCTTTCTGTGGATTTGCCTGTCTCCATACACGGCCGTGCCTTTTAGCCATGTATCTAGCCATGTATGATTCTGTGCAATCTTGGAATTCCTACACGGCCGTGCCTTGAACATACACGCCCTCTTTAACCCGTGTCCGGTGTGACTTGTATAAAAGCAAGGGTCTTCCCATGGTTGTTCCAATCCATTCCAACTTCATGATTGCTCCAATCCTTTCCAGCTTCATGGACAACCTTTATCAACCCATTAAGTGCTTCCTTAAATCGTTTCGCTTGATTTCTTGTGATCGGTCCAGGTGGCACTTCAAGAGGATCCACATTTCTTCTTTCGGCTTGGCTCTCATCATGGATCTCATCACAACGGGTCGCGGTTTCCCACTTTAGGTGTTTAGGCGTCTTAGGTAACAAATTTTCGAACGTATTAGTATTTGGTTTCGTCACAGGTTGGCGTGGTTCGTATCAACAACCATGAGAATGCCCTTGCTCTTGTACAAGTCATAACGGATACGGGTAGAAGGGGGCGTGTCTTTACAAGGTACTGCCGTGTAGTGAGTCTGGAGGCTCCACAGAAACATACACGGTTCAAAGGCACGGCCGTGTATGGTGTCAAGAATATCTACAGAAACATATACGGCTAGAAAGGCACGGTCGTGTATAACGTCTACGCCGGCTACTACGCCGGCTCCAATGCCGTCGGCCTTTAATTCCCTGTTTTGTTATTTTTCCGCAACTTAACGATGTTATGTCATTTTAGGCTTTTATTATTACGAATTGTAAACCCTACTATGAAGCTTCTAGGGTTGAGAACAAAAATATACAACATACAAGTTTGAATAACACTTTTGAGAGAATTCCTCTCTTGGTTCTTTAAAGAACTTCTCTTGAACTTATCGGATTTTGTTCCGTGGCGTTCATCCCGACTTATCAATCGGTCTTTCATCCCGATTGTGGCGTCCACATAATATACTAAGGTTCTTGCCTCACTTATAGGCAACGGGTCGCGGTTTCCACTCGATTGTTTGGCATCTTGGGTAGCAATTCCAAACGTATTAGTATTGGGTTTCGTCACACGTGGGCGTGGTTCGTATCATTTATCCTAACTAATTTTTCCATGAAGTAAACTAGCTTATTTTTTCAACTTAAGGACTCAAAAATTAATTTTTTTTTTTTAAATCTCAACTTCAAAAGCTAAACATAGGGTAAATCCGTTCTCTAGAGACTTTACTATTAAATTTTAACTATGTAAACCAGTCACAACAGTTGGTGAGTGGGGCACCAATCTAAGTAAATTTCAAGATTTTACTGATGATAAACACTTAAGGACATAAAGAAAGCATGGGAATTGCAAGATCATGATGTGTGCAATCAATCATTACACTTCTACATTTATAATCCCTTCCCCACACTTCAATTGGACTATGTCCTCATTGTTCCTATAATAGCACAAACTTAGGGAAAAGAATATCAATGCAAACAAATTTGAAAAACTGGTACTTCCCTAGTGTTAAGTTTTTCATCAGCAAGAAAATTCCTCCAAAATGTCTGTCATCCTTAAGGGTCTTTTGCTTCTTCCTCCTAGGCTGGAACTTTTTGGGTGGCATTCTTGGAGTATCTTGAATGCAAGAGGAGAGTAAGTAAGAGACTGAAGAAGAAATAGTTTAAAGAGGGAGAAGAAATGTGAGAGAGAGGGAGAGCAGTTGTGAGAAAATAATTGAGTAAGAGAGAGAAATAAGTGAGCAAATGAGAGAGAGAAGGGTCGGCTAACATTTAAAAACCAGATAAAGGCCGACACCCTGTACATGTACATTGCCGGCCTTGAATTTGATTTTTTTTTTTTTTACTTTTTTTTACATATATCATCAGAAATAAAACACTAGTGTATACAAATATTGAGCATGGGATGCCTCCTATGAAGCGCTTAGTTTATAGTCACTAGCCCGACTTTTCCAGTTCATGTCCTCAAATCTCCTAAATCCACAGCTGTGGCATCTCTATCAACATTTTCCCTTTCATAGTAATGTTTAAGAAGATAACTGTTTACTTTGAAAGTATGGTTGTCTTTTGCCTTCAACTCAACTGCACCATAAGGAAACACATTAACAATTTCAAAGGGTCCAGACCATCGTGACTTCAATTTACCTGGGAACAGC
Organism: Laguncularia racemosa; assembly: GCA_037954665.1. Taxonomy (NCBI): domain Eukaryota; kingdom Viridiplantae; phylum Streptophyta; class Magnoliopsida; order Myrtales; family Combretaceae; genus Laguncularia; species Laguncularia racemosa. The sequence continues at coordinate 247,997 of JBBMOL010000278.1, forward strand.
TTCAAGCGGGAGTTTTATAGTAAGACCTTCTGACCAGGGAAGAATTTTCGCCTCACAATGTTCTTATCATGCCATCGCTTTGTTCGTTCTTTGTAAATTTTGGCATTTTCATTTGCTTCTTCTCTCATTTCAGCCATCTGATTTAGTTGAAGCAATCTTTTTTACCTGTAGCTTCCTCATCAAAGTTAAGGTATATTAATAGCCTAGTATGCCTTGTGCTCGAGTTCTACTGGTAAGTGACACGATTTACCAAAAACAATCTTATAGGGGACATTCCTATAGGGGTTTTAAACACTGTTCTATAAGCCCATAATGTATCATTGATTTTTAAAGACCAATCTTTCCTGGATGCATTGACAGTCTTCTTTAGAATTCGCTTAATTTCCTGATTCGATACCTCAACTTGTCCACATGTTTGTGGATGATAAGGGGTGGCAATTTTGTGAGTAACTCCATATTTTAATGACAAATTCTCAAATTGCCTGTTACAAAAATGTGTTCCCCCATCACTTATTATAGATTTAGGTACCCCAAATCTTGAAAATATATTCTTTTTCAAAAATTTAATAACAACCCTACTGTCATTAGTTTGTAGAGCAACTGCCTCTACCCATTTTGAAACATAATCAATAGCTAAAAGAATGTATTTGTTTGAAAAAGATGATGGAAAAGGACCCATAAAGTCGATTCCCCAAACGTCAAAAAGCTCAATTACAAGTATATTGTTTTGTGGGAATTCGTGTCTTCTAGAAATGCTACCAGTCCTTTAACATTGAGCACAAGACATGATGTAGATCCTACAATCACTGAACAACTTGGGCCAATAAAATCCACATGATAAAATTTTAGCTGCCGTTCTTTCTACACCAAAGTGGCCTCCTGCCTCCTTACAATGACAATGCTCTATAATGCTAAACTGTTCACTTTTAGGCATGTACCGTCTAATTATTTGGTCAGCACAATTTTTAAAGAGATATGGTTCATCCCAAAAATAAAACTTCACATCATGTAAAAATTTCTTTTTTCTGTTGGTAAGATAGACCATATAGAGTGATTTTGCTAACCAAATAATTAATGATATCAGCATACCAAGGAAATCCTTTGACTTCTACTGCATGCAATTGTTCATCAGAGAACTTTTCATTAATAGGTGAATCAAAACAATTAGATTCCAAACGAGATAAATGATCAGCCACCACATTTTCAATTCCCTTCTTATCTTTAATTTCCAAGTTAAATTCTTGCAGTAGTAGAATCCATCGAATTAACTAAGGTTTAGCATCATTTTTAGCAAATAAATACTTAAGGGTAGCATGGTCAGTATATACTATGATTTTAAAACCTATCAGATAAGGCTGAAATTTATCGCATGCAAATATGACTGCTAAAAGTTCTTTTTCAGTTGTGGCATAATTCCTTTGGGCCTCATTTAAGGTTCTACTTGCATAGTATATTACATGAAATGACTTATCTTTCCTTTGCCCAAGTACCGCTCCTACAGCATAGTTGCTGGCATCGCACATCAACTCGAATGGAAGCTCCCAATCAGGTGCAACAATCACTGGTGCAGTAGTGAGCTTCTCCTTCAATAGATTGAATGCCTACAAACAATTGTCATCAAAGACAAAGGCATAATCTTTTTCTAATAAATTACAAAGAGGTCTTGAGATTTTAGAAAAGTCCATGATAAATCTCCTGTAAAAGCCAGCATGTCCCAAGAAGCTTCTGATTCCTTTCACTGTAGTAGGTGGTAGTAGCTTCTCTATCACCTCTACTTTTGCCCTGTCAACCTCAATTCCCTACTTAGATACTTTGTGCCCTAAGACTATTCCCTCTCTTACCATGAAATGGCATTTTTTCCAGTTAAGAAGTAGATTAGTTTCCTTGCATCTCTTAAGCACACATCCTAAATTTGTCAGACATGTTTCGAATGACTTCCTAAAAACAGAAAAATCATCCATGAATATTTCAATAAAATTTCCTAACATGTCAGAGAATATGGACATCATGCATCTTTGAAATGTAACGGGTGCATTACAAAGACCAAAGGGCATTCTCCTAAAGGAAAGTGTGCCATAAAGACAAGTAAAGGTGGTTTTCTCCTAGTCCTCGGGTGCTATATGGATTTGATTGTAACCAGAGTAACCATCTAAAAAGCAATAATAATCATTCCTTGCAAGTTTTTCTAATATCTGATCTATGAAAGGGAGGGGGAAATGATCTTTGCGGGTAGCATCATTTAGTTTCCTATAGTCTATACAGACTCTCCAACCAGTATAGTGCGAGTGGGAATTAATTCATTAGCCTCATTTTTTACTACAGTCATACCACCTTTTTTTGGTACGACTTGGATAGGACTAACCTATTTACTGTCAGAAATTAGAAAAATAATGCCTGCATCTAACAATTTAAGCACTTCTTTTTTTACAACTTCCTTAAGAGTTGGGTTAAGTCATCTTTGTGGTTATACTGTAGGTTTGCACTCAGCCTCAAGAAATATCCTATGAGTACAAATTGAAGGGCTAATTCCCTTAATATTAGCAATGGTCCAACTGATGGCTTCCTTATGCTCTCTTAAAACATCCAAAAGTTATTGCTCTTGATCACCTGTCAAAGAAGAAGAAATGATTATTGGCAAAGCATTATCTATTCCAAGATATGCATATTTTAAATGACTAGGTAATGGTTTAAGCTAAAGCACCGGGGCTTGTGTCAATGATGGGACTAGCTTCTTCTCACTTGTTCCTAGCTCCTCATAATAGTGAGCTCGAACTTCTAATGCTTCTTCTACACATTCTTCAATTGGTTCTTCATCATCACTCCATTCGACTATATCCTTGAGAATTGATTCTATTGTCTCCATACCTGCATTCTCTTCAATATTCTCATAGGAAACTTCAACAATAACATCAATGGTGTAACAAGACTTACAATCATCAAATTTCCTAATGGTCTCATAAACATTAAAAGTAACTTCTTCATCCATAACTCTCAAGGTTAGCTTACCTTGTTCCACATCTATCAATGCCTTACCTGTTGCAAGGAATGGTCTTCCTAAGATCATGGGTACCTCTTTATCTTCTTCCATTTCCAGGACTATAAAGTCAACTGGAAAGATGAATTTGTCCACTTTTACTAGGACATTCTCCACTATACCCTTTGGGTACTTGACACTTCTATCAGCAAGTTGTAGGGTGACATGCGTCTCTTTACATTCTCCAAGTCCTAGTTTTTTGAAAATGGACAGAGGCATTAAGTTTATACTTGCACTAGAATCTATCAGGACTTTATCAAAATGAAAATTACCAATAGTGCAAGGAATAGTAAAACTTCACTGATCTCTTTGTTTTCTTGGTAGATTGGATACATTATTCTGTAGGATCATAGAACATTCTCTTGTAAGCATTACAGGTTCATTCCCATCTATCTTTCTCTTCTTGGTGAGCAAATCCTTCATGAATCTAGCATATGAAGGCACTTGCTGAAGTGCCTCTGCAAAAGGAATGTTAATTTGCAATTTTTTAAAGACTTCTAAAAATTTAGCAAATTGTGAATCCAATTGTTGTTGCTTCAGCGTTCCTGGGAAAGGAACATGAGGAACATATGATTTCACCTTTGGTGAATTTTTCTTTGGTTCCTCTTCCTTTTGTTTCCCTTTATCTTTCTTTGGGTTAACCTCTTTTTCCTCAAGTTTCTTATCAACTAATTCCTTACCACTTCTTAGCATAATAGCATTTACACCCTTAGGATTCTGCTCAGTATTGCTAGGTAAAGACCCAGATGGTCTATTACTCAATTGTTGAGACATCTGACTAGGCTGATTCTCAAGATTCCCAATGGTAGCTTGTTGATTCTGTAACATTGTGTCAGTCTTTTGCATATAAATTATCACGTGTTCTTCCATTTTAGACTGACTTTGCTGCGAAGAGGTATTATGATTAGAATATAGTTGATGGGGGATATTATGATTAGGACCTTGCTTTTGAAATCCAGGTGGTTTAAGTGCATTGTTATCATTTCTTCATGAGAAATTTGGATGGTTATGCCACCCTGGATTGTAGGTGTTTGAATAAGGTCCTTGATTACCTCTTTGGAAATTGTTGACAAAATTTACTTGCTCTCCATGGGATGAGGAGTGATAAGATCACATTATACTTATATTTTCTTTTGGACTTATATTAAATTTATTTTAATATTATAAGAAAATATAAAGAAATGATACTTAATGGTATTTATTGTGAAAATACAGGTTTTGAGGACCCAAAAGTAAATTACAAGTTAATTGGAGGAGTTTTCCACAAAATTTAAGAAGTGAGCGAAGGATTGCACTGAAGGCCGCCGTCCTTGGGCCGGCCTACATTCAAGGCCGCCGGCCATGAGCCGGCCTTGAGCCGGCCTTTAAACTGGCCTCAAAAAGAAGAAAAGCCGCCGGCCTTTAAGCCGACCTACATTCAAGGCCGCCGGCCTTGAGCCGGCCTTCATTACTCCCCGGATATCCATTGCGAGAATCTCTCCAAAATCGTATCCTAATTAATTTGCTGACTCAAATCCTCATCAGATCAACCTTATCCCCCTCCTCTTTGGATCTATAAATAGACCCCTTGTGTGAACCTTGGAGGCATCATTTCTTTTGTTAAGCATCCTTTCTTTGGTTAAGCATCCTTTCTTTTGTTTAGAATCCTTTTGTTCTTCTTCTTTGTTTTAGCATCATTTGTCTTTCTTTTGAATCATTAGAATTTCCTTAGGTACTTTAGATTTTTCCAAAGTTTAGTTTGAAGGAAGAATGTCATTTTGTTGAAGTTTGCTTTCAATTGAAGAATTCAAGGAGTCATTTTTGAAGATTGAAGCTCTTGAAGATTATAACCATTGTTTCATTTACTTTATTTTCTTTTATGCCATTTATTAGTTGTTTAATATGAATTCCATTGCACCTCTTTATTTCAATTGTTTTTATGCAACTCATACTATAATGTTCTAAATCATCCTTGTGGGAAATTGGATGAAACTCTAGAATGTTAAAAGGATAATTGTAGCCATGTTATGTAATTAGGAATTATTAGGATTATTCATGATTGCAATTCCTTTGATTTCAATTATAATCAGTCTTTGATTATAATTGTTAGAAATCCTTTTGATACGGGAATTGATTAGGATTTGTTAGGAATTCTTAATTAGATTGATTATCAATACGGGAGTTGCGATAATTGGTTTAATTAGAGTTTATGGAGGGCGCAATGCAATGTTTCTTGTTAATTAATCACTAAGGGATTGGGGTTAATTGATTTAGGGCATTAGTTGTTTGTAGCATCGGGAGGTGTATGAACATAATTTTGATTCCTTGGTTAATTGGAGACGCGGAAGCCAACTAATTGATTTAAGGTCAACATCCCTAAAAAGGATTTTCTAAACTCACTTGAATAACCTTATAACCACTAGTTGACATAACTTGGTAGCAATTTGATTAACAAATCTAGGGTGAATTCTAATTTCCCTTGTTCATAATTGATAGATTCATCATAAAATTTTTCTTGTTGCTTTAAGTTAAATTTTTAGATTAGACATTTCAAAACCCCTTTTTAATCACCTAGATATTGATAAGAATTGCCATAGATCTAGTACTCTATTGGTTCCTCGAGGGATCGACAACCTTACTTTTCACCACTTTATTACTTGATACGACCAGTGCACTTGCTGCAATTTACGCTCCCATTATATATATATGTTCTGAGCGTATCAAGTTTTTGGCGCCGCTGCCGGGGAACTAATAGATATTAGATTTTGTAATTCTGTTGGTAATTTAGGCATAATTATTTTGTTATTTAATTTTTCTTATCATTGTGTGATCGTTTTCCATTCTCTTTAAGGGTCTTTTTATGCGCAAGAGTAGAAGTGCTGAACTTCTACCAATTAATCTTGAGATAGAACGCACCTTGCGACAACTTAGAAGAGAGCAGAGAAGAAAGGAAGAAGAGAACATGGTAGATGAGAACAACAATCAGATTCAGGGTGTTGGTAGAGCACTTCGAGAATACACGGTACCTGTTGTTTCAGGTCCTGCAATTAGAAGACCAACAATTCAGGCTAATAATTTCGAGTTAAAACCAGCACTCGTTCAAATGGTTCAATCAAATCAATTTGGAGGATATCCAAATGAGAGTCCTGATGAGCATATTGCAGTATTTCTTCAATATTGTAATATAGTGAAAATAAATAATGTATCTGATGATGTAATTAGGCTACAACTTTTTCCGTTTTCACTTAGAGAAAAAGCTAGGGCCTGGTACAATTCATTGCCACAAGACTCTGTAACCACTTGGGTAGATCTCTCATCTAAATTTTTAAGGAGATTTTTTCCACCAGCTAGAACTGCTAGGTTAAGAAATGACATCACAAACTTCACTAAGTTTAGTGGTGAATCACTTTATGAAGCATGGGAAAGATTCAAGGAGGCAATTAGAAAATGCCCCCATCATGGATTACCAGATAATCTCCTTATTGAGATATTCTATCTCAGTTTAGATGACACATTGAGATCTCTGGTAGATGCTGCTTCTGGTGGTGCATTAATGAGTAAGACATATGATGAGGCTAGTGCTTTGATAGATGAAATGGCCTCTAGTGCACATAATTGGCAACATGAAAGAGGTAAGTCTAGAGTGGCATCTGTCAATGATATGGACACCTTAACAGCTCAGATTTCTGCTCTTACCGCCCAGGTAAGTAAACTCACCTCTGCACCTTCTTTCAATGTTAATCAATTTTCTTGTTGTGAGTTATGCTCAGGACCACACTCAACTCTTGAGTGCCCATCTAGAAACTTTTCCTCCTCATCCCATGGAGAGCAAGTAAATTTTGTCAACAATTTCCAAAGAGGAAATCAAGGACCCTATTCAAACACCTACAATCCAGGGTGGCGTAACCATCCAAATTTCTCATGGAGAAATGATAACAACGCACTTAAACCCCCTGGATTTCAAAAGCAAGGTCCTAATCATAATACTCCCCATCAACAATATCCTAATCATAATACCTCTTCTCAGCAAGGTCAGTCTAAAATGGAAGAACTCATGATAAGTTATATGCAAAAGACTGACACAATGTTGCAAAATCAACAAGCCACCATTAGGAATCTTGAAAATCAGCTTAGTCAAATGTCTCAACAGTTGAGTAATAGACCATCTGGGTCTTTACCTAGCAATACTGAGCAAAATCCTATGGGTGTAAATGCTATTATGTTAAGAAGTGGTAAGGAATTGGTTGATAAGAAACTTGAGGAAGAGGAGGTTAACCTGGGGAAAGATAAAGGGAAACAAAAGGAAGAGGAGCCAAAGCAAAATTCACCAAAAGTGAAAGCATATGTTCCTCCTATTCCTTTCCCAGGAAGGCTGAAGCAACAACAATTGGATTCACAATTTGCTAAATTTTTAGAAGTCTTTAAAAAATTGCAAATTAACATTCCTTTTGCAGAAGCACTTCAGCAGATGCCATCATATGCTAGGTTCATGAAGGATTTACTCACAAAGAAGAGGAAGATTGAAGGGAATGAACCGGTGATGCTTATAGGGGAATGTTCTATGATCTTACAAAAGAATTTATCCAATTTGCCAAGAAAACAAAGAGATCAGGGAAGTTTTACTGTTCCTTGCACTATTGGTAATTTTAATTTTGATAAAGTACTTATAGATTCTGGTGCAAGTATAAATTTAATGCCTCTGTCCATTTTCAAAAAACTAGGACTTGGAGAATGTAAGGAGACGCACGTCACCTTACAACTTGCGGATAGAAGTGTCAAGTACCCAAAGGGTATAGTGGAGAATGTCCTAGTAAAAGTGGACAAATTCATCTTTCTAGTTGACTTTATAGTCTTGGAAATGGAAGAAGATAGAGAGGTACCCATGATCTTAGGAAGACCATTCCTAGCCACAGGTCAAGCTCTAATTGATGTAGGACAAGGTAAGCTCACCCTTAGAGCACTAGATGACCAGGTAACATTTGATATGTATGATCCTGTGTTTTTGTCTAATGAGAAAGCAAGGTATTCTAACATATCTGCTGAGGGTGAAATTACTAACAATGATGTGGAGGAAGATGTAGGGCAAACCACTCTTGAAGCTGTCTTGAATGAGATAGATGATTGGGGGGATGAAGATGAGCAAGAAAACAAAGGTCGTGAACAAGTACCCCACACTGAAAATGTTGTTACTTTTGAGAAGACAGACGACTATGAGAAGCTGCCAGTGCCGACACTAATGCCTATGCAGACACTTGAACCTAATGTCTTTTCTAATCAATTGTTTGATTATAAATGTCTGAATTTAGGAAATCCATGGCCTCACATTAATCAAGCGCCTATGACAAAAGAATTGCAGCAGCAGATTCAAGGCCAGTTGGATGAATATAGGGAAATCCTAGGATGGTCAAGGACAGACATCCAGCAGGTAAGTTTGTTGATATCTACCTACAAAACATTGGTGGAAGCTGAAAAGAAGGGCACCATACCATGGAAGGAAGCTTGGAATCCTAATCTGAAAACGATGGTGTTGAAGGAGTTGTTTAAACTCCTTGATGTAAGCTAACCCTGATAGTCAGGCTGATGACTATAAAACAAGCGCTTCATGGGAGGCAGCCCATGCTTAATAAGTATCTATAATAGTTTCGTTAAAAAAAAAAAAAAAAAAAAAAAAAAAAACTAATTCAAGGCTGGATAAGAGCTGCCGGTGCATTCAAGACACTCCAAGGATGACAGACATTTTAGGAGGAATTTTCTTCCTGATGAACAATTTTATACTAGGGAAGTACCAGTATTTCAATTTCTGCATTGACATTCGTTTCCTTAATTTTGTGATATATTAGGAACAATGAGGACATTGTCCAATTTAAGTGTGGGGAAGGGATTATAAATGTAGAAGTATAATGATTGCACACATCATGAGCTTACAAATCCCATGCTTTATTTATGTCCTTAAGTGTTTTCAATGAAATCCTGAAATTGAATTAGATTGGTGCCCTACTCGCCAATTGTTGTGACTAGTTTACATAGTTAAAATTTAAGAGTAAAATCTCTAGAGAACGGGGTTTACCCTATGTTTAGCCTTTGAACTTGAGATTGAGTCCTTAAGTTGAAAAAACAAGCAAGTTTACTTCAAGGAAAAATTGGTTGGGATAAATCTCTATTGAAATTTCTTTGAGAATACCTTAACACCTAGTGAAAGAGGTAAAAGAAATATTTTACTTAGTGATCCCTTAAAAAAAAAAAAAAAAAAAAAAAAAACAAAAGAGCCTTTACTCCAATAACTCAGGAAAGTGAGTTAAGAGTATCCAATCTTAAATGTTAGTGTGAGGAAGAGTTCGTAGGGGTCCCTTTAAAACCTGGTCACTTAGGCGATGAGCCCAGGATGTGCCGACTCAATGAACTCACAATAACGAGAAGGGCGGAAAGGCAAAAAAAAAAAATTTAGTACCTTAATGAAAGTCAGGTTGACATGGGCGAGCTTTGGTCCCTCAGAAGAGTGAAGTCTCACTCCGCTGCCAATCAAGGCAAATAAAACATAAAAAAAAAAATAAAAAAAAATAAGGGGAGAAATTCTAGGAAAAAATGGATACCATATGCTTTCACTCCTTGTTATCTTGTTTAGAGAAGTAAAATTGAGGGAGATGATACTTGCTAATAACCAATGAAGTTTAAATGAATGTTTTTCCTTATGGACTAAGTATTGTTTTCTATTGTTAAACACTGGGATTAAAAATCTGTTGTATTTAGATTAACTGCTAAATTTCAACTAGATATACTAGTTACAAATTTCAGTATGGTCAGAACAATGGGCACCAGAAGTTCAATGATGGATTTCTCTTGTTTAAATCAATTATTTTGCTTGAGGACAAGCAAAAGTTCAAGTGTGGGGATGTTGATAAGATCACATTATACTTATATTTTCTTTTGGACTTATATTAAATTTATTTTAATATTATAAGAAAATATAAAGAAATGATACTTAATGGTATTTATTGTGAAAATACAGGTTTTGAGGACCCAAAAGTAAATTACAAGTTAATTGGAGGAGTTTTTCACAAAATTTAAGAAGTGAGCGAAGGATTGCACTGAAGGCCGCCGTCCTTGGGCCGGCCTACATTCAAGGCCGCCGGCCTTGAGCCGGCCTTTAAACCGGCCTCAAAAAGAAGAAAAGCCGCCGGCCTTTAAGCCGACCTACATTCAAGGCCGCCGGCCTTGAGCCGGCCTTCATTACTCCCCGGATATCCATTGCGAGAATCTCTCCAAAATCGTATCCTAATTAATTTGCTGACTCAAATCCTCATCAGATCAACCTTATCCCCCTCCTCTTTGGATCTATAAATAGACCCCTTGTGTGAACCTTGGAGGCATCATTTCTTTTGTTAAGCATCCTTTCTTTGGTTAAGCATCCTTTCTTTTGTTTAGAATCCTTTTGTTCTTCTTCTTTGTTTTAGCATCATTTGTCTTTCTTTTGAATCATTAGAATTTCCTTAGGTACTTTAGATTTTTCCAAAGTTTAGTTTGAAGGAAGAATGTCATTTTGTTGAAGTTTGCTTTCAATTGAAGAATTCAAGGAGTCATTTTTGAAGATTGAAGCTCTTGAAGATTATAACCATTGTTTCATTTACTTTATTTTCTTTTATGCCATTTATTAGTTGTTTAATATGAATTCCATTGCACCTCTTTATTTCAATTGTTTTTATGCAACTCATACTATAATGTTCTAAATCATCCTTGTGGGAAATTGGATGAAACTCTAGAATGTTAAAAGGATAATTGTAGCCATGTTATGTAATTAGGAATTATTAGGATTATTCATGATTGCAATTCCTTTGATTTCAATTATAATCAGTTTTTGATTATAATTGTTAGAAATCCTTTTGATACGGGAATTGATTAGGATTTGTTAGGAATTCTTAATTAGATTGATTATCAATACGGGAGTTGCGATAATTGGTTTAATTAGAGTTTATGGAGGGCGCAATGCAATGTTTCTTGTTAATTAATCACTAAGGGATTGGGGTTAATTGATTTAGGGCATTAGTTGTTTGTAGCATCGGGAGGTGTATGAACATAATTTTGATTCCTTGGTTAATTGGAGACGCGGAAGCCAACTAATTGATTTAAGGTCAACATCCCTAAAAAGGATTTTCTAAACTCACTTGAATAACCTTATAACCACTAGTTGACATAACTTGGTAGCAATTTGATTAACAAATCTAGGGTGAATTCTAATTTCCCTTGTTCATAATTGATAGATTCATCATAAAATTTTTCTTGTTGCTTTAAGTTAAATTTTTAGATTAGACATTTCAAAACCCCTTTTTAATCACCTAGATATTGATAAGAATTGCCATAGATCTAGTACTCTATTGGTTCCTCGAGGGATCGACAACCTTACTTTTCACCACTTTATTACTTGATACGACCAGTGCACTTGCTGCAATTTACGCTCCCATTATATATATATGTTCTGAGCGTATCAAGTTTTTGGCGCCGCTGCCGGGAACTAATAGATATTAGATTTTGTAATTCTGTTGGTAATTTAGGCATAATTATTTTGTTATTTAATTTTTCTTATCATTGTGTGATCGTTTTCCATTCTCTTTAAGGGTCTTTTTATGCGCAAGAGTAGAAGTGCTGAACTTCTACCAATTAATCTTGAGATAGAACGCACCTTGCGACAACTTAGAAGAGAGCAGAGAAGAAAGGAAGAAGAGAACATGGCAGATGAGAACAACAATCAGATTCAGGGTGTTGGTAGAGCACTTCGAGAATACACGGTACCTGTTGTTTCAGGTCCTGCAATTAGAAGACCAACAATTCAGGCTAATAATTTCGAGTTAAAACCAGCACTCGTTCAAATGGTTCAATCAAATCAATTTGGAGGATATCCAAATGAGAGTCCTGATGAGCATATTGCAGTATTTTCTTCAATATTGTAATATAGTGAAAATAAATAATGTATCTGATGATGTAATTAGGCTACAACTTTTTCCGTTTTCACTTAGAGAAAAAGCTAGGGCCTGGTACAATTCATTGCCACAAGACTCTGTAACCACTTGGGTAGATCTCTCATCTAAATTTTTAAGGAGATTTTTTCCACCAGCTAGAACTGCTAGGTTAAGAAATGACATCACAAACTTCACTAAGTTTAGTGGTGAATCACTTTATGAAGCATGGGAAAGATTCAAGGAGGCAATTAGAAAATGCCCCCATCATGGATTACCAGATAATCTCCTTATTGAGATATTCTATCTCAGTTTAGATGACACATTGAGATCTCTGGTAGATGCTGCTTCTGGTGGTGCATTAATGAGTAAGACATATGATGAGGCTAGTGCTTTGATAGATGAAATGGCCTCTAGTGCACATAATTGGCAACATGAAAGAGGTAAGTCTAGAGTGGCATCTGTCAATGATATGGACACCTTAACAGCTCAGATTTCTGCTCTTACCGCCCAGGTAAGTAAACTCACCTCTGCACCTTCTTTCAATGTTAATCAATTTTCTTGTTGTGAGTTATGCTCAGGACCACACTCAACTCTTGAGTGCCCATCTAGAAACTTTTCCTCCTCATCCCATGGAGAGCAAGTAAATTTGTCAACAATTTCCAAAGAGGAAATCAAGGACCCTATTCAAACACCTACAATCCAGGGTGGCGTAACCATCCAAATTTCTCATGGAGAAATGATAACAACGCACTTAAACCCCCTGGATTTCAAAAGCAAGGTCCTAATCATAATACTCCCCATCAACAATATCCTAATCATAATACCTCTTCTCAGCAAGGTCAGTCTAAAATGGAAGAACTCATGATAAGTTATATGCAAAAGACTGACACAATGTTGCAAAATCAACAAGCCACCATTAGGAATCTTGAAAATCAGCTTAGTCAAATGTCTCAACAGTTGAGTAATAGACCATCTGGGTCTTTACCTAGCAATACTGAGCAAAATCCTATGGGTGTAAATGCTATTATGTTAAGAAGTGGTAAGGAATTGGTTGATAAGAAACTTGAGGAAGAGGAGGTTAACCTGGGAAAGATAAAGGGAAACAAAAGGAAGAGGAGCCAAAGCAAAATTCACCAAAAGTGAAAGCATATGTTCCTCCTATTCCTTTCCCAGGAAGGCTGAAGCAACAACAATTGGATTCACAATTTGCTAAATTTTTAGAAGTCTTTAAAAAATTGCAAATTAACATTCCTTTTGCAGAAGCACTTCAGCAGATGCCATCATATGCTAGGTTCATGAAGGATTTACTCACAAAGAAGAGGAAGATTGAAGGGAATGAACCGGTGATGCTTATAGGGGAATGTTCTATGATCTTACAAAAGAATTTATCCAATTTGCCAAGAAAACAAAGAGATCAGGGAAGTTTTACTGTTCCTTGCACTATTGGTAATTTTAATTTTGATAAAGTACTTATAGATTCTGGTGCAAGTATAAATTTAATGCCTCTGTCCATTTTCAAAAAACTAGGACTTGGAGAATGTAAGGAGACGCACGTCACCTTACAACTTGCGGATAGAAGTGTCAAGTACCCAAAGGGTATAGTGGAGAATGTCCTAGTAAAAGTGGACAAATTCATCTTTCTAGTTGACTTTATAGTCTTGGAAATGGAAGAAGATAGAGAGGTACCCATGATCTTAGGAAGACCATTCCTAGCCACAGGTCAAGCTCTAATTGATGTAGGACAAGGTAAGCTCACCCTTAGAGCACTAGATGACCAGGTAACATTTGATATGTATGATCCTGTGTTTTTGTCTAATGAGAAAGCAAGGTATTCTAACATATCTGCTGAGGGTGAAATTACTAACAATGATGTGGAGGAAGATGTAGGGCAAACCACTCTTGAAGCTGTCTTGAATGAGATAGATGATTGGGGGGATGAAGATGAGCAAGAAAACAAAGGTCGTGAACAAGTACCCCACACTGAAAATGTTGTTACTTTTGAGAAGACAGACGACTATGAGAAGCTGCCAGTGCCGACACTAATGCCTATGCAGACACTTGAACCTAATGTCTTTTCTAATCAATTGTTTGATTATAAATGTCTGAATTTAGGAAATCCATGGCCTCACATTAATCAAGCGCCTATGACAAAAGAATTGCAGCAGCAGATTCAAGGCCAGTTGGATGAATATAGGGAAATCCTAGGATGGTCAAGGACAGACATCCAGCAGGTAAGTTTGTTGATATCTACCTACAAAACATTGGTGGAAGCTGAAAAGAAGGGCACCATACCATGGAAGGAAGCTTGGAATCCTAATCTGAAAACGATGGTGTTGAAGGAGTTGTTTAAACTCCTTGATGTAAGCTAACCCTGATAGTCAGGCTGATGACTATAAAACAAGCGCTTCATGGGAGGCAGCCCATGCTTAATAAGTATCTATAATAGTTTCGTTAAAAAAAAAAAAAAAAAAAAAAAAAACTAATTCAAGGCTGGATAAGAGCTGCCGGTGCATTCAAGACACTCCAAGGATGACAGACATTTTAGGAGGAATTTTCTTCCTGATGAACAATTTTATACTAGGGAAGTACCAGTATTTCAATTTCTGCATTGACATTCGTTTCCTTAATTTTGTGATATATTAGGAACAATGAGGACATTGTCCAATTTAAGTGTGGGGAAGGGATTATAAATGTAGAAGTATAATGATTGCACACATCATGAGCTTACAAATCCCATGCTTTATTTATGTCCTTAAGTGTTTTCAATGAAATCCTGAAATTGAATTAGATTGGTGCCCTACTCGCCAATTGTTGTGACTAGTTTACATAGTTAAAATTTAAGAGTAAAATCTCTAGAGAACGGGGTTTACCCTATGTTTAGCCTTTGAACTTGAGATTGAGTCCTTAAGTTGAAAAAACAAGCAAGTTTACTTCAAGGAAAAATTGGTTGGGATAAATCTCTATTGAAATTTCTTTGAGAATACCTTAACACCTAGTGAAAGAGGTAAAAGAAATATTTTACTTAGTGATCCCTTAAAAAAAAAAAAAAAAAAAAAAAAAACAAAAGAGCCTTTACTCCAATAACTCAGGAAAGTGAGTTAAGAGTATCCAATCTTAAATGTTAGTGTGAGGAAGAGTTCGTAGGGGTCCCTTTAAAACCTGGTCACTTAGGCGATGAGCCCAGGATGTGCCGACTCAATGAACTCACAATAACGAGAAGGGCGGAAAGGCAAAAAAAAAAATTTAGTACCTTAATGAAAGTCAGGTTGACATGGGCGAGCTTTGGTCCCTCAGAAGAGTGAAGTCTCACTCCGCTGCCAATCAAGGCAAATAAAACATAAAAAAAAAAATAAAAAAAAATAAGGGGAGAAATTCTAGGAAAAAATGGATACCATATGCTTTCACTCCTTGTTATCTTGTTTAGAGAAGTAAAATTGAGGGAGATGATACTTGCTAATAACCAATGAAGTTTAAATGAATGTTTTTCCTTATGGACTAAGTATTGTTTTCTATTGTTAAACACTGGGATTAAAAATCTGTTGTATTTAGATTAACTGCTAAATTTCAACTAGATATACTAGTTACAAATTTCAGTATGGTCAGAACAATGGGCACCAGAAGTTCAATGATGGATTTCTCTTGTTTAAATCAATTATTTTGCTTGAGGACAAGCAAAAGTTCAAGTGTGGGGATGTTGATAAGATCACATTATACTTATATTTTCTTTTGGACTTATATTAAATTTATTTTAATATTATAAGAAAATATAAAGAAATGATACTTAATGGTATTTATTGTGAAAATACAGGTTTTGAGGACCCAAAAGTAAATTACAAGTTAATTGGAGGAGTTTTTCACAAAATTTAAGAAGTGAGCGAAGGATTGCACTGAAGGCCGCCGTCCTTGGGCCGGCCTACATTCAAGGCCGCCGGCCTTGAGCCGGCCTTTAAACCGGCCTCAAAAAGAAGAAAAGCCGCCGGCCTTTAAGCCGACCTACATTCAAGGCCGCCGGCCTTGAGCCGGCCTTCATTACTCCCCGGATATCCATTGCGAGAATCTCTCCAAAATCGTATCCTAATTAATTTGCTGACTCAAATCCTCATCAGATCAACCTTATCCCCCTCCTCTTTGGATCTATAAATAGACCCCTTGTGTGAACCTTGGAGGCATCATTTCTTTTGTTAAGCATCCTTTCTTTGGTTAAGCATCCTTTCTTTTGTTTAGAATCCTTTTGTTCTTCTTCTTTGTTTTAGCATCATTTGTCTTTCTTTTGAATCATTAGAATTTCCTTAGGTACTTTAGATTTTTCCAAAGTTTAGTTTGAAGGAAGAATGTCATTTTGTTGAAGTTTGCTTTCAATTGAAGAATTCAAGGAGTCATTTTTGAAGATTGAAGCTCTTGAAGATTATAACCATTGTTTCATTTACTTTATTTTCTTTTATGCCATTTATTAGTTGTTTAATATGAATTCCATTGCACCTCTTTATTTCAATTGTTTTTATGCAACTCATACTATAATGTTCTAAATCATCCTTGTGGGAAATTGGATGAAACTCTAGAATGTTAAAAGGATAATTGTAGCCATGTTATGTAATTAGGAATTATTAGGATTATTCATGATTGCAATTCCTTTGATTTCAATTATAATCAGTTTTTGATTATAATTGTTAGAAATCCTTTTGATACGGGAATTGATTAGGATTTGTTAGGAATTCTTAATTAGATTGATTATCAATACGGGAGTTGCGATAATTGGTTTAATTAGAGTTTATGGAGGGCGCAATGCAATGTTTCTTGTTAATTAATCACTAAGGGATTGGGGTTAATTGATTTAGGGCATTAGTTGTTTGTAGCATCGGGAGGTGTATGAACATAATTTTGATTCCTTGGTTAATTGGAGACGCGGAAGCCAACTAATTGATTTAAGGTCAACATCCCTAAAAAGGATTTTCTAAACTCACTTGAATAACCTTATAACCACTAGTTGACATAACTTGGTAGCAATTTGATTAACAAATCTAGGGTGAATTCTAATTTCCCTTGTTCATAATTGATAGATTCATCATAAAATTTTTCTTGTTGCTTTAAGTTAAATTTTTAGATTAGACATTTCAAAACCCCTTTTTAATCACCTAGATATTGATAAGAATTGCCATAGATCTAGTACTCTATTGGTTCCTCGAGGGATCGACAACCTTACTTTTCACCACTTTATTACTTGATACGACCAGTGCACTTGCTGCAATTTACGCTCCCATTATATATATATGTTCTGAGCGTATCAAGGAGGAAAAGTTTCCAGATGGGCACTCAAGAGTTGAGTGTGGTCCTAAGCATAACTCACAACAAGAAATTTGATTAACATTAAAAGAAGGTGCAGAGGTGAGTTTACTTACCTAGGCTATGAGAGTTGAAATCTAAGCTATTAAGGTGTCCATGTCATTGACAGATGCCACTCTAGACTTACCTCTTTCATGTTGCCAATTATGTGCATTAGAGGCCATCATCAATCAAAGCACTAGCCTCATCATACGTCTTACCCATTAGTGCACCACCAGAAGCAACATCTACTAGAGACCTCAATGTCTCATCTAAATTGAGATAGAAAATCTCAATAAGGAGATTATTTGATAATCCATGATGGGGGCATTTTCTACTTGCCTCATTGAATCTTTCCCATGCTTCATAAAGTGATTCATCACTAAACTTAGTGAAGTTTGTGATGTCATTCCTTAACCTAACAGTTCTAGCTGGTGGAAAAAAATCTCCTTAAAAATTTAGATGAAAGATCAGCCCAAGTGGTTACAGAGTCCTGTGGCAGTGAATTATACTAAGCCCTAGCTTTATCTCTAAGTGAAAACGGAAAAAGTTGTAACCTAATTACATCATCAGATACATTGTTCATTTTCACTGTATTACAATATTGAAGAAATACTACAATATGCTCATCAGGACTCTCATTTGGATATCCTCCAAATTGATTTGATTAAACCATTTGAACGAGTGCTGGTTTCAACTCAAAAT
Organism: Laguncularia racemosa; assembly: GCA_037954665.1. Taxonomy (NCBI): domain Eukaryota; kingdom Viridiplantae; phylum Streptophyta; class Magnoliopsida; order Myrtales; family Combretaceae; genus Laguncularia; species Laguncularia racemosa. The sequence continues at coordinate 265,985 of JBBMOL010000278.1, forward strand.
TGTTAGCTTGGATCGTAGGTCTTCTGATTGCAGGACCTGAAACAATAGGTACCACATATTCCCGAAGTGTTCTACCAGCACCTTGAATCCGATTGTTGTTATCATCTGCCATGTCAACTTCTTTCCTTCTTCTTTGCTCTCTTCTAAGTTGTCACAAGGTGCGTTCTATCTCAAGATTAATTGGTAAAAGCTCAGCACTTCTACTCTTGTGCATAAAAAACCTTTAAAGAGAACGGGAAATGATCACATAATGATAAAAACAAAAAAAAAAAATTGCGCCTAAATTAACAATAGAATCTGAAGATGATCTAATATTAATCAATCCCCGGCAACGGTGCCAAAAACTTGATCCACACAAAAAGAGATATAAAATAAGTGTGAATAAATACCGGCAAGTGTACCGGATCGGATCAAGCAACATAGTGAGAGAAGAGTGTCGAACCACGAAGATTGATTAAGTAATAGACCTATATCAATTTCTACTATTATTTAGGCAATGATATTTGATGAGAATAAAATGTGAATGAATTATACTAAATGTGTAAAAAGAGAATTGTGTTGAAAAAGGATGAATGGGTGGTGGGAAAATAGAATCCACCCTAATTTTTACTAATCATATTGCCTTCATGTTATAATAACTTATAGCTATATGGATTTTCATAAGAAATTTGACAAAACATTAATCATTTTTCAAGTTTTAAAGTATCAAAACCCCAATTTAATTTAATAGCTCCCGCTAAATAAAATCAATGGAGGATTCTAATTTATGATCATAAATTTCCCAATTATATGATTGCCTAATAACTTTAAAATAATTTCTCCTAATCCCTTAGTGAAAAATTAAATAAAAAATATTGCATGAAACACTTAGGTCAATTTCTAATAAAATTCAATAACGCCGCTTCTGCAGAAATTATTAAATCTTACTTGGGAATTCCTAATAAATCCTAAATTTCTCTTTCGAGTCATTTAAATTTCTATGCATTGGTTTCAATTATAAAATACAATTCATAGTAGAAATTCTCATATGAAAATTCCACATATCTATATGTCCTATAACATGAATAGAATGATCATTTTAGTTGAATTATGGCTTCATCATGTTTCCCACAGAGATGATTTAGAACATTATGGTGTGGATTGCATAAAAACAATTTAAATGAATAGGCATAATGGAATTCATATTGAATAACAAAAATAAACTGATAAATTGCATAAAAGAAAATAAAATAAATGAAACAATTGCTATAATCTTTAAGAGTTTGTAGAACTTCAATCTTCCAAAATGATTCCTAGAATTCTTCAATTGAAAGCAAATTTCAGCAAGGTAACATTCTTTCTTCAAACTAAAAATTGGAATAGCATGAATTGAAAAAAATTAAAGAGAAGATAAAATCCTAGAAACAAGAATGCATCCCATAGGTTCGCGCAAGGGGTCTATTTATAAATCCAAAGAGGAGGAGGATATGGTTGATCTGATGAGGAATTGAGTCAGCAAATCAATCAAGATAAGGTTTTGGAGAGATTTTCGCATGGATATCCCATAAATAGTCAAGGCTGGCGGTCTTCAATGTAATTTTCCATTTGCTTCTTCAATTTTGTGAACAACTCCTCCAATTAACTTGTATTTTACTTTTAGGTCCTCAAAACCTGAATTTTCACAATAAACGCCATTAAGTACTATTTCTTTATATTTTCTTATAATATTGAAATAAATTTATTATAAATCCCAAAAGAAAATGTAAGTATAATGTGATCTTATCAATAATCCCAAGCTCATCACTCAAGTTAACAGATGTTATCCCTTCAGCGTAGAGGCATCCCTCGGATTTACTTGTTCGAGTCAAGTCAACTATCTTTTTTTTTTTTTATTTATCCTTTCAACTGAAATGGTTTCCTCGGTCAGTAAGTCCCAGACCAGGTGATCTTAGGCTACTAGGTTTTAAGATACCCCTTCGAACCTCTACCATCTCAATTAAATTAATTTTCCATTAATTTCCAATTCAGCTTAATTAAGTTCAGTTTTCTCGGACTTTAATCTAATACGGAAAATTGATGTTCTCTATCCCTAGATTACATATGAATTCCTTTATTGATGTAAGATCTATTCAAACAAGAGATTTTCCAATCATCTTCTAAGAAATCAATGCAAATTCAATGTTGGCCATACATCAAATTAACAAAGCACAACGAATAACATGAATAAACTCAGAGATTTCCACTATTCATTAACTATAAAATTAGTCCAACGTTACGTGACAATTAGAGTTCGTAAGGTTCAAGTATGAAATAAACTAGCCACTTAGGGTTTCCAAGTTACAACTCAATAAAAAAAAAAAAACCCCTATGCATGAACCCTTCGAAAGATGAAGATGAATCCGTTGATGTTACTTTCCTCTTGGAATTCTTCCCAAGTGTTTTGTTTTCCTTTGAATTTTTTTCTATCTCCCTCTGGTGTCCTCGCCCCTCTGGAAAAATGAGAATATATATATGCATGGAAGCCGGAAAATCTCCTGAAACGGCTAACTTTTTTTCAAGCACACGGTCTCGACACATGGCTTATACATGGTTGTGCCTTTGAATAGTGTCAGTAAAACCTACATAAATAACACACGGCCGTGTCTCAAACCGTGTACTCAACCGTATGTGCTTCTATAGATTTTCCAAGCTCAACACACGACCGTACCTTCAACTGTGTGTGCTTTTGTGAGCGTGTTTCCTTGACATACGGCTGTGCAATTTAATTACATGGCCGTGCTCTTCCCCTATTCCTTCCAAAAAGCATTTTTCTTCGTGTTTTCTTATTCGATCACAATCCAAGTTGATATCTTCTCTCTAAATGGTGGTCCTAAGTCCTGAAATTGAAATATATATTTTTTTCTTTTAAGTATCAAAACTCTTCAAAATAACATCAATTTATTACATATACCACTAGAATTCATCAGAAATACAAGTGTTAATTTGTACTTATCATTAGGGGAGTTTGCATGTGACCCAAAGAGCTAAGGTACCATTCAATGTAGGGGATAAATATTGTGATGCGATTGAGTGTGATATCTTGCCTATATGTGCATCCCATATATTTAATAGGAATCAAAATCCGATAAGACTTTTCATTAGGGCAAGAACTAAAGGATTTTGAATCTTGGCGATGAGGGCCCATTTTGAGCAAATCAACCTTAGAATTATTCGTTTACTATCCTTTTTTCTCTTATTCATGTATTATATATTCCAACAAGCACACTTATTAGGCTTTACAGGGCGATGACAAACTCACTGAAACTCAGCTTGTGGGTTATCCATGGACTGACCAAAACTGATGATGAGCTGGGCCGACGAATCCTATAGAAGAGCTAGCATCTTGAAGACTAATTTTTATATATTTGTTATTTACTTTGACTATTTATGTTGTAATCATTTTGGGACACTTTTATATGGTTGTAATTGAGTTTTAGGACCGGCCACCCTAAAAGTGGCATAGTTGTAATTTTATGTATTTTCTAACCCTAAAGGGAGCAAGTATAAATACTTGCTTAAAGTAGGGTTTTGGGAGGCCATTTTTCAAATTTGAAAATACACTTTTCATGAGGATTAGGGTTCTTCCTAATTTTCATTAGACTCTTATCAATTTCAATCCCAAGAGTAGAAATTGTGGCGAGTGCAACACTTGAAATTGTGAGTAATATCAATTTCCTTTTTTGTGATTTCTTTTCTTCTTTAGTGTATAATATCTACGGTTGAATTGAGATAGTTCTTGGTTAAGATTTACTTCAAAATATATTGAATTTATTGAGTTACTTATCATAGTGTTATTCAACAACATTTGCCTATCATTGTTCACATGGAATGCCCTGTTTTATAGAAGGGAATCACGGTTTTATCTTTGCTGCTTATTCTTGAAATTCACGTGATAATTCAAGCTTGGTTTGTATATATTGAGGGATTTGATTATTTGTAAATGGATTAGTTCATTGTTTATTGATTCTAGATCCATTTACACCTTTTGGAATCATGCAAATTCTTGAATTGTTGAATCGACATTAGGGATTGCATTTAGGGTTGGATTTTTACTCCATTTGATTATGCTTAAATCCCATTTAGGCACATCATCTTTTAGTATCAGAGCTTGAGGTTTAAGAGGAGGGATTTGCAATTTGGAACTTGGAAATTTAGGGTTTTTATTACCTTGATCCGAAAATTGTGCATTGAAGAATTGAATTATTTCAATTGTGTTGTTAAAGTGATTTCCTTGTGGTTAATTGTTGTGGACGTGGAGTACTTACCATATTATTTGTATCCTTAAGTTGACAGTGATTGGTTTAAGGGAAATCATCATTGTCATCATTTGAGGGAAGTGAAATTTAAAGCCTAGAAGAGTGTTGTTTTGAAATTCTTACCGTGTGTTGTAGTGTTGTGTGTGGCTGATAGAGCCATTTTATACTCAATCTTTATAGTATGAATTGTGTTAATTTATTATTGATTTTATAGAAATCATAAGGAAATGGTACTTAATTTTACTATGGTGATAAATCAGGTTAAATGGAGTTAAGAGTGTTAATTCAAGTAAATTAGAGAAGTCATCTACAATTTGGATCAAAGACAAGGATTTACACCGCCGGAGAGAAGTACATGGGCGTGTATTTGAAGCACACGGCCGTGTACTTGGTTGGGAATCAACAGAAAGATACACGGTTGAAGTACGGCCGTGTATCTGTCTTGAAGAATCAATAGAGGAAGGCACGACTTGAAATATGGCTGTGTTGGTGGGCGTGCTAGGCGGACGATTATTCTCTTCTCGAGATTTACTTGAAAAAGGAAAGATATATTCGTATCTTGCTAGCTAAAGATCTTCTGCCATTTCTTTAACAATATAAATAGAACCAACCCTAGAGGACAAGAGGGAGCTTTTGGACAAGAAGAAAAAAGGAGGAGAGGCAGAGCAAGGGACACCGGCAACAAAGACTTTCCATGTTTTCACTTTTAATTTTCGTTTTGAGGATGAACATGTGTAGCTAAGTAAATTTTCTAGCCAAAGGATCATTGAAGTTTAATTCTTCATGGATTGTGAGATCTAATTGAGTTACTTTTATTCTACTCTTTGTTTTCGGATACTTATATATCTTCTAGAAGTTTTGTCAATATTATCTTTGTTGATTGGTATGAATTAGAGCTCTTCTACTCAATTAGCAAGTTAATATATTGTCAACTAGTACGTCAAATCTGTAATTGTTTGATGGTTCTAGTTTCGGTGACACAATAACATGTTTGATTATAAAATAGATAGTTGAATTCATGTTATGGAGATATATGATATTGTTTAAATAGGTTATCTTATAATCTATTGGCTTGAATTGGTAGTCTCTCTTGTTTAACATTTATGATGCCATAAAATATCCCAACGATACCCCCCCTGTTTTTGTTATGGATGTTATTGACCCATCAACACAGGCACCAAAGCTAGAAGTAAAACCCTTACCCAAACATCTAGCCAGGAACGTCTAGCCAAAGACGTTAAAGAAAGGCGCTTCATGGGAGGCAACCCATGTCCAAAAAAAAAAAAATCAATTTATTTTATCTTAGTTTTATTTTGATTAGCTGCAGCAAGGGTACATATCATCAGATGACACTCTCTAGTGCTTAAGGGGAGAACTCCAATCACTTTACACTTTATACCAGGGAAGTATCGGTATTCCCTTTCTCTTATTCTCTAAATGTTCCTTATGTTGTTAATTCCTCTTTAATTGTGCTGAATTAGGAACAGTGCAGACACTGTTTAAACTAAGTGTGGGGGGAGAGGGTAATAAAATATAGAGAGTAGAGAATTGACTCATACTTTGAATGTTTGTTCTTAAGAAATTTCAAGCCAAATTTTTCAAAATTGTCATGAAATCTAGAGATTGTACTAAATGTTGAAATAAGCATCTACAAAATGTGAAATTGACTTATTCAAGTGTTTTACTCACCTACTGCTGTGATTTGAATACTTAGTTAAAATTAAGTAGCGAAATCTTTAAGAAACAAATTTAGCTTGTATTTAGCTTTAGAATTGGAAGTTTAAGAGTAAGTCTAGTTCTTAAGTGAAAAATAAACAAGTCCACTTCTAGGTTATATTAGTTACTGTATACTCTTTGAAGTTGTTTTTGAAACAATGATAACACTTAGTGAAAGATGTTGAAGAAACTTTTTCCTTAGTAACCCTTTAAACCGGATAACTATTATTACTCTAGCAATAATTGAAAAAAAAAAAAAAAGAATCAAGCATAGCCATTACTCCAATGATTCAAATAATTGAGTTAAGAGTATTCGAACTTGAATGTTAGAGTGAGGAAGAGTCCATAGGGGTATCTTAAAACCCGGTCACTTGAGTGATGAGCTCGGGATGTTGCCGACTCAATGAACTCACTATAACGATAAGGGCAGAAAAGGAAAAATTTCATGAAAAGAAGCGAGCAAAAACCCGTCAAAATAAATGCTTGATTAAATCAAAAGAACATGAATGTAAAAATTCATTGAATGAAATAAGACTTATATTAAAAAGGGAGAAAATCTAGGGAAAGAGTAGATACTATATGCTTTTACTTTATGTTGCAAAGATTATATACTTGCTAATATCCAATGAAGTTTAATTGGGTGTTTTTCCTTATTGAATTAAGTATTTACTTTTGGAATAAAAGTTCTTTTGCCAAACATGAGGATTAAAGTTTGTTTTGTTTAGATTAGCTATTAAATTTTGTCTATGGTAATTTAATCACAGGAAACCAGTTTAGTTGGAGCAGTAGACATTAAAATTACAAGTCATGAATTATAAATGAATAGATGCTTGAAATGATGAAAAGAAATTTCGTATAACCTATGACAGATTTCTCAATTGATTTGATTCAATTGCTTGAGGACAAGCAAGGGTTTAAGTGTGGGGGAATTTGATAGAGTCATTTTATACTCAATCTTTATAGTATGAATTGTGTTAATTTATTATTGATTTTATAGAAATCATAAGGAAATGGTACTTAATTTTATTATGGTGATAAATCAGGTTAAATAGAGTCAAGAGTGTTAATTCAAGTAAATTAGAGAAGTCATCTATAATTTGGATCAAAGACAAGGATTTACACCGCCGGAGGGAAGTACATGGGCGTGTATTTGAAGTACACGGCCGTGTACTTGGTTGGGAATCAACAGAAAGATATACGGTTGAAGTAAACGGCCGTGTATCTGTCTTGAAGAATCAACAAAGGAAGGCACGGCTTGAAATATGGCCGTGTTGGTGGGCGTGCTAGGCGGACGATTATTCTCTTCTCGAGATTTACTTGAAAAAGGAAAGATATATTCGTATCTTGCTAGCTAAAGATCTTCTGCCATTTCTTTAACAATATAAATAGAACCAACCCTAGAGGACAAGAGGGAGCTTTTGGACAAGAAGAAAAAAGGAGGAGAGGCAGAGCAAGGGACACCGACAACAAAGACTTTCCATGTTTTCACTTTTAATTTTCGTTTTGAGGATGAACATGTGTAGCTAAGTAAATTTTCTAGCCAAAGGATCATTGAAGTTTAATTCTTCACGGATTGTGAGATCTAATTGAGTTACTTTTATTCTACTCTTTGTTTTCGGATACTTATATATCTTCTAGAAGTTTTGTCAATATTATCTTTGTTGATTGGTATGAATTAGAGCTCTTCTACTCAATTAGCAAGTTAATATATTGTCAACTAGTACGTCAAATCTGTAATTGTTTGATGGTTCTAGTTTCGGTGACACAATAACATGTTTGATTATAAAATAGATAGTTGAATTCATGTTATGGAGATATATGATCTTGTTTAAATAGGTTATCTTATAATCTATTGGTAGTCTCTCTTGTTTTTAATGCTATTGATAGATTAAATCCTAAGAGCTTGTTTAGGGTTATCTAATCGATAAGAGGAATAATCAAAGAGCTTGTTTTGATTATCAAGAAAGTAAGGAGGGATAGGTTATTAGAGCTTGTTAATAACCATAACCAGTTTATCTTGGATAAAGGATAGAAACTATTTGCATCGTTGATCAATTCTTAGAATTAAACTATCTTGATTCCTTTGGCTAGGCTCTTATCAATATTCGATTTTATTATCTGATTTCAATATTATTTTGATTCACAAACAAAACCCCCCATTCTTCTTTTCCTTTCTAATCTCTTTTAATAGAAATATATTTAACCAATCCCTGTGGATACGACCCTACTCACTACTATACACAAATCATATAATCGTCTAGGAGTAGGTTTTATTTTTGTTGGATTCGACACCCATCAGTGGCTAAGTGGATATCTTATTGTAGCTTCTTGGCTATTGAATTTTCCATGAAGGGAAGGGGAGTAAGAATTTTATGTCCTAGTGTTTGATCGTGGAATTAGAAATACAATATTTTGTGGTGAAAAGAGAAGTGTGACCTTTGTGAATTCGGAATTGGGGAGAACAATTTGCAATTTCCAGATTTGAGTAGTGTGACAAAATGAAAGTTATTTGATTCTCAAAACAAGCATTAAGATTGAAGGAGTTAATGTGTGTTTGTTTGAATTTGATAATTACTTCTTACCAATTATGGAAGGATTGCAATTAGTGAAGTGGTTTGATTTTCAAATTTAAATTGCTACCTTTTGTATAAGTTGCGGTTTAAATTTTTGTTTGAAGTGAAGAATTTGCAACGTGTTGTCCTTGAACTTTCCATGAGGAAGAGTAGTGAATTGGTGAAGTTTGTGTTGCGTGTGGTGAGAAGAAGGTGTTGCATCGTGAGTGTTATTGTTGTTATTGTTTGAATTTAGTACATTGTGTGTGTATTGTGTAAGTGGCAGTGTGAATGTGTTGCACTTGAGGTGTTGTAAAGTGGTGTGAATTTATGGAAGTTGTGTGGAGTAAGGTGCTGCACGTTGAGGCTTAAGTGTGAAAGTGTAGTACATGGATAGCAAACCGTGAAGGGGAAGAATGGTGTTTCAATTGTGAAGTAGAATTGTGTAGTGTATGCATTTTCGAAAATTGGAGGAATCATAATTATTATTTTCATATTTGAAATCAAAATTGAAAGTATACATTAAGAGGTCAATTTGAAATCTCAAATACACATTAAGTCATAGTTAATTGTGTATCATTTGAATTTGAAAAAGCCTCTTACCATTTGTGGAGTTGTGCACTTATTGAACTTCTTTTTCAATTTGAAAGTGAGCTGCCTTATCTTGTGTTGAAGTTGCGGTTTTGGTTGTATTTTGTGGAAGTGAATTATGCCATGGCTTGTGGAGTGTATTTGGAGTTATATTCTTGTTAATTTAGTAGAGGTTGTGTACATTTGATATTGGTTATTGTATGTGTTGTCAAGGACATTGTTAGTAGTGGCGTGAAGCATCTTGAACCGTGAGCATAAGGGTACTTTTGTGGTGGTGGATGGTGTGTTGTGTGAGTATTTTCCTTGCTGCCCATTGTGTATTTAAGTGGTGAGAAGTCAAGGTAAGAATAAGGAAAGTGAGTAGTAGAATTTAAAATTCAAACAAGTCATTAAAGTGTGAAAGTAATTAAACTAGTTACTTAAACACTTGTAGCTGAATTTAATTCTATCTACTTGAAAGTAGTTGAGTGTACTTCATTTGTGGTTTAGTTGTGTACTTGAGCCGTAGAGGTGTAAGGATTATTATTGTGTTGTTGGATTTAAAACACAACAATGTCTAGTGAGATGTTTCATTATGCTAATGTGTTGCGTTGAACATTGACTACATTTGCTACTAAGGATGAAGAACAAAGGGAAAACTTGTTTCATAACTCTTGTAGGGTACAAGGAAATTTATGTGTCCTTATAGTTGATGGTGGTAGTTGTACCAATATGGTAGCAACATCGTTAGTATCGAAACTAAAACTTGATACTACTCTACATCCTGAACCATATAAATTGCATTAGCTTAGTGATCAGGGGAGTTTGCATGTGACCCGAAGAGCTAAGGTACCATTCAGTGTAGGGGATAAATACTTTGATGAGATTGAGTGTGATATTTTACCTATGTGTACATCCTGTATATTGCTTGGCAGGCCTTGGTTATATGACATAGGGGTCTTACATGATGGCTTCAAGAATACTTATGTATTCCAGAAGGAGGGAAAACGAATTATTCTAAACTCGATGTCGCCTTTAGAGGCTCAAAGGGTTTAGCAACAAATTAATAGGCCATCAAAGGGCCATGAGCAGTTGAGCCAACCCTTAGAGTACAAAATTTGTCAGACACAGATATGCTAACCTTTAGAAGATCCAAATGATTATAATCAGATGAGTAGACTACCAAAGGAACAAACTGTTCAGGGACAGTTATGTTTACCTTTAGAGGTACTAGAGGCTCATGAGCAATTGAGTAAACAATTGAAGGATTCTGAAGGTCAGAGTCAAATGAGCTTATTATCAGAGAGCCAGACTGTTCAGAGACATTTGTGTTCACCTTCTGAGATATTAGAGGCTTATGAGTAGTTGAGTAAACCTTTAGGGGATACCAAGGGTCAGAGTGATATGGGTAGATCACCAGAGAGCCAGACTGTTCAGAGACATTTGTGTCTATCATCAGAGGTTTCTGAGGGCCATGAGTGGTTAAGCCAACTATTAGAGAGCCACGAAGGTCAGCGCCATACAAATGAGTTAGAAAAGGAGGAAACAATATCAGTGGAATGGGTTGAGATAGGGGATATCTCAGTGGATAATGGGTCATTATTTGTGTTGCAAATGAGATACATCCTGGAAATGGAGGAGAGAAAACAATCACCCCTTGTAGTATTTCAAATATTAGGATTCTGTAGAGATACTTCTTTAGATGGATTGCTAGGAGAAAACAAAGTCTCTACTACATTTGATCTATCAGATTTGAGGACAAATCTTTTTAAGGCCCAAGGAGATGATAGGAATCAAAATCCGACAAGACCTATCATTAGGGCAAGAACTAAAGGATTTTGAATCTTGGCGATGAGGGCCCATTTTGAGCAAATTGACCCTAGAATTATTCGTTTACTAACCTCTTTTCTCTTATTCATGTATTATATATTCCAACAAGCACACTTATCAGGCTTTACAAGGCGATGGACAAACTCACTGAAACTCAGCTTATGGGTTATCCATGGATCGACCTAAACCGATGATGAGTTGGGCTAACGAATCCTATGGAAGAGCTAGCATCTTGAAGAATAATTTTTATATATTTTTTATTTACTTTGACTATTTATGTTGTAATCATTTTGGGACACTTTTATTTGGTTGTAATTGAGTTTTAGGACCGGCCACCCTAAAAGTGGTATAGTTGTAATTTTATGTATTTTCTAACCCTAAAGGGAGCAAGTATAAATACTTGCTTAAAGTAGGGTTTTAGGAAGCCATTTTTCAGATTTGAACATACACTTTTTGTGAGGATTAGGGTTCTTCCTAATTGTCGTTAGACTCTTATCAATTTCAATCCCAAGAGTTAAAATTGTGGCAATTGCAACACTTGAAATTGTGAGTAATATCAATTTCATTTTGTTGTGATTTCTTTTCTTCTCTAGTGTGTAATATCTAGGGTTGAATTGAGATAGTTCTTGGTTAAGATTTAATTCGAAATATATTGAGTTTGTTGAGTTACTTATCATAGTGTTATTCATCAACATTTGCCTATCATTGTTCACGTGGAATGCCTTGTTCTATAGAAGGGAATCACGGTTTTATCTTTGCTGCTTATTCTTGAAATTCATGTGATAATTTAAGCTTGGTTAGTATATATTGAGGGATTTTATTCTTTGTAAATGGATTAGTTCATTGTTTATTGACTCCAGATCCATTTACACCCTTTGGAATCAAGCAAATTCTTCAATTGTTGAATCGGCATTTGGGATTGCATTTAGGGTTGGATTTTACTCAATTTGACTATGCTTAAATCCCATTTAGGCACATCAATATTGCTTAGTGGGCTTTGGTTATATGATAGGAGGGTCTTGCATGTTGGCTTTAGGAATACTTATGAGTTCTAGAAGGAAGGCAAACGCGTTATTCTGAATCCGATGTCACCTTCAGAGGTCCAAAAGGTTCAACAACAGATCAGTAGATCATCAGAGGTTAAAAGGGCTTTAGTACAGTGTAATGATTATGAGGAAAAGAAGGTATTATTAATGTGACAGGGTGAAATGGAGAGGCTAGTTACAGAAGAGACTCCATTATACTTACTTCAGTTGAGATGTGCACTAGGGGTGCAATAATCACAATCTCTACCTTTAGCAATTTCTCAGGTATTGAATGAGTATACTGACATTTTTCCTAATGATTTGCTAGTAAGGTTACTACCTTTGATAGGGATAGAGCATGCTCTCGATCTTATGCTCGATTCAATATTATCGAACCGACTTACATATCGTATGAATCCCGAGGAGGCTAGGGAATTGAAGCATCATATAGATGAGTTAGTTGAGCGGGGTTTTGTTAGAGAGAGTTTCAGTCCATGTTGTTCCCGCCCTTCTTGTTCCTAAGAAGGATGGTACTTGGAGAATGTGTATCGATAGTAGAGCCATCAACAAAATCACCATCAAATACAAGTATCTTATTCCTAGACTTGATGATATGTTAGATGAGTTGCATGGTTCACAGGTTTTCTCCAAAGTAGATCTTGAAAGTGAATATCACCAAATTTGGATGAGAAAGGGGGGTGAATGGAAAACCGCTTTCAAAACACGTCATAGATTGTATAAGTGGTTGGATATGCCCTTTAGTTTGAGTAATGCTCCTAGTACATTTATGAGGTTGATGAATCATGTACTAAAAGAATTTCTGGGAAAATTTGTTGTTGTTTATTTTGATGATATTCTAATCTACAGCAAAAACCTAGAACAACATGTGGAGCATCTTCGAGCAGTATTCTTAGTATTGAAAGCACAACAGCTATTTGCAAATATCCCGAAGTGTTCTTTTTACCAAACTAAGGTAACATTTTTGAGTTTTATTGTATCTAGTTTAGGTGTTAGGGTGGATGAGGAGATAGTGAGGGCAATCAAGGAATGGCCAACACCTACCTTAGTTATTGAGATAAGAAGTTTTCATGGACTTGCATCTTTTTATAGACGCTTTGTCCATAATTTCATTGGTATTGTCAATCCTCTCATAGAATTGACTAAAAAGAATGTACCTTTCATCTAGAGTGAAAGGGCCTAGAGGAGTTTTGAAGAGGTAAAAGAAAAACTCACTTGTGCTCCATTATTGGCTTCACCTGATTTTAACAAAGTTTTTGAGTTGGAATGTGATGCTTCTGGGATAGGAATTAGTGCTGTACTAATGTAGGAAAAGAGACCCATAGCATATTTTAGTGAGAAGTTGAGTGGTGCAAATTTAAACTATTCTATATATGATAAGGAATTTTATTCCGTAGTGAGGACTCTCATGATATGGCAGCATTATCTCCTCTCAAGAGAGTTTATTATTTATACAGATCATGAATCTTTGAAACATTTCAGAAGATAGTAGAATTTGTCTAAGCGCCAAGCTAAGTGGGTGGAGTTTTTGGAAGGTTTTGCTTATGTGATAAAGTATAAAAAGGGTAATCAGAATAGTGTTACTGATGCTTTATCATGACGGTATGTACTTATCACTTCTCTTCATTTAAAACTGCTAGGTTTTGAATTATTGAAAGAATAGTATATAAGTGATGAGGAAGTCAAAACTGTTATGAAGAGGTGTTATGGGGGCAAGATGCATGATGGTTGTTGCGTGATTGAGGGGTTTTTTTATAAATCTGGAAAGTTATGTATTCCTCATGGATCTATGAGGGATTTATTGGTGAGGGAAGCACATGCAGATGGATTGTTTGGACACTTTGCTGAGAAGAGAACCCTAGCCATATTGAGGGAGAATTTCTATTAGAAGGGTATGATAAAGGATGTCCATAGGGTATTAGAAAGGTGTGGTATTTGTAAGAGAGCTAAAGGGAAGAAAGGTGTACAGGGTGAGTACATGCCTTTGCCTATACCAGATAAACCCTGGATTGATATTAGTATGGATTTTGTGTTGGGGTTACCTAGAACACAAAGGGGAAAAGACTCTATTATGGTGGTTGTTGATAGGTTCAGTAAAATGTCATGTTTTGTGCCTTGTCACAAAACAAATGATGCCCTTTTTATTGCTAAAATTTTTATGCAGGAAATTGTCAAATTATATGGAGTCCCATACAGCATAGTGTCAGACAGAGATACTAAGTTTCTTAGTTTCTTTTAGAAGACATTATGGAAAAGACTAGGTATTAAGCTTATGTACAATACCTCTTGCCATCCACAGACAAACGGGCAAATAGAAGTTGTCAGCCATACGCTTGGGAATCTACTCAAAGCAACAGTTGGTAAGAATCTTACTGATTGGGACTTATGTCTTCCTATTGTTGAGTTCGCTTACAATAGGTCTACTTATAGTTCAACCAGTAAGTCTCCCTTTGAAGTTGTTTATGGCTATAATCCTTCTATTCCATTGGATTTTATAGTAGGACCAGCAACAAAGGAAGAGAGTCTTAGTGGAGTTGACCAAACCAAGCAAATTCAGCATATTCATGATAGAACAACTAAACACCTTCAGAAGACCTAGGAACAGTAGAGAATCTAAGGACATAGACATAGAAGAATTCATCTTTATAATCCAGGTGACTTAGTTTGGATTAATCTTAATAGGGATAGGTTTCCACATAAGAAGTCACAGAAGCTGTCTCCTAGATTAGATGGACCATTCAGGGTTTTAAAGCGCATCAACAATAATGCCTACCGGATAGAGTTACTAGGAGAGTATGGAGTATTAGCGACCTTTAATGTTGTAGATCTATCACCATACTTATCAGACGACATGTATGAAGACCTATCAGATTTGAGGGCAAATCTTCCAGAAGCTCGAGGAGATTATAGGAATCAGATTCCTATAGGACCTATCACCAGGGCCTAAGCTAAGGGTCTACATAACTTAGTTTTGAGAATCTTACATGAGAAACCCAATCTTAAGGAAGCTAATTTATTTTCTTCATTCCTACTTTATAATTGTTATGCATTCTAATAGGTTTACTTATCAGTCCTACAGGGTACTAAATCACCTATACTTTTGAGTAAGTCGAGATCCTCATCGGGGCTCAATTCGAAAGTACCCTGAAGACCGGCATCTTGAAGACCAATTTCTTTTATATATTTGTCATTTGCGTGGACTATTTTATGTTGTAATTTCTTTTGGGACACTTTCATTTCATTTGTAATTCTCATTTAGGACCGGCCACCCTAAAAGTGGCATAGTTGTAATTTTATGTACTTTTTAACCTTAAAGGGAGCAAGTATAAATACTTGCTTAAAGTAGGGTCTTAGGAGGCCATTTTTCAGAATATACACTTCACTTTAACGTGAGAGAATTAGGGTTTCCTAGTTTAAATTTCCTCTTATCAATTTCAATCCCAAGAGTTGAAATTGTGGCGAGTGTAGCACTTGAAACTGTGAGTCATATCAATTTCATTTTGTTGCGATTTCTTTTCTTCTCTAGTGTATAATATCTAGGGTTGAATTAGGATATTTCTTGGTTAGATTTGCTTCATAATCATTCGAATTTTTGGTGCTTAATTGAGTTACTTTTACACTTGAATTCGGTTCATCCATTGTGCATGTTTCTTGAGCCGTGAAAGTATTGGTTTTGGAAAGGGGGATCACGGTTAATTTCTTATGAATTATTAGTAGTAATCACATGGGATTTGGAGTATAATTTGTGATTACCATTGAGGATTATACTATTGTGTTGATTTATTTCACGTAATTCATCATTCGGTCCATATGTTGCAATCAGGGTCATGCTACAATTGCTTCACCTTGAACTGAATTGTGCTAGTCCTTTAGAGATTGTTACTTGGTTTAATTTGCATGTGCTTAATCCCCTTTTAGGCACATCACTTAGTGAAGATGAACAGTGAAGAGCTTCAAGGATATCAAAGCTTGGGAACCATGACAACTTATGGTCAATACAACTTGTTACAAATTAAATTGGAGACTAAAGATTGAAGGACCGCTAGCATAAGTTGCCAGCTTGGTGCAATGAAGGTTGCTGGCATTAAAAATGAAGGTTGCGGGCGTTGAGGGAATCGAGGCCACTGATGTTGAAATTGAAGGTCGCCGGTGTAAAAATAAATGCTGTTAGCTTTCTTTTAATAAATGTTTGTAATTGCTTTTGTTGATTAAGTTTTTGGGAAGGTCATATAAATACCCTCTTAGCCGCCATTGAAAGAGTTTTGGGGGAGAATATTGTGAAATCCATAAACAACTGGTATAACTTATGTTCTTGCTCAAATACATGTTTTAGAACATTCAAGAGAGAATTGATTGCCTTTCTTGTGGAGTGTTCTAAATTAGGGCATGTCCTTATCTTAATTTCTTGATTGACAACCAAGAGAAACCTATTTCTAGTTTGTCTTAGGGATAAGTCCAATTGAATATGAGGGTTTTTGCATCACTACTATGATGGTCTGTAATATGCAAAGGGGTTCTCAAGTGTGTTCTTAGGGGTTCCCGTATCTTAAGGCTTATTCATGCTGACAAGCATTAGAGAGTTCGTCCTGAGTTCTAGGGTACCCTTAAGCTCAATAGGATAGGAAGTTTGTTGGACATGCTTCCATCATTTCAATTGTTGATTTCAAATCTTTCGTTTGTGTATGCAAAGTAATGCACAAAAATACATGCCACTTTAAGGAAAAGGGTAGATGTAGAGGCTAAAAAGATCGTAGCCTTTCATTATGATAGCCAAGCACATAACACAATTTAGTGTGTCCTTGAAGATTATGTATGCAATCCATAATAGTCTATATAAAGATAATGAACAACCACATTTTTCACTTTCGCATTCTCTTGCTTTTTAAAGCTCTCTTACATTTCTATACATGTTATTGCATCCTTGCAACTGCTTTATTTCAGTTCCATCAAATTTCCTCTTTCCATCAATAAATTCAAATATGTAGGTATAGCTAAATCTTTTTCTTCATAAACTCTTTTAGACCTCATTTGAGGAATTATTCCCCCAAAGTTGTGGTGGTGGACATAGTAGAAGTAATCCATCAAGAAGAAACTCATAAAAGTACTGTTACTTTCATCGAGACAAAGGCCATATAATTAAGAATTGCACAAAATTTAAGAACACCTTAGAGGATCTCATTCGACGAAGTTACCTTCATGAATATATTATAAAGGCTAAACGACCTCCAAAATGAGGCCGCTGCAAAGAAGGCAAAAGAGAACAAGAGCTAGAAGCTTGACCTATGATAAGTCGCAAAATACCCTTATCTAGAGTAATGAAATTGTGCTTTATTGTTGAATTTTTAGATGATTTGTTGAAGAAAAGGATGCTTAATGGAATGAATGTTAATTTCAGGATCTTCTAGAGTATTTTGGAGCTAAAGGAAGGAGTTTTGAAGAGTCGGATCAAGTTTGGAAGGAATTGGATACATTACATGTGAAGAGAAAGAATTCTGGAAAGTACACAAGCGAGATACATGCCCATGTACTTTGCTTGTGTATACTAAAGCGGATGTCTGGAAAGTACATGAGAAAAGTACACACCCATGTACTTTGCTTGTGTATCTAAGTTTTGCTTTTGTTCAATGATGTTTCAAATACACGACCAATGTACACTCCCATGTACTTGCTCGTGTATATTCACATAAGGACACTTGGAAGCAAGCATGAGATACACGAACGAGATACACTACTCGTGTATCCGCTCGTGTATATATCCAACTGGGGTACATGTATAAATAGACCGTTAGTTTGCCCTAGAACCGGAGGTTACGAATTTTTCATTTTCTCTCACTCTCATAACAGCAAGGGAAAGAAGATTCCGTCGATTCCAAGGGAGATTGAAGACCCACGAAGAAGAAGATTCTATCTTTAAGGGTTGTGACCATGAATTTTATCTATTCTTCTAGTAATTGCATTTCTTTTGTCCAATTTATGGAGGAGTAGACCCTAGATCTAGATTTTATTTGAAACTTCTCTATCATGAGATGAAGATTTGGTCATTAATGCGAAGTTGTTGACTTTCTCATGATTAATTGCATGCTCTTCAATTGTTTCTTAGATTCATAGATCCGGAATATGAATTTATGCATGATATCATATTAGTTAATTGAGAAATTGCTCATATAATTAGATCTAATGCAATTAATGAGATTTGATTATTCTTCTAGAGATAGGAAACAAGAGTCTTCTGTTTACATCGATTATTTTGATGCGAATTCATGTGTTTTATGCAATTCTAGGTTGCTATTAACTAAGGAGAGATCCTATTTGATAAACCTAGGATTAGATAGGTTAATATACTTGAGAAAGTAGTTAACTTGACTGGAGAATTCGACAGTATAAGAAGTCAATTACGACAATCTTCAGAAATCTAATGAATTACATGATAGAGAAGGTGATACGAACCACGCCAACCCGTGACGAAACCCAATACCAATACGTTCGGAAATTCGTTGCCTAAGACGCCCAAACACCTAAAGTGGAAAACCGCGACCCGTTGTCTATAAGCGAGACAAGAACCTTGGTATAAAGGTGAAGACGCCACAATCGGGATGGAAGACCAATTGATAAGTCGGGATGAACGCCACGGAAATCAATCCGATAAGTTCGATTTAGTTCTTGAAGAACCAAGAGAGGTGCCTCTCAAAAGTGTTTAATGTTCAATGATGTCTAATCTAAGTTGTTCTAAACCCTAGGAGCTTTTATACTAGGGTTACAATTCGTGTAAAAACAAGTCCAAAACGACGTAGTTTAGTTAAGTGACATAAAAACGCGAAACAAAACAAGCTGGCCGATAGGGGATACACGGCCTGTGTACACGCCCGTGTACTTTGGCCGTGTACTTGTCTGTGCAACTTCTGGCAACATACACGCCCGTGTACTTTGACCGTGTATCTTTCTATGCAACTTTTGGCAACATACACGCCCGTGTACTTTAGCCGTGTATTTTTCTGTGGATTTGCTTGACTCCATACACGGCCGTGCCTTTTAACCGTGTATCTAGCCGTGTATGATTCTAGGCAATCTTGAGAGTCCTACACGGCCGTGCCTTGAAAGTACACGCCCTCTTCAACCCGTGTCCGGTGTGACTTGTACAAAAGCAAGGGTCTTCCCATGGTTGTTCCAATCCGTTCCAACTTCATGATTGCTCCAATCCTTTCCGGCTTCATGGACAACCTTTATCAACCCGTTAAGTGCTTCCTTGAATCGTTTTGCTCGATTTCTTATGATCGGTCCCGGCGGCACTTCAAGAGGATCCACATTTCTTCTTCCGGCTTAGCTCTCATCCCGGATCTCATCATTCCCCTCCTCTTGAAAAGGATTTGTCCTCAAATAATTTACTGCATCAAATGGACTCAGATCAGTAATATTAAACGTGACACTTACTGGATACTTACCTGGTAAATCTTTCTTGTATGCATTATCATTGATTCTCTCAAGCATTGGAAATAGACCGTCCCCCCTAGGTTTCAACTTGGATCTCCTTTGCAATGGAAAAATCTCCTTGCGAAAATGCACCTAAACCCAATCTCCAGGCTGAAAATTCATTAGTCTCCTGCCCTTGTTCACCCTTAAAACGACCCTGACATTTTGTTTTTCAATCCTACTCTTTACCTGTGCATGTCGCTTTCTCACGAAGTCTGCCTTAGAATCAGCATCAAAACTCACAAACTTGTTAAATGGCAATGATAATAAATAATTAAGATTCAGTAGGTTAAAACCAAACACAATCTCAAATGGTGAACAATGAATAATGCTATTTAAAGCCCTATTACATGCAAACTCCTCAAATGGTAGGCAATCCTTCCAAGTCCTAATGTTCTTCTCTATGATTGCCCCTAACAATTGAATTAATGTCCTGTTAACCACCTCAATTTGCCCATCAGTTTGTGGGTGACAGATAGTCGAAAACATTAGTTTAGTTTCCCACTTTTCCCACAATACTCTCCAACAATGACTCAAAATCTTTACATCCCGATCTCTAACAATGCTACTAGGTATACCATGTGGACGTACTACCTCTCTAAAGAACAAATCAACAATATGTATAGCATCATCAGTTTTATGATAAGGAATGAAATGAACCATTTTAGAAATCCTATTCACAACCACAAATTTAGAATCTCGACCATGCTTAGGCCTAGATAATCTTAACACAAAATCTATGGAAATATCTATCTAAGGCTCATGAGGAATGACACTATACTCATATAACCAATCTAAGAAATCATCTAAACAAGGAATAGTATGACGATACTTTACCGTGATGTTGTTGCTGGCGCAGCAGTCAACATGCATTCTCCATGTCCCATCCTTCTTAGGCACCAAAATCACAAGCACTGCACATGGACTCATGCTCTCCCTCACGTACCCCTTCTCCATTAATTCTTCAACCTGCCTTTGGAGTTCCATTGCTTCCTCCGGGGTGTTCCTATAAGCTGGCTTGTTTGGAATCGATGCTTCGGGTACAAGGTCAATCTGGTGCTCAATACCATGAACAGGTGGTAACCCCTTTGGAATCTCCTCAAGAAAGACATCTTCAAAGTCCTGCACAAAAGACACAACCACACTAGGCAAAGAGTTAGATAATTCGTTAGTAGTCAAACATGTTTCCTTAAAAACCAGAAACAACATAGGTTGTTTCATCACTAACGCTCTGCTCACTACACTCGCTCTTGCCACACAACTCTCCTTTTGCAAGGCTGCCCTCTCCTTTTCACTCACCACAAAAGTTGATTCCCCTTCAACTTGGCCTCTCACACACTTTCCAGCCTTCCTCTCCTTTTCCTTTTGATCTTGACTTTTATATTCCTTTTTCTTCTCATTGTCTTTTGCTCTCTCACCCTCACTCTGCTTTTCACTCACCTTGTGTTTTGCAAATGATTGTTGCAGCTGCAACTGATCCTCATACACTTGTTTAGGTGTTAAAGGTTTAAGATTAAAGCTTTTCCCTTGGTGAACAAGCGTATACTTGTTAGAAAAGCCATCATGAACAACCTTCCTATCAAATTTCCATGGCCTCCCCAACAACACATGACATGCTTGCATTGGCACTACATCGCATAACACCTCATCCTCATACCTACCAATGCGAAAACCAATCAAGGCTTGCTTACTCACCTTAGTCTCACCACTATCATTCAACCACTGCAATTTATATGGACTAGGGTGTCTAACAGTTTTGAGCCCCAGCCTCTCAACAATAAAATTGCTCACTACATTGGTGCAACTTCCCCCATCAATAATCAAACTACAAATGTGATCTCCTAGATAACATCTAGTATGAAATATATTTTCTCTTTGCACCTCTTCTTCTTCCTTCACCTGCACATTCAAAGCTCTCTTCACTACCACCACTAGCCTTCCCATTGCAGGCTCCTCATCATCACTAGCATCCTCTAATGGTGGCATATCATCTTCTTCACTATCCCCTTCAGTCTCATACTCACCATCATCACGCAAAATCATCACACGCCTATTTGGACATTGACTAGCAATATGGCCTCTACCTTGACATTTAAAGCATTCAATGTCACGATTTCTAGAAGTAGAAGATTCAGGATTACCTTGATTACCAGAAGTAGAACCCGCTTGCCTCAGCTCTCCTTTTGGTTTAGTAGGTAAAGGCTTTTCTTCTTTCTTCCATTGATTAGTCTTCCAAGTGGATGAACCATTACCCTGTTGAAATCGTGCACTACTACTACCCTTCCGCTTGTGCTGGTTCTCAACCTTTATAGCCATGTGAACCATATCCTCCAATTCTACATAATGCTGCAATTCAACCACATTTTGGATTTCTCTATTCAACCCAGCAAGGAATCTAGCCATTGTAGCTTCTCTATCCTCGTCTACATTCGCCCTAATTATAGTGACTTCCATCTCCTTGAAATACTCATCCACACTTCGGCTTCCCTACCTCAGAGTTTGCAACTTGTTGTGCAATTCACGATAGTAATACGCAGGTATAAACCACTTTCTCATCACTCTCTTCATCTCTCCCCAAGACTCAATAGGTGGCTCGCCACTCCTTCTTCTATTCAACATTAATTGATCCCACCACACTATAGCCTAATCTGAAAATTCAATGGCAGCAAGTTTCACCTTTTTTCTCCCACTATAGTTGTGACAATCAAACACCATCTCCACCTTTTTCTCCCATTCTAAATACGCCTCGGGATCATTCTTCCCTTGGAAAGGAGGAATCTTCATCTTTATGCTACTCAATTGATCATCCTCTCTATTCCTATCTCCTCTATCTTCCCATTCTCTAGTTCCTCTATTTCGACCACTATAACCTCTATAACTCCCAACAGAAGGCTCATACAAATCATCATCCGTCATTTCATCTCCACCCCTCAGTACTCTCCTAGAACGACTCTCCCTCTTACGCCCCTGGAATACATTTGTGGATTGCTCTAGTCTTTGCTCTACCGTCTCATGAATTTGTTCCATTCCCTCTTGGAACATCCTCTTCATTTCTCCCCTCAATGCCTCAATTACTCACCTAGCATCAAACCTTCCCCTCTCACCTTCCGGAGAATGTTGTCTCGACATAGTTCCTGTAGAAAAGATTAGTACAACACAAATATATATATGATCAAACCTCACGATACACTCCCTTACGTGTTTCGCTCAAATGATGATATCACACAGTCATTCGTGTATTCTCACAAACAACGATGATATCACTCACCAATTTCCTCTTCTCAATTCTCTTGGAACTAACCCGAACTACACCAATTTCCTTCTGTAGAATTCAAAACCAACTCTAGGGTTCGTAAAATTTTCCTCTATTTTCTATCCGAATTTTTTTTTGTCTTTGTTTTTGGCTTTTGATCACGTTTCTCTTTTCTTTTCTTTTCCTTTCCCTTCTTTTTTTTTTTGTCGTGACTTTTTACTTTTTTTTTTTTTTTTTACAATCAACTAGTAAATACTACACTATCAAAAGACAATTAATATTGCGAAATTAAATGCTAATAATGGATATGAACGATTGGAGTTAGGGTTTTTGATATTACCTTCCTCAACCGAACTTGATGTTTTGACAAACCTAAGCTCTGATACCAAATTGATATGAACCACGCCAACCCATGACGAAACCCAATACCAATACATTCGGAAATTCGTTGCCTAAGACGCCCAAACACCTAAAGTGGAAAACCGCGACCCGTTGTCTATAAGCGAGACAAGAACCTTGGTATAAAAGTGAAGACACCACAATCGGGATGGAAGACCGATTGATAAGTCGAGATGAACGCCACGGAAATCAATCCGATAAGTTCGATTTAGTTCTTGAAGAACCAAGAGAGGTGCCTCTCAAAAGTGTTTAATGTTCAATGATGTCTAATCTAAGTTGTTCTAAACCCTAAGAGCTTTTATACTAGGGTTACAATTCGTGTAAAAACAAGTCCAAAACGACGTAGTTTAGTTAAGTGACAAAAAAAGCGAAACAGAACAAGCTGGCCGACAGGGGATACATAGCCTGTGTACACGCCCGTGTACTTTGGCCGTGTACTTGTCTGTGCAACTTCTGGCAACATACACGCCCGTGTACTTTGACCGTGTATCTTTCTGTGCAACTTTTGGCAACATACACGCCCGTGTACTTTAGCCGTGTATCTTTCTGTGGATTTGCTTTACTCCATACACGGCCGTGCCTTTTAACCGTGTATCTAGCCGTGTATGATTCTAGGCAATCTTGAGAGTCCTACACGGTCGTGCCTTGAAAGTACACACCCTCTTCAACCCGTGTCCGGTGTGACTTGTACAAAAGCAAGGGTCTTCCTATGGTTGTTCCATTCCGTTCCAACTTCATGATTGCTCCAATCCTTTCCAGCTTCATGGACAACCTTTATCAACCCGTTAAGTGCTTCCTTGAATCGTTTTGCTCGATTTCTTATGATCGGTCCCGGCGGCACTTCAAGAGGATCCACATTTCTTCTTCCGGCTTGGCTTTTATCCCGGATCTCATCAGAAGGAGTAGAATAAGATCTAGGTTGCTTTTGTTAATTGATAAATCTTCAGAACCATTGTTGTTAGTGAGTTATTAGTTTTAAGATTAGAGTAATTAAGTTTCAACCAACATTATTAAGTGGCGGTTAGATAATAGGAATGGAGTTAGTACTAGTAGTTGGTGTATCTCTAAGGGACGACCTTGTGCTTACTCGCTATATTACGCTACGATAGGTGCACTTGCCTTTTGCTTTGTAGTAGGATTAAGAACAAGAATTCAATTTATTAAAACTACGATTGGCAACGATCAAGTTTTTGGCGCCGCTGCCGGGGATATAGTAGAAGTAATCCATCAAGAAGAAACTAATAAAAGTACTGTTACTTTCATCGAGACAAAGGCCATACAATTAAGAATTGCACAAAATTTAAGAACACCTTAGAGGATCTCATTCGACGAAGTTACCTTCCTGAATATATTATAAAGGCTAAATAACCTCCAAAATGAGGCCGCTGCAAAGAAGGCAAAAGAGAACAAAAGCTAGAAGCTTGACCTACATGAGGAACAATTAACACAATAGTAATAGGAAGGCGGTTGAGCTCTTAGAGTATGGCTTATGCCCATTGAAGGAACTACTAAAGCGTGCTCAACGCACAAGCAAAAAGATCAAAAGTAGACACTACCATTTCATTCTCTAACATTGATCTAGAGGGTATCATGACTCTTCATGATGATGCCTTCATCATCTGAGCAAGAATTGCCAACTTTATATCATGTATAAAATGGCCTTCAACCAAATGAAGGAGGCAAAGTTAAAGCCATTTGACTGTATGACTATGAGCTCTATGGCTTTAATAATTAACTTATCAAAATAGAGGATACTATAACCCTTCCTTTAAAGCTCGAAGATGGTTCCCATATGACTCAAGTGCTTGTAGATTTTATTGTCATTAATGTCTAGTCACCATATATTGTCATCTTAAGATGACCATCACAAAATGTAGTAGGAGTGATAGCCTCCACAAAGCACCTGAAGGCTAAATTCATTACTCCTACAAGGGTTAGAATTTGTAAAGGAGATTAGCAGGTAGCTCAGAATTGCTATCTCTAAGCCCTTTCATAGTGAGAAGTACTTACCATTGATGTTACCCTCAATGAAAAACCAGGATCAAAGGGGGAACTAGTTGAGGAAATCAAAGTAATATAAATTGGCGACTCTTTTAAATAGACTACACTAGATTGGATCAATAGTTTTAGTAAAGCTAAGCCAATGGCTAATAGATTACGTCTAAGCAAATTTGGATGTCTTTGCATGGTCCCCTTCAAACATGCCTAGAATCTCACTTAAAGTAATGATGCATTGACTTAACATTGACTTGACCACTAAGGTTATAAAATGAAAAAAGAAGAAGACATTTTACACTAAAGCACCAAGTTGCCATGGAAGAAGAGGTGCAAAAATTATTAAAAGTGGGATTCATAAAGAAGAAACCTTAACCCACTTGGCTAGCAAATTGTATTCTAGTCACAAAGTTGAATGGGAAATGGAGAATATGCATTGACTACACCAACCTCAATAAATTTTACCCAAAGGATTGTTTTCCTCTCTCTAGAATTGACTTGCCAATCAACTTGACCTTGAGCCACACACTCCTTAACTTTCTGGATGCCTTCTTGTGTTATAATCAAATTAAGATACATAAGCTCGATTAGGTTCATACTTTGTTCATCACCAACTTTAAGACATATTTCCATAATGTCTTGCCTTTCAGGCTCACAAATGTTGAGACAACATATCAAAGACTGATGATGAAGATGTTTATGCACTAACTGGCTACAAATATAGAAGTATACATCGATGAAATGATAGTAAAAAGTAAGGAGTCTAAAGAACACTTAATAGATTTAAAACAGACTTTCTAAATGCTTTGTCAATACAGTATGAAGCTAAACCATCAAGTTTATGAGATCAGTCTCTAAGCTAACCTTGACTTCCTTGAAGAGTTGAGAAATTAAACCAATTAATGCATGGCAGTGTATCAGCAATAAGTAGCTAGGTACTGTAACAAGAAGGTAAAACACAAAGTCTTATAACCTGGAGACTTGGTTTTTAAGAAGCTCAAAGCCACTAGATTAAGGGAAGGTTAAGGCAAATTAGCCTCGATTTAGGAAGTCCTAGTTTGTGCATAAAAAGTGGTTAGTCATGGGGCATATGAGTTAGAGAGGCTCAATGGACACTAATCTTAAGGACATGGAATGTAGAAATTTATGTTTATTTTTTGAATAAGTCTTAGAGCATAGTTAAAGTGTTTTGCTCAATGTAAACATTCCTATCACTTAAAGGAATTACGGGTTGCCTCAATGATTTACAAATTTGTGTTTTACCTTAATTCATCTTATAAAGCACAAAAAATTAGAGCTCAATCACATAGGCATGATTAACGAGTAAAGTCTTAAGCTTCTTTGTAGTAATAGGACATTTAAGTAAGCATATGAGCCATTAGATCTTACGAGGCTACATAAAGGGATACCTTTCACCAATTAAACTTAAGTATAAACATTGAAGGTACCCTAATAGGGAACAAAACCCCTTATTGCACATATTTT
The DNA here is from genome assembly GCA_037954665.1 of Laguncularia racemosa. Taxonomy (NCBI): domain Eukaryota; kingdom Viridiplantae; phylum Streptophyta; class Magnoliopsida; order Myrtales; family Combretaceae; genus Laguncularia; species Laguncularia racemosa. The sequence continues at coordinate 292,569 of JBBMOL010000278.1, forward strand.
CCCATAAAAAACATAATGATCTATGGAATAACTAAGTTCAAAACTTCAAGCATGAACTAATGAATATAAAAATAACTTGTATAATCATAGATGAAAGGAAAAGTGGACACAATTTCATTAATCACATGAACTTTGTATAAGGATAAAGATCGGCATCTCGACTATAGTAAAATTACAAAAGGAAAATCAAAGTAAAAAAAAAAAAAAAAAACAAACAAACAAAAGGCAAGTTAGGTTGTCCATAGGTGCTAAGGTAGGCTTAGGCTAGTTGTCAACAAGCTACTCTTCAACTAGTGGTGGTGGCACTTCCTTTATAGCCAAAGGAGGAGGAGTTAATGGAAGAACTTCTGATAGAGGAGCAAAAGGCAGTTCTTCTCTTTAAAGAGGTAGAGGAGGCACAGTTAGGATCCTTTACATAGATCTAGTGCCTCATCCTTCATTGGCCTCCTTCCATGATGGTGATCAGCTACTCTATGTATTCGTTAGTGGCTCGAATCTCCTATATATTTCATCACAGTACTAATCCTTCTCCATACTCTTAAACTCCTCTAATTCTCAAATACCCATACCTTATTGATCAGCACCCTCTTCAAGCTTTCTATGTGCTCCTTTATGCCTTTTTCCATGTTAGCAGACTTGTCTAAGGACTCCTATATTGGGTTCATGTCCATTGGCATAGCTTTTAGGTGTTGGACCTTTGTCACAAGGCCCTTCGCCCTTTCTTAATAAGAGGCAACCTCCTCGAAAAGGTAAGAGATGCAGTTGTTAGCCCCTATAAGCTCTCTTCATACCTTTTCTACCTCACTCAAAGCTACCTTGACATGTTCTTTTTCTTCAACTAACTTTTTGCCATAGTCCTCTATGACTACTCTTAGCTTTACTTAAGAATCCTTAAAGTTAACCTTTGCCCCCCTATTCTTCTATATGTAAACCTCATTACAACCATATATGCAAGTATATAAGGCAAAAAAGATATCACTAATATCTTTAATATGTTGTACTTGACAATCGGTATCTTCCTATGCATGTAGGACACCATATGCGACCATCATCATCTAGCATCAGTACATAAGTTAGTATATCACAACAATGGTGAATCTAAGGAAAAATATTTACCTTAAGAAACTAAATGAATAAATGCTTACATAGTTGTAGTGATGTCATCTCTAGTGTGGTTTCCTCCATAATGCACCAATCTCATGGGCTAAGCATGCCCTTGAATAGATTAGTGCGATTGACCTCGGTCCCTTCCATTGACTTATGGATAGTAAGGAAGAGAGGCACCCTTAAAGAGGTTAACTTTGGTGTCCCTTGGAAGGTTATAGCTCTTCTTCCTCTCTCCCTCTAATGGTGGGATGTTGAAGCTCCTTTTCTAATACCTCTCGACATTAGGATAGCCGACCTCTTTGACCAAGGCAACAGGTTTTACCTTGGTTTCGCTTAACACTGGGATTATTTCCCTTGGCTAAGGTTATTTGGTTGTTATGACAATGGCCTTAGTCATAGTTGTACTGCTCCTTAAACTTGGGCACCTTACCTTTACCTTTACTAAGAGTGACTAGAGGAGGTAGAATTTCCTTGGAGGCTTAAGACCTCAAATGGAGATCCTTTCTGTAAGAGTCTTCTTTGTAGGGGGCACCTCTTGACTTACCCTTTTTACACCTTCAACATCTTTTTTTCTTCACCACCTGTAGTAGGGCATGAGGTTCAAGATGTGCATATGGTTCAATGGTGGCATATATGCAAAAAAGATAAAGATATATTTAGATGAAACGCAAAATAACACTCACTAGACAATAAAAGGCCATAAAGGTTATGATAACCTCTAGTTTGATGGATTGATTATTGAAATTGTAGAGCTCGTAGTCATATAGCTTCAACTTCACCTTGACTTGATCCTTTAATTAGTTGAAGGCCTTTTGTATATAATGTCTACCGAGTTGCTATTATCAGTTAATACCTTATAAACCTTAAATTCAACAATTCTTTCTTAAATGATGAGGGCATTATCATGAAGAGTCATGATGCCTTTTAGATTGTCATTAAAGAACGCAATGGCAATGCCTACTTTTACTCTCTTCTCTTACGCATTGACTACCCTCCTACTACTAGTCTACCCACTATCGTGTTAATTGTTCCTGGTGTAGGTTGAGCTTTTAGCTCTTGTTCTCTTTTACCTCCATGGTAGCCTAGTTTTAGAGGTCGCTTAACCTCCATAATAAACTTATAAAAGGTATCTTCGTTAGATGAGATCTTCTAAGGCATTTTTCAATTGTGTATAATTCTCAAGCATATGGCCTTTGTCTTAGTTAAAGTCGTAGTACTTGTCTCGATTTCTTTTTGATGGATTACTTCTTATTTTATATGCCCATGTGATAATGCCTTTATCTCAAATTTCCATGAAAATGTTTGCTCAAGGCCTGTTAAGTGGGTTGTATTGCTTGTAGAATGGAATGGCTTGCTTTTTGCCACCTTCTCCATTTTATACAGACCCATTATTATCAACCTTAGAGCTGAGCTTATCTTTTGCTGAGGATATCTAAAGAATCTTTCTTTGCTTGTCTTGCCAATATGGCATCTTCTTGGGGAATATAGTCTACTACTTGCTCTTTAAACTCCTTAAAATTCTTTAGGTTATTGAACACTAAAGAATAAAAGAACTGGGATTGATCCTTTAACCCATTGATAGCTGCGTTTAAGGTGACACTCATGTCTACATTGAGAATTTTGAGCATAGCCTTGTTAAACCTTGAGATGTAGTTTTGGAGTGCTTTGTCCTACTTTTGTCTTATTAGGTTGAGGGTTGAGGAGTTATGTTTTGGCATTTTGCTCATTAGAAAAATGTTGGTAAAAATGCATGGTGAGCTCCTTAAAATTAGGATAAAGTTCAACTTAAGTCCTCTATACCAAGTATGGGTTGCTTTCTTGAGGGTACTTGGAAAGGCTTTATAAATGATGGCGTTAGAGATTTTGAAGAGGTTCATTTAAGCTGTATAGTAGCTTAGGTGCTTAAATGGGTTGATAGTTCCATCATATGACTCCATTTGAAGAATATAGATGTGTATTGGTAGATATTCATCATAGATTTCTCATGTAAAAGGAGAGTTACTGATGGTAAACATGTTAATACGAAATCGGTTTGCTCGGATTCCTAACCGATACGAACCACGCCAATGTGTGACGAAACCTAATACCAATACGTTCGGAATTCGCTACCTAAGATGCCAAACACACTCAAGTGGAAATCGCGACCCGTTGTCTATAAGTGAGACAAGAACCTTGGTATAATATGAAGACGCCACAATCAGGATGAAAGACCGATTGATAAGTCGGGATGAACGCCACGGAAGAAAAATCCGATAAGTTCTAGATTAGTTCTTTAAAGAACCAAGAGAGGAATTCTCTCAAAGTGTTTTCAAACTTTAATGTTGTATGTTATATATTCTATTTGTTCTAAACCCTAGGAGCTTTATATTAGGGTTTACAATTCGTAACAATAAAGCCCCAAAACGACATCACTTCAATAAGTTACGTAAAAATAACAAAACAAGACATGAAGGCCGGCAACGTGGGAATGAAGGCCGACGGCCTTGGAGCCGGCGTTGGAGAAGTACACGATCGGCGTTGGAGATGTACACGACCGTGTACTTCTAGTCGTGTATCTTTCTGTGGAAATCTTGACAATGTACACGACCGTGTACTTCTAGTGGTGTATCTTTCTGTGGAAATCTTGACAACATATACAACCGTGTACTTCTAGTCGTGTATCTTTTTGTGGAAATTCTTGACACCATACAAGGCCATGCCTTTGAACCGTGTATACGACCATGTATGATTCCGTGTAACCTCCAGACTCCTACACGGCCATGCCTTGTAAAGACACGCCCTCTTCACCCCGTATCCGGTATGACTTGTACAAGAGCAAGGGCATTCCTATGGTTGTTCCAATCCATTCTAGCTTCATGATTGCTCCAATCCTTTCTGACTTCATGGACATCCTTTATCAACTCGTTAAGTGCTTCCTTGAATCGTTTTGCTCGAGTTCTTGTGATAGGTCCAGGTGGCACTTCAAGAGGATCCACATTCCATCTTCTGGCTTGGCTCCCATCATGGTTCTCATCATTCCCCTCCTCTTGAAAAGGATTTGTCCTCAAATCGTCGCCTGCATGAAAAGGACTCAAATTAGTAACATTAAATGTAGAACTAACTTGATACTCAACAGGTAAATCTATCTTGCATACATTATCATTGATGCGCTCAAGAATTTGAAATGGTCCATCGCCTCTAGGAAGTAGTTTAGATCGACGCTGCACAGGAAACCGCTCTTTGCGCATGTGAACCCAAACCCAGTCTTCAGGTTCAAAGTCAGTTTGTCGACGACCCTTGTTGGCTTGTTTCACATATTGCTCTGTTCTTCACTTAATGTTTAGCCTTGCCTTCTCATGGATTTGTTTAACAAATTCTGCTTTCTTCTTGCCATCTAGATTAACATACTCAGAAATAGGCAAAGGTGATAAATCCAAAGGAGTTAGTGGATTAAAACCATACACAATTTCAAAAGGAGTAAACTTAGTAGCAGAATGCATTGTGCGATTATAGGCAAATTCAACATGCGGCAAACAATCCTCCCAACTTTTAATGTTCTTTTTAATGACAGCCCTCAACAAAGTAGATAAAGTTCGATTTACTACCTCAGTTTGACCATCAGTCTGTGGATGACAAGTAGTAGAAAACAATAACTTAGTTCCTAACTTAGCCCACAAGGTCTTCCAGAAGTAGCTTAAGAACTTAGCATCTCTATCCGATACAATTGTTCTAGGCATACTGATAGAGCCATTTTATACTCAATCTTTATAGTATGAAGTGTGTTAATTTATTATAGATTTTATAGAAATCATAAGGAAATGGCACTTAATTCTATTATGGTGATAAATCAGGTTAAATGGAGTCAAGGGTGCTAATTCAAGTAAATTAGAGAAGTCATCTACAACTTGGATCAAAGACAAGGATTTACACCGCCGGAGGAAAGTACATGGGCGTGTAGTTGAAGTACACGGCCGTGTACTTGGTTTTGAATCAACAGGAAAATACACGGTTGAAGTACACAGCCGTGTATCTGCCTAGAAGGAGGCACGGTTTGAGATACGGCCATGGTGAAAATCGTGCTACACATTGCATGAGAAGGAGAGAGACACATCTTGTGACACGGCCATGGTGGAAGCCGTGGTGGAAGCTTGATGAAGCCGTGCCATATACTAAATAAGAAGGACAAACTGTGGAACTTCGACCAGAGGATGACACGTCTTGGGATCTGGCCGTGGTTGAAACCGTGGTACACACTAGACATGGATGAAGAATTGTAGATTATCCACAGAGGAAGGCACGTCTTGACATCTGGCCGTGGTGGAAGACGTGGTACACACTGGACACGGAAGATGATATGTGAATTATACACAGAGGAAGGCATGGCTTAACCCACGGCCGTGTTATAGGGCGTGCCAGGCGGACGATTATTCACTTCTCGAGATTTACATCAAAAAGGAAAGATATTTTCGTATCTTGCTAGCTAAAGATCCTCTGCCATTCCCTTAACAATATAAATAGAACTAACCCTAGAGGAGTTCATAATCTTGGATCATCTTGGAGACAAGAAGGAAGGAAGGAGGCAGAGCAAGGAAACCGGGAACAGAGGCTTATCATGTTTTTACTTTTAATTTTCGTTTTGATGATGAACATGTGTAGCTAAGCAGATTTTCTAGCCAAAGGGTCATAGAAGTTTGATTCTCCACGAATTATGAGATCTAATTGATTTGTCTTTAATCTATTCTTTGTTTTTGGATACTCATATATCTTCTGAACGTTTTGCCATTATTATCTTTCTTGATTGGTATGAATTAGAGCTCTTCTACTCAATTAGCAAGTTAATATATTGTCAACTAGCACGTTAAATCCGTAATTGTTTGATAGTTCTAGTCTCGGTGACACAATAACATGTTTGATTATAAAATAGATGATCAAATTCATGTTATGGGGATGTATGATCTTGTTTAAATAGGTTATCTTATAATCTACTAGCATGAATTGGTAGTTTCTCTTGTTTTTAATGCTATTGATAGATTAAATCCTAAGAGCTTGTTTTAGGGTTGTCTAATCGATAAGAGAAATAGTCAAAGAGCTTGTTTTGATTATCGAGGAAGTAAGGAGAGATAGGTTGTTAGAGCTTGTTAATAACCATAACCAGTTTATCTAGAAATAAGAATAGAAAACATTTGCATTGATGATCAATTCCTCGAATTAAACTATCTTGATTCCTTTGGCTAGGCTTTTATCAATATTCGATTTTATTATCTTGTTTCAATATTATTTTGATTCACAAACAAAACCCCCCATTTTTCTTTTCCTCTTTATTCTCTTTGAATAGAAATATATTTAACCAATCCCTGTGGATACGACCTTACTCACTACTATACGCAAATCATATCATTGTCTAGGAGTAGGTTTTATTTTTGTTCGATTCGACACCCATCACATACCATGCAATCTCACAACTTCCCTTAAGAACAAATTAGCAATACTGCAAGCATCATCTGTTTTAATTCTAATTTGGTGATATCCGCTTTTCAGATCAATTTTAGAAAAGACACTAGACCCATGTAACTCATCTAACATGTCATCTAAGCGAGGAATGGGATGACGATACTTTACCGTAATGTTGTTGATGGCGCGGTAGTCAACACACATTCTCCATGACCCATCATTCTTAGGCACTAAAATCACAGGCACTGCACATGGACTCATACTTTCTCTCACGTACCCCTTCTCCATTAATTCATTGACCTGCCTTTGGAGTTCCTTTGTCTCCTCTGGATTGCTCCTATAAGCAGGTTTGTTTGGAATCGATGCTCCGGGTACTAGGTCAATCTAGTGCTCAATACCATGAATAGGTGGTAATCCCTTTGGAATCTCTTCAGGGAATATATCTTCAAAGTCCTGCACAATAGACACAACCACACTAGGCAAAGAGTTAAATAGTTCGTTAGTATTCAAACAAGTTTCCTTAAAAACCAGCAATAACATAGGTTGCTTCATCACTAACGCTCTCCTCACTACACTCGCTCTTGCCACACATCTCTCCTTTTGCAAGGCTGCACTCTCCTTTTCACTCACCACCAAAGTTGATCCCCTTCAACTTGGTCTCTCACGCTCTTTCCAACCTTCCTCTCTTTTTCCTTTTGATATCGACTTTTGTGTTCCTTTTCTTTCTCGCTGTCTTTTGCTCTCTCACTCTCCCTCTGTTTTTCACTCACCTTATATTTTGCAAAAGACTATTGTAGCTGCAACTGATCCTCATACACCTGTTTAGGTGTTAAAGGTTTAATATTAAAGCTTTTCCCTTGGTGAACAAGCGTATACTTGTTAGAAAAGCGATCATGAACAACCTTCCTATCAAATTGCCATGGCCTCCCCAACAACACATGACACACTTGCATTGGCACTACATCACATAACACCTCATCCTCATACCTACTGATGCGAAAAGCAATCAAGGCTTGCTTACTCACATTAGTCTCGACACTATGATTCAGCCACTGCAATTTATATGGACTAGGGTGTTTAGTAGCCTTGAGTCCCAGCCTCTCAACAATAAAATTACTCACAATATTAGTGCAACTTCCTCCATCAATGATCAAACTGCAAATATGATCATCTAGATAACATCTAGTACGAAAGATATTCTCTCTTTTCCTATCTCCTCTATCTTCCCAATCCCTAGTTTCTCTATTCCTACCACTATATCCTCTATGACTCTCGACAGAACGTTAATCAAATTCATCATCCGACATTTCATCTCCACCCCTTTGTACTCTCCTAGAACAACTCTCCCTCTTACGCCCTTAGAAGACGTTTTTAGATTGCTCTAGTCTTTGCTCTACTGTCTCATGAATTTGTTCCATCCCCTCCTGAAACATCCTCTTCATCTCACCCCTCAACGCCTCAATCACTAACCTAGCATCAAACCTTCCCCTCTCACTTTCAGGAGAATGTTGCCTCGACATAGTTCCTGCAGAAAAAGATTAGTACTAACACAAATATATATAATTAAGCTTCACGATACACTCCCTTACGTGTTTCGCTCAAAGGATGATATCACACAGTCACTCGTGTATTCTCACAAGCAATGATGATATCAACTCACTAATTCCTCTTCTCAATTCTCTTGGAACTAACCCAAACTACACCAATTCCCTTCCGTAGAATTCAAACAACTCCAAGGCTCGAAATCTTTTCCTCTTTTTAATCTTTCAGTTTTTTTTTTTGTCGCCTTTGTTTGCTGCTCTTGATCACGTTCCTTTTTTTTTTTTGGTCATGATTCTTCCTTTTTTTTTTGTAACAAAATTGAATAGTAGGTACTACACTTTCAATAGACAATTAACACTATGAAATTGAATATGAACAATTGATATGAACGATTGGAGTTAAGGTTTTGATGTTACCTTCCTCAAACCGAACTGATGTTTTAACAAACCTAGGCTTTGATACTAAACTGATACGAAATCAGTTTGCTCGGATTCCTAACTGATACGAACCACGCCAATGTGTGACAAAACCTAATACCAATACGTTCGGAATTCGCTACCTAAGATGCCAAACACACTCAAGTGGAAACCGCGACCCATTGTCTATAAGTGAGACAAGAACCTTGGTATAATATGAAGACGCCACAATCGGGATGAAAGATCGATTGATAAGTCGGGATGAAAGATCGATTGATAAGTCGGGATGAACGCCACGGAAGAAAAATCCGATAAGTTCTAGATTAGTTCTTTAAAGAACCAAGAGAGGAATTCTCTCAAAGTGTTTTCAAACTTTAATGTTGTATGTTCTATATTCTATTTGTTTTAAACCCTAGGAGCTTTATATTAGGGTTTACAATTCGTAATAATAAAGCCCCAAAACAACATCACTTCAATAAGTTGCGTAAAAATAACAAAACAAGACATGAAGGTCGGCAGCGTGGGAATGAAGGCCGGCGGCCTTGGAGCCGGCGTTGGAGAAGTACACGATCGGCGTTGGAGATGTACACGACTGTGTACTTCTAGTCGTGTATCTTTCTATGGAAATCTTGGCAATGTACATGACCGTGTACTTCTAATCGTGTATCTTTCTATGGAAATCTTGACAACATACACGACTGTGTACTTCTAATCATGTATCTTTCTGTGGAAATTCTTGACACCATACACGGCCGTGCCTTTGAACCGTGTATACGACCGTATATGATTCTGTGTGACCTCCGGACTCCTACACGACCGTGCTTTGTAAAGACACGTCCTCTTCACCCCGTATCCGGTATGACTTGTACAAGAGCAAGGGCATTCTCATGGTTGTTCCAATCCATTCCAGCTTCATGATTGCTCCAATCCTTTCCGACTTCATGGACATCCTTTATCAACTCGTTAAGTGCTTCCTTGAATTATTTTGCTCGAGTTCTTGTGACAGGTCTAGGTGGCACTTCAAGGGGATCCACATTCCATCTTCTGGCTTGGCTCCTATCATGGTTCTCATCACATGTCCCATGGGTCAAGCATCTTTGTATCTTTGATCTCATTAAGGCAATTAATCATATTATCAATGTCATTTGAGGATAGCTCAGCTAAAGAATGTGTTGATTGTGCCATAGATGTATCATTCCTATTATTGTATACCATACCCCTTGGAAGAGGAGCTTAATTTTGGTGTTATGGCATGTTCTAATTATGCTGTGACACATTATCACCCTATTGTTCACTACATGATTAAGAATTATGCCGAGAGCACTTGTGGATTTCATTCACTTAGTTGTTCAGCCACTAGTTTTGCCAAGTCTTGCTTAAGAAGCTTAGTCCTATCATTGACCTAGGTATTGGTTTGGTGCACTAGAGGTGTTGTAATGGCCCTAAAAGGGGCCTTAATAGAAATGCTTAAAATTTTCATATCATGTGTCCATTCATAGTATGGCAACCACCTTTCAAGTTAGAGGTTGTAACACTTTAATTAAATCTCATTTAATCACAATATATAGAACTAATCATTATACAAAAGTAACTAAGGAAACTAGTAATCCACATTTCACCAAAACCACAGAGAATTGGTATCTCCTACCAAATTACAAAATTGAGTAGTTACAACTCTAAAGTAGATTAGGTTGAGATAAGTTCAAAGGAAAATAGATTTTGAAAAGAAGGAATGTACAAGTTTCAAAATTTTCTTATCACTTTATCTAATTCTAAACCAATAATTACCCTATCTTATACTTATTCATTGATATTTAAGTTTAAAGCTCTAAGCACTTGATTCCTAGCCCATTTTTTACTTTGACTTATCCTAGAAAAGAAAAGCTATTAGGGTATAATCTACATCTAGTTTAGTAGGATATTCCACATATTATATCGTCAAGTAAGTTCAAATAAGTTAATTATATAAGCATATGAATGAATGATGCACATATGGAATGCAAAAATCTATATAGCCAATTGAAAGCTATTTATAGCATGGATTTAATGCCCTCCATTGCCTTGGGTTGGGAAGTCATGAATATATTGGTGCTAGGTTCCAAGCACTCCGACCAACAACTCTTATGGCTCATGGATTCAATATCTCATCGTGAGCTTAAAGCTCGAGCTTAACTAATTAATAAAATATTCATAATGAGTTAGGCTTAAATGACTTATTTATTATTATATATACATTTTCTTTCCTTTCAAAAGTAGTAGATGTGATAATACATAAATAAGCCCTAGAGTGTAGATGTGAGCAACATATATAGTCTCGTTCACCCCTAAATAGTGAATTCTCAAACTTAGCCTCAATTAGAGTGTGGCATTTCCTAAGTCCAAGTAGTTCCCAAAGGTTGAGACAATATTGCTTATGGAGATACACCTCATTACGGCCTCTCCATACTATCGGGTGATGACAATAGCCTTCTTCATTCAAATCAAGGAATGCATGTCTAATTTTTATTTAAGTCAGATATAATCAAGTTTATTCATATGGTGACCACCAAAAATTTGTAGAATCTTGTAGGTTTACTATTCTAATGCATAATTAATACACCCTCTTCTTACCCAAATGCATAAAGGAAAAGCCTTCTTAACTTACTCCTAAAGTGAAATAAGGAGTTGATGGTTTGTGTGGGAGTGATGGACAATCAATGGAAGTAGAGGGGCATGTGAGGATAGAAATGGTGGTGGTGGCATTAGGATGGACTAGTAGTGGTGGTGGTGGTTCTTTTTTCCCTTTTTAAGAAATTTTGTGAGTTTGAGAGTGAAATAAGAAGAAGAAGAGAGGAAGAACAAGGGTTTTTAGTTATAAAAATGAGAAGGTAGGATGGTTTTCTTTTGCTAAGTAATGGCCTTTAGGACATTGGTTAATAGAGTGCATTGGTTAGAAGCTTGGTTTGATGATTAAAGGAAAGTTTAGGGTTAAATCATTTTTTATTTAAGATAACCACTTCTTTTCATTAGATTTGGGTCAAATCAAAGACCCTAATCTATGCCCTAGATCTTCATTAAATTAAGGACAACTGATGGGTGTCGAATCCAACAGAAATAAAAACCTACTCCTAGATAATTATATGATTTGCATATAGTGGTGAGTAGGGTCGAATCCACAGGGATTGGTTAAATATATTTCTATTCAAAGAGAATAAAGAAGAAAAGAAAAATGGGGGGTTTGTTTGTGAATAAAATAATGTTGAAACAAAATAATAAAGTCGAATATTGATAAAAGCCTAGCCAAAGGAATCAAGATAGTTTAATTCTAGGAATTGATCATCGATGCAAATGTTTTCTATTCTTATTTCTAGATAAACTGGTTATGGTTATTAACAAGCTCTAATAACCTATCTCTCCGTACTTCTTCGATAACCAAAACAAGCTCTTTGATTACTTCTATTATCGATTAGACAACCCTAAATAAGCTCTTAGGATTTAATCTATCAATAGCATTAAAAACAAGAGAGACTACAAATTCATGCCAGTAGATTATAAGATAACCTATTTAAACATGATCATACATCTCCATAACATGAATTCGATCATCTATTTTATAACCAAACATGCTATTGTGTCACTAAGACTAGAACTATCAAACAATTACGGATTTGACGTGCTAGTTGACAATATATTAACTTGCCAATTGAGTAGAAGAGCTCTAATTCATACCAATCAACAAAGATAATAATGACAAGACGTTCAAAAGATATATGAATATCCAAAATCAAAGAATAGATTAAATACAAATCAATTAGATCTCACAATTCGTGGAGAATCAAACTTCTATGACCATTTGCCTAGAAAAACTACTTAGCTACGCATGTTCATCATAAAAACGAAAATTAAAAGTAAAAACATAACAAACCTCAGCTCCCGGTCTTCTTGCTCTGCCTTCTTCCTTCCTTCTTGTCTGCAAGATGATTCAAGATTCTCCTAACCCTCTAGGGTTAGTTCTATTTATATTGTTAAAGGAATGGCAGGTGATCTTTTGCTAGCAAGATACGAAAATATCTTTCCTTTTTCAAGTAAATCTTGAGAAGAAAATAATCGTCCGCCTGGCACGCCCTACAACACGACCGTGGGTCAAGCTATGCCTTCCTCTGTGGGTAATCTACAAGTCTTCATCCGTGATCAGTGTGTACCACGGCTTCAACTACGGCCAGATCTTAAGCCGTGCCAGCCTCTGGTTGATGTTCCATAATTTCTCATCCTTGGCACGTCTTCCATTTCAACTTCCACCACGGCTTCAAGCACGGTTTCCACCAAGGCCAGATCACGAGCCGTGTCTCTCTCTTTGTTGGAAGTCCACATTTCCACCTTCTTGTGCAATGTATAGCACGGTTTGCACCATAGCCGTGCTTCAAAACGTGCCTCCTTCTAGACAGATACACGGTCGTGTACTTCAATCGTGTATTTTCTCGTGGATTCTTCAAGACAGATACACGGTTGTGTACTTCAACCGTGTAGTTTCCTGTGGCTTCAAAACTAAGTACAAGGCCGTGTACTTCAACTACACGCCCATGTACTTTCCTCCGGCGGTGTAAATCCTTGTCTTTGATCCAAGTTGTAGATGACTTCTCTAATTTACTTGAATTAGCACCCTTGACTCCATTTAACCTGATTTATCACCATAATAGAATTAAGTACCATTTCCTTATGATTTCTATAAAATCTATAATAAATTAACACACTTCATACTATAAAGATTGAGTATAAAATGGCTCTATCAAATTCCCCCACACTTAAACTCTTGCTTGTCCTCAAGCAAATGAATCAAATCAATTGAGAAATCCGTCATAGATTATACAAAAATTTCTTTTCATCATTCCAAGCATCTGTTCATTTATAATTCATGATTTGTAATTTTAATGTCTACTACTTCAACCAAATTGGTTTCATGTGATCAAATTACCATGGACAAAATTTAATAGCTAATCTAAACAAAAAAAACTTTAATCCTCATGTTTAGCAAAAGAATTTTTATTCCAAAAGTAAATACTTAATCCACTAAGGAAAAACACCAAATTAAACTTCATTGGATATTATCAAGTATATAATCCTTGCAACATAAAGTAAAAGCATATAGTATCAACTCTTTCCATAGATTTTCTCCCTTTCTATTATAAGTCTTGTTTAATTCAATGAATGTTTACATTCATTGTTCTTTTGATTTAATCAAGCATCTATTTTGACGGGTTTTTGCCCGCTTCTTTTCATGAACTTTTGCCTTTCGCCCTTATCGTTATAGTGAGTTCATTGAGTCGGCACATCCCGAGCTCGTCACTCAAGTGACCAGGTTTTGAGATACCCCTACGGACTCTTCCTTACTCTAAAATTCAAGTTTGAATACTCTTAACTCAATTAGCTGAATCATTGGAGTAATGGCTATGCTTGATTTATTATTATTATTATTATTATTATTATTATTTATTATTTATTTTTTAGAACAACTTTAAAGAGTATACAGTTGCTAATATAACCTAGAAGTAAACTTGTTTATTTTTCACTTAGGGACTCGACTTACTCTTAGACTTCCAATTCTAAAGCTAAATACAAGGTAAATTTGTTTCTTAAATATTTCACTACTTAATTTTAACCAAGTATTCTAATCACAACAGTAAGTGAGTAAAGCATTTGAACAAGTCAATTTCACATTTTGTAGATGCTTATTATAACATTTAGTACAATCTCCAGATTTCATGATAATTTTGAAAAAAATTTGTGTTAAAATTGCTTAAGGACAAACATTCAGAGTATAAGTCAGTTCTCTATTCTCTATATTTTATTATCCTCTCCCCCACACTTAGCTTGAACAGTGTCCTCACTGTTTCTAATTCAGCACAATTAAAGAGGAATTAACAACACAAGGAACATTAGAGAATAAGAGAAAGGAAATACTAGTACTTCCCTGGTATTTGGAGTTCTCCCCTTAAGCACTAGAGAGTGTCATCTGATGATATGTATCCTTGCTGCAACTAATCCACAAGAAAGAATCAAAACAATACTAAAATCAGAACAAAACTAAACTAAATTAATTTCTTTTTTTTTTTACATGGGTTACCTCCCATGAAGAGCCTTTCTTTAACGTCTTTAGCTAGACGTTCCTGGCTAGATGTTCGGTTAAGGGTTTTGATTCCAGCTTTGATGCCTGTGGTGATGGGTTAATAACATCCGTAACAAAAACAGGAGATATATCGCGAGGATGTTTCATGGCATCATAAATGTTAAATTTAATTACTTCACCATCAAATTCCATAGTGAGGGTACCATCATTTACATCAATTTTCGTCTTAGATGTCTTAAGGAATGGTCGCCCTAATAATATTGGTGATGAATTATGAGAATCATTATCTTCCATGTCAAGCACATAAAAATCAGCAGGAAAAACCAACCCATTAACTTGAACTAAAACATCCTCTAGAACTCCCTCAGGATAAACATTGGACCTGTCAGCAAGTTGAACAATAACTCATGTTTCCTTCAAGGGACCAACATTCAAACGTTGATAAATAGACAAAGGCATGACATTGATCGACGCTCCTAGATCACACATGGCTTTAGTGATTCCAAGATTACCTATTTTGCAAGGAATGGTAAACATACTTGGGTCCTTACATTTGGGAGGAAGCTTCTTCTGAATGATAGCTGAAACATTTTCACTCACACTAATCTTTTCATTACCTTTCAGCTTCCTTTTGTTAGTGCACAAGTCTTTGAGAAATCTAGCATAGCGCG
Source organism: Laguncularia racemosa (assembly GCA_037954665.1). Lineage (NCBI taxonomy): Eukaryota > Viridiplantae > Streptophyta > Magnoliopsida > Myrtales > Combretaceae > Laguncularia > Laguncularia racemosa. Next base: position 307,838 of record JBBMOL010000278.1, read on the forward strand.
GTATTTGCTTAATTGCATCAAGCAAAGGAATATTTACCTCGACTTTGCGAAAAGTTTCCAGAATCTCTTTTTCTTCTGGTTCATGCTTGGATTTCGCTAATCTGGAAGGGAAAGGAGGTGGTGTCAACATGACCTTTGGTGGCTCAACTAGAGACCTTCTAATCTAGTTGTCCTGCTGGCTCGGAGTCGAAATATCTTTCTTAGTTTCTTCCTCAAGATTAGATGGGTGTCCTTTCTTATTTGATCCCTGCAATTCTGTTCCACTTCTCAAGGTAATTGCATTAACGCTTTGCTTTGGATTTTTAATAGTTTGAGAAGGTAACTTACCTTGAGTTTCTAACTTGTTTACAGCAGAAGCAAGTTGGCTTACCTGATTTTCCAAGTTGTGGATGCTCTGCTTTGTCTCATCCTGAAATTGTTTTGTATTAACAGCAAGAGATTTAACAATTTCCTCAAGAGATATACCTGAGGTGGAAGGAGCTTGGGGTATTTGGTTTGATGGCTTAAGCTGGAATTGTTGGAAATGTTGTGGGTTATTGCCATATCCGAAGTTAGGATGATCCCTCCTTCCAGGATTATAAGTATTTGAGTAGGGATCATATTTCCTTTGTGGTTGTCCTGGGAATCCTCCTACAGCATTGACGTGTTCATGATTGTCATCTTGCAATGTGGGGCACATGTCGGTAGGATGATTAGGAGCAGCACAAATTCCACAAGCCTTCACCTGCTGGGTATTTCCAAGAGCTAGCTGCTGCACAAGGGAGGTTAGGTTAGAAATTTGATGTTCAAGGTTAGACACACTTACCTCATTTACCTTCCTTGAAGATGTATCATGCCTATACCCAAATTGTTGCGAATTAGCAGCCATAATGGAGATCAATTCCCTAGCTTGACCAGGGGTTTTGTTTACTATGGCGCCTCCACTTGCAACATCCATCATCTTCCTCTCCATCGGAAGCAATCCTTCATAGAAGTATTGAATGAGAAGTTGTTCAGATATCCCGTGTCGTGGACAGCTTGCACAAAGTTGCTTGAACCTCTCCCAATACTCATGAAGAGTCTCGGTGTCCCTCTGTTTGTTACCACAAATTTCTCTTCTTATACCAGCGTGATAGGAATCAAAATCTGACAAGACTTATCATTAGGGCAATAACTAAAGGATTTCGAATCTTGGCGATGAGGACCCATTTTGAGCAAATCGACCTCGGAATTATTTATATACTAACCTCTTTTATCTTATTCATGTATTTTATATTCCAACAGGAATACTTATCATGCTTTACAGGGCAATGGACAAACTCACTTAAACTCAGCTTGTGGGTTATCCATGGACCGACCTGAACCGACGATGAGCTGAGTCGATGGATCTTATAGAAGACCGACATCATGAAGAGCATTTCTTTTATGTATTTTTCATTTTATGAACTATTTTAGTAGTATTTTGGTTTTTGGACACTTTTATTTCTTTGTAACTTTCATTTAGGGTTAACCACCTTAAAAGTGGCAAACTTGTAATTTTGAGCACTTTTTAACCCTAGGAGTAGCAAGTATAAATACTTGCTTAAGAGAGGGTTTGAGAGGCTAATCATTTTGCAGAATATACACCTCTTTTCACGTGAGAATTAGGGTTCATACCTTGGTTCCAACTCTTATCAATTTCAATTCCAAGACTTGAAATTGTGGCGAGTGCAACATCTTGAAATTGTGAGTTATATCAATTTCATTTTGTTGTGATTTCTTTTCTTCTCTAGTGTGTTGTATCTAGGGTTGATTTGAGATAGTTCTTGGTCAGATTTACATGTTATTATTCACGAATTCTTGTGATTATTTGAAAGAAATTATCAAATTGATTCCATTCATCTTTAAGGTTTTCCTTGAAAACGTGATTTTCACCATTGGGAAAGGGATCTTACTTTACGGTTTTCTTTGTCAAATTGAGGCTTCATATGCGTGGATTATATGAAATTAGATTGTTGTTAGAAGGAATTTTCTTTGGGGTATTCTGATTATATTATTGGTTGATTGAATTTCATCATTTCAACATTAGGATTCATTTGAAAAGTGCCATTTTTGGATCCGATTTTGCCTAGACTTGAGATAGTTGATCTTAAGTCTTTTGGATGTGCTTTAAAGTGTGATTAGGCACATCATCTTTTTGGTATCAGAGCTCTTGTTGAGATAAGGGAATTGGTTGTATTCAATTTCGTGGAAGTGATCATCAAATAGGGTTGATCAAGTGAAAACCGAAATTGTGTTGTTGTTTGATATTGCGAAATTGTTTTGGATTGGGAATTGATTTGCTGGTTGTTGGAGTTTATTTGGGAAGGTTATTATATCACTTTGTGGTCACTAATTCACGTGGAAGAGCAGAAGTACAAAGTGAAGTTACTTTAGCAAATGTTTTTTTTGAAATTTTGAAACTTACCAATTGTTGCCGTGAAGTAGCTTGTGGCGTGAGGAGTTGTGAAGTTTGTTGTTTGAATTCCATTGTGTAATTCTGAATTTGTGAAGTAAAATTTGCAGATTACATTAAGTTTGGTTAGTAAGGAATTATTTGAATTCAATTCATATGCAATTAAGTTGTGGGAGTTAATGATTGCTATTTGAATTTGAATTCATTGTTACCAATTGAGGAAGGCTTGCAATAAGTGAAGTTATTTGAATTTCAAATTGAAAGTTGCTGCCTATAGTGGGATTCAGAATTCATTTTGGGAAAGCTACTTATTAATCTTTTGTCTTCATTATTTGCCATGGAAGTTGAAGACTACTTGTAATCAATATTCACTTTGTTGTGGTCGTGGAAGTGATACATCTTAATTGTTGTTGTTGTTTGTGTTGTTGCCATGGAGTTATTGGTGGAGTGAGTGCACCGTGATTGAAGGTGTGTGTGGTGGTGTAAATTTGTGGATTTATGTGGATTAAAGGTGCTGCACATCAAGATCAATTGTAGGTGTGAAACCGTAGCAATAAAGGAAAATTGAAGTAGTAGAATTTGAATTCAAAAACAAACATTAAAGTGTGAAAGTAATTGAACTTATTACTTCAACACTTGTGAGTTGAATTTAATTTCTTAACTACTTAGAAGTATTTATTTGTGCTTCACTTATTCTAATATACTTGAAGTGATAAAAAGTATTTATTGCATGGGTGACTTGTTGCACCGTGGGTGTACAAGTGTGTGTGTTGTTATCTAAACTTGTTACTGTGACGTGGTGAAGTGAAGGGAGTGTGCTACAAATTATTTGAGATTACATTTGTACTTTAGATAAATCGCATCCAAAAACATGTCATATGATAGTGTAAATGGGTACATTGGCAATGAGGCCAATAGCCAAGTGGGTAGCAGACCAAGTCGTCGAAATACAAATGGAAGAACTCCAGATGAACAACTTCGGGACCTTTCCACACTTGTTGCTACATTAGCAACAAGGATTGATAGGATGACATTGCCACCACCACCTGTGGTAAACCTTATGGCACCACCTAGAGTAAAGGGAGATTATCATGCTCTTAGGGAAGATAGAGATGATAATTTTAGGCTTAATCCATACCCGGATAGGGAATTTAGACCACCTCGAGGACCAGAGTGTGCGAAGCTACAGATGCCTTCATTTGATGGTAGGGGTTCCGCAGATGATTACATAGACTAGGAGAACCAAATTGTGTAGACGCAAGTATGCCAACTTTCAAAGGTTCTTGAGGGCTCTAGTGACACGAGCCAACCCTTAGAGCATAAAATTTGTTAGACACCGATGTGCCAACCTTCAGAGGATCCTAATAATCATAGTCAAACGAGCAGACCACCAGAGAGCTAGACTGTTCAGAGATAGTTATGTTCACCTTCAGAGGTTTTAGAGGGTAATGAGCAGTTGGGCCAACCATTAGAAGACCCTGAGGATCAGCATCATATAGATGAGTCAGAAAAAGAGGAAACAAACTCAATGGAATGGGTTGAAACAGGGGAGACATCAGTAGATAATGAGTCCATGTTTGTGTTGTAGATGAGATACATCCTAGAAATGGAGGAGAGAAAACAATCACCTTTATGGTATTCTAGATATTGGGATTCTATAGAGATACTTCTTCAGATGGATTGCTTTTAGAAAATAGAGTCTCTACTGCATTCGATCTGCCAGATTTGAGGACAAATCTTTTTGAGGCCCGAGGAGATGATAGGAATCAAAATCCGATAAGACTTATCATTAGGGCAATAACTAAAGGATTTCGAATCTTGGCGATGAGGACCCATTTTGAGCAAATCGACCCCGGAATTATTTATATACTAACCTCTTTTATCTTATTCATGTATTTTATATTCCAACAGGAATACTTATCATGCTTTACAGGGCAATGGACAAACTCACTTAAACTCAGCTTGTGGGTTATCCATGGATCGACCTGAACCGGCGATGAGCTGGGCCGATGGATCCTATAGAAGACCGACATCATGAAGAGCATTTCCTTTATGTATTTTTCATGTTATGAACTATTTTAGTTGTATTTTGGTTTTGGGACACTTTTATTTCTTTGTAACTTTCATTTAGGGTTAGCCACCTTAAAAGTGGCAAACTTGTAATTTCGAGCACTTTTTAACCCTAGGAGTAGCAAGTATAAATACTTGCTTAAGAGAGGGTTTGAGAGGCTAATCATTTTGCAGAATATACACCTCTTTTCACGTGAGAATTAGGGTTCATACCTTGGTTCCAACTCTTATCAATTTCAATTCCAAGACTTGAAATTGTGGCGAGTGCAACATCTTGAAATTATGAGTTATATCAATTTCATTTTGTTGTGATTTCTTTTCTTCTCTAGTGTGTTGTATCTAGGGTTGATTTGAGATAGTTCTTGGTCAGATTTACATGTTATTATTCACGAATTCTTGTGATTATTTGAAGGAAATTATCAAATGGATTCCATTCATCTTTAAGGTTTTCCTTGAAAACGTGATTTTCACCATTAGGAAAGGGATCTTACTTTATGGTTTTCTTTTTCAAATTGAGGCTTCATTTGTGTGGATTATATGAAATTAGAGTTTTGTTAGAAGGAATTTTCTTTAGGGTATTCTGATTATATTATTGGTTGATTGAATTTCATCATTTCAACATTAGGGTTCATTTGAAAAGTGCCATTTTTTGATCCGATTTTGCCTAGACTTGAGATAGTTGATCTTAAGTCTTTTGGATGTGCTTTAAAGTGTGATTAGGCACATCATAGCGGCTCTAGATGCGGGGAAGAATTTTTCCAAGAAGAGTCTCACCATATCTGTTGATAGGAATAAAAATCCGACAAGACCTATCATTAGGGCAAGAACTAAAGGAATTCAAATTTTGGCAATGAGGGCCCATTTTGAGCAGATCGACCCCGGAATTATTTATAAATTAACCACTTTTCTATTATTCTTGCATTGTGTTTTCCAACAGGCACACTTATTATATTTTATAGGGCAATGGACAAACTTCCTCGGACTCAGCTTGTAGGTTATCCATGGACCGACCTGAACCGACGATGAGCTGAGCCGATGGATCCTATAGAAGACCGGCATCTTGAAGACCATTTCTTTTATATATTTACTCTTTTATGAACTATTTTGGTTGTATTTTGGTTTTTAGACACTTTTATTTCCTTGTAATTTTCATTTAGGGCTAGCCACCTTAAAAGTGGCAAACTTGTAATTTGGAGCACTTTTTAACCCTAAGGTAGCAAGTATAAATACTTGCTTAAGAGAGGGTTTGAGGGGGCTTATCATTTTGCAAATTATACACCTCTTTTCACGTGAGAATTAGGGTTCATACCTTGGTTCCAAACTCTTATCAATTTCAATCCCAAGAGTTGAAATTGTGGCGAGTGCAACATCTTGAAATTGTGAGTTATATCAATTTCATTTTGTTGTGATTTCTTTTCTTCTCTAGTGTGTCATATCTAGGGTTGAATTGAGATATTTATTGGTCAGATATCCTTGTTGCTATTCACGAATCCTTGTGATTATTTGAAGGAATTATCATATTGATCCGATTCATCTTTAAGGATTTCCTTGATAACGTGATTTTCTCCATTGGAAAAAGGATTCATATTTTACGGTTTTTCTTTGTCAAATTGAGGCTTCTTTTGCGTGGATTACATGAAATTAGAGTGTTTTTAGAAGGCATTTTCATTGTGGTATTCTGATTATATCATTGGTTGTTTGAATTTCATCCTTTCATCATTAGGGTTCATTTGAAAAGTGCCATTTTTTGATCCGATTTTGCCTTGACTTCAGATAGTTATTCTTAAGTCTTTTGGATGTGCTTTTAAGTGTGTTTAGGCACATCATCTTTTTGGTATCAGAGCTTGTGGTTGTGAGAAGGGTTTATGTTATTTTGAATTTTGGAAATTTAGGGTTCATGTTCTTACATCTTCAATTCCAAAATTGCGGGTAAATTGAAATTGTTGTTGTAGTTGTTTGAAGTGGAGTGAATTGTCTTGAGTAGGAGTTGAATTTGCTGCATGTTGGAGTGATTTTGGAGTACTTGTTGAAGCTTCTATGTTGTGGACTTCACCGTGAAGGAAGAGGAAAGATAGTGCATTTTTTTAGTGCAATTGTGTAGGAAGAGAATTGTGGTTCTTACATTGTTTGAATTCGGAATTGGGGAGACCATTTGCAATTTCCAAATTTGATTAGTGTGTAAGAAGGGAAGTTATTTGATTTCAAAACAAGCACTAAGAGTGAAGGAGTTAAGTGTGTTTGTTTGAATTTGAAAAATTTCATCTTACCAAATGTGGAGGGGTTGCAATTAGTGAAGTGGTTTGATTTTCAAATTTAATTTCCTGCCTTCTTATGTAAGTTCCGGATTGGATTTGTATTTGAAGTGAAGAATTTTGCAACGTGATTATCCTTGAAATTGCTTTGAGAAAGAGTAATGAATTGAAAAAAGTTTTGTGTTGCATGTGACGTGTATGTTGTTGTAAGTTGCAGTTGATAAATTGTGTAGAAGTGGAGAAGTGCACCGTGTGTGTGAAGGTGTTTGTGTGGTGTTGTGTTATCCAAATTGGAAGTGGAAGTGTACAATTTTTAGAATTTCATTGTGTGGGATATTAGGGAATTTATTTGAAATTCAAACACATCCATTAAGTTGAGGAAGTTATTAAGTGGTATTGATTGTGTTCCATTTGAATTTGAAATTTGATTATTACCATTTGTGGAGAGTGCATTAAGGATGTTTATTTGAATTTGTTGCCATGTTGTGGAGTTGTGTGGATTAAGGTGCTGCACATCAAGATCAATTGTAGGTGTGAAACCGTGGCAAGAAAGGAAAATTGAAGTAGTAGAATTTGAATTCAAAAACAAACATTAAAGTGTGAAAGTAATTGAACTTATTACTTCAACACTTGTTAGTTGAATTTAATTTCTTAACTACTTGGAAGTATTTATTTGTACTTCAATTATCTCACTTAACTTTATTTGAAGTACCAATAAACATTTCTTGTATTGGTTGAGTGTGAGCACTGTAGGTGTGTAAGGGTGTGTTGTCGTGGTGTGGTGAAGTGTATTGAGGTTGTTGAAATTAGTAAGCAAAAATGTCAAGTGAGTTGTATTTGTCTACTAACATATTGCATCAGGACTTCCTTTCAAACCATTGATGAGGGACAAAGAGAAAACTTGTTCCATACTTCTTGTAGGGTACAAGGAAACTTGTGTGCAATTATTATTGATGGTGGTAGTTGTACTAATGTTGTAGCTGCATCATTAGTATCAAAGTTGAAACTTGAAACTATCCCACATCCCAAACCCTATACATTACATTGGTTGAATGATCAGGATGGTATTTGTGTGACCCAAAGGGCTAAGGTACCCTTTAGTATAGGGGACAAGTACTATGATGAGCTTGAATGTGATGTTTTTCCTCTTTGTGCATCCCATATATTACTTGGTAGACCATGGTTGTATGACAGGATGGTATTACATGATGGGTATAGAAATACTTATATGTTTAAAAAAGATGGTAAACGTATAGTATTGAACCCTATGTCACCATCAGAGGTCCAGGAGATGCAAAGACAAATAAAACAACCATCACAGGTTCGTGAGGATCATAGCCACATGATCAAACCTTCAGAGAACCAAACTGTGCAGAATCAGGTATGCCAACCTTCAAAGGTTCTTGAGGGCTCTAGTGACACAAGCCAACCATTAGAGCATAAAATTTGTCAGACACCGATGTGCCAACCTTCAGAGGATCTTGTTGATCATAGTCAGACGAGCAGACCACCAGAGAGCCAAACCATTCAGAGACAGTTATGTTCACCTTCAGAGGTTTTAGAGGATAATGAGCAGTTGGGCCCAACATTAGAAGACCATGAGGATCAGCAACATATAGATGAGTTAGAAAATGAGGAAACAGTTTCAGTGGAACAGTTTGATACAAGGGCGACTTTTTTGGATAATGGAGCATTATTTGTGTTGCAGACGAGATACATCCTAGAAATGGAGGAGAGAAAACAATCACCACCTGTAGTATTTCAGATATTAGGATTTTGCAAAGATACTTCTTCAGATGGATTGCTAGGAGAAAACAAAGTCTCTATTGCATTTGACCTGCCAGATTTGAGGACAAATCTTTTTGAGGCCCGAGGAGATGATAGGAATAAAAATCCGACAAGACCTATCATTAGGGCAAGAACTAAAGGAATTCAAATTTTGGTGATGAGGGCCCATTTTGAGCAGATCGACCCTGGAATTATTAATAAATTAACCTCTTTTCTATTATTCTTGTATTGTGTTTTCCAACAGGCACACTTATTATATTTTATAGGGCAATGGACAAACTTCCTCGGACTCAGCTTGTGGGTTATCCATGGACCGACCTGAACCGACGATGAGCTGAGCCGATGGATCCTATAGAAGACCGGCATCTTGAAGACCATTTCTTTTATATATTTACTCTTTTATGAACTATTTTGGTTGTATTTTGGTTTTGAGACACTTTTATTTCCTTGTAATTTTCATTTAGGGCTAGCCACCTTAAAAGTGGCAAACTTGTAATTTTGAGCACTTTTTAACCCTAGGAGTAGCAAGTATAAATACTTGCTTAAGAGAGGGTTTGAGGGGCTTATCATTTTGCAGATTATACACCTCTTTTCACGTGAGAATTAGGGTTCATACCTTGGTTCCAAACTCTTATCAATTTCAATACCAAGAGTTGAAATTGTGGCGAGTGCAACATCTTGAAATTGTGAGTTATATCAATTTCATTTTGTTGTGATTTCTTTTCTTCTCTAGTGTGTCATATCTAGGGTTGAATTGAGATATTTATTGGTCAGATATCCTTGTTGCTATTCACGAATCCTTGTGATTATTTGACGGAATTATCATATTGATCCGATTCATCTTTAAGGATTTCCTTGATATCGTGATTTTCACCATTGGAAAAGGATTCATATTTTACGGTTTTTCTTTGTCAAATTGAGGCTTCTTTTGCGTGGATTACATGAAATTAGAGTGTTTTTAGAAGGCATTTTCATTGTGTTATTCTGATTATATCATTGGTTGTTTGAATTTCATCCTTTCATCATTAGGGTTCATTTGAAAAGTGCCATTTTTTGATCCGATTTTGCCTTGACTTCAGATAGTTATTCTTAAGTCTTTTGGATGTGCTTTTAAGTGTGTTTAGGCACATCATCTGTCCAAGTGGTTATAGGACCTGGAGGCAAATAAAACACCTAATCTTTAGCTTTAGTACTTAAAGAAAATGGAAAAGCACGTAACTTGATTTAATCGTCGGTTATTCCTTGCGGACTCATGCTAGAACACACTATATGAAACTCTTTCAAATGTTTATGAGGATCTTCATTCTCAAGACCATGAAAGGTGGGTAGTAGATGTATCAACCCAGATTTCAACTCGAATTCAACAGCTAGTTCGGGATAGTGAATACAAAGTGGTTGTTGATTCACATCCGATGCAGCCAATTCTCGTAATGTTCTTTCAGGATTTTCCATATCGTCTTCTTTTTCAGAATCAATGGATGAATCAGACAAATCCGATGCCAAGTTCAGTCCAGGGGATGATCTAGCTTCTCTTCGCAGCCTCTTAAGAGTCTTCTCGATCTCTGGATTATAAGTGAGTTCACCTATCTAAGAAGAACGAGTCATACAAGAATAGAAATAAATTTGACACCAATCCCCGGCAGTGGTGCCAAAATTTGATGGGTGTCGAATCCAACAAAAATAAAAACCTACTCCTAGACAATTATATGCTTTGCATATAGTGGTGAGTAGGGTCGAATCCATAGGGATTGGTTAAATATATTTCTATTCAAAGAGAATAAAGAAGAAAAGAAAAATGGGGGGTTTGTTTGTGAATCAAATAATGTTGAAACAAAATAATAAAGTCGAATATTGATAAAAGCCTAGCCAAAGGAATCAAGATAGTTTAATTCTAGGAATTGATCATCGATGCAAATGTTTTCTATTCATATTTTTAGATAAACTGGTTATGGTTATTAACAAGCTCTAATAACCTATCTCTCCGTACTTCTTTGATAACCAAAACAAGCTCTTTGATTACTTCTCTTATCGATTAGACAACCCTAAACAAGCTCTTAGGATTTAATCTATCAAAAGCATTAAAAACAAGAGAGACTACCAATTCATGCCAGTAGATTATAAGATAACCTATTTAAACATGATCATACATCTCCATAACATGAATTCGATCATCTATTTTATAACCAAACATGTTATTGTGTCACTGAGACTAGAACTATCAAACAATTACGGATTTGACGTGCTAGTTGACAATATATTAACTTGCTAATTGAGTAGAAGAGCTCTAATTCATACCAATTAACAAAGATAATAATGACAAGATGTTCAGAAGATATATGAATATCCAAAAACAAAGAATAGATTAAATACAAATCAATTAGATCTCACAATTCATGGAGAATCAAACTTCTATGACCCTTTGGCTAGAAAAACTACTTAGCTACGCATGTTCATCATAAAAACAAAAATTAAAAGTAAAAACATAACAAGCCTCAGCTCCCGGTCTTCTTGCTCTGCCTTCTTCCTTCCTTCTTGTCTCCAAGATGATTCAAGATTCTCCTAACCCTCTAGGGTTAGTTCTATTTATATTGTCAAAGGAATGGCAGGTGATCTTTTGCTAGCAAGATACGAAAATATCTTTCCTTTTTCAAGTAAATCTCGAGAAGAAAATAATCGTCCGCCTGGTACACCCTACAACACGGCCGTGGGTCAAGCCGTGCCTTCCTCTGTGGGTAATCTACAAGTTTTCATCCATGATCAGTGTATACCACGGCTTCAACCACGGCCAAATCTCAAGCCGTGCCATCCTCTGGTTGATGTTCCACAATTTCTCATCCTTAGCACGTCTTCCATTTCAACTTCCACCACAGCTTCAACCATGGCTTCAAGCACGGTTTCCACCAAGGCCAGATCACGAGCCGTGTCTCTCTCTCTGTTAGAAGTCCACATTTCCACCTTCTTGTGCAGTGTATAGCACGGTTTGCACCATAGCCATGCTTCAAAACGTGCCTCCTTTTAGACAGATACACGGTCGTGTACTTCAACCGTGTATTTTCCCGTGGATTCTTCAAGACAGATACACGGTCGTGTACTTCAACCGTGTAGTTTCCTGTGGCTTCAAAACTAAGTACACGGCCGTTTACTTCAACTACACACCCATGTACTTTCCTCCGGCGGTGTAAATCCTTGTCTTTGATCCAAGTTGTAGATGACTTCTCTAATTTACTTGAATTAGCACCCTTGACTCCATTTAACCTGATTTATCACCATAATAGAATTAAGTACCATTTCCTTATGATTTCTATAAAATCTATAATAAATTAACACACTTCATACTATAAAGATTGAGTATAAAATGACTCTATCAACAACCCTTATATTAGTCTATGGTGTCATAGTTGTAGCCCTTGGCTAGTGGTCATTGATGTGTTTCTTGCACTTCCATTCTTTTGTCCATCGGTTGATTAGTTATATCTAATTAGTAGCCTAATTAAGTGTGAGCTTGGTAAATTTATTTAGTTCCTAAATCAAGGCTAATTGGGTGTGATTTACCCTATGCAATTCTTGCCAATTTAGGTTAGGGAGGAATATTAATTTTTTTCAATTGTTTTGATTTATTTGATTTATTAATAAAGTTAATTTTTTATTTGATTGTATGATTTAGATTACCCTTAGGGTAAATTTCTATTTTAGGGTTTTGAATATAATTTAGGGTTTCAATTTTAGGCTTTAAGGTTTAAGATTAGCTTTAGAGCTCTCTATCATTGTTTTAGGGTTTACAACTTGGTTTAGGGTTTCTAAAGAGTGAATTTGGGTTTGCAATGGGAAGTTAGGGTTTTAGGATCCTAATTTAACTTTTTGGGTCAAAGTAAGGTTTAGGTGAATATTATGTGTTTTAGGATTTCAAACTAGGGTTATTAGAACATATTTTAAAGCTACTGGGTCTAGTTTCTAGCTTTAGGTATAATTTTCCTATTGATCTTTAGAATTATTTTCAATATATGTTTTAGCTATATTTACTGTACTTAAAAACTTTATCAAGTTTATATAATTGATAGAGCTTATGGTGTATTTAAGCTCCATTCAATTTTCCTAATACAATCACAAGACACAATGGATAATTGCATGTGCTGGACAATGTGTGGTTTAGTGGTTAAAAGTAAGTGTAAGGTTAAATTAATTTTCCTATTTAGAAACTCCAAATTGTATGTTGATACATAACCTACCCTATAGGTTACCTTGCTTAATATGTTGTCTTAATCTGTAGGTTAATAGCTAGTCTTAAGTAAAGCTTAGGCTTGTTGGTTAAAGGAAGTGTCTAAGGTCTTGTCAATTACTTAATTTGGTAATTTCCATTTGCATGGTGACACCTTACCTAGTCTTAGGTTTACTTTTCATAATGCCCCATGATTGTCCATTAGATAATTCTAGTTAATGGGTCAAAGGTTTTTTCTAGTAGTTTAGGGTTATGTCAATGGCCATTTATCGAAATGAACAATCACATCTTGACACCATAATTTACTTTTCTTGATGTGATTCCTTTATCTAAGGGTTGGTTCCTTATAGTTGGTCAAAAGCTTTACCTACTGGTTTGATGTAAATGCTAAGTTAAATCAACATACCAACTTTGATACCTTTCCCTTTTGCATCATGTTACTTGTAACACTTCACATCAACCTTTTCAAGGTCAAATCCCCGCCATTAGATCAAAATGACATGGATACATTAAGGGTAGTTAGTTATTCTACTCTTTTATTTAATGGGTACGCACTTTTTTCCATTGATCAATTCACATCTCTTAATTAATTAAGCTAATTAATTTAGGTTAAGGTTAATTAGATTGGCTTATCTAATTGGAATTTTTTAGGACATATTTACCTTAGGGTTTGGCACAAATTAGGGTGATTATGTTATGGTTTCAATTTATTAACCGGGTTAATTGATAGTGCTTAATGTCTATCGATGATTGGTGTTTTATATTGAAGTGCGTTAGAGTGTTTTAGGGTTAGAGATCCTTTCAGTGTTTTTTTTCTTGGATTAGAATTTTGATTATTTTATGTTAGGGCATACAGTTCGAATTAGGACTTTAATATTTCATTTTGGGGTTTGGAAATTGAATTAGGGTTTCAAGTTATCAATTTGGGATTTTGAATTGAGTTATGGTTTTAATTCATCATTCTAAGGTTTAGGGTTTTTGATTTATTATTTTTATTGTTTAGGTAAAAGTTAGGAATTAATTTATTGTTTTAAGGTTTACAATTCAAATAAGGCTTTGGATTATTGATTTAGGGTTTACTGATCAATATAGGGTTTAAGATTCCTATTTTAGATTTTTTGTTAGGGTTTTAGATATTATTTTACATTTTAGGAATTAATTTAGGATTTTTGTAGAATGCTTTGGGGTTATTAAGTCTAGTCTTTAGGTGTAGGGTTAAATGCCCTATTGATTCTTGAAAATGCCTCTAAAATTTCTTTTAGCAATTTCTACCCCATTTTGACATTTTGCTGGGTTTATAAGTGCTAGTAGTACTAAGGATAGGTTGATCGATTCAACTAGTGAGTTACGATCATCAATAATGTTCTTTATCAAAATTTCTTTTAGTTCTTGTTATGATTTTCATGCTAACCATGATAAATTTTCAAGCCATAGACGGTGTGCACTAATTGTTAATTGCTCTTGTCATTGTGGGTTGATCTTGGCCCAAATTAAGTCTTTAGTCTAATAGAATCCAACTTGTAAGATAAACAAATGTGAGCCATCAGGCATAAGATATGGCTTTAGCATTTGGACTTTGATTTATAGTGCTGAAGTAGTGTCATATTTTTTGTAAGTAAATCATGCATAAAGTGATGTGCTTAGTATCTAATTACAATCATACAAATGCTAATTGGATAATCCACTAAACATAAATAATAAAAATGGGCGTGATTCCACTTCCACGTGAACCCTAATTGCAAGAACCAATTGATTGAATGCGCAATTTACGACGAACTCAATTGGAATTCTAAAATCAATCAAATAAACAATACTATTTGAATCCAATTTCTAAATAAAAAATGGCGTGAATTAAACTTGAAGAATAAACCCTAATTGACGTGAACTAATAACAACATGAAGTAACTAATTCCTTACCAGATATTACACATTAGTTGGAATTAGGATCAACTTGTAATTTGTTGATACTACTCACAACAAATCTAAGTCCACTTGCTATAATCCTATAAAAGAATTGATAAGAGTATTTTGTGAAAAAAAGGAACCTTCTTTCATGTGAATAAGCAACCAAAATATATGAGTTCAAAAAGTCCCCTCTAAAACCTACTTAGCAAGTATTTATACTTGCTCCAATTAGGATAAAAACAACAAAACCAAATTACAACAAAACCAACAAATAGCCGGTTCTCAAACAACATAAATATAATTACAAATAAGTCCTCAAAATGGATGATTCTTCACTTCAATGGAACACTTGTGGATTAGTTGATATAAGTCCATGAATGACCCACAATTTGATCCGTAGTGCATTTTATTCACCATCTTGTAAACTAATAAATATACCTACTGGAATGCACAATAATTATATAATGGAAAAGAAGATACTAAACTAACATCCTCAAGGTCTAATTGTTCAAAAAGGACCCTCATTGCCAAATTTTGTAATCCCTTAGCTCTTACTCTAGTGATAGGTCCTATAGGAATTTGATTCCTATCATCTCCTCGGGCCTTAGGAAGATTTGCCCTCAAATCTAATAGGTTTTCATGAATATCATCTAATAAATATAGTGACAGATCTGCAACATTAAAGGTAGCAAAGATGTCGTACCCTCCTAGCAATTCTATTCTGTATGCGTTGTTGTTGATGTGTCTAACAACTTTAAAAGGTCCATTTGCTTTGAGTGATAACTTTTGTGACTTCTTGTGAGGAAACCTGTCTTTATTGAGATTAATCTAGACTAGATCACTTGGATTATAAATTCTAGTTTTCCTGTTGTTGTTTCCCTAAAGTTTTTGTTGCTCCTGTGTTTTCTGAATGTGTTTAGCTGTTTTTTGATGAAGTTCCTGGATCTCCTTGGCTCTCTCAACTCCACTTAGGCTTTCTTCCTTTGTTACCAGACTAGCTATAAGATCCAATGGAAGAGTAGGATTATAGCCATACATAACTTCAAAGGGAGACTTACTGGTTGAACTATGAGTAGACCTATTGTAAGCGAACTCAACAATAGGAAGACATAAGTCCTAATCAGTAAGATTTTTGCCAACTATTGCTCTTAGTAATGTGCCTAGAGTATGATTAACAACTTCAGTTTGGTCGTCAGTCTGTGGGTGGCAAGAGGTACTATACATAAGTTTAGTACTAAGTCTTCTCCATAGTGTCTTCTAAAAGAAGTTAAGAAACTTAGTGTCTCTATTAAACACTATACTGTGTGGAACACCATGTAATTTTATAATCTCCTGCACAAAAAGGTTAGCTATAAAAAGTGCATCATTTGCTTTGTGACAAGGCACAAAAAGAGACATTTTGTTGAATCTATCAATAATAACCATAATAGAATCCTTTCCTCTTTGAGTCTTGGGCAGACTTAAAAAAAAATCCATGTTGATATCAACTTAGGGTTTAGTAAGTATAGGCAAAGACATATATTTACCTTGAAGCCCTTTCTTCCCTTTTGCTCTTTTACATACTCCACACCTTTCTAGCACCTTATGAACATCCCTTATCATACCCTTGCAAAAATTTTCTTTCAACAAGGCTAGGGTTCTCTTCTCACCAAAGTGACTAGATAATCCTCCTGCATGTGCTTCCCTCACCAATAATTCCCTCAAAGACCCATGAGGTATACACAACTTTCCAACTTTATACAAAAACCCATCAACCATGTAATACCCCTCAAATATCTTTCCTTCAGAACATTTCTCAATAACTACTTTCAGATAATCATCATGCATATATTGTTCCTTCAGTAATTCAAATCCAAGCAATTTTGATTGCATAGAAGTGATAAGTACATAGCTGCATGACAAAGCATCAACTACCATATTCTGGTTACCTTTCTTATACTTAATCACATATGCAAAACTCTCTAGAAATTCTACCCATTTGGCATGGTGTTTTGATAGGTTTTGCTGACCCTTGAAATGTTTTAGTGATTCATGATCTGTATAGATAATGAATTCTTTTGGAAGAAGATAATGCTGCCATGTCATCAATGCCCTCACTAAGGAATAGAATTTCTTATCATATATCTAGTAGTTCAAAGTTGCACTACTCAACTCTTCACTAAAATAAGCAATAGGTCTCTTATCCCGCATCAACACAGCACCAATTCCTATCCTAGAGGCATCACATTCTAATTAAAAAACTTTATCAAAATTAGGTAAAGCCAATACTGGAGCACTAATAAGTTTTACCTTTATCTCCTCAAAACTCTTTTGGCCTTCTCACCCCAAATAAAAGGAATAGTTTTCTTAGTCAGTTCAGCTAATGGATTGACAATACTACTGAAGTTATGGACAAAGTGTCTATAGAATGAAGCTAGTCCATGGAAACTTCTTACCTCAGGGACTGATTTTGGTGTTGGCCATTCTCTAATAGCCCTTACTTTCTCCTCATCAACCCTGACACCAGAACCAGATACAATAAATCCCAAAAATGTTACCTCAGTTTGGTAGAAGGAACACTTTTGGAGATTTACAAACAACTGATGCACCCTTAAGATTGAAAATACTGCCTAAAGATACTCTACATGATTTTCAAGGCTTTCGCTGTATATTAAAATGTCATCAAAATAAACAACGAAAAATTTACCTAAAAACTCCTTCATTACATGATTCATTAATCTCATAAATGTGTTAGGAGCATTACTCAAACCAAATGGCATAACCATCCATTCATATCGTCTATGGCGTGTTTTAAAAGTGGTTTTCCACTCACCTCCTTCTTTCATCCGAATTTGATGATATCTACTTTTAACGTCTACCTTAGAGAACACTTGTGCACCATATAGTTCATCTAACATATCATCAAGTCTACGAAATGGATACTTGTATTTGATGGTAATTTTGTTGATGGCTCAGCTATTAATGCGCATCCTCCATGTACCATCCTTTTTAGGGACAAGAAGGGCTGGAACAGCATAAGGACTAAGACTCTGCCTGACAAAACCCTGTTCTACTAACTTATCCACCTGACTTTTCAATTCCTTAGCCACTTCGGGGTTCATGTGATATGCAGGTCGGTATGGTAAAACTGACCCAGGCAGGAAGTCAATGGTGTGCTCTATACCTCTCAAAGGTGGTAAACCCTCTAGCAATTCGTCTATGAAAAGATCATTGTACTCATCCAATACTTGAGATACTATAGGGGGTAGATTGATACAAAATCGGTTTGCTCTGATACCAAACTGATACGAACCATGCTAACGTGTGACGAAACCCAATACTAATACATTCGGAATTTGTTACCCAAGATGCCAAACACACTCAAGTGGAAACCACGACCCGTTGCCTATAAGTGAGACAAGAACCTTGGTATAATATATAGACGCCACAATCGGGATGAAAGACCGATTGATAAGTCGGGATGAACGCCACGGAATAAAAAATCTAATAAGTTCTAGATTAGTTCTTTAAAGAACCAAGAGAGGACTTATCGGATTTTTTATTCCGTGGCATTCATCCTGACTTATCAATCGGTCTTTCATCCCGATTGTGGCGTCTACATATTATACCAAGGTTCTTATCTCACTTATAGGCAACGGGTTGCGGTTTCCACTTGAGTGTGTTTAGCATCTTAGGTAACAAATTCCGAACGTATTGGTATTGGGTTTCGTCATACGTTGGCGTGGTTCGTATCAGTTTGGTATCAGAGCAAACCGATTTCGTATCAGTTTGGTATCAGAGCCTAGGTTTGTTAAACCATCAGTTCGGTTTGAGGAAGGTAACATCAAAACCCTAACTCCAATCATTCATATCAATTGTTCATACTCAATTTCATAGTGTTAATTGTCTATTGAAAGTGTAGTGCCTTCTATTCAATTTTGTTAAAAAAAAAAAAAGGAAGAATCACGACAAAAAAAAGGGAACGTGATCAAGAGCAGCAAACAAAGGCGACAAAAAAAAAAATCTGAAAGAAAAAGAGGAAAAATTTCGAGCCCTAGAGTTGTTTTGAATTCTACGGAAGGGAATTGGTATAGTTTGGGTTAGTTCCAAGAGAATTGAGAAGAGGAATTGGTGAGTTGATATCATCATTGCTTGTGAGAATACATGAGTGACTGTGTGAAATCATCCTTTAAGCGAAACACGTAACGGAGTGTATCGTGAGGCTTAATTATATATATTTGTGTTAGTACTGATCTTTTTTCTACAAGAACTATGTTGAGGCAACATTCTCCTGAAAGTGATAGGGGAAGGTTTGATGCTAGGTTAGTGATTGAGGTGTTGAGGGGTGAGATGAAGAGGATGTTTCAGGATGGCATGGAACAAATTCATGAGACGGTGGAACAAAGACTAGAGCAATCTAAAAACGTCTTCCAAGGGCGTAAGAGGGAGAGTTGTTCTAGGAGAGTGCAAAGGGGTGGAGATGAAATGTCTGATGATGAATTTGATGAACCTTCTGTTGGGAGTTATAGAGGTTATAGTGGTAGGAATAGAGGAACTAGGGATTGGGAAGATAGAGGAGATAGGAATAGAGAGGATAATCAACTGAGTAGTATAAAGATGAAGATTCCTCCTTTCCAAGGGAAGAATGATCTCGAGGCGTACTTAGAGTGGGAGAAGAAGGTAGAGATGGTGTTTGATTATCACAACTATAGTGGGAGAAAGAAAGTGAAACTTGCTGCCATTGAATTTTCGGATTATGCCATAGTGTGGTAGGATCAACTAATGTTGAATCGAAGAAGGAATGGCGAACCACCTATTAAGTTGTGGGAAGAGATGAAGAGGGTGATGAAGAAGCGGTTTGTGCCTGCGTATTACTATCGTAAATTACACAACAAATTGCAAACTCTTAGGCAGGGAAGCCGAAGTGTGGATGAGTATTTCAAGGAGATGGAAGTTACTATGATTAGGGCGAATGTAGAGGAGGATAGAGAGACTACCATGGCTAGGTTTCTTGCTGGATTGAATAGAGAAATCAAAATGTCATGGAATTGCAGCATTATGTAGAATTGGAAGATATGGTTCATATGGCTATAAAGGTTGAGAACCAACATAGGAGGAAAGGTAGTAGTACTGTACGGTTTCAACAGGGTGCTGGTTCATCTGCCTGGAAGACTAACCAATGGAAGAAGGAAGAAAAGCCTTTATCCACCAAACCAAAAGGAGAGCAGAAGCAAGCGGGTTCTACTCCTGGTGATCAAGGTAAACCTGACTCTTCTACTCCTAGAAATCGTGACATTAGATGTTTTAAATGCCAAGGTAGAGGCCATATTGCTAGTCAATGTTCGAATAGGCATGTCATGATTCTGCGTGATGATGGTGAGTATGAGACTGAGGGGGATAGTGAAGAGGATGATATGCCTCCATTAGAGGACGCTAGTGATGATGAGGAGCCTGCAATAGGGAGGTTAGTGGCAGTAATGAAGAGAGCTTTAAATGTGCAGGTGAAGGAAGAAGAGGAGGTGCAAAGAGAGAATATCTTTCATACTAGATGTTATCTAGGTGATCGTATTTGCAGCTTGATCATTGATGGAGGAAGTTACACTAATGTGGTGAGTAATTTTATTGTTGAGAGGCTGGGACTCAAGACTACTAGACACCCTAGTCTATATAAATTGCAGTGGCTGAATGATAGTGGCGAGACTAAGGTGAGTAAGCAAGCCTTGATTGTTTTTCGCATTG
Organism: Laguncularia racemosa; assembly: GCA_037954665.1. Lineage (NCBI taxonomy): Eukaryota > Viridiplantae > Streptophyta > Magnoliopsida > Myrtales > Combretaceae > Laguncularia > Laguncularia racemosa. Next base: position 328,200 of record JBBMOL010000278.1, read on the forward strand.
GTAGGTATGAGGATGAGGTGTTATGCGATGTAGTGCCAATGCAAGCGTGTCATGTGTGGTTGGGGAGGCCATGGCAATTTGATAGGAAGGTTGTTCATGATGGCTTTTCTAACAAGTATACGCTTGTTCACCAAGGGAAAAGCTTTAATCTTAAACCTTTAACACCTAAACAGGTGTATGAGGATCGGTTGCAGCTACAACAGTCTTTTGCAAAATATAAGGTGAGTGAAAAACAGAGGGAGAGTGAGAGAGCAAAAGACAACGAGAAAGAAAAGAAACACAAAAGCCGATATCAAAAGGAAAAAGAGAGGAAGGCTAGAAAGAGTGTGAGAGACCAAGTTGAAGGGGGATCAACTTTGGTGGTGAGTGAAAAGGAGAGTGCAGCCTTGCAAAAGGAGAGTTGTGTGGCAAGAGCGAGTGTAGTGAGGAGAGTGTTAGTGATGAAGCAACCTATGTTGTTGCTGGTTTTTAAGGAAACTTGTTTGAATACTAACGAACTATTTAACTCTTTGCCTAGTGTGGTTGTGTCTATTGTGCAGGACTTTGAAAATGTCTTCCCTGAGGAGGTTCCAAAGGGATTACCACCTATTCGTGGTATTGAGCACCAGATTAACCTAGTACTCGGAGCATCGATTCCAAACAAACTGGCTTATAGGAGCAATCCAAAGGAGATAAAGGAACTCCAAAGGCAGGTCGATGAATTAATAGAGAAGGGGTACGTGAGAGAAAGCATGTGTCCATGTGCAGTGCCTGTGATTTTGGTGCCTAAGAAGGATGGGTCATGGAGAATGTGTGTTGACTGCCGCGCCATCAACAACATCACGGTAAAGTATCGTCATCCCATTCCTCGCTTAGATGACATGTTAGATGAGTTACATGGGTCTAGTGTCTTTTCCAAAATTGATCTGAAAAGCAGATATCACCAAATTAGAATGAAAGAAGGTGGTGAATGGAAAATTGCATTTAAGACAAAATATGGATTGTATGAGTGGTTAGTAATGCCTTTCGGTTTAACTAACGCACCTAGTACTTTTATGAGACTTATGAACCATGTTTTGAGGACTTTTATTGGCAAATTTGTGGTTGTCTATTTTGATGATATTCTCATTTACAGCAAGAGTTTGGAGGACCATATATCTCACTTGAGGGATGTTTTAGAAGTGCTTCGAAAGGAGCAATTATATGCTAACCTCAAGAAGTGCACTTTTTGCACAGACAAACTTGTGTTTCTTGGTTTTGTTGTTAGTGTACAGGGGATACAGGTTGATGAAGAAACGATTCGTGCGATCCAAGAATAGCCTAGTCCAACTAATGTAGGTAATGTGCGGAGTTTCCATGGACTAGCGAGCTTTTACAGGAGGTTTGTGAAGGATTTCAGTACCATTGCAGCACCACTTACTGAGGTAATTAAGAAGAACATAGGGTTCAGATGGGGAGAGCAACAAGAGAAGGCCTTTCAGACGCTTAAAAATAAGCTAACTCAGGTGCCATTACTTGCTTTACCTAATTTCTCTAAAACGTTTGGAATTGAGTGTGATGCTTCAGGATTATGTATTAGAGCAGTGCTCATGCAAGAGAGAAGACCAATTGCATTCTTTAGCGAGAAGCTAAGTGGGGCAACCTTGAACTACCCTACTTATGACAAGGAGTTATATGCCTTGGTTCGAGCACTGGAGACTTGGCAACACTATCTTTGGCCAAAAGAGTTCGTGATCCACACTGACCATGAATCCTTGAAGTACTTGAAGGGACAACACAAGCTAAATAAAAGGCATGCTCGTTGGGTGGATGATGTGCCTAAACACACTTAAAAGCACATCCAAAAGACTTAAGAAAAACAATATCAAGTCAAGGCAAAATTGGATCTAAAAATAAGGGCAATTTCACGTGAATCAAGTGAAGAAATGATGAAAATCCAAATGTCCAATGATATAATTAGAATACCACACTGATAATACCTTCTAACAACACCCTAATCTTATATAATCAGGCAATAATCCACAATTTGACAAAAGAAAACCGTAACAAAGATAATCCCTTTCAAATAGTGAAGAACACGTTTCTTAGGGAAATCTTCAATGACGAACCAAATATAATTGATAAATACTTCAAATAAGCACAAGAATTCGTGAACAATAAGATGTATTTCTGACCAAGAAATATCTCAATTCAACCTTAGATAAGACACACTAGAGAAGAAAAGAAATCACAACAAAATGAAATTGATATAACTCACAATTTCAAGATGTTGCACTCGCCACAATTTCGACTTCTTGGGATTGAAATTGATAAGAGAATTTGGAATTAGGAAAACCCTAAGCCCTCTCACGAAATGTGAAGTGTTTTTTCTACAAAAATAAGCCTCCTCAAACCCTCTCTTACGCAAGTATTTATACTTGCTACTCCTAGGGTTAAAAAGTGCTCAAAATTATAAGTTTGCCACTTTTAAGGTGGCTAGCCCTAAATGAAAATTACAAGGAAATAAAAGTGTCCCAAAACCAAAATACAACCAAAATAGTTCATAAAAGAATAAATACATAAAAGAAATGCTCTTCAATATGCCGGTCTTCTATAGGATCCATCAGCCCAACTCATCGCCGGTTCAGGTCGGTCCATGGATAACCCAAAAGCTGAGTTTGAGTGAGTTTGTCCATTGCCCTGTAAAGCATGATAAGTATTCCTGTTGGAATATAAAATACATGAATAAGATAAAAGAGGTTAGTAAACGAATAATTTTAGGGTCGATTTGCTCAAAATAGGTCCTTATCACCAAGATTCGAAATCCTTCAGTTCTTGCCCTAATGATAGGTCTTGTCGGATTTTTATTCCTATCAGTGGAGTTCATCGAAACATTTCCCTATGTCATCCACTTCAAGCAAGGTAAAGAGAATGTCGTTGCTGATGCACTTTCTAGAAGGTATGCTCTTATCTCTACTCTTAGTTCTAGAATGCTTGGTTTTGAGCACATTAAGGAATTATATGCTACTGATCGAGATTTTTGTGAGGAGTATGTGCATTGTGAGAAGAGTGGTCATGGTAAGTTTTATAAGCATGAAGGATTCTTGTTTAGGGAGAGTAGACTATGCATTCCAATTTGTTCTTTAAGGGAATTACTAGTGAAGGAGTCTCATGGAGGAGGTTTAATGGGACATTTTGGAGTAGCTAAAACCTTAGGGGTATTGCAGGAACACTTCTATTGGCCTCACATGAAACGAGATGTTAAGAGGATTTGTGAGGGATGAGTCACGTGTAAGCAAGCAAAATCTAGAGTCCAACCTCAAGGGCTTTATACCCCACTTCCCATTCCTTATGAGCCTTAGGTAGATATTTCCATGGATTTTGTGTTAGGATTACCCAGGTCTAGACATGGTCGAGATTCTATTTTTGTAGTCGTGGATAGATTCTCTAAAATGGCACATTTCATTCCTTGTCACAAAACAGATGATGCTTGCAATATTGCTAATTTGTTCTTTAGGGAAGTTGTAAGATTACATGGTATGCCTAGAACAATCGTATCGGATAGAGATGCTAAGTTCTTGAGCTACTTCTGGAAGACATTGTGGGCTAAGTTAGGAACTAAGTTATTGTTTTCTACTACTTGTCATCCACAAACTGATGGTCAAATTGAGGTAGTAAATCGAACTTTATCTACTTGTTGAGGGTTGTCATTAAAAAAAAACTTTAAAAGTTGGGAGGATTGTTTGCCGCATGTTGAATTTGCCTATAATCGCACAATGCATTCTGCTACTAAGTTTACTCCTTTTGAAATTGTGTATGGTTTTAATCCACTAACTCCTTTGGATTTATCACCTTTGCCTATTTCTAAGTATGTTAATCTAGATGGCAAGAAGAAAGAAGAATTTGTTAAATAAATCCATGAGAAGGCAAGGCTAAACAATGAGCGAAGAACAGAGCAATATGTGAAACAAGCCAACAAGGGTCGTCGACAAGCTGTCTTTGAACCTGGAGACTGGGTTTGGGTTCACATGCGCAAAGAGCGGTTTCCTGTGTAGCGTCGATCTAAACTACTTCCTAGAGGCGATGGACCATTTCAAATTCTTGAGCGCATCAATGATAATGCATACAAGATAGATTTATCAGGTGAGTATCAAGTAAGTGCCACATTTAATGTTATTGATTTGAGTCCTTTTGATGCAGGCGATGATTTGAGGACAAATCCTTTTCAAGAAGAGGGGAATGATGAGAGCCATGATGGGAGCCAAGCTAGAAGATGGAATGTGGATCCTCTTAAAGTACCACCTGGACCGATCACAAGAACTCGAGCGAAACGATTAAAGGAAGCACTTAACGGGTTGATAAAGGATGTCCATGAAGTTGGAAAGGATTGGAGCAATCATGAAGTAGGAAAGGATTGGAACAACCATGGGAATGCCCTTGCTCTTGTACAAGTCATAACGGATACGAGTTGAAGAGGGCGTGCCTTTACAAGGCATGGCTGTGTATACGACCGTGTATGATTCTGTGTAACCTCCAGACTCCTACATGGCCATGCCTTGTAAAGACACGCCCTCTTCAACCCATATCCGTTATGACTTGTACAAGAGCAAGGGCATTCCCATGGTTGTTCCAATCCTTTCCAACTTCATGATTGCTCCAATCCTTTCCAACTTCATGGACATCCTTTATCAACCCGTTAAGTGCTTCCTTTAATCATTTCGCTCGAGTTCTTGTGATTGGTCCAGGTGGCACTTCAAGAGGATCCACATTCCATCTTTTGGCTTGGTTCCCATCATGGCTCTCATCATAGATGCTGACACCCCTCCATCTCTAGGGCATACCTTATTTGCAATAAATATACTGGTCTCTCATTTGTTATGGCCTCCTCTAACTCAAACTATCCCAACAATAAGGTCTTTTTCATCCTAGTTTCATTGACCTGTCTTGGAACCTCTTGGGCCTCTAAGGGTTTACTAATCTATCTCTAAACCTCTTGGACCTCTGAAGGTGACATTGGGTTCAATATGATACGTTTACCCTCTTTTTGGAACACATGAGTATTTTTGAAGCTATCATGTAAAACCCTTCTATCATATAACCAAGGCCTGCCAAGCAATATATAGGATGCACACATAGGAAGAATGTCACATACAATTTTATCATGATATTTATCCCCTATACTGAAAGGTACCCTAGCCCTCTAAGTAACATAGAGACTCCCCTACTCACTTAGCCAATGTAATTTATATAAATGCTAATTGGATAATCCATTAAACACAAATCATAAGAAAAAGGTGTGATTCCACTTCTACATGATCCTTAATTGCAAGAACCAATTGATTGAATACACAATTTACAATGAACTCAATTGGAATTCCAAAACCAATCAAATAAACAACACTATTTGAATCTAATTTCCAAATAAAAAATGGCGTGAATCAAACTTGAAGAATAAACCCTAATTAACATGAACTAATAACAACATGAAGTAACTAATTCCTTACCAGATATTATGCACTAGTTGGAATTAGGATCAACTTGTAATTTGTTGGTACTACTCACAATCAATCCAAGTCCACTCGCCACAATCCTATAGAAGAATTGATATGAGTATTTTGTGAAAAAAAAGGAACCCTCTTTCACGTGAATAGGCAGCCGAAATATATGGGTTTGAAAAGTCCTCTCTAAAACCTACGTAGTAAGTATTTATACTTGCTCTAATTAGGGTAAAAACAACAAAACCAAATTACAAAAAAACTAACAAATGGCCAGTTCTCAAACAACATAAATACAATTACAAATAAGTCCTCAAAATGGTTGGTTCCTTACTTCAATGGAACACTTGTAGACTAGTTGATATAAGTCCATGAATGACCCACAATTTGATCCTTAGTGCATTTTATTCGCCATCTTGTAAAACCGATAAATATACCTACTAGAATGCATAACGGTTATATAATGAAAAGAAGATACTAAACCAACATCCTTAGGGTCTAATTGTTTAAAGAGGACCCTCTTCGCTAAATTTTGTAATCCTTTGGCACTTGCTCTAGTAATAGGTCCTGTAGGAATTTGATTCCTATCATAAAGATACTCAATTTATTCTAGGAAAGATTTTGTATAGTATGTTCTTAAAGGTTTAAATTAGATTTTATGTTTATCTCATTCAATTGAGGCACTTACCTAATTTGGCGCTGGGCATAGCCATAGTAAGGTTTAATGCCCAAGGTCGTATTGGCTTAGAATAGTTGCCTCCTACTCTCAATAGTGGTGAGGCACTAAGGAGAGTAGTGGCTAAGGTGAGTCTCATTTGCATGTAACAAATCTTAAACATGATGGGTAATCCATGCTTTGGCTAAATTGCACTAATCCAAATTAAGGAGTTTAATAGTTAGCCTTGGCATTTAGAGCACTTCAACTCATTGCTTTTTGGTGAGCTACTCCAAACTTAGGAGTTTTATAGCTGACCTCTAGTTGGTTGGTAGGCGAAATGCCCTTTAGGCTTTTACATCACCTATTGGCTAGTGAAACTTAAACTAGTTAGGTGATAGGTAATACTTCTTTATTGTTTTATCGTTATTTGTCTAACTGTTCAAATGTTATTCATCATTAACTTTCAATACTTATTATTGATCCTTATAGCTTATAATTAGCACAATCTTGCCCTATTTTTCATCACATGAAATGTCATTAAACTTAAAATATATCATCAGAAAGTGAACATATTGATTCAACAAGTAACAATCACAGCATTGTAGCAACTCATCAAATTTTCCATTCACCTTAGCCTTATCTTCTACGATTTGAAGTTGAGAAAAGTCAAATTCTTCACCTAGATTAAAGAATAAGAAGGTTTGATTTGCTAATATAGTGAAATATATTGGTAAAGACAACTAAGATCCTAGCAAATAGAGGCTAGAAGAGTGGATTGATGCATAAGGTAGAAATATTATACATCATCGCTTGATCTTCTTGACTCATAACTCTTTTACTTGTACTACAATTTATTTATCTTGTTTTAATAGTTGCAATTCTAAAATAGAATCTAAATTTAAATCAATATTCACTAATAAATAATCAAAGGTGATTATCTAAATAAGTTTTCAAAAAGTTTCTAATCTTAAGTAGTCAATTAACTCCCTCTTGATTATTAACTAAGACCAATAATTAATATCATAACTTAGCTCGATAATGATTAAGTATAAAGATTAATGGTAGATAATTTGATAGTACATACCACTAAAGTTCCTTATTTTGATGGTTCTATTTTTTCTTATTCGTGCAATCACATGGGGAGCTTATGTACTATTTGTTATGAAGAAGGATGGTATTATGAGACTTTGCATAAACTATAGAGAATTGAATAAGGTGACTATTAAGAATAAGTATCCATTTCCTAGAATTGATGACTTATTCAATCAATTATTGAGAGCAAGTGTATTTTCAAGGATTGACTTGAGGTTAGGATACCATCAACTATGAATTAAACTAGAAGATGTACTTAAGACTGCATTCATAATTCGATATAGACATTATGATTTACTAATGATGCCATTCGAGTTAACTAATGCACCCGTGGCATTAATGGATTTAATAAAATGAATATTTCAATCCTTGTTAGAAAAGTGCTTGGTAGTGTTTACTAAAGATATTTTGGTTTACTCTATGACACCTCAACAACATGAGGAACATTTACAGATTGTGTTGCAAACTTTAAGAGAACACATATTATATGCAAAGAAGTTGTCAAAGTGTGAGTTTGGTTAAATAAAGTTTCTTTCTTAGGACATATGATCTTAAAGGAAGGTATTCCAATTGATCCTAAAAAAATTAACGCTACAATAGAATGGGAAAGACTAAAAATAGTGATAGAAGAAAGGAGTATCCTAGGTTTATCTAGATATTATAAAACATTTATAAAGGATTTTTCTAAGATAACTAAACCTCTTACTCAATTGACCCAAAAAAAAATGAAAAATTTGTGTGGAATGAAGAAAGGGAGAAAAGTTATCAAAAATTGAAACAATGTTTAACTTCTACTCCAATACTTGTCTTACCCAACATAAGAAGGCGTTTATAGTATATAGCAATGCTTCACAAAATGGATAAAGAAGTGTGTTAATGCAAAATGGCAGAGCGATTGCATATACATCCAGACAGTTAAGACCTCATAAGTGAAATTACTTAACACATGACCTAGAGTTGATAGCAATAGTGTTTGCTCTAAAGATTTGGAGATAATGCTTATATGGTCAGAGATATGAGATTTATATTGACCATAAGAGCCTCAAATATCTTTTTATACAAAAGGAGTTAAATATGAGGTAAAGAAGGTGGTTGAAACTAATTAAGGATGGTGATTTAGGAATCAATTATTATGTAGGAAGGGAAAATGTCGTAGCTAATGCATTAAGTAGGATGAATTATGTTGAAATAACATCTTTATTGATAGAATAACAATAATTGATTAAAGAATTTGAACAAATGAATTTAGAGTTCAAGTGGCATGAGTCTAAGTTGTCAAATACAATTGTTGAACCCACAATTATTGATAGAATAAAAGACACTCAGATAAAGGATCTCATTCTCCAACAAATGAAGCAGGATATATAGTTTGGAAAGTATACAAATTTTAGGATGGATGAAGATGGGGCTTTAAGGATTGAGGGAAGACTGTGTTTACCTTATGATTGTGAACATTGTAAGGAAATTATGAAAGAAGCCCATTATTCAAGATTTATGGGACTCCTTGGAGGTATCAAAATGTACTAAGATCTTTGAAAGAATTCCTAGTGGAATGGAATGAAAAAGGATGTAGCCAAATTTGTGGCTAAGCGTGAAAAATGTCAAAGAATCAAGTCTGAACATCCAAGACTAGGGGGATTGTTACAACCATTACATATTCCAAAATGGAAACGAGATCAAATTATCATGGATTTCATAAGTGCTTTCACCAAATTAGCACATTTCCTTCTAATCAACAACACCTATTCAATGGAAAGGTTATCACGATTATTGATTAAGTAAGTAGTGAGATTTCATGGAATATCGGTTGGAATAGTATCAAATAGAGATCCTCATTTCTTATCAAAATTTTGGATAAGCTGGCAAAAAGTAGTGGGAACTAAACATTGGTTCAACACTATGTATCATCCACAAATCAATGGATAATTAGAAAGGGCAATCCAAACCTTGGAAGATATGCTTAGAGCCTATGTCTTAGAATTCAAAGGAAGTTGGGACTTACATCTTCCACTAATAAAATTTGCTTATAACAACAACTACCATTCAAGTATTCAAATGCCACTATATGAAGCATTGTATAGTAAGAATTGTAAATCTCCATTATTTTGGGATGACATGGAGAAAGTGCCATTAGGACTTGAACTTGTCTAGGAAACAGTAAAAAAGGTAGTAGTTATCAAGTAGAAAATGAAAGAGGCGCAAGACAGACAAAAGAGTTAGATGGATATAAAATGAAGGACTGTAGAATTTGAAGTAGGAGATCATGTGTATCTAAAATTTAATCCTATAAAGAGCATCTATAGAGTAAAGACTTAAGGGAAATTGAGTCTAATATGTTGGATCTTTTAAATTACTAGAAAAATAAGGAATCTAGTCTATCATTCAACCTTACCTCCAAACTTATTTAGGATACATACTGTATCTCACATTTTGGTACTTTGCAAACTTATACTAGATTGTAATTGGATAGTTAAATTAGAGCCTATAAAGTTAAAGGAAAATCTTACTTATTAGGAACATTTGATCAAGATTTTGAATGACAAGACTTAAAAGCTTCGAAATAAGGATATCTAATATGTAAAAGTCTTATGGAAGAACATTATAAAGAAAAGCTCACTTAGGAATTCGAGGAAGAAATAAAGCATCAATGTAAACCTCAAAGAATTTCAAATTAAAAAATTACTATGAAGGACAACATTAAGAAATAAGTCAGAAAATGAATACGAAAAGCCAATTGTGAATTAGGATTCGCCTTATGACACGAGAATTGACTAACGCAACCAAAACCTAAGGGATTCAAACCTAAGCAAAAATTCGACTATAAAATGTCTCATTAGGAAAGCCAAACTCAAACTAGGATGTATGAAAAGCCTAAATTCAATTCCTAAATTCTTAAAATCAATCGTTAACGTTATGATTACCTTAAGAATTGGAAAAATCAACTTTAAGCTTGGAAAACCCAAGATTCGATTTGAATGAAACCAAAATTTAGACAATGATAAATTACCCTATAATTAGTATGAGAATACCTAATAATTTAATTAAATCTAACTCTACTACATGATCAAATTAGGCAAAACAAAAATTAGAAAAATAAACCCCAAATACCCTTTACTAGTGGCGTTGGAATGGAGGTAACTATGATTGTATTTCACCCACCAAATGACCAGATTAGAAGCCTAAATTAAATCTAGAAATCCCCCTAACTAAGCCCTATTTAATGTCCATTCATTTGCAAGGAAACAAAAGAAATTAACAAACCAAACTAGCCCTCCCCAATCGGCAAGCACTTGGACATGAATTATAACTAGGTAGCCATCTAGAATCAAACAAACTAATTGCAAGAAAAATTGGGGATTAAGCATGTGACAAAAAAAGAAAAAAAATTTGATATCTATCCCCTCAATTTTAGATCTTGCTCAAGGTGATTAGACCTATTACCTAACAAACAATACCATTACCTAAACACTAAAGACTAGGACCAAGAGATAAACTTACCAACCAAGTTACTTAGGCTTTCTAATTTTCTTTCCTTTTCTGCACATGGAGAGGTCTCTTCTTTTTGAAGAATTCTACTAGGAAAACTCCCCAAAAATTACCTAAATAACTCTAAAACACTTACTCCAAATTCGGATCAAAATGCACACACAAAATTGCAACCCCTCTCCTATGCCTTGCATTATTGTTTCAATAAGAAAAACCACCCTCCAAACAATATTTAGGACTTCATTTAGGGAGAAAAAACCAATAAGAAGATTAGAACCAAAAGCCACTCCAAGAGGAAGCACAAAGGCAACAATTGAAGCTTCCATAACTAGCAATTAAGTGTAGGATCTTCACTCTACTTTATAATCTTTTTATTTTTTTGCTCTATTTTCATGTAAATCATACTAGAATATAATATATTGTTCTAATTTTGTAAGTTCCATATGTATATTTAAGTTTTGTTTAGCCTAAGATATAGGTTTGGATGTAAACCCTAGATTAGGATGAAGAACAAGGTGAAGAATCACCATGTATTGAGTTGAACAAAGATGATCATGGAAGAAATTTATGTAAATCAAATTTGTAGAAATTTATTATCTTTTAGATGCCAACTTTAGGAAGCTAAATAAATGTTTTTCTGATGTATTTAATGTACACCTAATTATAGAAAATTATAGGTAATGGTCAAGGCACTTTAGTAGTAGGAAAAAGTGGAAAAATTGCAAGATTAGTTCTTGAGCCCCAAATTAATGTCCAAGCTGCTTTTTATTTATGCTTTTTAGAATTTTCAAAACCCAAATATGATGAAATAACCTTAGAAAAATTATGGAAATAAAAGTCTTGAAGGAAAATATGAAAATAACATGAAAGAGGAAGAGAAGATTGAAATCGAGGACTTAGAAAAGAACAATCGAAATTCATGGCCAAAATTCCAGAATTTCAAAAAGTGAACAGATCTCATACACACCAATTAGAAACATGTTTCCATGTGATTAGAATTAATTCTTTTGGGTTATTAGATCAAATTAGGCAAAAAAAGGACTCTAAATGGAACATAAACCATGTGCACCTAACCTATTCTGACCTTAACATGACCTTCTAAAGATCAAATGACCAAGCTAACTTCATAAATGTAAAAAACACTCAAAAGCATTTAAAACGACTATAAGTACGTGAAAAATGGACTTAAAATGAAAAAAGTTATGAATAAAACATTAAAACCTTAAAAACAAAAAAAAAACTGATAAATTTAGCAAAACTAGTATAGGTTAATATTCTAATCAAATTTATATAATTATTGTTATCCCATAGGTGACATGTCTTTTAAGGATGTCCTAACACCTGATTACTACCATTGAGGAATACTTGGTAAGGTGAGTAAAATCTAATGACTATTGTTCCTTGATTGTGTTTGTAGTTAATGCACTGCATATAAATATATTGGAAATATGAACTAGATTTGTATACAGTGGTAATCAGGGTACTGATTGTGCTTGATTGCTATGATTGATTGTTGAATTACCTTAATTGAACCCGACTAAATGATTATTGATTTCCCCTGCATTTAGAATATAAAGATTGTGAGTGTGTATATTAAATTACTGTGGACGCTAAATAACCAAACTTAATGTTATTTGGCCATAAATAAAATAGGTCATGCATCATAAAATCTTGCGTTTGTGGGCCTTTCACAATCCATACCCTATATAGGCTTAGTATGTATATATGTATTTTTAAGTCTATTGAAATATAGAATAAAAAAATATATAGATTTTATGACTTATCTAAAAAGATAGCCTTGAGGTCACTAGAGCTTAGAGTTAACGTGTAGTTTGTGATTTCCTAGCCTAGGCAACAAAAGGTGTTAAGTTTGTACTGTATGTGGTGCCCAATAAACTATATATATTGTTGGATTTATGTGATTGTTCATGTATGGCATATGCTTGATTAAATAACTTGCTTGATTATTGCTTGTTGGTTTAGTAGGAAGATATATCTCACTAAGCTTTATAGCTTACTGATGGGTGTCGAATCCAACAAAAATAAAACCTACTCCTACACAATTATATGATTTGCATATAGTGGTGAGTAGGGTCGAATCCACAGAGATTGGTTAAACTTATTTCTATTCAAGGAGAATAAAAGGAAAAGGAAAATGGGGGGTTTGGTTTGTGAATTGAATAAAGTTAAAACAAGATAAGAAAGTTGTATATTGATAAAAGCCTAGCCAAAGGAATCAAGATAGTTTAATTCAAGGAATTGATCATCAATGCAAATGTTCTCTATTCTTAGTTCTAGAAAAACTGGTTATAGTTATTAACAAGCTCTAACAACCTATCTCTCCTTACTTCCTCGATAACCTCCGACAAGCGCTTTGAATTATTTCTCTTATTGATTAAACAACCTTAGACAAGCGCTTAGGATTTAATCTATCAATAGCATTAAGATCTAGAGAGACCACCAATTCATGCCAGTAGATTATAAGATAACCTATTTAAACTTGATCACACACCTCCATAACATGAATTCGATCATCTCTTTTATAACCAAACATGTTATTGTGTCACTAAGACTAGAACAATCAAACAATTACGGATTTAACGTGCTAGTTGACAATATATTAACTTGCTAATTGAGTAGAAGAGCTCTATTCATACCAATCAACAAAGATAATAATGACAAAATGATCAGAAGATATATGAATACCCGAAAGCAAAGAATAGAATAAATACAAGTCAATTAGACCTCACAATTTGTGGAGAATTAAACATCTATGACCCTTTGGTTAGAAAAGTAGCTTAGCTACACATGTTCATCAATAAAACGAAAATAAAAGATAGAAACATAATGAACCCGGTTGCTTGCTCTGCCTCCGCGTTTCCTTCTTCAAGATCCAAGATTCCAAGATCAAAAGTTTAAAAGTTGTCCTAACCCTCTAGGGTTGGTTCTATTTATATTGTTAAGGAGATGGCATGTGATCTTTTGCTAGCAAGATACGAAAATATCTTTCCTTTTCCAAGTAGATTTCGAGAAGTGAAGATTCGTCTGCCTGGCACGCCCCAACACACGGCCGTGGATCAAGCCGTGCCATCCTCTGTGCATATTCTTCAAGTCATCATCCGCGCCCAGTGTGAACCACGGTTAGACACACGGCCAGATTTCAAGCCGTGCCTTCATCTGTGCATAATCTTCAAGTCTTCATCCGTGTCCAGTGTGTAACACGGTTTGAACCTTAGTCATGCCTCAAACCGTGCTTCCTCCGGTGGTGTAATTCCTTGTCTTGATCCAAGTTGTAGATGACTTCTCTAAAATACTTGAATTAGCATCCTTGACTCCATTTAGCCTGATTTATCACGATGATAGAATTAAAGTACCATTTCCTTATGATTTCTATAAAATCAATAATAATTTAACACAATTTATACTATAAAGGTTGAGTATAAAATGGCTCTATCACTTACACCCCTATATAATTCCCTGTTATAGGCATAGATCTAGTTATAGCCTAGCAGATGAATGTTAGAGGTTAGTATAGTGATGTGCCTTGATTCTAAATCACAAGCACACAATTGCAATTGAAGAATCAACTAAACATATTCTATAAAGTGGCATGATTCCAACTGCCACATGAACCCTAATTGTATGAAACAACTTATTTTGATACCAAATTATGATGTACTCACAATCCAAAGCACATGAACACCAATACAAATGCGTGAACAACTAAATTCCTCAATTGAAATGGTGTGTCAAAATCACTTCAAATTAGAATACAATTCACGAGCTTGTACACTAAATTGATATATGGAACAAACAATTGTATCAACACCAATAGAAGACAATGGAAAAGAATTAGAATTCAATCTCAAATCCACTTGATGCAAATTTGAAAATAAGAACCTTAATTCACTTGGATATAGATAAGTAACCAACAAATTACACCTAGATATTACTCACTAAACACAATTTGTAAATCAACAAGAGATAATTAATATTACTCACAATTACTCTAGTTGGTTTTCACCACAATTTCACAAATGAAATTGATAAGAGATCAATTGCTATGGAAGGAAACCCCTCACGACAACAAGTGTATTTTTTATCAAAAATGTCAAAAGCTTCCTAAAAACCATAGTTAACAAGTATTTATACTTCCTTCTATTAGGGTAAAAACACACCAAAATATTACAAAGATGTCACTAAGTGGCCGGTTCCCATAAGCAACAATTACATATACAAATGGTCTTCAGGTGGTCGATTCTTTAATTCAAGTGAATAGTTTGTTGGACCGGTTCTTCTTTGGTTTATGTAGGTCCATGAATAACCCACAAGCTAAGCTTTAGTGAGTTTATACATCACCCTATAAAAATTGACAAGTATACTTACTGGAACACACAACAAATAAGTAATAGAAAAGAAGTTATTATACAAATATTTTTGGGGTCGGTTTGTTCAAAGAGAACCCTCATCGCTAAATTTTGTAACCCTTTAGCTCTTACCCTAGTGATAGGTCCTATAGGATTTTGATTCCTATCATCTCCTCGGGTCTCAAGAAGATTTTTCCTCAAATCTGATAGGTCTTCATGAACATCATCGAGTAGATAGAGTGACAAGTTTATAACATCAAATGCAGCAAAAACTTTATATCCTCCTAGTAAGTTATTTGTAAAAATAACACAGTAGTTTCCCAAGACCTAAGATACTATAGGGGGTAGCTGCTTTTGCCCCTCCATCTCTAGGATATATTTCATCTGCAACACATATAATGGTCTATCATCTGCTATGGCCTCACCTAACTCAAACCGTCCTACCAATAATGTCTTCTTCTTCCCTGTTTCACTTATATGTCTTTGAACCTCTTGGCCTTCTAATGGTTTACTCATCTGCCCCTGAACCTTTTGGACCTCTGATGGTCAACACATCTACTTCTGAACCACTTAGTCCTCTAAAGGTTGACTCATCTGATTATGAACCTCAAGGACCTCTGATGGTTAACTTATCTGTCTTTGCATCTCTTGGACCTCTGATGGTGACATAAGGTTCAATACTATATGTTTACCCTCTTTCTGGAATACATATGTATTTCTAAAGCCATCATGTAAGACCATCCTATCATATAACCAAGGCTTGACAAGCAGTATATGGGATGCATACGTAGGAAGAATATCACATTCAATTTCATCATGATATTTATCCCCTATACTGAAAGGTACCCTAGCTCTCTAGGTCACATGGAGACTCCCCTGTTCACTTAGCTATTGTAATTTGTAAGGTTTAGGATACGAGGTAGTTACAAGTTTCAATTTCAATACTAATGAGGCAGCTACAACATTAGTACAACTACCACCATCAATAATAATGACACACAAGTTGCCTTGCACCCTACAAGAAGTGTGAAACAAGTTTTTCCTTTGCTCATCATCAAAAGTTGTAAAAGAGGTCAAGGCCCAGCACAATACATTAGTAGACAAATACAAATCACTTGACATTTTTGCTTACTAACTTCAAAAAACCAATAATACACTACACCACACACACCACAGCAACACACTCCTACACACCCATGGTGCAATCAAGCAACCAATGCAACACACACTTTCCCACACTTTAATTGCGGCAACAACAAGTGGAACAATAATTAAACACTTCTAAATGGTAAGTTAATGAATTCAATTAAGCAAGTGTTTAAGCATCAATATATAATAACTTCCAAACTTTAATGCTTGTTTTGAAATTCAAAATTTACCATTAATTTCCCTTTATAATCACGACATAAGCACAATCTTATACTCCACATGCAACACCTTCTTCTCAACACAACTCCACAACAATTTACAATTTTCTTCACTACACACTCACAACACCACACATTGCAATACCCCTTCAACTCAATAAACACTTACACCACCACACATACACAACACAATCACGACAACAATTCAAAATTACACCCTTAATGTAACCTTCTCTACAAATGGTAAGAATTAATTTCAAATTCAGATAGAATGCAATCAATATCACTCAATAACTTCTTCAAACTTAATAAATGTGTTTGAATTTCAAATAATTTCCATATTCTCCCACACAACGCAGATTTGGAATTTGTAAATGACAAATACAATTTCCAAAATTACCAACACAATTTACTCTTCTATGTTTCAAACTTTCACTTTTCTAAAATGATCACCAAGGATCACTCTTTCTTACTCATGACAAACTCAAGCAAAGCAAGCTACTACAAGTTTTCCACATCTACTTCAATCAACAACAACAAGAACGAAATAAACTCCATAAGCACTACTGCAATTTACTTCAACAATTTCATATCAAGAAGTTAACTCCAAGAACCCTAATTGTCAAATGATGATCATGCAAATTCCTTCTTCAATTCCTGTGCTCTGGTACAAAAAATATGATGTGTCTTGATTCCAAATCACAAGCACACAATTCCAATTGAAGAATCAACTAAACAAATTCCACAAAGTAGTGTGATTCCAATTGTTTCTTATGGATAAGTAACCAACAAATTGCACTTAGATATTACTCACTAAACACAATTTGTAAATCAACAAGAGATAATTAGTATTATTCACAATCACTCTAGTTAGTTCTCGCCACAATTTCACAAATGAAATTGATAAGAGATTAATTGCAATGGAAGGAAACCCCTCATGGCAACAAGTGTATTTTTTATCAAAAATGTCAAAAGCTTCCTAAAAACCCTAGTTAGCAAGTATTTATACTTGCTCCTATTAGGGTAAAAACACACCAAAAAATTAAAAAGATGCCACTAAGTGGCCGGTTTCCAAAAGCAACAATTACATATACAAATGGTCTTCAAGTGGCCGATTCTTCAATTCAAGTGAAAAATTTGTTAGACCGGTTCTTCTTTGGTTTATGTAGGTTCATGAATAACCTACAAGTTGAGCTTTAACGAGTTTATCCATCGCCCTGTAAAAACCAATAAGTATACTTGTTGGAATGCACAACAAATAAGTAATAGAAAAGAAGTTATTATATAAATATTTTTAGGGTTGGTTTGTTTAAAGAGGACTCTCATCGCCAAATTTTGTAACCCTTTAGCTCTTGCCCTAGTGATAGGTCCTATAGGATTTTGATTCCTATTATATGGGAAGTAAGGGAATAGTGAAGGATCTGAGCTGAGAGATCATCTTTATATTTTTGTCTAGGTTCTTATTTTAATTTTTCAATACTTAGTAGAGACTAAAATGTATTAAGATTATTAACTTCTTAAACTACGCTATTTACTTGTAGACTTTAAAATATTTTGCTACTATGAATTATTATATGTCTCTAGATTTCTTGAAATTATTAAACTCTGATTCAAAATTTGGATATGAGTATGCCTTATACGTTGTAAGGTAAACTCCTAGATAATAGAGGGTTTGTCCTTAGGTTTTTATGTAGCGTACGACAAAAACTGTATGTCCTATAAGCCTACGAGGTGTGACAGTTTTTTAAATGGTATCAAAGCATCAATGAAGATTAAAATTGGAACTTAAATACCTTAAGAGAACCAACTTAAGGAATGGAAAAGTGTAGGTAGAACCAGGATAAGGAAAATATATAATAGATTTCCTTATTTAATTATCACAGTATTATGAAAATACTATATTCGTACAATAGATTGGTCTAATCGAGCCCCTAAATCAATGGATGACCTTTAGACTTTGAGATGGAGAGACATTAGTAGACTATGGGTGCAGGTTGGGACTACTTTGTGAGAACATAGCACTTCTTAGTAGACCCTGCTCTCTACTACTGATTTTATTGGTGAAAAGTTAGATTAAGGTAGTATTAGAGTTCTATTTACACAGAGGTTAGATGATCAAAGAGAGGTCTATATTCTAAGACTGAGATGATTTATGTATTGGAGAAGAGAGCCTAAGGTTAAGCGAGGGTAGATTGAGTGATGAGGTAGTCTTCATGGTCACAGACTACGATAAGCTAAGATTTCCTAACATTGCTTTATAAACTCCCGTCAGATTAGGTATTGTGTTTGTGAGGGATAGATAGGATGTTCATTTGAGGTTGTAGAGGGAGGAGATAGTAGGAGTCCTTTTTGAATTATGGGATCATAGGAAGAATGATTTGATGTTCCTACCTCTCCCAAGGATAGGGGGAGGAGATGGCCCCAATAGGGGAGATATAAGGGGATATAGCCCCAATGGAGATATCGAATGCGGGATAAGATATCATAGTGGTTATGCTATAGGAGAGATCACTTAGCATTCCCTTGACATAGTTTGAGGATAATATAATGGTTACCGTAGTTCCACTAGATTGGAATATTGATGTGCCTCAAAGGATCCAATTATAAGTACACAATTGCAACTGAAGAATCAATTAAACAAAAACCCATAATATAGCGTGATTTTAAGTGCCTCAAATATGATGTGCTCTGATACCAAAGATTATGATGTGCCTTACAATTCCAATTGCATACACATCCACAAAAGGCATGATCACTAAACTAAATCTACAATAGCGTGATCAATAACACTCCTTTGATCTTTAATTCACGTGGAACCAAATGGCAATGATACTAAATGGTGTTGATGAACAATGCAATTGTATAAGAAGTAATGGATAACAATATAAATGAATTAGAATTCCACTCAAATTGACTTGATTCAAATCTAAAATTGATGAACCCTTAATTCACTTGAAGAACAACAAGTAGCATAAACAAAGTGCACCTATATATGATGCACTAGAATATAATTTGAAGCAACTAGAGAAAGATTGATATTACTTACAATCTCCTCAAGCTAATCTTGCCATAATTTCACTTGTGAAATTGATAAGAGAATTTTTGCAAGCAAAGACCCTTCTTTATGGAAAAGGTGTATAATTTTCAAGTGTTCAAAAAGCTCCCTCAAAACCCTACTTAGTAAGTATTTATACTTACTCCAATTAGGGTAAAAATAACACAACAAATTACAAATAAACCACTTTAAATGACCGGTTCTAAAACAACAAATTACAAGTACAAATAAGTCTTCAAATGGCTAGTTCTTCACTTCCATGGAACAATTGGTGGACCGGTTCTTTGATTTATGTAGGTCTATGAATAACCCATAAACCGAGCTTTAGTGAATTTATCCACCGTCCTATAAAAACCCACAAGTTTAGCTGTTGGAATGCACAACAAATATGTAATAGAAAAGAAGATACTAAACAAATATTCTCGGGTCTAATTATTCAAAGAGGATCCTCATCGCCAAATTTTGTAATCCCTTGGCTCTTGCTTTAGTGATAAGTCTTGTAGAAATTTGATTCCTATCATTTCCTCGAGCCTCAAGGAGATTTGCCTTCAAATCTAATAGGTCTTCATGAACATCATTGGTTAAATAGAGTGATAGGTCTATAACATTTAATGTAGTAGAGACTCTGTATCATTTAGGTAATTTATTTGTCAAAAGATCACTATAGTCATCCAGTACCTATGATACCACATAGGGTCGGTAATGTGGGTCGTCTAGGTCGGCCCGCCCCGACCCGTACCGGCCCGCGGGTCATCGCGGGTTGGCCCGCAAGGCTGGCGGGTCAGAAAAGTCGACCTGCCCCGCCCCGCGGGCCAACCTGCAATGACCCGCAAAATTTTTTTTTTTTCCTTGTGCAAAAAAAAAAAAAAAAAAAAAAACCTACAACCAAATTGAATACATGAATTGATCTCATTTAAGCTAGCCACTACATGTGAATTAACCCTAGTGAACATCTATGCCACACACACATATATATATTGTACGCGTAATTTGTTAAATCCTTATTAGATTCATGTAAACATATAACTTAAAAATAAAAAAGATGCCCTTACATATAAGTATTAAAAGATTGAAGACAATACCAAAAAGTTTTTAGTAGGAATAATTTCTCTATGGTGTTCACCCTCTCAATTATTTTTCGTACAAGTATGAATTCTTAATGACAATTCATTGTATTGACTAATGTTTGTAAGTTACAAATTGTAACAATAGTTTGTTGACGCAGTGTGGAAAACGAGAACGAAATGAATCTAAAATTGGATTGGTTTCCCACAATAAAGAAACACTCTTTGATGCAAATCTAGTTACGCACAACCCGGAATTTGGAGAAAATTCTCTCTCAAAGTGTATTCAAATATGATAGTAAAACGTAACCCTAATCTATCTGACAAAGGAGTATTTATATGGCCCCGTAAAATATCTAAAAGGGGAAAATCTAAGCGTACACGTGGAAAAATTAATAAAATACGCGTCTACAAACGGTTTCATACACGGCCGTGTATGGGGACCGTGTATGATTCTGTGGAAATCTTGATCGAATACACAGTCACGATGCATGGTCGTATATGGGGACCGTGTATGATTCTGTGGAAATCTTGATCGAATACACGGTCACGATGCACGGCCGTGTATGGAGACCATGTATGATTCTGTGGAAGTCTACCAATCACTACACGACTGTGTGTTCAGGCCGTGTGTCCCGTGTCTCTTGTGCCTCCATCATTTGTAAACAAAGTAAATTAGATTAGTTGACATTTAAGTTACTCTCTCTCTCTTTTTCTTACTATAAAAGTGATGCTTGAATAGAGACTTCAATTTATATGTACTTAAAACGATAATCAAGCAATTAAGATAAAGTACTTTTCAGTTTTTACTAATTACATAGGAAAACAAATATAATAATGAAGCAAATAAAATTACATATATAAATCAATCATCACTATCATAATCATCAATAACTAAATTGGAGTCTCCTTTCGATGAAGTAGTCGTAGTCCCACCCACACTCCCATTGTCTTCTTCTTGATCTACAATTTATAAGATTACACATATAATTAGGAATATATTATATTAGGGTGAATACATTAAAAGAAATTGTTGGAAATAGAACAAAAAAAAATTACTTTCACATGCAAATCCTTGTAACCAATTTCGTGTACAAATGAGAGCTTCTACATTGGATGGAAGCATAGAACTGCGATACTTATTAAGTACACGAGCGCCGATACTGAAAGCTAACTCCGACGCTACAGTAGTAATTGGAATGCTAAGCACATCGGAGGCCATGATAGATAAATCAAGATATCTCTGGCTTTGACTCTTCCAATGTTGTAACACATCCAATTCTGAGTAGAAGTTCATATCCATTACTGGCTCATCTAGGTAAATATCTAAAGAAGATTTACCAGAACTTTGTACTTCTACTTGACGGTATCGGAATTCCTACATTATTAAGAAAAAACTATTTACATACCAATATATATTACAAAAAAAATTATTGAGGAAATAAAAAATTATTAAACTTACTACTAATGTAGTAAAATCAATCTCCAAGCCCTTTCTAGCTTTATGTGTTGCTGCTCCCTTACTGCTGCTACCTCCAGATATGTCTTGTGTTTGAGGAGATGATCCAACCTGATTGCTTCTACTTCTAGATATGTGATCTGTTTTGCTCTTCTCATATTCTCCATAAAGTTTATATAACTTTCTTTTTATATGAGCCATCTTCTCTTCACAAGTGAGGGGATCAAGTTTGTTAAAACAGAAGCTCAAAAAATCAAATTTCATTCGAGGATCAAAGATTGCTCCAAGTGCAAGGATAACACTATAATCACTCCAATACTTATCGAACTTCTGTTTCATTCTAATGGACATCTCCCTTATGACATGATCTTCACTATTTAAAATTTCATTGAGCAAGCATTCAATCCTCCATACTTGCAAAAAATAGTGGTTTGATGTTGGATATGATGATCCTGACATCAAATTGGTGATACTATGAAACGGGCTCAAAAACTTGCATATCTTTGGCAATTTGAATTTTGAATTTAGAACCGCACCCGTTGGCTCGGCGGCGTCACTTCAAGTCTTCAACCGGTCATCTCACTTCTCAGTTGGCGGTGGCGGTGCAGGGCATGGTTGTCATGTCGTCCTCATCACGTCGTGCAGCAGGTCTTCGTACGTGCGTGTCATCTCAAGCCGACATTGCCGTGCCGTGCTGGTGCTGCCGTGCAGTGCAAAGTGCAACTACAGAATCCGGCGGGTTAGCCCGCAGCCCGTGGGGAT
This sequence comes from Laguncularia racemosa, assembly GCA_037954665.1. Classification (NCBI taxonomy): domain Eukaryota; kingdom Viridiplantae; phylum Streptophyta; class Magnoliopsida; order Myrtales; family Combretaceae; genus Laguncularia; species Laguncularia racemosa. Next base: position 350,963 of record JBBMOL010000278.1, read on the forward strand.
TGCCCGCCCCGCCCCGCGGGCCAAGCGGGTGCGGGCCATTTGCGGGTCAGATTTTTTTGGCCAACCCAGCATATTTTTGCGGGCGGGGCAGGTCAACCTGCGGACCCACCCCGCAATTCCCACCCCTGATACCACAAGGGGTAGATTCTCTCGCCCCTCCCTCTCTAGGATATACTTCATTTGCAATAAATATAATGGTCTATCATCTACTATGGCCTTCCCTAACTCAAACTATTCCCCCAATAAGGTCTTCTTCTTCCCAGTTTTACTTATATGTCTCTGAACCTCTTGGTCTTCTGAAGGTTTACTCATCTACGTTTGAACTTCTTGGACCTCTAAAGGTTTATTTATCTGCCTCTAAACCTCTTGGTCCTCTAAAGGTTTACTCATCTGCCTCTGAACCTCTTGGTCCTCTAAAGGTGGACTCATCTGCTTTTGAACCTCTTAGACCTCTAATGGTGACATTGGGTTTAACACTATACGTTTACCTACCTACTGGAACATATAAATATTTTTATAGCTATCATGCAAAACCGTCATGTCATACAACTAAGGTCTGCCAAGCAATATATGGGATACATACAAGGGAAGGATATCACATACGATCTCATCATGATATTTATCCCCTATATTGAAAGGTACCCTAGCCCTTTAGGTAACATGGAGACTACCTTGCTCACTTAGCCAATGCAATTTATAGGGTTTTGGATGTAGGGTAGTTACAAGTTTTAATTTCGATACTAATGAGGCAGCCACAACATTAGTACAACTACCACCATCAATAATAATAACACATAAATTACCTTGTACCCTACAAGAAGTGTGAAACAAGTTTTCTCTCCACTTATCATCAATGGTAGGAAATGAAGTCAAAGCTTGATGCATTACATTAGTAGATAAATATAAATCACCTCCCTCTTAGTTATTAGATTTATTTACAAATTCCCCATTTACAATAATGTTAGACATGGTTGTTGAATTGAGCTATACAAAGACAATTCAAGGTAAGTTTAGTAGATCTTACAATCACCCTTTCACGCCAACAATAACAATCACTACTCTATGTCCTCAATCACTTTAAGACACAAAATATACTCCACTTAAACTTCACACACCTACGACTACACACCTATACAACCACGGTGCAACAACCTTTCACCACAACACAAACATACAACACTATGTTGCAACCCTTCACTACACACACTCACTCTTCACTTACGGTGCAACACACACACACACTTCACACTCCATTTCCAATCACGGCAACAACATCGCAATTGCAATACTTAATGAAGCTTCTCCACAAATGGTAAGAAACAATTTAAAAATGGCCAAAGTGTATTAAAATCAACAATACACAATAACTCTTCAACTTAAAGTTTGTTTTTGAATTCAAATTGTTTCCTAATTGTCTACGATAAAGAAGGCAAATCTGAAAAGAATTGTGCTCCACTTCCAAATTCTTGCAAAGGAATGTGTATTACAACAATCAACACTACTCAATGTTCAAATTCAAATTCAAGCTTCCCTTTCTTCTACTCATAACAAGCACTCACGGTAAGATGAAGACAACAAAGTTCAGTTTTCGAAATTCCACTTCCACTTCTAGAACAATAAGGTATGTCACAATACAATCACAAGTAACTACTTCAATTCCACTTCAAACAACGTCAATTAAGAAATAAAAATTTAATAATCTTAATTTCCCAATTGAAATTCACACAAATCCCCTTCTCTAAAACCTTTTTGCTCTAAAACCAAAAATTATGATGTGCCTCAAAGGATCTAATTACAAGTACACTATTGTAATCGAAGAATCAATTAAACAAAATCCCACAATATGGCGTGATTCCAAGTGCCTCAAATATGATGTGTTTTGATACAAAAAATTATGATGTGCCGTACAATTCCAATTGCATAAATATCCACAAAAGGCGTGATCACTAAATCAAATCTATAATGGCGTGATCAACAACACTCCTTTGGTCCCTAATTCACGTGGAACCAAATGGCAATGATACTGAATGGTGCTGATGAACAATGCAATTGTATAAGAAGCAATGGATAACAATATAAATGAATTAGAATTCCACTCAAATTGACTTGATTCAAATATGAAATTGATGAACCCTAATTCACATGAAGAACAACAAGTAGCATCAACAAATTGCACTTAGATATGATGCACTAGAATACAATTTGAAACAACTAGAGAAAGATTAATATTACTCACAATCTCCTCAAGCTAATCTCACTACAATTTCACTTATGAAATTGATAAGAGAATTGTTGCAAGCAAGGACCCTTCCTTAGGAAAAAGTGTATAATTTTCAAGTGTTCAAAAAGCTCCCTCAAAACCCTACTTAGTAAGTATTTATACTTGCTCCAAATAGGGTAAAAATAACACAACAAATTACAAATATACCACTCCAAATGATCGGTTCTAAAACAACAAATTACAAGTATAAATAAGTCTTCAAATGACCAGTTCTTCACTTCCATGGAAAAATTGTTGGACCTGTTCATCTTTAATTTATATAGGTCTATGAATAACCCACAAATTGAGCTTTAGCGAATTTATCCACCGTCTTGTAAAAACCCACAAGTGTACCTACTAGATTGCACAACAAATATGTTATGGAAAAGAAGATACTAAACAAATATTATCGGGGTCTAATTGTTTAAAGAGGACCCTCATCGCCAAATTTTGCAATCTCTTGGCTCTTGCTCTGGTGATAGGTCCTGTAGGAATTTGATTCCTATCAAATATGGTACAAGATGATAGAGTGGGCATCGAGTTGGATGTGTTAACGATGCCCCCAGATTTCTAGGATACGTTAGTGATGCCTAGGATGGAAGAGGAGGTAGTGTATGTAGCTCCTACCTCGGTAGGCCCCGATCTAGTACTGTACGGGCTTATCCTATTGATTGAAGGCGAGCCTTTGATAGATTTGGATGAGTTGACTATTGAGCCTGATCCCATGGACTTCTTGCTATTTAGTGAGCCAGATATGGCACTCTCAAATGATTGGCTTGAGTTCTCGAGAGGGCCTAGCAAGACGCCTTCTAGTGTAGGTTCAATTAGTACTTATTCACTAAAGTAGGAGATAGAGAGAGGTGATGCTTTGTGATAAGATCACATTATACTTATATTTTCTTCTGGATTTATATTAAATTTATTTCAATATTATAAGAAAATATAAAGAAATGGTATTTAATGGTGTTTATTGTGAAAATTCAGGTTTTGAGGACCAAAAAGTAAATTAGAAGTTAATTAGAGGAGTTTTTCACAAAATTGAAGAAGCAAGTGAAGGATTGCATTGAAGGCCACCGGCCTTAGGCCGACCTACTACTGAAGGCCGTCGGCCTTGAGCCGACCTACATTGTTTCTCGGATATCCATTGCGAAAATCTCTCTAAAATCTCATCTTGATTAATTTGCTGACTCAATTCCTCATCAGATCAGCCTTATCCTCCTCCTCTTTTGATCTATAAATAGACCCCTTGTGTAAACCTTTGGAGCATCCTTTGTTTTTTGATCTTTTGAATCATTAGAATTCCTTTGGGGACTTTAGGATTTTATCTTCTTTTTAAATTCTTTTACATTTCATGTTATTATAAATTTTAGTTTGAAGAAAGAATGTTATTGAAGTTTGCTTTCAATTGAAGAAGTTTAGGAATCAATTCGGAAGATTGAAGTTTTACAAACTCTTAAAGATTATAGAAATTGTTTCATTTATTTAATTTTCTTCTATACCATTTATCAGTTTATTTTTATTATTTAATATGAATTCCATTGCATTTATTTACTTCAATTGTTTTTATGCAATCCATATCATAATGTTCTAAATCATCCTTGTGGGAAACATGATGAAGCCATAATTCAAACTAAAATGATCATTGTATTCATGTTATAAGACATACAGATATACGAAATTTTCATATAAGAAGTCCTGCTATAAATTGTATTTTGTAATTGAAATCAATGCATAGGAATTTAAATGACTCGAAAGAGAAATTTAGGTTTTATTAGGAATTCCTAAGTAAGATTTAATAATTCATGCGGAAGCAGCGTTATTGAATTTTATTAGAAATTGACCTAAGTGTTTCATGCAATATTTTTATTAAATTTTTCACTAAGGGATTAGGAGAAATTATTTTAAAGATATTAGGCAATCATATAATTGGGAAATTTATGATTGTGAATTAGAATCCTCCATTGATTTTAATTAGCGGGAGCTATTAAATTAAATTGTGGTAATGTTACTTTAAAACTTGATAAAAGATTAAGGTTTTGTCAATTTCTTGTGAAAATCCATATGGCTATGAGTTATTATAACATGAAGGCAATATGATTAGTAAAATTAGGGTGGATTCTATTTCCCACCATCAATTCATCCTTTTTCAAACACAATTCCCTTTTTGCGCATTTAGTATAATTCATTCACATTTGATTCTCATCAAATATCATTGCCTAAATAATAGTAGAAATTGATATAGGTCTATTACTTAATCAATCTTCGTGTTTCGACACTCTTCTCTCACTATATTACTTGATCCGATCCGGTACACTTGCTGGTATTTATTTACGCTCATTTTGTATTTCTTTTTGCGTAGATCACTTTGCTTGGAGCCCACTCAGCTACTATGTGGATAGGTGCTTGAGCTTACTATTTTGAGGGATGACATCTCATTTTGATTGATGACTTCTAACTTTTAATGACATGTACATGTATGCATGTGTATATATATATGCTAATGTATTTTTGTAGATTCTTGCAATTATTTTGGATCGTGATCCTAGATGCTCTGGATTTTCTTTTAGGGATCATGGATGATCATTTTCTATTTCAGAGTTAATATTGTAATGAATACATGTGCATATTGATGTATTTAGACTCAGCGGGTGGAGCTCACTCACTAGAAGTGATTAACTTTAGGTGTAATATCATGTTGTCAAAATTACTGAAAATCAAATGTCTTGTTTTACTAATGAGAATTGCATGTACATTATCTCATTTTATGTTGCTAATGTATTAGTGAAATGAGATTGGAAATGTAAGGAAAAGAACACCTTATATATATGTATATGAAAGGAAAGTATGTGTAAAGAATATAAATGGGCACCATAAACATTGTATTAGAGACTAACCTAAGAAATTATTGCAAATGATGTGGTCCTCATAAGTAATCACCATAGGTAGATAATACTGCAGGAAATGAAGTGGGACCTAGCTAAACCCATGACGAGACAAATGAGATTCTAACTAGCATTGAGATGTAGAATAAGTGGTTCTGATTATATTTGGAAAGATGACTACCACCACCATCAGCAGCTTCTACCCCATCACCACTAGTGGTTGTAGAAGAGGCACCACTGCCACCACTACTACCATTAGTAGCACCAATAAAAATGGCTGGAGTTGCAACACCAAAGCTATGGTATAAGAGAAATATGTTGCTTGACTTTATTAGATGCAATAGATACTTTAAGGGAAATATTAGATGCCTAGAAGAGGTCAAAAATTTGATATCTCAAATTGAAAGATCATTTAAGGCCTTTGAAATGCCATTACACTAAAGAGTAAACTTTGGCACCTATCTATTGAGGTTAAGAGCTAAAACATGGTAGGATTCCAAGAGTAGGACCTTGCCACCCCTAATAAATTGGGAGGCATTTAGACAGGAATCCTTACAACATTACTTCTTAGAGAGTCTATGCGCAAAATATAGTGAGGGGCTATTTGCCATTTAGGTAAGGGGTAAAAGTATTGATTAGTATAAGGCTGAGTTTAGTTAACCTCTACAATTTGCACCCCTCGAATGTCAAATGAGTGATAGGTTGAAGATGTAAGTATTTACAAAGGGACTAGATCTTGAGATGTGGAGAAAACTTGCTGACTTTGAAGTACGAACCTTCAATGAGATGGTAGAGAAAGAAAGAGTGTTGGAAAATGCTAAAAAGTAGGAGGTAGATACTTTTAGAAACAAGGTGAATATTATTGGAGTAAGACCACTTGTGGGAGCTAGAAATAGTAGAGGGAATAAGAGGTTTACATGCTCCTGAAGTTCATTTCAAGTAGGGGTGAGGCTTGGAAATACTGCTTCTATCACATGTTGGAAATGCAAGTGTAAGCATACCCTAGAGAATTCCCATTGTTGAGAAACAAATGCTACTATTGTGGAGAGGGCACACATCTTGTAACCAATTGCCTTAAGAAGAGCATAACGACATTTTTCTATTGTAAACAAGTTAGGCATTTATTAGTGAACTGCCTAAAGAGATAATAAGCCATTGCCTCAACAACTAAGCTACTTCAGCTTACAGGGAGGCTAGCACCCTGCAGGAATGGCAATGGCTAGGGTAATAATGGAAATTGCATCAACCCTATGGTTGGTATCGCATAATTATATAATCTTTAGGGAGCCTACGATGGTGATAATTATGAAGAGGTAAAGTTTGTAGCCTTAGACACTGATGTCCTAGCTGATATAGAGCTAGTTGCTAGTAAATACTTTAACCTAAGTTCTATTCGTATTTATTTAAATGTCTTATGAACACAAAAAAATTATAAAAGCTTTAGGGAAGGAAATTTAGCCTTTAGTGAATATGTGAATAGAAATTATACCTAAATTGTAATCTTACCCTTCTAAAATCAAGACATATCACAATCGCTAGTCAACTAGCTTTCATTCTCTTTGGCACGAGAGCGACTTATTCCTTTATCACTTCTAAAGTAGCTGAACGAACAAGATTGTCCTATGAGTTTAAGCTTTAGGGTATGTATACCTATAGGAAATGTCATGATCACCAAGGAGATGATCAAAGGATGCCCAATAGACATTCAAGGATATAAAATTAATGGTGATTTGATTATAGTAAACATGAATAAGTATGATGCCATATTAGGGATGAGTTGGATGTCAATTTTATGATGATGGGAATCAAACTTTTGGATCCAACATTGGGAAGCCTACTTGAGACAAATGGAACCAAGAAATTCACATATTGTCTTTATTTATTTTTATAATAATTGTTTTTGCATTTTATCAGGTACATTTTATCGGTTTTTACAAGAAGACGACCAAACACAATAGCAATTGGTTTGTGAATAGGTTACAATCCATAATTGAAGCTTGAAGTGATTGGCTATGTGCACTTGTTACTTAGGTTATTTTTCCATAATTGTAGTAGGGTATAAATACTTGTTATTTAGGTTTTGTAAAGGGAATTTCGTTTTAAGAAATAATTCACATGCTATTGTCATGAGGAGGCTCTCCTTTCATGTATAAACTCTTATTGATTCTTTTAGAATTATGATGAGTTGGATTTGATTTTTTGTTGTGTGTTATCAACAATATCAAATAAATCCTAATTCCAACTAGTGTGTAACATCTAGTAAGGAATTAGCTCTTCTTTTCTCTCTCTTGTTCACGCAATTTAGGATTCGTACAAGTTAGGTTTCATGCCAATTGGTGGGGAATTGTTACTTTGTTTATTCCATCCTTGATTTATATTGCAATTGCCCTTTGAGCACATCATATGAGTTATAATAGACTATCAAAAGAAGAAAGTAACATTTGATGACTCCGATAGACAAAAAGTAAAGTTCATCAAAGAGTCTTCTTTTGTAAGATCTTTAAAGTTAAGCTCTTACATAATCATTATAGACTATAAAGAATTCTTTAAGAATGAGAGCTTGATAAATGCAGTAGAAGTTGAATTGGAAAAACTGGATTTCGAGGATATTTCAGTAATTAATGAATTTCTTGATATATTTCCCAAAGAGCTACCAAGACTACCACCTAAGAGGGAAATTGAATTTGAAATCAATTTGATGCTAAAGACGGAACCTATTTCGAAGGAACCTTATAGGATGGCCCTAATTGAACTTAAAGAGTTTAAGAAACAACCATAGGAATTATTAGATCAAGGTTTCATCCTCCTATGTGTTTCACCTTAGGGAGTACCAATACTTTTTGTGAAAAAGAAGGATGGCTTGATGAGGCATTGCATTAATTACCGAAAGTTAAATAAAGTCACTATAAAGAATAAGTACCTATTGCCTTAGATTGATAACTTATTTAGTCAATTGAAAGGAGCTAGTGTGTTCTTCCGAATTGACTTACATTTTGGGTATCATCAATTACAAATTAAGTGGGAAGATATTCCCAAAATGGCTTTCTAGACTCGATATAGGCATTGTGAGTTCTTAGTGATGCTATTTGGATTAACAAATGCCCTAGTTGCCTTTATGGATTTAATGAATAGGATTTTTTTACTGTTGCTAGACAAATGTGTGATGGTCTTCATCAACAACATTTTGGTTTACTTAACCACTCCAGAGTAACATGAGGAACACTTAAGAATCGTACTTCAAACATTGAGAAAACATAAGTTATATGCCAAACTATCTAAGTGTGACTTTTGGTTGAATGAAGTATCATTCCTCGAACACATAATTTCCAAGCAAGGCATATCTGTAGACTTAAAGAAAATAAAGGCTATAGTGGAATGGACAAGGCTTGAGATGGTGATAGAAGTATGTAGTTTTCTAGGATTAGTGGGATATTATAAGAAATTTGTTAAAAACAAATTCAATAATAGCCAAACTACTCACCTAGTTAACGTAAAAGAATGAGAAGTTTGAATGGACTAAGGTTAGGGAATGAGGATTCTAAAAGCTAAAGCAGAGATTGGTATCAACACCTATTCTAGTGCTGCCAGACGTTGATGAGTCATATATGGTACACAGTGATGCATTAAAGAATGGACTCAAATGCATATTGATGTAGAAAGGAAAGGTAATTGCCGATGCATCAAGACAATTATGGCCACATGAGCAAAATTACCCAATGAACAACTTTGAATTGGCTGTAATAGTCTTTGCTTTAAAATTATGGAGGCATTACTTATATGGACAAAGGTGCAAACTATATATTGATCACAAAGCCTTAAGTACCTATTAATGTAGGAGAAGTTAAATATGAGGCAAAGATGGTGGTAAGAGCTAATCAAAGACTATGATCTAAGAATAAATTATTGCCTTGGAAAATTAAATGTCATTGCTAATGCTTTGAATAGGAAGAATCTTGCAGAGGTCGCATCCTTATTGATGGAATGAAAGGACCCAATTTGAGAATTTAAAAGGCTAAATCTAGAATTTATGTGGCATGATGTGAATTTATAATTGTTAAGTTTGACCATTGAGCCTACATTGATAAGAAGAATTAAAGAAGCTCAATAGAGAGACCCTACATTAATGAAGATCAAACAAGGGAAATACACCTATAGATATATAGACTTTGAAGTTCAAGATGATAAAGTTGTTTGACTAAAAGGAAGACTATGCATACCCAATGACAATGAACTTAAAAGAGAGATCATGACTAAAGTACATTATTCTAGTTATGCCATCCACCCAAGAGGAACTAAGATGTATCAAGATAATTTTTGGTGGAATGGAATGAAGCAAGATGTGGCTAAGTTTGTGATGAGATGCAACACTTGTCAAATGGTAAAGGTAGAGCATTAAAGATTCGATAGGTTACTTCAACCCTTACCAATCTCATAGTGGAAATGGGATTAGATCACGATAGATTATGTAAGTGGGTTGCCAAAAACTATAGCAAGGTATGATGCTATATAGGTCATGGTGGATAGACTTACCAAATCAACACATTTTCTTCCCATCAATAGAACCTATCGATTGGAGAAATTAGAAAAGATCTATGCTAAAGAAATAGTAAGACTTCATGGGGTACCTATAGCCATCGTGTCAGATAGAGATCCTTAATTCATGTCAAAGTTTTGGGGAAGTTTACAAAGAGAATTAGGGACTAAATTACAATTCAGTATGGCATACCATCTTCAAACTAATGGTCAATTAAAAAGGACCATCTAGACTTGGGAGGAGATGTTATGAATCTACATAATTGAATTTAAAGGGAGTTGGGATGCTTACTTGCCATTGGTAGAGTTTGTGTACAATAATAGCTACCACTTCATGATTAAGATGCCCCCGTGTAAAGCTCTATACAACTGGAAATGTCAATCATTGCAATTTTGAGACAATGTGGAAAAATTGGCAATAGGACTAGACTTAGTGTAAGAAGCTATAGATAAGGTAGCCATTATTAAAAATAAGATGAAAGAGGCCTATGATTGATAGAAAAGTCAGGTAGACTTAAAATGACAATCGTTGCACTTTAAAGTAAGAGATATTGTGTACTTGAAAGTAAGCCCAATCAAAAGCATACACCAAGCCAGGATGCAAGGAACGTTAAGCTTGCATTACATTAGTTCTTTTGAAATATTAGAGTAAGTTGGGAATCTGGCATATCGTTTAGCATTGCCCCTGAATATGACATAAATTCATAACTTGTTGATTAAATCGCAATCACACAAATTAAAATCCTTTTTACTCCGACTCTTCCTTACGATCAATTAGGCAAGTGCACCTATCGATTACAGTAGTATAGAGTTTAAGCACGGATATCGTTCCCTCAGGGATCTACAAGTACTAATACTAACCTCAAACCGACTATCTAACCTCACAATTCCGAGGTGAATTGATTTAACCAAATTACCTAAATTAAACTAAATTATCTAATAGAAATGAAATCAATGGATATCAAACAATGAGTTAAATTATCAAATTCAATGTTCCAACGCGTACCCCACTCTTACTACTCATCTAATTACTATGCAACTTTAATCCTTAGAAAACTAATTAATGAGTACTGATTATCTCTGATCCACGGGGCATCTAACACTAAGTCAATGTTTCTTCCAAAATCACTAACTCCTAATTCTAACCGTATTAACAAAGATCCCTCTTTTATTAACAACAATCAGAATTGCATGATTATACCACAACCCTCAATTAGATTAAATCATTATATCTAATCTAATATGGAAAACTTATGCTTTCTATCCCTAGATTGCATACAAGCCTTTTCATCCGATGTATGATCTATTCAAATAAGAGATTTCCCAATCAACTTATCAGAAATCAATGTAATCTAATGCTGGCCAAACATCAAATCAACAATATATAATAAACAACATGGATGAAATCAGAGATGCTCAATCGTCATTAATTTTGCAATAAACCCAATGTTACATAGTAATCAGACTTTCGTAAGATCCGGGTACGAAATAATTAGCTACACATGGTTTTCAAAGAATAACAAAACGAAATAATCAAATCCATGTGTGAAACACTTCTAGAATTAAAGCTCGAAAATTCCTTTGGCTGCTGTTGTTCTCCCAAAATTCCAGTACGTCTTTTCTGCCTTCTCTCTCCTCTTTCTCTCTCTTCAAAGACGACTATTTATACCTAGGGTAGCTTCCTCTCTGGCGTGTAGAAGATATCCTTCAAATATGGACGAAAGATTTAAAAATATCTTTCCTTCGATAGATACACGGTCATACTACACGGGCGTATAGATAAACCGTGTATCTCTCTGAGTCAGTGAACTCTGGGCGTGTATATCCCACACGGCCGTTTGCAATAGCCATGTATATCTCTGTCTTCTTTGTTCTTCGTACACGGTTGATTACACGGGTGTGTAACTCAACCATGTGTCCTCCTCAATGTGTTACTATACACGGTTGGCTTACACGGGTGTGTATTCCAACCGTGTACTGGTCTGTCCTGAAAACTGTTCTTCCACGCTGATACACGGTTTGATACACGGGCGTGTATCCGAACCGTGTAATCTCCTGATTCCTTCACACGGACGTTTATAAAACCGTGTGACTTCCTTTAACTTCAAAGCATTCCCTTTTTACTTGCTTTTATCTCCAATTCGTCTTGAATTAAATACTTTTCATCAAATCATCCTTTTCCACACCTGAACATGAAATATAAATCAATTAAGCATCATAATCTTATATTTTCACGCTCAATTATCTCAAAAATTGACTTAATCATCTCCAATTATAAGAGTTAAAATAGATTTATCAAATTTCCCCACACTTAAGCATTTGCTTGTCCTCAAGCAAATTACACATATGGAAGTCTCAATTCTCAGAATTCTTAAAACTCAGGAAGAAATTCAATCATTAACCCCACTTTATACCAGGATAGCCACCATTTTCCAAAATTCGCCTTTCTTATCACTCAATCTTATTAAGAACTTGTTTTCAAAATACCAATAGTAGATTTCCAGTATTAATCCAAGTAAGTGAAACTTTTACCCTTTATCATTTAACCAAAAATCTCAAAGTTAAGATCAGACTTACAATCATAGAACTCAGGCATATACATCCACTTATTTCCTGGATCTTTTTCCCTTTTTGGATTGGGGGTTCAACCTTTTAGTACCTTTTCTTAGTCAATTAACCCATGTAACGAACTTTTAATCGATAATCCCGGGCTCGTCACCCAAGTTAACAGACGTTATTCCCTCAAGCATAGAGGGCGTCCCTCGGATTTACTTGTTCGGGTTGAATTAACTAATCAATTCCTTTCTTTTAGTGAATAAGAGCGGTTTCCTTGGCCAGTAAGTCCTAGACCAGACGATCTTAGGCTACTAGGTTTTAAGATACCCCTTCGAACCTCTACCACTCGAATCTAAATATTCTAATTTAAAGCCTCATTTAGTTCAGTTTTCTCGGATTTTACTCATAACCCTTGTAGCGAGCTTTCAGCCAATGATCCCGAGTTCATCACCCAAGTCAATAGATGTTATTCCCCCGAAAGGGCACCCCTCGGACTTAATTACTCGAGTCAATGAGATCCACTTCTGAACTATTTGTTATTGTTCATCATTTTTTTTTCATCAAATTACTCCCAATTTGTGTTCTATTCCATTATTTTTGTAAGGGAAAGTCACCAAGCTATAAGTATCACTTGTTCCTTCATTCAAGATCGCAAAATCAAATCCTAAATCTGAAATGAAAGCCTAAATAACAAGTAAGTCTCCCTCACATGGATACCATACTATAACTCTAAAAAGATAAAGAGAATACAAAATAAGAGAATAATACAAAATTCAAAAAATTTCCCATGAAATAGCTGCCTATACAAGTGGAATTTTATGTTTCTTGAGCAACTATTTCTCATCATCATTAAGCTTCCAAATGTTACTTAAACAAGGGAAATTGAGCATTTAAAAGTCCATAAGTTCATTGCTCTTGTGATATCTTTCTGTTCTTTCTATTCCCTTTCCCACACTTAAAATCAGACATTGTCCCCAATGTCTGCCCACAAAGTACACTAAGGAAAGAAAATAGAAAAAATAAAGGAAGAAAGAAAAATGAAACTCCCTTGAAATCTATAAGTGGCAAGTCATTCACAGGGGAAACTCCATTAAAGTGCAAAATCCTCGAATCATCCTTCTGAGATCATCAGCTTTCAACATTCAATCAGCACCAGCGAAAGTCTAAATGGGTATAGAAAAAATCCTAAAAACAAAACACACTAAAAGAAAAACTAAAAGAAATGATTATCACCAAAACAAATAAGCACAAGTCAATATCATCCAAGTTTATCACAGATAGTCAAAGTCACAGCGAATAGTCAACAAAAATAATTCAGGGTTAGACAGACAAGTTAGCAAATAGTTAGGAAAAATCAGTCATCATCCTTCTCAGACACATAGTCTTCATCGTCGGAGCTTTCCCCAGCAACCATTCGCTCCTTACCTGGTCTGTGAGGGCTTTCCTCTGATGGAGCAGGTGGAGCAGAAGACGATCTTCCCTCAGTATGCCTCTGTCGGTTGATCGGTTCGGGAGGGATCACGTCTTCTTCGCTTGAGCTGGCACAAGAAGAGAACTGAATGTCTAACTTCTCACCAAGCTCGGTGAAGCAATCGATTAAAAACTTCTTCAGTCCCTTCTGCCGTTTTTCCATCTTAGTGATCTTCTGCTTCATCATCTTCTGGCTTTTCTTTATTTCTCCCACATCACGCGATAGCTGAGAAACCAGCTCTAGCATCTGCACATGGCCGGAAGGTTCAGCCTGCAGTTGTGGTTCCTCTTCTTCCTCTTCCCCTATCTCCTCTTCAGCGCCAGCGTCAATTGGTTGGAAATTCCAATCGCTTAATATCCTGGCCTTAAGCTTCAGAGATCACCCAATGAAATCACTAGGTGCTCGAAATGGGAATAGACCCAGATTTTTCAAAATTCTAATAATTAGAGCACCTAGGAAAACCCCTTTCGGTCCTTTCTCTGCCTGGCGCTGAAGACAAAAAGTGGCAAAAACACCCACATTGACGCGGGTTCCAGTATGCGTGGCCCACAACTGAAATAAGTCTCTAGCGTTAACAACGCCCTCTGAATCGATCCTACCAGTGGTAGAGCGAACCATAATGTAATGTAGGATATGATGTACTCTATTTCTCAGTTGAGAGGCCTTGGTGTGAGAGGCACTGTAGGCACCAATACCATACCGAGTCCATAAAGAGATAAAGTTCGCTGGGCCCTACGAAACCGGAAGGGCGCGAAACTCAGGGGTTTGAAGAAAACCCCCATCATAGATGCCCATAGCCTCTATGAACTCAGTCATGGACATCTTTATGGTACTCACCTTGGGCCAAAAACTCAACTTCGTTTCTTACACCAGCATTCATTGTTCCTAAGATCTTGAAGGTGGCTAAGAAAGTAAGAATTAACTCCTCGTATAAGTCTTCTTCGATCATGAATAGGTGAAACCTGGCTCGGTCAGCTAAGAGCCTCTCAAATTGTTGGACCAACCAAAATCTTCTCAAAACGTCCCAGTCTAACACCACATTCGGTTTGATGACCTTTTTCGACTTATATAGGGTAAAGAGTTCTTTATCCTTCCCTCGAATATTTACAGGGTATCGAAGAGCTTCAGATTGGCTTGAACTACCCGTTTCGGATCGACTTCTTTTCTTCTTTTGAGCAACAGTCTTGACCCGTGGCATCTGAAAAGGGAAATAAGCAGAACCTGATCATACCAAGAATAAAAGAGTCTAAAACAAACAAAGCCCGTAGGTAATACATCAAATAACCACATCGCAAACAAGGAACTCCACCATTAGGATCACGGAAGCACGCAAAACCATCAAAATTAAGGTTCACAGTATCATACACGGTTCTTGGGCACGGGAGTGTATTATAGCCGTGTATATCAGAAAATCCTCGCCAAAATTTGAAAAACAACTTATAAACGGCCGTGTATTGCAAGAAATTACGAGAGAATCATCAATCACATGCACTAATGGTGCTTAAAGAAAAAATCCCTTTAGCATGCAATCCAAAATACGTTCCAATCACAAAGGATCACGCATGAACGGTTCGAAACCCTAGATTTTCTAATCCAAACAGCGATCGAGCAATGGAGAATGGAAAAGCTTCACAAATCGCATGAAAAACATCATCCATACTCAGATAAACAAAAGCCCTAAGGTTTCATTATCTTCCACATGTCATAACATGCCACATTCACATGGAAATCTGACATTGAGTGAGAAAATAGAGAGGGAAGCAAGAGAAAGGAAAAAGAATGAGAAAGATCTTACCTTATCAAAGCAATGGGAGAGGGAAACCAACAAGGGAATGGAAAGTGAATGATGTATAGAGAGAAAAGATATGTAGATGAGAGTGTACTGAAAATGAGGGGTACGGTTATCAAAAAGGGTATAAATACCCGAACACATACGGTCCCCATACACGGGCGTGTAATGCGCCCATGTATAGGCCTAAGCTGCGAAAGCACGGGTATAACACACGGCCGTGTTATACAACCGTGTACCCCTCTTACTTCTAGTTAGAAAACTTACCTCTCATACACGGTCGGACACATGCCCGTGTGTACGGACCATGTATTCCTCTGTGGCTCGCTCCCCATACACGGATTTGATAAACGGCCGTTTCCCTTAGTCGTGTCTACCTTGTTCAAAATTTCCTTGTATACACGGTCAGGACACACGGGCGTGTGTTTTGACCGTGTATTACTCTATGGGTTACCGTTCTCTCTACACGGGTGCGATACACGCCCGTATATGTCATCCGTGTGTCTCCTGAAGGTTAAAATTTTCCTTCTCTTGATTATTTCTTGAAGTCCATCTCCTCAAAAAGCTTCTTCATAAATACTCCTCTGCAAAACTTTGGAAAAAGAAAAACAAATATGGTGATAACTCAAAACAAAAATGAAACTTACCTAATTGCATGGGTTGCCTCCCATCAAGCGCTTTTGTTTAACGTCGATTGCTCGACGAAATGAAGCTCCTTGTGATTAAGTCACCGGAGGGTGGAGTTTAAACTCCTCTTGGCTCTCTTTCTTGTTAGGGTTTAACCTTCTTTGAGGTTGCACCACAGGTTTGAAATCCTCCTCCAACAGGATCTTATGGGTGCAAAACGAAGGACTAATACCCTTTATATCAGATATCTTTCGAGAAAGAGCACTCTTGTGCTCCTTCAAGACCCTTAGTAAGCTATCCCTTTGCTCCCTTGTCAGACCAGCTGAAATAATGACAGGGAGTTTAGAATCGGCCTCCAAAAAGGCATATTCAAGGTACTCAGGGAGTTGCTTCAACTCAAGTTCCGGGGGTTCCGCAACCGACGGTTTCAATCTTCCTTCCTCACTAACCCCATTCTTCTCAAACCCCTTTCTACAAACTACTTCCTCACAAGCTCTCAGATGAGCTTTCACATTTTGAATCTCCACATTTTCACTCACTTCATCATCATCCGCTATCAAACTCAATTCAAGAGGATCTCTACACATCAACTCTTGCATAACACAATTTACCGACCTATCAACACAATCTATAGCATAACATGTATCGTCGGCGTTCAAAGTTTGTTTCAGTGCTGCCGGGATTCTCACCACTAGTTCATCCTCCCCCATTCTCAAAACTAATCTTCCATCCGCCACATCAATCATAGCTCTTGCAGTGGCCAAAAATGGTCGTCCTAAGATCAGCGGGACCTCCACATCTGCATCCATATCAAGGATTACAAAATCAACAGTGAAGATAAAGTTTTCTACCTTAACCAGGACGTCCTCAATGATTCCTCTGGGGACTTTGATCGAACGATCTGCCAGTTGTAGGCTCATCCTCGTTTGCTTTGGCTCTCCTAAGTTCAGTTGCTTGAACAATGAGTATGGCATCTGGTTTATGCTCGCCCTGAGATCCGCCAAAGCTCTCTCCATTGGTAGTTCACCTATTAAGCATGGAATAGTGAAACTACCCGGATCCTTGAGCTTCTTAGGCAACTTGTTTTGCAAAATCGCCGAACACTGAGCTCCAACAACTGTAGTAGAGATATCTTCCAACCATTTCTTATTCGAGAGCAAATTCTTTAGGAATTTCGTGTACCTGGGCATCTGCGCAAGAGCTTCCACAAACGGTATGTTGATATGTAATTGTTTAAACAAGTTTAGAAACTTACCGAAGTGCTCTTGATCCTTATCCTTTTTCAGACGTCCCGGATACAGAATTGGAGGCTTATATGGCTAAACAGTAGATGCTTTAACTTTCCCTTGAACACACTCTTTCTCTTTGATCTCCTCAGCCCCTTGTTCCTTCTCAGCACCCCCTTCTTCTTTCTTCTCAACCCCTTTTTCAAGTGCAACCCCTTGCACTCCAATAGTGTCAAATTGCAATTCCTTACCGCTCCTTAGAGTCACTGCCTTTACCTGTTCCCGAGGATTGGGTTCGGTGTTTCCAGGCAAGGATCCTTGCGGTCTTTCTGAAAGCAATTTTGTTATCTGACCCACCTGAGTTTCCAAGTTATGAATGGACGCCTCATGATTCCTTAGAGCTGCCTCTATGGATTGTTGGCGTTGCTCGGATGTTTGGATGAACTTGGAGATCATGTCCTCTAGATTGGACTTCTTTTCTGGAAGAGGTGGTGGAGGAGGCCTTTGGAATCCCGGTGCAGGTGCATTGCCCCGAGGGATTTGTGGATTACTCTATGAAAAATTGGGGTGATTGCGCCAACCCGGATTATAGGTGTTGCTGTAAGGGTTATTCTGAGGCCTTGAAGGGTTACCTACATAATCAATCTGCTCTGTAGTCCCTTGTGCCATGAAATCGGTTGATGAATCGGTTGGATAATATAGGGGTGGTGCAGATATCGCCATCCCATCGACCTTTCTAGCTAGAGCATCGACCTTTGCCGCAATGGTGGTCATCATATCCACTTCATGAACACCTGCCACTCTCGGTCTTGCTCTGGCGTTTCTCCATTGATGGTTGTTCTTGGCCATGTTCTCAAACAACTCTAAAGTCTCTTCAGGAGTCTTGACATCAAGTGTGCCACCAGCAACAGCATCGATGGTTTGTCGCGTCGGATAGTCAAGCCCATTATAGAAAGTTGAGGCTTGCAACTAGTTAGGCATTTGGTGGTGTGGGCACCGCCTAAGCAAGTCCTTAAATCGCAACCAAGCTTCATGGAGTGGCTCATTTTCCAACTGAAGGAACGATGTGATATCATTCCTCAACCTAGCAGTTTTAGAAGGCGGAAAGTAATAGTCCAAAAATGTTTCCGCCAGCTGGGTCCAAGTCGTGATGGAGTCCCGGTCCAAAGAACTGAACCACTGCCTCGCTTTTCCTCTCAAAGTGAAAGGAAACAGATGCAACTTTAGTGCCTCATCGGACACCCCGTTCTGTTTAACGGTAACACAGATGTCTAGGAACATCTGAATATGAGCATGGGGGTCCTCGTCAGGTAATCCATCAAATTGGCATTGATTGTGGATCATATTCATTGTAGAGGCCTTGACTTCAAAGTTGTTGGCCTCTATTGCAGGCATCACTATACATGATCCGGTGCTACCCAAAGTAGGCCTAGCGTACTGAACCATGGTCCTACGTCCGTCCGCCATTGCTTCAGTATGAGATTCGTTGCTGTTCACTGATTGACTGTTCTTATCTATTGAATTCTCACTCTCACTCAACAGCAATTCCTCTTCACTCACAGCAGGTTTAGCACACTTTAATTTCCTTCTGACTGTCCGATCAATCTCGGGGTCGAATTCAAGGAGTTTAGAAGAAGAGCTCCTTGTCATAAACTGCAAAGAAAATCAATTTAATTAGTTCCCTTTATAAGAAAGTAAAACCAAGGATAACAAATGATAAGAGAAGAAATGGTCAGATTAGTCAGCGTTTAGTGTTCTTAATATCGCCGATCCCCGGCAACGGCGCCAAAAACTTGTTGATTAAATCGCAATCACACAAATTAAAATCCTTTTTACTCCGACTCTTCCTTGCGATCAATTAGGCAAGTGCACCTATCGATTACAGTAGTATAGAGTTTAAGCACGGATATCGTTCCCTCAGGGATCTACAAGTACTAATACTAACCTCAAACCGACTATCTAACCTCACAATTCTGAGGTGAATTGATTTAACCAAATTACCTAAATTAAACTAAATTATCTAATAGAAATGAAATCAATGGATATCAAACAATGAGTTAAATTATCAAATTCAATGTTCCAACGCGTACCCCACTCTTACTACTTATCTAATTACTATGCAACTTCAATCCTTAGAAAACTAATTAATGAGTACTGATTATCTCTGATCCGCGGGGCATCTAACACTAAGTCAATGTTTCTTCCAAAATCACTAACTCCTAATTCTAACCGTATTAACAAAGATCCCTCTTTTATTAACAACAATCAGAATTGCATGATTATACCACAACCCTCAATTAGATTAAATCATTATATCTAATCTAATACGGAAAACTTATGTTTTCTATCCCTAGATTGCATACAAGCCTTTTCATCCGATGTATGATCTATTCAAATAAGAGATTTCCCAATCAACTTATCAGAAATCAATGTAATCTAATGCTGGCCAAACATCAAATCAACAATATATAATAAACAACATGGATGAAATCAGAGATGCTCAATCGTCATTAATTTTGCAATAAACCCAATGTTACATAGTAATCAGACTTTCGTAAGATTCGAGTACGAAATAATTAGCTACACATGGTTCTCAAAGAATAACAAAACGAAATAATCAAATCCATGTGTGAAACACTTCTAGAATTAAAGCTCAAAAATTCCTTTGGCTGCTGTTGTTCTCCCAAAATTCCAGTACGTCTTTTCTGCCTTCTCTCTCCTCTTTCTCTCTCTTCAAAGACGACTATTTATACCTAGGGTAGCTTCCTCTCTGGCATGTAGAAGATATCCTTCAAATATGGACGAAAGATTTAAAAATATCTTTCCTTCGATAGATACACGGTCATACTACACGGGCGTGTAGATAAACCATGTATCTCTCTAAGTCAGTGAACTCTGGGCGTGTATATCCCACACGGCCGTTTGCAATAGCCGTGTATATCTCTGTCTTCTTTGTTCTTCGTACACGGTTGATTACACGGGTGTGTAACTCAACCGTGTGTCCTCCTCAATGTGTTACTATGCACGGTTGGCTTACACGGGTGTGTATTCCAACCATGTACTGGTCTGTCCTGAAAACTGTTCTTCCACGCTGATACACGATCTGATACACGAGCATGTATCCGAACCGTGTAATCTCCTAATTCCTTCACACGGCCGTTTATAAAACAGTGTGACTTCCTTTAACTTCAAAGCATTCCCTTTTCACTTGCTTTTATCTCCAATTCGTCTTGAATTAAATACTTTTCATCAAATCATCCTTTTCCACACCTGAACATGAAATATAAATCAATTAAGCATCATAATCTTATATTTTCACGCCCAATTATCTCAAAAATTGACTTAATCATCTCCAATTATAAGAGTTAAAATAGATTTATCAGTCTTCTATGTATCGGTCTTATGTAGACATATTCCCATCTTAGACCAAATTGCTACCATTGAACCAATGATCCTAAAGGAGAATCTGATGTAAGGGAACATTCGGTTAAGATCTTGAATCGAAAGACCTGAAAATTAAGAAATAAGGAGATCAAGTACTTTAAGGTTCTATAGAAAAACCATGGAAGAGAAGAGGTGACTTAGGAAGCAAAGGACAAAGTGAAAAAGAGATATCTACACTTGTTCACAAAACCAAGTATGCTTCAAAGAGATATCCACACTTTATCATAGGTTTCCAAAGGATTTTTGACGAATAAATTTAATCTCGATTCACCTTAATTATCTTCATAATATAAGCCTTATATAGTAAACTAATGCTTTGTATTTCTTAAGTTATAATTTCCATTAACCCATTCTACTCCAAGTATTCTTATTTTTAAAACATGACATGGTTCCCCTTACTCTTTTCTTTAAGATATATAATAGAATATCTATTGGGATATTTTGATACATTCTATTATGATAAGATATCGAATTCTTTTATTTAAACTTTCAATATTTACAAAAGCTCAAAGAAAGGATATTTATTAACTTTTCTTAAACATTTAGGACCTATGACTATTGCTAACTTCAAAATTTATTCTACTAAACTTATCATTGGACGATTACTTTTATGGTGTGATTTGAGAATAGGACTTATTTTGATGAAGTCCTAACATGGACCTTAATGATGGATTGAGCCTTGGATAAATAACCTTTAAGTTCTAATACTAAAGGATACCTTAAAAAGAATATAATAAGATTTGGGGTTAAGAATAGGATGTTATAACAGTACATTTTAGTAATAGTTATTCTTATTTATATTTCTTTCATATCTAATTATTTAGGCTTTTTAGAAGATAGCCATTTATTTGTGTTTGTAATTTTAACTGCACTTAAGTTGGAACTTAATGAACCCATGTATATACTTGATATGGTTAGAAATGAATTAAAAGAGGCATAATTTCTTGTTTTTATGATTATTTGAATGATTGACTAAGTGTCTATAAATTGGCTCATCAACTATTAAAGCATGTTAAGTATATCTCAACTTTGATGTAAAGTGGATCATGCATAGCATCTCTTGCATATATCTACTATATTCTATCATAGTTA
Organism: Laguncularia racemosa; assembly: GCA_037954665.1. Taxonomy (NCBI): domain Eukaryota; kingdom Viridiplantae; phylum Streptophyta; class Magnoliopsida; order Myrtales; family Combretaceae; genus Laguncularia; species Laguncularia racemosa. Next base: position 372,843 of record JBBMOL010000278.1, read on the forward strand.
TGTGCCTAAATCCATGATTAAGCACATACAAAAACCAATTTGAAAGACAAAAAAACAATGTCAATCAAACTAGTCTCATTCACATGAATAATGGTGTCAATTTCCAATAAATGTAACCAATTCTTCAATTATGATGTGTTTGAATCTTAAATCCAAATATGATATAGCTCTGATACCAAAAAGATGATGTGCCTAATTCCAAGCTTAAGCACAATCAAAAGAATCAAGGAAAACTACTCAATTCACACACACAAAAACCGGTTCACTTGACTAGGTAAATGCGGAAATCCTAAGGCAATGGAATGAAATCCAAAGAGCTCCAGTTGCTATTATCAATCCAAAAAAGTAATCTTCATCAAATAATAAAAATTATAATTGAAACCCACGTGAATCAAATCAAGAAAACAAATGGGTCAAATTGTAAATTCCAATCCCTTCCTTCAACTATCCAATTAACGTCACAATGAAGAGAATGATATTATATATCAACACAATCAATCCTATAACAAGCTATTGATCATGAATTGTAAATTAAAACAAGTCCAAGAACATCCAAATCAACCTAGATATGACACACTAGTGATGAAATGGAAAACAACAATAAGGAACCGATATTACTCATGATTTCTCCTTGTTGCACTCGCCACAATTTCAACTTCTTGGGATTGAAATTGATAAGAGAATTTGGAATTAGGAAAACCCTAAGCCCTCTCACGAAATGTGAAGTGTTTTTTCTGCAAAATAAGCCTCCTCAAACCCTCTCTTAAGCAAGTATTTATACTTGCTACTCCTAGGGTTAAAAAGTGCTCAAAATTACAAGTTTGCCACTTTTAAGGTAGCTAACCCTAAATGAAAATTACAAGGAAATAAAATTGTCCCAAAACCAAAATACAACCAAAATAGTTCAATAAACATTTACAAGATACAAAATAACATAAGTCTTCATGATCCAATGCCTCAGAATAGAGAACAATCACAGCGGGTCTTTGATTGTTATCCTGAAAAATGTTCTGTGTCCAACTGAAGTTGTAGGACATTTTGGCATCCCATGGAGAAGTATAATTGTACCTATAAGATTATTCCCAAATTTTATTGGATATAAAGACATAAAGTAAAATATGGGCAATTTGGTTAATCATCCAAATTGGGTTCTAAAGAGGTTGACGGTGTTAGAAATTTTCCCATCATCTCCTTGGGCTTCTGAAAGATTTACCCTCAAATCTAGAGGATCAGTTGTGGAACTGAACCCTAGGATCTCTATTGTCCTGCTCTCTCAGCTAACCATGGTAGTGGATGGATTCCTGATCTGTTTCTGAAAACCCTGGACCTCAGATGGAGTCATCGGTAATAGAACTATGCGTGACTCACCCACGCTGAACATATAGGCATTTTCAAACCCATCATGTATCACCCGTCGATCATACAACCAAGGCCGACCCAACAGCAAATGGAATGCATGCATAGGAACTATATCACAAAGGATCTCATCATGATAGTTTTGCCCGACACATACAGGAACCTTTGCCCTAAGGGTAACATGCATGCTACCTCTATTATCCAGCCAATGCAAGTGATAAGGACTAGAATGTGGTATAGTAGTCAGTTGCCATTTGTCTACCAGTGCAGCAGATATAACATTCGTGCAACTACCTGATAAAGCCATTTTATACTCAATCTTTATAGTATGAAGTCTGTTAATTTATTATAGATTTTATAGAAATCATAAGGAAATGGTACTTAATTCTATTATGGTGATAAATCAGGTTAAATGGAGTCAAGGGTGCAAATTCAAGTAAATTAGAGAATTCATCTACAACTTGGATCAAAGACAAGGATTTACACCGCCGGAGGAAAGTACATGGGCGTGTAGTTGAAGTACACGGCCGTGTACTTGGTTTTGAATCAGCAGGAAAATACACGGTTGAAGTACACGGCCGTGTATCTGTCTAGAAGGAGGCACGGTTTGAGATACGGCCATGGTGCAAAGCATGCTACACATTGCATGAGAAAGAGAGAGACACGGCTTGTGACACGGCTGTGGTGGAAACCGTGGTGGAAGCTTGATGAAGCCGTGCCATATACTAAATCAGGAGGAGAAATTGTGGAACATCGACCAGAGGATGACACGGCTTGGGATCTGGTCGTGGTTAAAGCCGTGGTACACACTGGACATGGATGAAGAATTGTAGATTATCCACAGAGGAAGGCATGGCTTGACATCTGGCCGTGGTGGAAGACGTGGCACACACTGAACACGGAAGATGATATGTGAATTATACACAGAGGAATGCACGTCTTGACCCACGGCCGTGTTGTAGGGCGTGCCAGGCAGACGATTATTCACTTCTCGAGATTTACATAAAAAAGGAAAGATATTTTCGTATCTTGTTAGCAAAAGATCATCTGCCATTCCCTTAACAATATAAATATAACTAACCCTAGAGGAGTTTGATAATTTTTGGGATCATCTTGGAGACAAGAAGGAAGGAAGGAGGCAGAGCAAGGAAACCGAGAACTGAGGCTTATTATGTTTTTACTTTTAATTTTCGTTTTGATGATGAACATGTGTAGCTACGCAGATTTTCTAGCTAAAGGGTCATTGAAGTTTAATTCTCCACGAATTGTGAGATCTAACTGAGTTGTCTTTAATCTATTCTTTGTTTTTGGATATTCATATATTTTCTGGAAGTTTTGTCAATATTATCTTTGTTGATTGGTATGAATTAGAGCTCTTCTACTCAATTAGCAAGTTAATATATTGTCAACTAGCATGTCAAATCCGTAATTGTTTGATAGTTTTAGTCTCGGTGACACAATAACATGTTTGATTATAAAATAGATGATCGAATTCATGTTATAGAGATGTATGATCTTGTTTAAATAGGTTATCTTATAATCTACTGGCATAAATTGGTGGTCTCTCTTGTTTTTAATGCTATTGATAGATTAAATCCTAAGAGCTTGTTTAGGGTTGTCTAATCGATAAGAGAAGTAATCAAAGAGCTTGTTTTGATTATTGAAGAAGTAAGGAGAGATAGGTTATTAGAGCTTGCTAATAACCATAACCAGTTTATCTAGAAATAAGAATAGAAAACATTTGCATCGATGATCAATTCCTAGAATTAAACTATCTTGATTCCTTTAGCTAGGCTTTTATCAATATTCGACTTTATTATATTATTTCAATATTATTTGATTCACAAACAAAACCCCCCATTTTTCTTTTCCTCTTTATTCTCTTTGAATAGAAATATATTTAACCAATCCCTGTGGATACGACCTTACTCACTACTATACGCAAATCATATCATTGTCTAGGAGTAGGTTTTATTTTTGTTGGATTCAACACCCATCAAATTTTGGCGCCGTTGCTGGGGATTGGTGTCAAATTTATTTCTATTCTTGTATGACTCGCTCTTCTTATACGGGTGCACTCACTTATAATCTGGAGATTGAGAAGACTCTTAAGAGGCTGCGAAGAGAAGCTAGATCACCCCCTGGACTGAACTTGGCATCGGATTTGTCTGATTCATCTTTTGATTCTGAAAAAGAAGAGGATATGGCAAATCCCGAGAGAACATTAAGAGAATTTGCTGCACCGGATGTGAATCAACAACCCCTTTGTATTCACTATCCCGAACTAGCTATTGAATTCAAGTTGAAATCTGGGTTGATACATTTGCTACCCACCTTTCATGGTCTTGAGAATGAAGATCCTCATAAACATTTGAAAGAGTTCCATATAGTGTGTTCTAGTATGAGGCCGCAAGGAATAACCAACGATCAAATCAAGTTACGTGCTTTTCCATTCTCTTTAAGTACTAAAGCTAAAAATTGGTTGTTTTATTTGCCTCCAAGTTCTATAGCCACTTGGACAGATATGGTGAGGCTCTTCTTAGACAAATTTTTCCCCGTGTCTAGAGCTGCTGGTATAAGAAGAGAGATTTGTGGTATCAAACAGAGGGACACCGAGACTCTTCATGAGTATTGGGAGAGGTTCAAGCAACTTTGTGCAAGCTGTCCACAACATGGGATATCTGAACAACTTCTCATCCAATACTTCTATGAAGGCCTGCTCCCGATGGAGAGGAAGATGATAGATGCTGCTAATGGAGGCACCATAGTGAATAAAACCCCTGGTCAAGCTAGGGAATTGATCTCCATTATGGCTACTAATTCGCAACAATTTGGGTATAGGCATGATACATCTTCAAGGAAGGTAAATGAGGTAAGTGTTTCTAACCTTGAACATCAAATTTCTAACCTAACCTCCCTTTTGTAGCAGATAGCTCTTGGAAATACACAGTAGGTGAAGGCTTGTGGAATTTGTGCTGCTCCTAATCATCCCACCGACATGTGTCCCTCACCGTAAGATGACAATCATGAGCATGCCAATGCTGTAGGAGGATTCCTAGGACAGCCATAAAGGAAATATGATCCCTACTCGAATACTTATAATCTTGGATGGAGGGATCATCCTAACTTCAGATATGGTAATAAACCACAAAACTTCCAACAATTCCAACCTAAGCCATCAAACTAAGTACCACAAGCTCCTTCCACTTCGGGTATGTCTCTTGAAGAAATTGTTAAATCACTTGTTGTTAATACAAAACAATTTCAGGATGAGACAAAGCAGAGCATTCACAACTTGGAAAATCAGGTAAGCCAACTTGCTTCTTCTATAAACAGGTTAGAAACTCAAGGTAAGTTACCTTCTCAAACTATCACAAATCCAAAGCAAAGCTCTAATGCAATTACCTTGAGAAGTGGAACGAAATTGTAGGGATCAAATGAGAAAGGACACCGAAGTAAACTTGAGAAAGAGACTGCAACTCCAAGCCAGCAGAACAACCAGATCAAAGGATCCCTTATTGAACCACCAAAAGTCATGACAACAGCACCTCCTTTCCCCTCTAGATTGGTGAAAACCAAGAATGAAGCTGAAGAAAAGGAGATTCTTGAAACTTTTCGCAAAGTTGAGGTAAATATTCCTTTACTGGATGCAATTAAGCAAGTACCTCGTTATGCTAAATTTCTCAAAGAATTGTGCACTAACAAAAGAAAGCTGAAAGGTAATGAAAAGATTAGTGTGGGTGAGAATGTTTTAGCTATTCTTCAGAAGAAGCTTCCTCCTAAATGTAAGGATCCAGGTATGTTTACTATTCCTTGCAAAATAGGTAATCTTGGAATCGCTAAAGCTATGTGTGATTTAGGAGCTTCAATCAATGTTATGCCTTTATCTGTTTATCAAATCTTGAATGTTGGTCCCTTGAAGGAAATAGGTGTTATTGTTCAACTTGCTGATAGGTTCAATGTCTATCTTGAGGGAGTCCTAGAAGATGTTTTAGTACAAGTTAATGGGTTGGTTTTCCCTACAGATTTTTATGTGCTTGACATGGAGAATGATGATTCTCGTAATTCCTCAATGATATTATTAGGGAGACCATTTCTTAAGACATCCAGAACGAAAATTGATGTACATGACGGTAACCTCACTATGGAATTTGATCATGAAGTGATTAAATTTAACATTTATGATGACATGAAATATCCTAGTGATATCTCCCCTGTTTTTGTTGTGGATGTTATTGACCCATTAACAAAGGCTACATTTGATTTGATAGACGATGATGAGTTGAAAATTGTACTTAATAGGAGTCTTACTATTAATGCATTGAAAACTCTTAAGGAGAAGCTTGTAATATCCTCTGATTTGCAGGACATCATTTAGGAGTTGGAATCATTAAAACCTACCAGGTATGATGTGTCCTACATTAATTTACCCCCTTCTAACACAATACTTCTTCCCTCTATTATGCAGGCACCAAAGCTGGAATTAAAACCCTTACCCGAACATCTAAAGTACATTGTCTTAGGAGAAAATGAGACTCTTGCTGTGATAGTCTCTAACAAACTAAGTACTTTAGAAGAAGAAAATTTGATTCGGGTGTTAAGAGAGTATAAAGAAGCCATTAGATGGTCCATAGCCGATATCAAAGGACTAAGCCCCTCCACATGCATGCACAAGATTTTAATGGAAGATAATTGCAAACCTTAAAGGGAAGTTCAGCGTCGTTTGAACCCACCTATGATGGAGGTAGTTAAGAAAGAGATCTTGAAACTTCTTAATGCAGGTATGATCTATCCAATTTCAGATAGCAAATGGGTAAGTCCAATTCAAGTTGTTCCAAAGAAAACAGGTTTGACTGTGATTGAAAACTCTAATGGTGAGTTAATTCCTACTCGGGTTCAGAATGGATGGAGGGTTTGTATTGATTACAGGAAGTTAAATGTGTCAACTAGAAAAGATCACTTCCCTCTTCCTTTTCTTGATCAGATGCTTGAACGTTTGGCTAGCCATTCTCACTATTGTTGTCTTGATGGTTATTCAGGTTTTCATCAAATTCAAGTGGCACTGGAAGATCAAGAGAAGACTACTTTCACTTGTCCATTCGGTACTTTTGCGTATCGAAGGATGCCTTTTGGGCTCTGCAATGCCCCAGCCACATTCCAAAGGTGTATAGTTAGTATATTTTCAGATTATGTGGAAAACATGATAGAGGTTTTCATGGATGACTTCACCGTCTATGGTAATTCTTTTGATTCATGTTTGACTAACCTTACAAAAGTGCTTCAAAGATGTATAGATAAGAACCTAGTGTTGAATTATGAAAAATGTCACTTTATGGTTGAACAGAGTCTCATTTTAGGTCATATTGTATCCTCTAAGGGGCTTGAAGTCGATAAAGTTAAGGTAGAATTGATTAAATCTTTACCTTACCCTGTAAGTATACGGGAAATTCGCTCTTTTCTTAGGAGTGCAGGATTCTATCATCGCTTCATTAAGGATTTTTCCAAAATTACTCAACCCCTATGTCGATTGCTGCAAAAAGAAGTGACATTTGAGTTCGATGAGGCTTGTAAACACGCTTTTGACACATTGAGGGATAAGTTATCTTCTGCTCTAATCATCCAATCACCTGAATGGAACCTTCCCTTTGAAATTATGTGTGATGCGAGCAATTATGCAGTTGGAGCCGTTCTTGGCCAAAGAGTTGGAAGAGCTTCTCATGTCATTTATTACGCTTCCAGAACATTAGATAATGCTCAATGCAACTATTCCACAACGGAAAAAGAACTCTTGGCTGTTGTTTTTGCATTAGAAAAATTCAGATCATATTTACTTGGTACTAAGGTAATTGTTTACTCTGATCATGCAGCACTCAAATACCTGCTCGCGAAGAAGGAGGTGAAACCAAGACTTATTCGATGGATACACTTATTACAAGAGTTTAATCTAGAAATACGCGATAGGAAAGGCTCTGAAAACTTAGTTGCCGACCACCTCAGTAGAATACCTATCAGTGAAGGGTCAACACCAATACAAGATGATTTTCCAGATGAGTATCTCTTTTCTATTCAAAAGACAATTCCGTGGTATGCTGATATTGTCAACTATTTGGTTACTAAGACACTACCAAGTGATTTGTCTAGGGCTCAAAAAGATAAAATTAAAAGTGATGCTAAGTACTATGTATGGGATGATCCATATTTGTGGAAACATTGTGCTGATCAGATCATTAGAAGGTGTATTTCTCAAGACGATATTCCCTCTATCTTGAAATTTTGTCACTCATATGCATGTGGTGGACACTTTGGCCCAAAGAGGACAGCTCAAAAGGTATTAGGGTGTGGTTTGTTTTGGCCTACATTGTTTCGTGGTTCTTTTATGTTTTGTAAGTCTTGTGAACGATGTCAAAAAATTGGCAACTTAGGACGTAGAGACCAAATGCCACTTACCCCTATTCTTGCTTGTGAAATATTTGATATATGGGGTATTGATTTTATGGGTCCTTTTCCTCCTTCTTTCGGTAACGTTTACATCCTTCTTGCTGTGGATTATGTTTCAAAATGGGTGGAAGCCAAAGCGACCCGAAGTAATGATGCCAAAGTTGTTGTGGAATTTGTTAAATCTCATATTTTTGCTAGGTTCGGGACACCAAAGGCTCTTATTAGTGATCGTGGCACACACTTTTGTAATAGAATAGTGGAAACTCTACTAAAAAAATACAGGGTCACTCATCGCACTTCCACCACATACCACCCTCAAACCAATGGATTGGTAGAAGTTTCAAATCAAGAAATCAAGTTTATTCTGGAAAAAAACCGTCAATCCAAGCAGGAAGGATTGGAGTACAAGACTTGAAGATGCATTATGGGCCTACCGGACAGCTTACAAGACCCCTATAGGTATGTCTCCTTACCTGTTGATATTTGGCAAACCGTATCACCTCCCTGTGGAGCTGGAACATAGGGCGTACTGGGCTGTAAAACAATGTAACATGCGAATGGATGAGGTTGGTGAGCGCAGAAAACTTCAATTACAAGAACTTGAGGAAATTCGAAGAGAAGCTTATGAGAGTACTAAAATCTACAAGGAAAAAACAAAGAATTTTCATGATCAAATGATTTCTCGAAAGAATTTTTCTGTAGGTCAAAAAGTACTACTTTATCATTCTCGATTGAAGTTGTTTTCTGGAAAACTACAATCACGGTGGATTGGTCCTTTTGTTATCACTAACATATTTTCACATGGTGTAGTTGAGATCACAAGTCTTGAAACCGGTAAGAACTTCAAAGTCAATGGTCATCGCTTGAAACCTTTTTATGAAGGATTTCAAGTATGTAATATTGAAGAAACCAGTTTAACTCACCCCGAGTATTGCGATTAATTACACGAACGTCTAGCCAAAGACGTTAAAGAAAGGCACTTCATGGGAGGCAACCCATATCAATTTATTTATTTTTAGTTTTCTTTTGATTTTTCTTTTTCTTTTGATTAGCTGCAGCAAGGGTATATATCATCAGATGACACTCTCTAGTGCTTAAGGGGAGAACTCCAATTACTCTACACTTCATACCAGGGAAGTACCGGTATTCCTTTTCTCTTATTCTCTAATGTTCCTTGTGTTGATTCCTCTTTAATTGTGCTGAATTAGGAACAGTGAGGACACTGTTTAAGCTAAGTGTGGGGGAGAGGATAATAAAATATAGAGAATAGAGAATTGACTCATACTTTGAATGTTTGTCCTTAAGCAATTTTAAGCCAATTTTTTTTCAAAATTATCATGAAATCTGGAGATTGTACTAAATGTTGTAATAAGCATCTACAAAATGTGAAATTGACTTGTTCAAATGCTTTACTCACCTACTGTTGTGATTAGAATACTTGGTTAAAATTAAGTAGTGAAATCTTTAAGAAACAAATTTACCTTGTATGTAGCTTTAGAATTGGAAGTCTAAGAGTAAGTCGAGTCCCTAAGTGAAAAATAAACAAGTTTACTTCTAGGTTGTATTAGCAACTGTATACTCTTTGAAGTTGTTGTGAAAAAAAAATAAAAAAAAATCAAGCATAGCCATTACTCCAATAATTCAAATAATTGAGTTAAGAGTATTCAAACTTGAATGTTAGAGTGAGGAAGAGTCCGTAGGGGTATCTCAAAACCCGGTCACTTGAGTGACGAGCTCGGGATGTGCCGACTCAATGAACTCACTATAACGATAAGGGCGAAAAAGGCAAAAGTTCATGAAAAGAAGCGGGCAAAAACCCGTCAAAATAGATGCTTGATTAAATCAAAAGAACAATGAATATAAACATTCATTGAATTAAACAAGACTTATAATAAAAAGGGAGAAAATCTATGGAAAGAGTTGATACTATATGCTTTTACTTTATGTTGCAAGGATTATATACTTGATAATATCCAATGAAGTTTAATTGGGTGTTTTTCCTTAGTGGATTAAGTATTTACTTTTGGAATAACAATTCTTTTGCTAAACATGAGCATTAAAGTTTGTTTTGTTTAGATTAGCTATTAAATTTTGTTCATGGTAATTTGATCACATGAAACCAGTTTGGTTGAAGTAGTAGACATTAAAATTATAAGTCATGAATTACAAATGAATAGATGCTTGGAATGATGAAAAGAAATTTTTGTATAATCTATGACTGATTTCTCAATTGATTTGCAATTTCTTGAGGACAAGGAAGAGTTTAAGTGTGGGGGAATTTGATAGAGCCATTTTATACTCAATCTTTATAGTATGAAGTGTGTTAATTTATTATAGATTTTATAGAAATCATAAGGAAATGGTACTTAATTCTATTATGGTGATAAATCAGGTTAAATGGAGTCAAGGGTGCTAATTCAAGTAAATTAGAGAAGTCATCTACAACTTGGATCAAAGACAAGGATTTACACTGCCGGAGGAAAGTACATGGGCGTGTAGTTGAAGTACACGGCCGTGTACTTGGTTTTGAATCAACAGGAAAATACACGGTTGAAGTACACGGCCGTGTATCTGTCTAGAAGGAGGCACGGTTTGAGATACGGCCATGGTGCAAACCGTGCTACACACTGCATGAGAAGGAGAGAGATACGGCTTGTGACACGGCCGTAGTGGAAACCGTGGTGGAAGCTTGATGAAGTCGTGCCATATACTAAATAAGGAGGAGAAATTGTGGAACTTCGACTAGAGGATGACACGGCTTGGGATCTGGTCGTGGTTAAAGCCGTGGTACACACTGGACATGGATGAAGAATTGTAGATTATCCACAGAGGAAGGCACGGCTTGACATCTGGCCGTGGTGGAAGACGTGGCACACACTAAACACGGAAGATGATATGTGAATTATACACAGAGGAAGGCACGTCTTGACCTACGGCCGTGTTGTAGGGCATGCCAGGCGGACGATTATTCACTTCTCAAGATTTACATAAAAAAGGAAAGATATTTTCGTATCTTGTTAGCAAAAGATCATCTGCCATTCCCTTAATAATATAAATATAACTAACCCTAGAGGAGTTTGATAATTTTTGGGATCATCTTGGAGACAAAAAGGAAGGAAGGAGGCAGAGCAAGGAAACCGAGAACTGAGGCTTATTATGTTTTTACTTTTAATTTTCGTTTTGATGATGAACATGTGTAGCTAAGCAGATTTTCTAGCCAAAGGGTCATTAAAGTTTAATTCTCCACGAATTGTGAGATCTAACTGAGTTGTCTTTAATCTATTCTTTGTTTTTGGATATTCATATATTTTCCGGAAGTTTTGTCAATATTATCTTTATTGATTGGTATGAATTAGAGCTCTTCTACTCAATTAGCAAGTTAATATATTGTCAACTAGCACGTCAAATCCGTAATTGTTTGATAGTTCTAGTCTCGGTGACATAATAACATGTTTGATTATAAAATAGATGATTGAATTCATGTTATGGAGATGTATGATCTTGTTTAAATAGGTTATCTTATAATCTACTGGCATGAATTGGTGGTCTCTCTTGTTTTTAATGCTATTGATAGATTAAATCCTAAGAGCTTGTTTAGGGTTGTCTAATCGATAAGAGAAGTAATCAAAGAGCTTGTTTTGATTATCGAAGAAGTAAGGAGAGATAGGTTATTAGAGCTTGCTAATAACCATAACCAGTTTATCTAGAAATAAGAATAGAAAACATTTGCATCGATGATCAATTCCTAGAATTAAACTATCTTGATTCCTTTGGCTAGGCTTTTATCAATATTCGACTTTATTATATTATTTCAATATTATTTGATTCACAAACAAAACCCCCCATTTTTCTTTTCCTCTTTATTCTCTTTGAATAGAAATATATTTAACCAATTCCTATGGATACGACCCTACTCACTACTATACGCAAATCATATCATTGTCTAGGAGTAGGTTTTATTTTTGTTGGATTCGACACCCATCACTACCACTATCGATAATGAGTACACAAAGGTTACTTCTGATTCTGCAAGAGGTATGAAATATGTTCTCCCTCTGAATATCACTGGTATCAAGAGATGTAGATAAAACCCTGCGTAACACATTAAGGGGTAGATATTTCCCTCCTGTATGCTCCTCAGGCGCATTTGCATTCTGATCATCATAATATTCCTGCAGTGCTGTTGGTAGATCTATAGGCTCAATCTGATCATGGTCATCCTCAGTATCCTCTCCAATGTCTTCCATAACAGTCATCACCCTCTTATTTGGACACTGTGCAGCCATATGCCCAAATCCCATGCATTTAAAACATTTTATCTAGCGCGCTTTCCCACTTGTAGATCCGGGAACAGTTTGCCTCGTTTCTGTGGCCATGACCTCTTTACCCTTCCCAGTGGGTAAGTTTTCTCTTATAATGGTTGGGGTAGTAGTGTCCACTGCCTTGACTCCCTCACCTACCGCCTTTGTTCCCCCTGATCGACTGTCGGCTAAGATGTGTCTATTAACAGTGTTGGGCCTATTGCTTGGAGCCCTAAAGAAGTTGGACCTCCTCTATCTCTCTACTTTTAAGGCCAACTGAATAGGCTCATCAAGTGTGGTATAGCGCTGCAGCTCAACAATACACACTATCTCATATTTTAGACCTGAGACAAATCGTGCTATAGTTTGTTCTAAAGGCTCAACAGACCCACACCTAATCATAAGGGTCTCAAATTCCTGCACATAATCATCCACAGTTTTGCCCCCCTGCCTCAAGGTTTCCAGTCGCATAAACAACTCCTGTTTGTAGTGCTTAAGAATGAACCTTTTCCTTAGCAACCGCTTCATGTCCCTCTAGGTCTGAACCTCAGCCTCTCCATCCCGACGCCTGTTAATGATCAGATTCTTCCACCAAAGTGCAGCATACCCTACAAATTCAACAGTAGCCAATCTGACCCTGGTACTGTCGTCAATCTCATAACATTCGAAGAGACCTTCGACCTTTTCCTCCCAGTCTAAGTATTCATCTGCTGATCCCTTACCATCATAGGATGGCATCTATAGTTTCACATACTCCAAACCCCGAGGTGGCTTGAAATCCCTATTCTGATTTAGGTTTACCTCAAAATTGTCATCCCTTTCTTCCCTGTTTGGAAGATGCTCCTCACCCATCCTTCTATTTAAATTCCCTTCTCCCACTACTCTGTTTCGACGAGGGTTTTGTGGAGCTACTCAAGGTGGTGCTGGTTGGTTTACCACTGGTGGTTGTGGTAAAGTCATCCTATCAACTCTAGTTGCTAGTGTAGCAACTATAGTAGTAAGCTCCTGAAGTTGTTCCTCCAAAGTTCTCCTACCTGCCACATTACGACCATGACCTCCACCAACCTGGCTATTGGCTTCTTCACCCAATCCCCCATTCACACTGTCATTAGACATATTTGTAGATTCTCGTATGTTGTTCCTCAAAACAATTTGATTCAAGGGTACACGCTTCCACTACTATGCTTCCCTAAACTCCACACAATAGCAACTACAAAAGATAAACAAACAAACCCACTTAATGTTACAATTACATAATTGCAACTCACGTATAATACTCTTCTCCACAACAAGCCACAATTACACGGTGCAACAAATTTTAATCTCCAAAAATTCACTCTACGGCAACACACAAGCAACAACAACAATTATGATGTGTTACTTCCACGGCAACAATAAGATGAATATTGATTACAAGTAGACTTCAACTTCTATGGAAAATAATGATAGCAAAGGACTAATAAGTGACTTTCCACAAATGAATTCCGAATCCCACTATAGGCAGCAACTTTCAATTTGAAATTCAAACAACTTCACTTATTGCAAACCTTCCTCAATTGGTAACAATTAATTCAAATTCAAATAGCAATCATTAACTCCCACAACTTAATTGCATATGTTTTGAATTCAAATAATTCCTTACTAATCAAACTTAATGTAATCTGCAAATTGTACTCCACCAATTCAGAATTACACAATGGAAATCAAAGACAACAAACAACACAACCTCCTCACACCATAAGCTATTCACGGCAAGGATTGGTAAGTTTTGCAAGTTCAAAAAAATTGCTAAAGTAAACTTCACTTTATACTTCTGCTCTTCCACGTAAATTTGTGACCACAAAATGATATAATAACCTTCCCAAACCAACTCCAACAATCAGCAAATCAAATTCCAATCCAAGGTAATTTCGCAATCTCAAAACAACAACAACACAATTTGCGGTTTTTCACTTGTTCAACCCTAATTGATGATCACTTCCACGAAATTAAATACAACCAATCCCTTCTCTCAACAAGAGCTCTGATACCAAAAAGATGATGTGCCTAATTCCAAGCTTAAGCACAATCAAAAGAATTAAGGAAAACTCCTCAATTCACACACACAAAAACCGGTTCACTTGACTAGGTAAATGCGGAAATCCTAAGGCAATGGAATGAAATCCAAAGAGCTCCAATTGCTATTATCAATCCAAACAAGTAATCTTCATCAAATAATAACAATTATAATTGAAACCCACGTGAATCAAATCAAGAAAACAAATGTGTCAAACTGCAAATTCCAATCCCTTCCTTCAACTATCCAATTCACGTCACAATGAAGAGAATGATATCATATATCAACACAATCAATCCTATAACAAAGCTATTGATCACGAATTGCAAATTAGAACAAGTCCAAGAACATCCAAATCAACCTAGATATGACGCACTAGTGATGAAATGGAAAACAACAATAAGGAACCGATATTACTCACGATTTCTCCTTGTTGCACTCGCCACAATTTCAACTTCTTGGGATTGAAATTGATAAGAGAATTTGGAATTAGGAAAACCCTAAGCCCTCTCACGAAATGTGAAGTGTTTTTTCTGCAAAATAAGCCTCCTCAAACCCTCTCTTAAGCAAGTATTTATACTTGCTACTCCTAGGGTTAAAAAGTGCTCAAAATTACAAGTTTGCCACTTTTAAGGTAGCTAACCCTAAATGAAAATTACAAGGAAATAAAAGTGTCCCAAAACCAAAATACAACCAAAATAGTTCAATAAACATTTACAAGATACAAAATAACATAAGTCTTCATGATCCAATGCCTCAAAATAGAGAACAATCACAGTGGGTCTTTGATTGTTATCCTGAAAAATGTTCTGTGTCCAACTGAAGTTGTAGAACATTTTAGCATCCCATGGAGAAGTATAATTGTACTTGTAAGATTATTCCCAAATTTTATTGGATATAAAGACATAAAGTAAAATATGGGCAATTTGGTTAATCATCCAAATTGGGTTCTGAAGAGGTTGACGGTGTCAGAAATTTTCCCATCACATAGTCACATAGGTAATAGAAGGATGTCCTAAGGGAGTGTCCTTTTCTAATAATACAAAAATGATTTGAGGATCACCATGTATTGGCATGAATCTATATTCAATATTCTGTTGTGGGCACATGGATTTGGAGGTTTATGGGCAAGGAAAACATTATTATTATTTTTTGTTTGTCTTAGGTCATTGCACCAAAGATCCTTCTTTAGGCATAACTTTTGACATATAGAGTGTAGCTTTGAGATTTGTATAGTTAAAGATGTGTGTAAGTGTTTTGAAATTGGTTACCTAAACTTTGATGGAATTACAAAAGATCTTCAATCGAAGGTCAAAGGAGAGGTAAAATGGTAAAAAATATCCTTAGACTTCATGTAATTTTCGATCGACTACATGTGATGTTTGGCATATGCTTGTTCATGTAATCATTAAATATGTGATAACTTGCTTGTTATTGCAGGAAAGGTGGTTTTGAGTTAAGATCTCACTAATCAAGATGTAACTTACACCCTAATAGTTTTCCATTTTTGCAAGCACCATATTGGTTTTACCTTGATAGAACCTAGATAGTGGTGTGAATCTTTAGGTTAATAATGGGCATGCAAGTAAGAATGAAGATTGGTAGCCTAAATATTTATATTTTGAATTACTTCTCTTTATCAAGGATGAATGTAATATTTAATTCTTAGGCTTATATTCATACTATTCTTTGTCTGTAAGACTTTATATTTTGTCATATTAATTATAAAGCAGTACTTTTTTTTTGTTATCATATTATTGTTTATCTATTATCTTTATGAAGGTTTCTAGAGTAATGATGCCTTATGTATCATGTTGAAGTTTATGAATTCTATAATATAGCTAATCATGGACTTCAATATGGTACATGGTGGGTTTTTATGGCTAGAGCACTCCATGGGGAGTGACATATATGACTATAAGGGGTGTAGATGTAAGTGGTGCACTCAATCTCATCCATCTCTAAGTTATGAATCCTTAAACTTAGTCTCAATTAGAAGGCAACACTTCTCAATTCTAAGTTGTTCCAAAAGGTCAAGATAAGGTTATGTATGAGATACACCTCTATATAGCCTCTCCATGTCACCGTGTGATACTAACAAGCTTTATTAATGTGGGATTATGCAATGCATGGTTCATTTTTATTTATGTCACATAAAGTTATGTTCATTAACATATTACTATTTTAAATGCAAAGGAAATCAATTCACCCACTTATTCTAATGTTGATTATGATGTTTTAGCAATCAATAGCACGACAATTAAACACATACAATTCACCTAATCCCCACACATTAACCAATTTCATATAAGTTAATTAAACATATAAGAACTACTAAATTTGCAAACACATAACAAGTATAACACTTATACAATTATTGACTTGGCCATTTGCTACTAGTAAGTCAAGGGTAGCTTGGCTACAAAGTTAATGTCACTTGATGAGAATAATAATAACACTACTACAAAGCATTTTAGGCAACGGGATATAAAGTAATGATTTAACAACTATTGACCGAAATTTAATATGCAATAGTTAAAGTAACTATTTATAACCATGGCAATAAGTATTTAAGTTAGGCAATGCCTTTATGGAATCAATGTTGCCTTAGACATTTTAGGTAATTGTTATTTATAACCATTTCTTTATTTAAATAAAAGAAAATAGTTTATAGACCTGGGAATGCAGGGTAGGATATATGGGCCAGCCTACCTAACTCGCAAAATTTTATGGGCGAGCCAGAAATTTTTGGCCCACAACATGTGCAACTGTTTTAGCCCTCGAGTCGGGGTGGGCTATGTTGATGTAGGAGTGAGTTGGCCCGCACAATTTAAAAAAAAAGGAAAGAAAATTGGAAAAGAAAATAGGGCAGGAGGAGCCCACCCTAAACCGGACCTTTCCTATAATCCTCTTTGTCTCTCACTCTCACTCTCACTCTCATCTCATTAGTCATGTTGTCTTCATCTTAATGGCAACCCTCTTGAGCTTAACGGTTATGGGTCACGACGTAGCTTAACTTTGTCTTTCTCGTTTTTGTGGTAACCCTCTTGATGGTCATAGATCACGAACTCACAGCTCAGTCAAAACGTGCATTAGTGTACATAGTAGTCGTAGTACAATCCATGGTCGTCACCTCGTCGTCTTCTCATTTGCCGATCTATTATCTTTGTCGTCGTCATCATCTCATCCTCATCGTTGTCGTCGTCATCAAGCAGCGTGGTGAGTCCTCTCCTTAACCTTTTGTCATGTACGTGTTGTACTTGTTAGCTGTGGTGTTTATTTATTCATTTATTTTTTAGTTACCTAACTGCTATGTTTGATTTGATTTGTGGGCATGTTTAGAGTTCTGATTTAAAGGTTTAGGGTGTAGGTTTAGAGTTTCAATTTAGGGTTTAGGTTTAGAGATGTGATTTAGGGTTTGGGTTTGGAGCTGTGATTTGGGGTTTAGGGTTTAGGTTTAGAGTTGTGATTTGGGGTTTGGGGTTTCGGTTTGGAGCTGTAATTTGTGGTTTGGAGTTGCGGTTTGGATTTGGGGGGGTATGTATAGATTAGAGCTTATGGTTAATTAGTTATGGTTAATTGTTATGCTTAATTGGTTATGTTTAATTTCTTATGGTTTAGGGTTGTGACTAATAGTAGATAATGTTAGTGTTATTAATTCTATATTATGATATTTTCTTATTTTGATATATTTTCACAATAGATTCTATAAGCAATGAGACTATAAATACAATACAACCTATTGATGTAGATGATGCATCTAAAGTCGGTGGGAGTAATGCTAATGTGCAACTAGGATCTTCTTAATCTAAAGAACCTGTAAGTAAAAAAGCTTAAGCAAATAGTTATTCTTTTGAGGTTTAGTATATATTTTCAAAAAATAAGTGTTGGGAAAGATGGTAAAAGTAGAGCCAAATGTAAAGTGTGTAGGAAGGAATATGTTATTGGGGGCATAACCATGGAACATCATCATTACATCGACATATAGGAAAGTGTCATTTGAGTCAAATTCCTAGATATAATGATATTGATGATATGATAAGTAATCATGCTAATAAGTTAAGATCAAGAAAACTAGATCCTAAAGTTGTTCGTGAGATAATGTCAATGGCTATTAATGAACATGATTTTCCATTTTCATTTGTTAAGTATAGGAGGATTACACAGTTTATAAGGCTATATAATCTTAATTATAAGCCAATTTCTAGGAAAATTGCTACATCAGATGTTTGGAATTTATATTTAGCTTAGAAGAATAAATTGAAACAAATACTACAGAATATTCTAAGGAGAGTATGTTTGACTTCTGACTTATCGATCGGTCTTTCATTCCGATTGTGGCGTCTACATAATATACCAAGGTTCTTGTCTCACTTATAGGCAACAGGTCGCGATTTCCACTTGAGTGTGTTTGGCATCTTAGGTAGCAATTCCGAACGTATTGGTATTGGGTTTCATCACACGTTGGCATGGTTCATATCGGTTTGGTATCAGAGCAAACCGATTTCGTATCAGTTTGGTATCAGAGCCTAGGTTTGTTAAACCATTAGTTTGATTTGAGGAAGGTAACATCAAAAACCCTAACTCCAATCGTTTATATCAATTGTTCGTATTCAATTTCATAGTGTTAATTGTCTATTGAAAGTGTAGTACCTACTATTCAATTTTGTTACGATAAAAAAAAAAAAGAGGAACGTGATCAAGAGCAACAAACAAAGGCAAAAAAAAAAAAAAAAAAAAAAAAGAGAGGAACATTTCGAGCCCTAGAGTTGTTTTGAATTCTACGGAAGAGAATTGGTGTAGTTTGGGTTAGTTCCAAGAGAATTGAGAAGAGGAATTGGTGAGTTGATATCATCATTGCTTGTGAGAATACACGAGTGACTGTGTGATATCATCCTTTGAGTGAAACACGTAAGGGAGTGTATCATGAGGCTTAATTATATATATATTTGTGTTAGTACTAATCTGTTTCTGATACGAACCACGCCAACCCGTAACAAAACCCAATACCAATACGTTCTGAAATTCATTACCTAAGACGCCCAAACACCTAAAGTGGAAACCGCGACCCATTGTCTATAAGCGAGACAAGAACCTTGGTATAATGTGAAGACGCCACAATCGGGATGAAAGACCGATTGATAAGTCGGGATGAACGCCACGGAAATCAATCCGATAAGTTCAAATTAGTTCTTGAAGAACCAAGAGAGGTGCCTCTCAAAAGTGTTTAATGTTCAAAGATGTAAATTCTTTGTTGTTCTAAACCCTAGGAGCTTTTATACTAGGGTTACAATTCGTGGAAAACAAGTCCAAAACGACGTAGCTTAGATAAGTTGCGTAAAAACACAGAAACAGAACAAGCTGGCCAGCAGGGGATACACAGCCGTGTACACGACTGTGTACTTTTCTGTGCACATTCCGGTCACATACACGACCGTGTACTTCTGGTCGTATACCTTCATGTGGATTTGCTTGACTCCATACACGGCCGTGCCTTTTAGCCGTGTATCTAGCCGTGTATGATTCTGTGCAATCTTGGAATTCCTACACGGCCGTGCCTTGAACATACACGCCCTCTTCAACCCGTGTCCAGTGTGACTTGTATAAAAGCAAGGGTCTTCCCATGGTTGTTCCAATCCGTTCCAACTTCATGATTGCTCCAATCCTTTCTGGCTTCATGGACAACCTTTATCAACCCGTTAAGTGCTTCTTTAAATCGTTTCGATTGATTTCTTATGATCAGTCCAGGCGGCACTTCAAGAGGATCCACATTTCTTCTTCCGGCTTGGCTCTCATCATGGATCTCATCATTCCCCTCCTCTTGAAAAGGATTTGTCCTCAAATCATTGCCTGCATCAAATGGACTCAGATCAGTAACATAAAATGTGACACTTACTAGATACTCACCTAGTAAATTTTTCTTGTAGGCATTAGCATTGATTTTCTCAAGCATCGGAAATGGACCGTCTCCCCTAGGGTTCAACTTGGATCTCCTCTGCAATGGAAAACTCTCCTTGCGAAAATGCACCCAAACCCAATCTACAGGCTGAAAATTCATGGGCCTCCTGCCCTTGTTCACCCTTGAAGCGACCCTGGCATTTTGTTTTTCAATCCTACTCTTTACCTGTGCATGTAGCTTTCTCACGAAATCTGCCTTAGAATCAGCATCAAAACTCACAAACTTGTTAAGTGTTAATGGCAATAAATAATTAGGAGTCAGTGGGTTAAAACCATACACAGTCTCAAATGGTGAACAATGCGTAGTGCTATGTAAAGCCCTATTATATGCAAACTCCACAAATGGTAGACAATCCTTCCAAGTCCTAATGTTCTTCTCTATGATTGCCCCTAACAATTGAAGTAAAGTCCTATTAACCACATCAATTTGCCCATCAATTTGTGGGTGACAGATAGTTGAAAACATCTGTTTAGTTCCCAACTTTTCCCACAATACTCTCCAAAAATGACTCAAAAATTTCTCATCTTGATCACTAACATTGCTTCTAGGTATACCATGCGGGCGCACTACCTTTCTAAAGAACAAATCAACAATGTGTATAGCATCATCAGTTTTATGACAAGGAATAAAATGAACCATTTTAGGAATCCTCTCCACAACCACAAAAATAGAATCTCGACCATGCCTAGACTTTGGTAATCCTAATAAAAAATCTATGGAAATGTCTATCCAAGGCTCATGAGGAATGACACTAGACTCATATAACCCTTCTAAGAAGACATCTAAGCGAGGAATGGGATGACGATACTTTACTGTAATGTTGTTGATGGCGCGATAGTCAACACACATTCTCCATGTCCCATCCTTCTTAGGCACCAAAATCATAGGCACTGCACATGGACTCATGCTTTCTCTCACGTACCCCTTCTCCATTAATTCTTCGACCTGCCTTTGGAGTTCCTTGGTCTCCTCCGGATTGCTCCTATAAGCTGGCTTGTTTGGAATCGATGCTCCGGGTACAAGGTCAATCTGGTGCTCAATACCACGAATAGGTGGTAATCCCTTTGGAATCTCCTTAGGGAAGACATCTTCAAAGTCCTGCACAAGAGACACAACCACACTAGGCAAAGAGTTAGATAAGTCGTTAGTAGTCAAACATGTTTCCTTAAAACCTAGCAACAACATAGGTTGCCTCATCACTAACGCTCTCCTTACTACACTCGCTCTTGCCACACAACTTTCCTTTTGCAAGGCTGCCCTCTCCTTTTCACTCACCACTAAAGTTGATTCCCCTTCAACTTGGTCTCTCACACTCTTTCCAGCCTTCCTCTCTTTTTCCTTTTGATCTTGACTTTTATATTCCTTTTCTTTCTCATTGTCTTTTGCTCTCTCACTCTCCCTCTGCATTTCACTCACCTTATGTTTTGCAAAAGATTGTTTTAGCTGCAACTGGTTCTCATACACTTGTTTAGGTGTTAACGGTTTAAGATTAAAGCTTTTCCCCTGGTGAACAAGCGTATACTTGTTAGAAAAGCCATCATGAACAACCTTCCTATCAAATTGCCATGGCCTCCCCAACAACACATGACATGCTTGCATTGGCACTACATCACATAACACCTCATCCTCATACCTACCAATGCGAAAACCAATCAATGCTTGCTTACTCACCTTAGTCTCTCCACTATCATTCAACCACTGCAATTTATTTGGACTCGGGTGTCTAACAGTTTTGAGCCCTAACCTCTCAACAATAAAATTGCTCACTACATTGGTGCAACTTCCTCCATCAATGATCAAGCTGCAAATATGATCTCCTAGATAACATCTAGTATGAAATATATATTCTTCTTGAAATACTCATCTACACTTTGGTTTCCCTGCCTTAGAGTTTGCAACTTGTTGTGCAATTCACGATAGCAATACGCAGGCACAAACCGCTTCTTCATCACTCTTTTCATCTCTTCCCAAGACTCAATAGGTGGCTCGCCACTCCTTCTCCTATTCAACATTAGTTGATCCCACCACACTATAGCATAATCCGAAAATTCAATGGCAGCAAGTTTTACCTTCTTTCTCCCACTATAGTTGTGACAATCAAATACCATCTCTACCTTCTTCTCCCACTTTAAGTACGCCTTGGGATCATTCTTCCCTTGGAAAGGAGGAATCTTCATCTTTATGCTACTTAATTGATCATCCTCTCTATTCCTATCTCCTCTATCTTCCCAATCTCTAGTTCCTCTATTCCGACCACTATAACCTCTATAACTCCCAATAGAAGGCTCATAAAAATCATCATCCGACATTTCATCTCCACCCCTCAGTACTCTCCTAGAACGACTCTCCCTTTTACGCCCTTAGAATACGTTTATAGATTGCTCTAGTCTTTGCTCTACCGTCTCATGAATTTGTTTCATTCCCTCTTGGAACATCCTCTTCATTTCACCCCTCAACGCCTCAATTACTAACCTAGCATCAAACCTTCCCCTCTCACCTTCAAGAGAATGTTGTCTCAACATTGTCTTTGCAGAAAAGATTAGTACTAACACAAATATATATATATAATTAAACCTCACGATACACTCCCTTACATGTTTCGCTCAAATGATGATATCACATAGTCACTCGTATATTCTCACAAATAATGATGATATCAACTCGCCAATTTCCTCTTCTCAATTCTCTTGGAACTAACCCGAACTACACCAATTTCCTTCCGTAGAATTCAAAACAACTCTAGGGTTCGTAAATTTTCCTCTATTTTTCTATCCGATTTTTTTTTTTTTTTTTTGCTCTTGATCACGTTTTTCTTTTCTTTTCTTTTCTCTTCTTTTTTTTAGTGATTTTTTTACTCTTTCTTTTTTTCTCAATCGCCTAGTCGATATTACACTATCAAAAGACAATCAATGCTATGAAATTGAATACGATAATTGATATGAACGATTGGAGTTAGGGTTTTTGATATTACCTTCCTCAACCGAACTTGATGTTTTGACAAACCTAAGCTCTGATACCAAACTGATACGAACCACGCCAACCCATGACGAAACCCAATACCAATACGTTCAGAAATTCGTTACCTAAGATGCCCAAACACCTAAAGTGGAAACCACGACTCGTTGTCTATAAGCGAGACAAGAACCTTGGTATAATGTGAAGACGCCACAATCGGGATGAAAGACCGATTGATAAGTCGGGATGAACGCCACGGA
The DNA here is from genome assembly GCA_037954665.1 of Laguncularia racemosa. NCBI lineage: Eukaryota > Viridiplantae > Streptophyta > Magnoliopsida > Myrtales > Combretaceae > Laguncularia > Laguncularia racemosa. The sequence goes on from JBBMOL010000278.1 coordinate 396,168, forward strand.
AATCAATCCGATAAGTTCAAATTAGTTCTTGAAGAACCAAGAGAGGTGCCTCTCAAAAGTGTTTAATGTTCAAAGATGTAAATTTTTTGTTGTTCTAAACCCTAGGAGCTTTTATACTAGGGTTACAATTCGTGGAAAACAAGTCCAAAACGACGTAGCTTAGATAAGTTGCGTAAAAACATGGAAACAGAACAAGCTGGCCGGCAGGGGATACACGGCCGTGTACACGACCGTGTACTTTGGCCGTGTACTTTTCTGTGCACATTCCGGTCACATACACGACCGTGTACTTCTGGTCGTGTATCTTTCTATGGATTTGCTTATCTCCATACATGGCCGTGCCTTTTAGCCGTGTATCTAGCCGTGTATGATTATGTGCAATCTTGGAATTCCTACACGGCCGTGCCTTGAACATACACGCCCTCTTCAACCCGTGTCCAGTGTGACTTGTATAAAAGCAAGGGTCTTCCCATGGTTGTTCCAATCCGTTCCAACTTCATGATTGCTCCAATCCTTTCCGGCTTCATGGACAACCTTTATCAACCAGTTAAGTGTTTCCTTGAATCGTTTCGCTTGATTTCTTGTGATCGGTCCAGGCGACACTTCAAGAGGATCCACATTTCTTCTTTCGGCTTGGCTTTCATCATGGATCTCATCATTTTCTACAGGAACTATGTCGAGGCAACATTCTCCTAAAGGTGAGAGGGGAAGGTTTGATGCTAGGTTAGTGATTGAGGCGTTGAGGGGTGAGATGAAGAGAATGTTTAAGGGGTGAATGGAACAAATTCATGAGACGGTAGAGCAAAGACTAGAGCAATCTAAAAACGTCTTCCAAGGGTGTAAGAGGGAGAGTTGTTCTAGGAGAGTATAAAGGGGTGGAGATGGAATGTCTGATGATGAATTTGATGAACTTTCTGTTGGGAGTTATAGAGGTTATAGTGGTAGGAATAGAGGAACTAGGGATTTGGATGATAGAGGAGATAGGAATAGAGAGGATAATCAACAGAGTAATATAGAGATGAAGATTCCTCCTTTCCAAGGGAAGAATGATCCCGAGGCGTACTTAGAGTGGGAGAAGAAGGTAGAGATGGTGTTTGATTAACACAACTATAGTGGGAGAAAGAAAGTGAAACTTACTGCCATTGAATTTTTGGATTATGCCATAGTGTGGTGGGATCAACTAATGTTGAATCGAAGAAGGAATGGTGAACCACCTATTGAGTCGTGGGAAGAGATGAAGAGGGTGATGAAGAAGTGGTTTGTGCCTACGTATTACTATCGTGAATTTCATAACAAATTGCAAACTCTTAGGTAGGGAAGCCGAAGTGTGGATGAGTATTTCAAGGAGATGGCAGTTACTATGATTAGGGCGAATGTAGAGGAGGATAGAGAGGCTACCATGGCTAGGTTTCTTGCTGGATTGAAGAGAGAAATTCAAAATGTCGTGGAATTGCAGCATTTTGTAGAATTGGAAGATATGGTTCATATGGTTATAAAGGTTGGGAACCAACACAGGAGGAAAGGTAGTAGTACTGCCCGGTTTCAACAGGGTGCTGGTTCATCCGCCTAGAAGACTAACTAATGGAAGAAGGTTGAAAAGCCTTTACCCACCAAATCAAAAGGAGAGCAGAGGCAAGTGGGTTCTACTCCTGGTAACCAAGGTAAACCTGATTCTTCTACTTCTAGAAATCGTGACATTAGATGTTTTAAATGCTAAGGTAGAGGCCATATTGCTAGTCAATGTCCGAATAGGCGTGTTATGATTTTGCGAGATGATGGTGAGTATGAGACTGAGGGGGATAGTGAAGAGGATGATATGCCTCCATTAGAGGACGCTAGTGATGATGAGGAGCCTACAATAGGGAGGTTAGTGGCAGTAGTGAAGCGAGCTTTGAATGTGTAGGTGAAGGAAGAAGAGGAGGTGCAAAGAGAGAATATCTTTCATACTAGATGTTATCTAGGTGATCATATTTGCAGTTTGATCATTGATGGAGGAAGTTGCACTAATGTGAGGAGTACTTTTATTGTCGAGAGGTTGGGACTCAAGACTATTAAACACCCTAGTCCATATAAATTGCAGTGGTTGAATGATAGTGGCGAGACTAAGGTGAGTAAGCAAGCCTTGATTTCTTTTCGCATCGGTAGGTATGAGGATGAGGTGTTATGCGATGCAGTGCCGATGTAAGCGTGTCATGTGTTGTTGGGGAGGCCATGGCAATTTGATAGGAAGGTTGTTCATGATGGCTTTTCTAACAAGTATACGCTTGTTCACCAAGGGAAAAGCTTTAATCTTAAAACTTTAACACCTAAACAGGTGTATGAGGATCAGTTGTAGCTACAATAGTCTTTTGCAAAATATAAGGTGAGTGAAAAACAGATGGAGAGTAAGAGAGCAAAAGACAGCGAGAAAGAAAAGGAACAGAAAAGTCGATATCAAAAGGAAAAAGAGAGGAAGGCTGGAAAGAGTGTGAGAGACCAAGTTAAAGGGGGATCAACTTTGAGTGAAAAGGAGAGTGCAGCCTTGCAAAAGGGAGAGTTGTGTGGCAAGAGCGAGTGTAGTGAGGAGAGCGTTAGTGATGAAGCAACCTATGTTGTTGCTGGTTTTTAAGGAAACTTGTTTGAATACTGACGAACTATTTAACTCTTTGCCTAGTGTGGTTATGTCTATTGTGCAGGACTCTGAATATGTCTTCCCTAAGGAGATTCCAAAGGGATTACCACCTATTCGTGGTATTGAGCACCAGATTGACCTTGTACCCGGAGCATCGATTCCAAACAAACCAGCTTATAGGAGCAATCTAGAGGAGACAAAGGAACTCCAAAGGCAGGTCGATGAATTAATGGAGAAGGGGTACGTGAGAGAAAGCATGAGTCCATATGCAGTGCCTATGATTTTGGTGCCTAAGAAGGATAGGTCTTGGAGAATGTGTGTTGACTGCCATACCATCAACAACATCACGGTAAAGTATTGTCATCCCATTCCTCACTTAGATGACATATTAGATGAGTTATATAGGTCTAGTGTCATTCCTCATGAGCCTTGGGAAGATATTTCCATGGATTTTGTGTTAGGATTACCTAGGTCTAGACATGGTCGAGATTCTATTTTTGTAGTCGTGGATAGATTCTCTAAAATGGCACATTTCATTCCTTGTCACAAAACAGATGATGCTTGCAATATTGCTAATTTGTTCTTTAAGGAAGTTGTGAGATTACATGGTATGCCTAGAACAATCATATCGGATAGTGATGCTAAGTTCTTGAGCTACTTTTGGAAGACATTGTGGGCTAAGTTAGGAACTAAGTTATTGTTTTCTACTACTTGTCATCCACAGACTGATGGTCAAACTGAGGTAGTAAATCGAACTTTATCTACTTTGTTGAGGGCTATCATTAAAAAGAACATTAAAAGTTGCGAGGATTGTTTGCCGCATGTTGAATTTGCCTATAATCGCACAATGCATTCTGTTACTAAGTTTACTGATAGAGCCATTTTATACTCAATCTTTATAGTATAAATTGTGTTAAATTATTATTGATTTTATAGAAATCATAAGGAAATGGTACTTTAATTCTATCATCGTGATAAATCAGGTTAAATGGAGTCAAGGATGCCAATTCAAGTAAATTAGAGAAGCCATCTACAACTTGGTTCAAAGACAAGGATTTACATCGCCGGAGGGAAGTACATGGGCGTGTAATTGAAGTACACGGCCGTGTACTTGGTTTTGAATCAACAGGAAGATACATGGTTGAAGTACACGGCCGTGTAGCTAACTAGGAACTAGCACGGTTTGACGTATAGCCAAGGTGCAAACCGTGCCCCTCACTGGATAAGAAGGCGGAAATGTGGACTTTGAACAAAGAGAGACACGGCTTAGGGCACGGCCGTGGTGGAAGCCGTGGGAGCAACCGTGCTTGGAGCCGTGGTGGAAGCTAGACGTGCCAAGGAGAAGAAAGTGTGGAACATCAACCAGATGAAGGCACGGCTTGAAATCTAGCCGCGGGTGTAACCGTAGTACACACTGGACACGGATGAAGACTTGAAGAATATGCACAGAGGATGGCACGGCTTGACCCACGGCCGTGTGGTGGGGCATGCCAGGCAGACGAATCTTCACTTCTCGAAATCTACTTGGAAAAGGAAAGATATTTTCGTATCTTGTTAGCAAAAGATCACATGCTATCCCCCTAACAATATAAATAGAACCAACCCTAGAGGGTTAGGACAACTTTTGAATCTTTGGATCTTGAAGAACCTTGGATCATCTTGGAGGTAGAGCAGGCAACCGGGTTCATCATGTCTCTACTTTTTATTTTTGTTTTATTGATGAACATGAGTAGCTAAGCTACTTTTCTAGCCAAAGGGTCATAGATGTTTAATTCTCCACGAATTGTGAGGTCTAATTGACTTGTATTTAATCTATTCTTTGCTTTCGGGTATTCATATATCTTCTGATCATTTTGTCATTATTATCTTTGTTGATTGGTATGAATAGAGCTCTTCTACTCAATTAGCAAGTTAATATATTGTCAACTAGCACGTCAAATCTGTAATTGTTTGATTGTTCTAGTCTTAGTGACGCAATAACATGTTTGGTTATAAAAGAGATGATCGAATTCATGTTATGGAGGTGTGTGATCATGTTTAAATAGGTTATCTTATAATCTACTGGCATGAATTGGTGGTCTCTCTAAATCTTAATGCTATTGATAGATTAAATCCTAAGCGCTTGTCTAGGGTTGTTTAATCAATAAGAGAAATAATTCAAAGCGCTTGTCTGAGGTTATCGAGGAAGTAAGGAGAGATAGGTTGTTAGAGCTTGTTAATAATCATAACCAGTTTATCTAGAACTAAGAATAGAAAACATTTGCATCGATGATCAATTCCTAGAATTAAACTATCTTGATTCCTTTGGCTAGGCTTTTATTAATATCCGATTTTCTTTCCTTGTTTTACTTTATTTTGATTCACAAACAAAACCACCCCATTTTTCTTTTCCTTTTTATTCTCCTTGGATAGAAATAAATTTAGCCAATCTTTGTGGATTCGACCCTACTCACCACTATATGCAAATCATATAATTGTCTAGGAGTAGGTTTTATTTTTGTTGGATTCGACACCCATCAAATTTTGGCGCCGTTGCCGGGGATTGGTGTCAAATTTATTTCTATTCTTATATGACTCGTTCTTCTCAGACAGGTGAACTAACTTATAATCCGGAGATTGGGAAGACTCTAAAGAGGTTGCGACAAGAAAATAGATCATCCACTAGACTGAACTTAGCATCGGATTTGTTTGATTCATCCCTTGATTCAGAAAAAGAAGACGATATGGCAAATCCCGAGAGAACCTTAAGAGAGTTAGCTGCACCGGATGTGAATCAACAACCACTTTGCATTCACTATCCCGAACTAGCTGTGGAATTCGAGTTGAAATCTGGGTTAATACATCTGCTACCCACCTTTCATGGTCTTGAGAATGAAGATCCTCATAAGCATTTGAAAGAGTTCCATATAGTGTGTTCTAGTATGAGGCCGCAAGGAATAACCGACGATCAAATCAAGTTACGTGCTTTTCCATTTTCTTTAAGTACTAAAGCTAAAGATTGGTTGTTTTATTTGCCTCCAGGTTCTATCACCACTTGGATAGATATGGTAAGACTTTTCTTGGACAAATTCTTCCCCGCATCCAGAGCCGTTGGTATAAGAAGAGAAATTTGTGGTATAAAACAACGGGACACCAAGACTCTTCATGAGTATTGGGAGAGGTTCAAGCAATTGTGTGCAAGCTGCCCACAACATGGGATATCTGAACAACTCCTTATCCAATACTTCTACGAGGGCCTACTTCCGATGGAAAGAAAGATGATGGATGCTGCAAGTGGAGGCGCCATAGTAAACAAAACCCCTAGTCAAGCTAGGGAATTGATCTCCATTATGGTTGCCAATTCGCAACAATTTGGGTATAGGCATGATACATCTTCAAGGAAGGTAAATGAGGTAAGTGTGTCTAACCTTGAACATCAAATTTCAAATCTTACCTCCCTTGTGCAGCAGCTAGCTCTTGGAAAAACGCAGCAGGTGAAGGCTTGTGGAATTTGCGCTGCTCGTAATCATCCGACCGACATATGCCCCACATTGCAAGATGACAATCATGAACACGCCAATGCTGTAGGAGGATTCCCAGGACAGCCACAAAGGAAGTATAACCCCTACTCGAATACTTACAATCCTGGATGGAGGGATCATCCTAACTTCCGATATGGCAATAACCCTCAACATGTCCAACAATTCCAGCCTAAGCCATCACACCACGTACCCCAAGCTCCTTCCACTTCAGGTATGCCCCTTGAGGATATTGTTAAGTCTCTAGCTGTGAATACCAAACAATTTCAGGAGGAAACAAAGCAAAGCATTCAAAACTTGGAGAATCAGGTAAGCCAACTTGCTTCAGCTGTAAACAGGTTAGAAACTCAAGGTAAGTTACCTTCTCAAACTATTACAAACCCGAAGCAAAGCGATAATGCAATTACCTTGAGAAGTGGAACAGAATTGCAGGGATCAAATAAGAAAGGACATCCGTCTAATCTTGAGGAAGAGACCAAGAAAGAGATTTCAACTCCGAGCCAGCAGGACAACCAGATTAGAAGGCCTCCAGTTGAGCCATCAAAGGTCACATTGATACCACCTCCTTTCCCCTCCAGATTGGCGAAATCCAAGAATGAAGCAGAAGAAAAAGAGACTCTGGAAAATTTTCGCAAAGTCGAGGTAAATATTCCTTCGCTTGATGCAATTAAGCAAATACCGCGCTATGCTAGATTTCTCAAAGACTTATGCACTAACAAAAGGAAGCTGAAAGGAAATGAAAAGATTAGTGTGAGTGAAAATGTTTCCGCCATTATTCAGAAGAAGCTCCCCCCTAAATGTAAGGATCCAGGTATGTTCACCATTCCTTGCAAAATAGGTAATCTTGGAATCGTTAAAGCCATGTGTGATTTAGGAGCTTCTATCAATGTCATGCCTTTGTCTGTTTATTAACGTTTAAATGTTGGTCCTTTAAAGGAAACGGGTATTATTGTTCAACTTGCTGATAGGTCCAATGTTTATCCTAAGGGAGTTCTAGAGGATGTTTTAGTTCAAGTCAATGGGTTGGTTTTTCCTGCAGATTTTTATGTGCTTGACATGGACGATAGTGATTCTCATACTTCATCACTGATATTATTAGGGCGACCATTCCTTAAGACTTCTAAAATGAAAATCGATGTAAATGATGGCACCCTCTATGGAATTTAATGGTGAAGTGATTAAATTTAACATTTATGATGCCATGAAACATCCTAACGATATCTCTCCTGTTTTTGTTATAGATGTTATTAACCCATCACCGTAAGCACCAAGGCTGGAATCAAAATCCTTATCCGAATATTTAGCCAGGAACGTCTAGCCAAAGACGTTAAAGAAAGGCGCTTCATGGGAGGCAACCCATGTAAAAAAAAAAAAAAAAGTTTTGTTTTGCTTTAGTTTTGGTTTTTTTTTAGTTTTGTTTTGATTTTAGTGTAGTTTTGAACTCTTTGGATTGGCTGCAGCAAGGATACATATCATTAGATGACACTTTCCAAAGCTTAAAGGGAGCACTCCAATACCAGGGAAGTACCAATATTTCCTTTCTCTTATTCTCTAATGTCCTTTGTGTTGTTAATTCATCTTCAATTGTGCTGAATTAGGAACAGTGAGGACACTGTTCAAGCTAAGTGTGGGGGAGAGGATAATAAATTATAGAGAATAGAGAATTGATTCATACTTTGAATGTTTGTCCTTAAGCAATTTTAAGCCAAATTTTTTCAAATTTATCATGAAATCTAGAGATTGTACTAAAGGTTATAATAAGCATCTACAAAATGTGAAATTGACTTGTTCAAATGCTTTACTCACCCACTGCTGTGATTAGGATACTTAGTAAAAATTAAGTAGTGAAATCTTTAAGAAACAAATTTACCTTGTATTTAGCCTTAGAATTGGAAGTCTAAGGGTAGGTCGAGTCCTTAAGTGAAAAATAAACAAGTTTACTTCTAGGTTATATTAGCTACTATATACTCTTTGAAGAAAAAAAAATAAAAATCAAGCATAGCCATTACTCCAATGATTCAAGTAATTGAGTTAAGAGTATTCAAACTTAAATGTTAGAGTGAGGAAGAGTCCGTAGGGGTATCTCAAAACCCGGTCACTTGAGTGATGAGCTCGGGATGTTGCCGACTCAATGAACTCACTATAACGATAAGGGCGAAAAAGGCAAAAGTTCATGAAAAGAAGCGGGCAAAAACCCATCAAAATAGATGCTTGAATAAATCAAAAGAACATGAATGGAAACATTCATTGAATGAAACATGACTTATAATAGAAAAGGGAGAAAATCTATAGAAAGAGTTGATACTATATGCTTTTACTTTATGTTGCAAGGATTATATGTTTGCTAATATCCAATGAAGTTTAATTGGGTGTTTTTCCTTAGTGCATTAAGTATTTACTTTTGAAATAAAAATTCTTTTGCTAAACATGAGGATTAAAGTTTGTTTTGTTTAGATTACCTATTGAATTTTGTCCATAGTAATTTGATCACAAGAAACCAGTTTGGTTGAAGTAGTAGACATTAAATTACAAGTCATGAATTACAAATGAATAGATGCTTGGAATGATGAAAAGAAAGTTTGTATAATCTATGACAGATTTATCAATTGATTTGATGCAATTGCTTGAGGACAAACAAGAGTTTAAGTGTGGGGGAATTTGATAGAGCCATTTTATACTCAATCTTTATAGTATAAATTGTGTTAAATTATTATTGATTTTATAGAAATCATAAGGAAATGGTACTTTAATTCTATCATCGTGATAAATCAGGTTAAATGGAGTCAAGGATGCCAATTCAAGTAAATTAGAGAAGCCATCTACAACTTGGTTCAAAGACAAGGATTTACACCGCCGGAGGGAAGTACATGGGCGTGTAATTGAAGTACACGACCGTGTACTTGGTTTTGAATCAACAGGAAGATACACGGTTGAAGTACACGGCTGTGTAGCTAACTAGGAACTAGCACGGTTTGAGGCACGACCAAGGTGCAAACCGTGCCCCTCACTGGACAAGAAGGCGGAAATGTGGACTTTGAACAGAGAGAGACACGGCTTAGGGCACGGCCGTGGTGGAAGCCATGGGAGCAACCGTGCTTGGAGCCGTGGTGGAAGCTAACGTACCAAGGAGAAGAAAGTGTGGAACATCAACCAGATGAAGGCACGGCTTGAAATCTAACCGTGGGTGTAACCGTAGTACACACAGGACACGGATGAAGACTTGAAGAATATGCATAGAGGATGGCACGGCTTGACCCACGGCCGTGTGGTGGGGCGTGCCAGGCAGACGAATCTTCACTTCTCGAAATCTACTTGGAAAAGGAAAGATATTTTCGTATCTTGCCAGCAAAAGATCACATGCTATCCCCCTAACAATATAAATAGAACCAACCCTAGAAGGTTAGGACAACTTTTGAATCTTTGGATCTTAAAGAACCTTGGATCATCTTGGAGGTAGAGCAGGCAACCGGGTTCATCATGTCTCTACTTTTTATTTTTGTTTTATTGATGAACATGAGTAGCTAAGCTACTTTTCTAGCCAAAGGGTCATAGATGTTTAATTCTCCACGAATTGTGAGGTCTAATTGACTTGTATTTAATCTATTCTTTGCTTTCGGGTATTCATATATCTTCTAATCGTTTTGTCATTATTATCTTTGTTGATTGGTATGAATAGAGCTCTTCTACTCAATTAGCAAGTTAATATATTGTCAACTAGCACGTCAAATCCGTAATTGTTTGATTGTTCTAGTCTTAGTGACGCAATAACATGTTTGGTTATAAAAGAGATGATCGAATTCATGTTATGGAGGTGTGTGATCATGTTTAAATAGGTTATCTTATAATCTACTGGCATGAATTGGTGGTCTCTCTAGATCTTAGTGCTATTGATAGATTAAATCCTAAGCGCTTGTCTAGGGTTGTTTAATCAATAAGAGAAATAATTCAAAGCGCTTGTCTGAGGTTATCGAGGAAGTAAGGAGAGATAGGTTGTTAGAGCTTGTTAATAATCATAACCAGTTTATCTAGAACTAAGAATAGAAAACATTTGCATCGATGATCAATTCCTAGAATTAAACTATCTTGATTCCTTTGGCTAGGCTTTTATTAATATCCGATTTTCTTACCTTGTTTTACTTTATTTTGATTCACAAACAAACCCCCCCCCCCCCCATTTTTCTTTTCCTTTTTATTCTCCTTGGATAGAAATAAATTTAACCAATCTCTGTGGATTCGACCCTACTCACCACTATATGCAAATCATATAATTGTCTAGGAGTAGGTTTTATCTTTGTTGGATTCGACACCCATCATTTACTCCTTTTGAAATTGTGTATGGTTTTAATCCACTAACTCCTTTGGATTTATCACCTCTGCCTATTTCTGAGTATGTTAATCTAGATGGCAATAACAAAGCAAAATTTGTTAAACAGATCCATGAGAAGGCAAGGCTAAACAATGAGCGAAGAACAGAGCAATATGTGAAACAAGCCAACAAGGGTCGTCGACAAGCTGTCTTTGAACCTGGAGACTGGGTTTGGGTTCACATGCGCAAAGAGCAGTTTCCTATGCAGCATCGATCTAAACTACTTCCTAGAGGCCATGGACCATTTCAAATTCTTGAGCGCATAAATGATAATGCATACGAGATAGATTTACCAGGTGAGTATCAAGTAAGTGATACATTTAATGTTACTGATTTGAGTCCTTTTGATGCAGGCGATGATTTGAGGACAAATCCTCTTCAAGAGGAGGGGAATGATGAGAGCCATGATGGGAGCCAAGCCAGAAGATGGAATGTGGATCCTCTTGAAGTGCCACCTGGACCGATCACAAGAACTCGAGCGAAACGATTAAAGGAAGCACTTAACGGGTTGATAAAGGATGTCCATGAAGTCGGAAAGGATTGAAGCAATCATGAAGTTGGAAAGGATTGGAACAACCATGGGAATGCCCTTGCTCTTGTACAAGTCATAACGGATATGGGTTGAAGAGGGTGTGTCTTTACAAGGCACGACCGTGTAGGAGTCTGGAGGTTACACAGAATCATACATGGTTGTATGCACGGTTCAAAGGCACGGCCGTGTATGGTGTCAAGAATTTCCACAGAAAGATACATGACTAAAATTACACGGTCGTGTATGTTGTCAAGAATTTCCACAGAAAGATACACGACTAGAAGTACACAGTCGTGTATGTTGTCAAGAATTTCCATAGAGAGATACACGACTAGAATTACACGGTCATGTACATCTCCAACGCCGGCTCCAAGGCCACCGACCTTCATTCCCACGCTGTCGGCCTTTAAGTCATTGTTTTGTTATTTTACGCAACTTATTGAAGCTATGTCGTTTTGGGGCATCATTGTTACGAATTGTAAACCCTAATATAAAGCTCCTAGGGTTTAGATACTAGTAGAATATAGAATATACAACATACAAGTTTGAAAACACTTTTGAAAGAATTCCTCTCTTGGTTCTTTAAAGAACTAATCTAGAACTTATCGGATTTTTTTTCCGTGGTGTTCATCCCGACTTATCAATCGGTCTTTCATCCCGATTGTGGCGTCTACATAATATACCAAGGTTCTTATCTCACTTATAGGCAACGGGTCGTGGTTTCCACTTGAGTGTGTTTGGCATCTTAGGTAGCTATTCCAAATGTATTGGTATTGCGTTTTGTCAAACGTTGGTGTGGTTCGTATCATATGACACACTAGAGAAGAAATGAAATCACAACAAGATGAAATTGATACTACTCACAATTTCAAGGTGTTGCACTCACCACAATTTCAACTCTTGGGATTGAAATTGATAAGAGTCTAATGACAATTAGGAACCCTAATTCTCACATGAAGAAGAAGTGTATAATCTGCAAAATATGGCCTCCTCAAACCCTCTCTTAAGCAAGTATTTATACTTGCTACTCTTAGGATTAAAAAGTGCTCAAAATTACAAGTTTGCCACTTTAAAGGTGGCTAACCCTAAATGAAAGTTACAAAGAAATAAAAGTGTCCCAAAACCAAAATACAACCAAAATAGTTCATAAAAGAAGAAATATATAAAAGAAATGGTCTTCAAGATGCCGGTCTTCTATATGATCCATCGGCCCAACTCATCGCCGGTTCAGGTCGGTCCATAGATAACCCACAAGCTGAGTCTGAAGGAGTTTGTCCATTGCCATATAAAATATGATAAGTGTGCCTGTTGGAAAACACAATACAAGAATAATAGAAAAGAGGTTAATATATAAATAATTCCGAGGTCGATCTACTCAAAATGGGTCCTCAATGCCAAGATTTGAATTCCTTTAGTTCTTGCCCTAATGATAGGTCTTGTCAGATTTTTATTCCTATCAGTCCTTAAACCTTACTTTAAGCAAGTATTTATACTTGCTCCCTTTAGGGTTAGAAAATATACAAAATTACAACTATGCCACTTTTTGGGTGGCCAGTCCTAAATGAAAATTACAATCAAAATGAAAGTGTCCCAAAAGAAAATACAACATAAAATAGTCAATAGAACAATTACAAAGTACAAAATATCATAAATCATCATGAGCTAATGCTTTAAAATGGAAACAATCGTAGCGGGCCTTCAAATGCAAATTTGATGATGTCCCGTGGCCATCAACTAGTGTAGGACATGTTGGCATCCCATAGAGAATTATTATTATACCTGTAAGATTATTTCTTAAATACTTATTTGATAAAAGAAATGAAGTAAAATATGAGCGATTTGGATCATCATCCAAATGTAGTTTTGAAAGCATAAACGGTGCCGGAAAATTTCTCATCATCTCCTCGGGCTTCTGAAAGATTTGCCCTCAAATTTAGAGGATCATTTTTGGAACTGAACCTTGATATCTTTGTTGGCTTACTCTCCCAACTATCAAATGCAGTGGCAGTAGGTTTGATCTGTTCCTGAAACTGATGTACCTCAGATGGAGTCATAGGTGACAGTACTATGCGAGACTCGCCCAAATTGAACATGTAGGTGTTTCTAAACCCATCATGTAACACCTGCCGATCAAATAACCAGGGTCTACCCAGCAGCAAATGAAATGCATGCATAGGAATCACATCATATAGGCTCTCATCATGATATTTCTACCCAACACTCACAAGCACCTTTGCCCTTAGTGTTACATACATACTGCCTCGATTATCCAACCAATGCAAGTTATAATGGCTAGGATGTTGGCTAGTAGACAAATGTAATTTTTCTACCATTGCAGCAGATATCACATTCGTGCAACTACCAGTATCAATGATGAGCACACAAAGATTACCTTTGATCCTATAAGAGTTATAAAATATGTTCTCCCTTTAAATGTCTCTAGCATCAGGAGATATGGTTAGAGCCCTACGTAACACATTAATAGGTAAATATTGTTCACCTGTACTCTCCTCATGTGTTTCTGCAGTTTGGTCATCATAATACTCCTACAGTGCTATTGGTAAATTTGTAGGCTTAGTCTGTTCCTCGTCCACCTCAACATCTTCCCCAACACCCCCCATAACAGTCATCACCCTCTTATTTGGACACTATGCTGCCATATGCCTAAATCCCATGAATTTAAAGCATTTAATCTAGCATGCTTTTTTACTAGTAGATCCGGGAACGGTCTGCCTCACATCTGGTACTATTACCTCTTTACCTTTCCCAGTGGGTATATTTTCTTTGGCAGTGTTTGGGGTAGTTTTGTCCACTGTTCTCATGGTCTCACCTATCACCTTTGTTCCCCCTGATCAACTGTCAGCTGCTATGGGTCTAGTTATAGTATTGGGCCTACTACTCGAAGCCCTGAATAAGTTGGACCTCCTTTGCCTCTCCACTTTCAAGGCTAACTGAATAGCCTCATCAAGTGTACTATAGCACTGCAGCTCAACAACACATACTATTTCATATTTCAGACCTGAGACGAAGCGTGCTACGGTTTGTTCTGGAGGTTCAATAAACCTACATCTAATCATGAGGGTTTCAAATTCCTGCACATAATCATCCACTGTCTTGCCTCTTTACCTAAAAGTCTACAGTCGCATAAACAGTTCCTGTTTGTAGTGCTCAAGAATAAATCTTTTTCTCAACACCCTTTTCATATCCCTCCATGTCTAAATCTCAGCCTCTTCATCCCTACGCCTGCAATAATCAAATTCTTCTACCATAGTGCAGCGTATCCTATAAACTCGATAGCAACCAATCTGACTTTGGTATTATCATCGATCTCATAACATTCAAAGAGACCCTCAACCTTGTCCTCCTAATCTAAATAATCATCACTTGATCCTTTGCCATCGTAAGAAGGTATCTACAGTTTCACATACTCCAATCCTCGAGGTGGCCTAAAATCCCTATTCTAATAAGGGTTAGCCCTAAAGTTATCATCCCTTTCTTCCCTGTATGGATGATGATCCTCATCCATCCTTTTATTCAGATTTTCATCTCCCACTACTCTATCTCTCTGAAGATTCTATAGAGCTACCCAAGGTGGTGCTTGAAGGTTCACCATTGGTGGTTGTGGTAATGTCATCCTATCAATTCTAGTTACCAAAGTAGCAACTATGGTAGTAAGATCCTAGAGCTGTTCTTCTACAGTCCTCTTACTTAAAATATTATGACCTTGACCTCCACCAACCTGGCTATTGGCTTCATTGCCAATTCCCCCATTCACACTTTCATTGGACATGATATGATTTAAGAAGTAATCCCACAAATTTCAGTACACCCCTTTAACAACACCAACCCACTCATTCAATAACCACAATAATGCAATAGCTCACATTCCAAAAAGAATTTTAGGTGCAAGGAAAATGAATTAGTACTCCAAGTAAAGTTCAATAAATGAAGTACATACATAACTACTTTCAAGTAGTTAGAATTAAATTCAACTACAAGTGTTTAAGTAATTAGTCAATTACTTTCACACTTTAATGACTTGTTTAAATTTCAAATTCTACTACTCAAAACCTTCCTTTCTTGTTAAGGTTTCACACTATAATAAATCACAAATTACAGCACCTTAACATAAGCACAAATGCATAACTCCACCGTCACAAAACAACCTTCCTCACGGTTCCAACACCAATCACGCCACTAGCAACAAATCACTAATCAACACGCACAAAACCATGCAAAAAATAAGCACACACTTTTCACTAAATTTGCAAAAACACAACCCCACATACACACCTCTTAAGTCATGGTGCAACAACTCCCCAATTACAATACAATATCACACCACTTTACAACACCTCAAGTGCAACACATTCACACCGCCACTTGCAACATACTTACATCACATGCAGCACCAACTTCATCAATTCACTACTCTTCCCTACGGCAAGTTCAAGGACAACACGTTGCAAATTCTTCACTTCAAACACAATTCCAAATTGCAACTTCTACAAAAGGCAGAAATTTAAATTTGAAAATCAAACCACTTCACTAATTGCAACCCTTCCACATTTGGTAAGAAGTAATTTTCAAATTCAAACCAACACACATGAACTCCTTCAATCTTAATGCTTGTTTTGAAAATCAAATAACTTTCATTTTTCCACACTACTCAAATCTGGAAATTGCAAATTGTTCTCCCTAATTCCAAATTCACAAATGATGTGCCTAAAACCAAGGTCTAAGCACAATCAAATGAACCGAAGGAACAACTTCAACTCTCAAATCAAAAACCGGTTCAAAAGGGTAAAATTACGTAAACCGTAGTGAAGATGTAATAAGATCCAAATACTCAATGATGCAATTATAATTCCACAAGGATAATTTCTTCTAACATAAAACTAATCACATATAAATCCACATGAAAAATTCACAAGATCAATAAATCTTTAACTCTAAGAACCCCTTTCTACATTTGCTAATCATGGTTTAAGAAGCATACACAAAGGATGAATCGAATTCAAATGCAAAAGTAACTCAATTAAGCACAAAAATTCAAGAACTATCTCAATTCACCCCTAGATATTACACACTAGAGAAGAAAAGAAATCACAACAAAATGAAATTGATATTACTCACAATTTCAAGTGTTGCACTCGCCATAATTTCAACTCTTAGGATTGAAATTGATAAGAGTCTAATGACGATTAGGAGAACCCTAATCCTCATGCAAAAGTGTATACTCAAATATGAAAAATGGCCTCCTTAAACCTTACTTTAAGCAAGTATTTATACTTGATCCCTTTAGGGTTAGAAAATCCACAAAATTACAACTATGCCACTTTTAGGGTGGTCGATCCTAAATGAAACTTACAATCAAAATGAAAGTGTCCTAAAAGCAAAAATACAACATAAAATAGTCCATAGAACAATTAAAAAGTAAAAAATATCATAAATCTTCATGAGCTAATGCTTTGAAATGGAATCGATGATGATGTCCCGTGGCTATCAACTAATGTAAGACATGTTGGCATCCCATAGAGAATTATTATTATACCTGTAAGGTTATTTCTCAAATACTTATTAGATAAAAAGAAATAAAGTAAAATATAACTTATTTGGATCATCATCCAAATCTATTTTTGAAAGCATAGACGGTGCTAGAAAATTTCCCATAGACAAAGGTCACACTTCTCTTTTCACCACAAAATATTGTATTTCCAATTCCACAATCAAACACTACGACAAAAAATTCTCAGTCCCCTTCCCTTCATGGAAAATTCAATAACAAAGAAGCTACAATAAGATATCCACTTTGACACACACAACACTACAACACTCGATAAGGATTTCAAAACAACACTCTTTTAGCCTTCAAATTTCACTTCCCTCAAATGATGACAATGATGATTCCCCTTAAACCAATCACGATCAACTTAAAGATACAAATAATATGGTAAGTACTCCATGTCCACAATAATTAACAAGGAAATCACTTCAATAACACAATTGAAATAATTCAATTCTTCATTGCACAATTTTCGGATCAAGGTAATAAGAACCCTAAATTTCCGAATTCCAAATTGCAAATCCCTCCTCTTAAACCTCAAGCTCTTATACCAAAAGATGATGTGCCTAAATGGGATTTAAGCATAATCAAATGGAGTAAAAATCCAACTCTAAATGCAATCCCTAATTCCGATATGACAATTGAAGAATATGCACAATTCCAAAGGGTGTAAATGGATCTGGAATCAATAAACAATGAACTAATCCAATTACAAAGAATCAAATCCTCAATATATACTAATCAAGCTTAAATTATCACGTGAATTTCAAGAATAAGCAACAAAGATAAAATCGTGATTCCCCTCTATAGAGCAAGGCATTTCATGTGAACAATGATAGGAAAATGTTGATGAATAACACTATGATAAGTAACTCAACAAACTCAATATATCTCGAAGTAAATCTTAACCAAATCTGACCAAGAACTATCTCAATTCACCCCTAGATATTACACACTAGAGAAGAAAAAAAATCACAACAAAATGAAATTGATTTTACTCACAATTTCAAGTGTTGCACTCGCCACAATTTCAACTCTTGGGATTGAAATTGATAAGAGTTTACTGAAAATTAGGAAGAACCTTAATCCTCATGAAAAGTGTATGTTCAAATTTGAAAAATGGCCTCCTCAAACCCTACTTTAAGCAAGTATTTATACTTGCTCCCTTTAGGGTTAGAAAATGCACAAAATTACAACTATGCCACTTTTAGGGTAGCCGGTCCTCAATGAAAATTACAATAAAAAAAAAATGTATCCCAAAAGAAAATACAACATAAAATAGTCCATAGAACATTTACAAAGTACAAAATATCATAAATCTTCATGAGCCAATGCTTCGAAATGGAATCGATCGTAGCAGGCCTTTGAATGTAAATCTGATGATGTCCCGTAGCCATCAACTAATGTAGGACATGGTGGCATCCTATGGAAAATTATTATTGGACCTGTAAGGTTATTTCTCAAATACTTATTTGATGGGAAAAATTCTGGCACTGTCAACCTCTTCAGAACCCAATTTGGATGATTAACCAAATTGCTCATATTTTATCTTATGTCTTTATTTCTAATAAACTTTGAGAATAATCTTACAGGTACAATTATATATCTCCATGGGATGCCAAAATGTCCTACAACTTCAGTTAGACACAGAACATTTTTCTGGATAACAATCAAAGGCCCGCTGCGATTGTTCTCTATTCTGAGGCATTGGATCATGAAGATTTATGTTATTTTGTATCTTGTAAATGTTTATTGAACTATTTTGGTTGTATTTTGGTTTTGGGACACTTTTATTTCTTTGTAACTTTCATTTAGGGTTAGCCACCTTAGAAGTGGCAAACTTGTAATTTTGAGCACTTTTTAACCCTAAGAGTAGCAAGTATAAATACTTGCTTAAGAGAGGGTTTGAGGGGTTTATCATTTTGTAGATTAAACACCTCCTTTCACGTGAGAATTAGGGTTCATACCTTGGTTCCAAACTCTTATCAATTTCAATACCAAGAGTTGAAATTGTGGCGAGTGCAACATCTTGAAATTGTGAGTTATATCAATTTCATTTTGTTGTGATTTCTTTTCTTCTCTAGTGTGTCATATCTAGGGTTGAATTGAGATAGTTCTTGGTCAGAATTACTTGTTGTTATTCACGAATTCTTATGCTTATTTGAAGGAATTATCAAATTGATCCGATTCATCTTTGAGGATTTCCTTGATAACGTGTTCTTCATTATTGGAAAAGGGATTGTTTTGTTACGGTTTTCTTTTGTCAAATTGAGGATTAATTTGCATGGATTACATGAAATTAGAGTGTTTTTAGAAGGCATTTTCATTGTGGTATTCTAATTATATCATTGGTTGTTTGAATTTCATCATTTCATCATTAGGGTTCAATTGAAAAGTACCATTTTTGGATCCGATTTTTTCCTTGACTTGAGATAGTTTTTCTTAAGTCTTTTGAATGTGCTTTCAAGTGTGTTTAGGCACATCATTATTAGATAAAAAGAAATAAAGTAAAATATGAGTGATTTGGATCATCATCCAAATCTAGTTCTAAAAGCATAGACTGTGCCGGAAAATTTCCCATCATAAAGTATGCAAAGGTCTCCAAGAGTAGAATGAAACATTTTTTGGAGTGTGTTCAATAGGTTAACAACATTGATACCAATTTTGGTTTGCACTTGGATGTAGCTACTAGATGGAGTTTTACTTACCTTATTCTTGATAGTGCACTCAAGCATCAACTTGCTTTTTCTTGCTTTCAATTGAATGATTCTCATTATAAATATTGTCCAACTATGGATGAGTGGCGATGAGCAGAGAAGATATGTAAGTTTTTGAGCCCTTTTAATAGTATCACCAATTTGATGTTAGGATCCTCATATTCAACTTCAAACCATTATTTTTTACAAGTGTGGAGAATTGAATGTTCATTGAATGAAAATTTAAGTAGTGAAGATCATGTCATAAGGGAGATGTCTATTAAGATGAAATAGAAGTTTGATAAATATTGGAGGGAATATAATATTGTCCTTACACTTAGAGCTATCTTTAATCCTCAGATTAAATTAATTTTTTGAAGTTATGCTTTAATAAACTTGATCCCCTCACTTGTGAAGAGTAGTTGGTTCATATAAAGAGTAAGTTATATAAGCTTTTCGAGAATATGAGAAGAGCAAAATAGACTACATATCTAAAACTAAAAGCCATTAGGTTGGATCATCTTCTCAAGCACAAGACACATTTGGAGGTGGCGGTAAAGGAGCAGCACCACGACACTTTGGGTTTGGATAGGGTTTGATGATTGATCTTGTTACTTTAGATGTAAGTTTAATAATAACTTCATTTATTTTTTTAATGATTTTTTTGTCATATTACAATCAATATTTATTTAGTTTTTTCCTTAATAATGCAAAGAGTACTGTCGAGTAGAAGTATAAAGTTCTGGCAAACCTTCTTTGGATATTTATCTAAATGAGCCAATAATGGATATGGACTTCTACTTAGAATTGGATGTATTGCAACATTGGAAGAGTTAAAGCTAGAGATATCCTGATTTATCCATTATGGCCTCTAATTTGCTCAGCATTCTAATTACCACTATAATGTCTAAGTCGGCTTTTCGCATCAATTCTTGTATAATTAATAAGTATCGCAACTCTATGTTCCCATCAAATGTGGAAGCTTTAATTTGTACACGTAATTGGTTACAAGGATCTTCTTGTGAAGGTGATTTCTTTTTATTCTTTTGGTAATACTTTCTTTTAACATATTATTTTAAGTGTTTAACATCTAATTATTTCTTTATATGTGTAGTTGAAGAAGAAGACAATGGGAGTGGGACTACTTCATCAAAAGAGACTCCAATTTGGTTGTTGATGATGATGATTGATCTATATATGTGATTTTATTTCCTTTATTATTGACTTTGTTTTCCTCTATAATTAGTGAAGAAAACTTTGTGATAATTGCTACATTTGCTTAATTATCATTTGATATTGTTTTCAAACCTTCAAATTGGAAAAAACCTTAAAGTAGTTAATTGTGGTCGTACATAGTGTCAATTTTGATTGAACAAGCATCCGACCTTTTAAGTTCAAATTGAGTCAATAATAGATCCTTAAACGTATGTTTAACTATTACAAGTTCTTCTTTACATAAATAGTACAAATGTAGGCCTTAAATGCATACTATAAAAATTCGGGTTCTTATTTACGTAAATAGTATAAATCTAAGTCCTTCTTCTAAAAGCAACCTTTGTTTTGCAAATTTTGAAATCAAGCATTTAAAAAAATAAAAAAGTTGGTTGGTCAATAATTCGTTGTACGAAGCATTTAGATGAAGCATTCATATCTATAGCGTAACATAGGACCAATTACTAGGGATGAAACTCATTGACTAAATAAGTTCTATGTCTCAATTGAAAATAGATTATTTTTAGAGAATATAGGTGTAGCTAGTCGTACATAAAATTTTGAGTGTATTTTGTATTAATTTACTAATATATAGGATTTTAGAGTCTACCTATAAAGAAAAGTGATTGCATACAAATCTAATTCTCTCTCTTTTTTTTTTATTTATTGGGGAAAGGAGAATTAAACCTAAATTCATTTTGTTGGAAAATTAGTATTTATATTACTAGGTTGCAAGAGCATTGACTAAAACTAATTCTCTTGTTTATACAAGGGTAATTAAAAATGTATTATTTGAAAGCAATCAAATAGAAGTAATTTTGTGCATAATATATCATAAATCTATTAATACAATACTTTATAAAGATTTTGTATATTTTACTTTTAGCTTGGAAGTTATATATCCTTAATTATTAGTTTACCTGCATATTTTGAAACCAAAAAAGAAAAAAAAAGTTCGAATAATTTAACATGAATACCAATCTTTTAAGTATATATTCACCTATTACATTTTTGTACTAAATTTGGGGTTATAAATTTGTCAAAATGAGAATATTTCAATTTTCCACTTAAGTTGAACTTAAATAGGTTTCTTAAGATTTTTTTTTTTTACAAAATATGTATTTCCTCATTTTTAAAGTTATATTAAACTTCAAATTTGATTTAAACTTGTTATTACACACATTTTAGATTGAATATCAAAATATGCAAGTTTAAGTATTAAACAACCACATTAACTTTCTAATTTTGTAATAAAAAAATGTGTGTGGGATGAGCCGGCCTGTTTGGCCCGCTTCCCAGCTCTAATAGTTTATATAGTTGCCTTTTATTTATATGTTTTGGAAAAAAAAAAGTAGTGCCAAAAAATAGACAATAGTGAAAAGAGGGGCTAAAAAACACACTCATTAACTCTTTCAAGATCCAACATCTCACAAGCCCTATTTTTCATACCTCTCAATCCGATAGCTCTTTTACCAAACAAGGAAGAAGAAGCAGCCTCTCAATTACTGGTTCGTTATCTCCCTCTTATTTATGGGAGAGTTTTTTTTTTTTTTTTTTGGTTAAACTGGTGATTAGTCGCATTATCTGGCAAACCTTAATCAACTTCACTTGTAAGTTTTACCTTTAGATGTGCTAATTCCTTTTATTTTCCTCATGGATTCATTGAACTTTCTTGTAGTGATGAGATCCATGATGAGAGCCAAGCCGGAAGAAGGAATGTGGATCCTCTTGAAGTGCCACCGGGACCGATCACAAGAAATCGAGCGAAACGATTCAAGGAAGCACTTAACGGGTTGATAAAGGATGTCCATGAAGCCGGAAAGGATTGGAGCAATCATAAAGTTGGAAAGGATTGGAGCAATCATGAAGTTGGAAAGGATTGGAACAACCATGGGAAGGCCCTTGCTCTTGTACAAGTCATACTGGATACGGGGTGAAGAGGCGTGTCTTTACAAGGCACGGCCGTGTAGGAATCTCAAGATTACACAGAATCATACACGATCATATACACGGCCAAAAGGCACGGCCGTGTATGGTGTTAAGAAAATCCACAGAAAGATACAAGTCTAGAAGTACACGGCCGTGTATGTCTCCAACGCCGGCTCAAGGCCGCCGGCCTTCATTCCAACGCCGCCAGCCTTCATGTCTACACCGCCGGCCTTCATGTTCTGTTTTTGTTATTTTTACAGAACTGATTGAAGTGATGTTGTTTTAGGCTTTATTGTTACGAATTGTAAACCCTAGTATAAAGCTCCTTGGGTTTAGAACATAGGGAAGAACATATACAACATTGAAAGTTAGAAAAACACTTTTGAGAGAATTCCTCTCTTGGTTCTTTAAAGAACTAATCTAGAACTTATCAGATTTTTTATTTCCGTGGCATTCATCCCGACTTATGAATCGGTCTTTCATCCCAATTGTGGTGTCTTCATATTATACCAAGGTTCTTGTCTTGCTTATAGACAACGGGTCGCGGTATCCACTTGAGGGTGTTTGGCATCTTAGGTAACGAATTCCGAATGTATTGGTATTGGGTTTTGTCACACATTGGCGTGGTTTGTATCAGTTAGGAATCTGATGAAACCGATCTCGTATCAGTTTGGTATCAGAGCTTAGGTTTGTTAAACATCAGTTCGGTTTGAGGAAGGTAACATCAAAACCCTAACCCCAATCGTTCATATCAATTGTTCATATTCAATTTCATAGTGTTAATTGTCTATTGAAGTGTAGTGCCTTTTATTCAATTTTTGTTAAAAAAAGAAAAAAAAAAAGGAAGAATCACGACAACAAAAAGGGAACGTGATCAAGAGCAGCACATAAAGGCAAAACAAAAAAAAAATCTGAACCAAAAAAAAAGAGGAAATTTATGAACCCTAGAGTTGTTTTGAATTCTACGGAAGGAAATTGGTGTAGTTTGGGTTAGTTCCAAGAGAATTGAGAAGAGGAATTGGCGAGTTGATATCATCATTGTTTGTGAGATTACACAAGTGATATTTGAGCGAAACACGTAAGGGAGTGTATCGTGAGGTTTAATCATATATATATTTGTGTTAGTACTAATCTTTTCTACAGGAACTATGTCAAGGCAACGTTCTCCTGAAAGTGAGAAGGGAAGGTTTGATGCTAGGTTAGTGATTGAGGCATTAAGGGGTGAGATGAAGAGAATGTTTCAGGAGGGAATGGAAAAAATTCATTAGACGGTAGAGCAAAGACTAGAGCAATCTACAAACGTCTTCCAAGGGCGAAAGAGGGAGAGTCGTTCTAGGAGAGTACAAAGGGGTGGAGATGAAATGTCGAGTGATGACTTTGATGAGCCTTCTGTCGGGAGTTATAGAGGATACAGTGGTCGAAATAGAGGAACTAGGGATTGGGAAGATAGAGGAGATAGGAATAGAGAGGATAATCAATTGAGTAGCATAAAGATGAAGATTCCTCCTTTCCAAGGGAAGAATGATCCCGAGGCGTACTTAGAGTGGGAGAAGAAAGTAAAGATGGTATTTGATTGTCATAACTATAGTGGGAGAAAGAAAGTGAAACTTGCTGCCATTGAATTTTCGGATTATGCCATAGTGTGGTGGGATCAACTAATGTTGAATAGAAGAAGGAATGGCGAACCACCTATTGAGTCTTGGGAAGAGATGAAAAGGGTGATGAAGAAGCGGTTTGTGCCTGCGTATTACTATCGTGAATTGCACAACAAATTACAAACTCTTAGGCAAGGAAGCCGAAGTGTGGATGAGTATTTCAAGGAGATGGAAGTAACGATGATCAGGGCGAATGTAGAGAAGGATAGAGAGGCTACCATGGCTAGATTTCTTGCTGGATTGAATAGAGAAATTCAAAATGTTGTAGAATTGCAGCACTATATAGAATTGGAAGATATGGTGCATATGGCGATAAAGGTTGAGAACCAACACAAGAGGAAAGGTAGTAGTAATGCACGGTTTCAATAGGGTACTGGTTCATCCACCTAGAAGACTAACCAATGGAAGAAGGAAGAAAAGCCTTTACCCACCAAACCAAAAGGAGAGTTGAGATAAGTGGGTTCTACTCCTAGTAACCAAGGTAACCCTGATTCTTCTACTTCTAGAAATCGTGACATTAGATGTTTTAAATGCCAAGGTAGAGGCCATATTGCTAGTCAATGTCCAAATAGGCGTGTTATAGTTTTGCGTGATGATGGTGAGTATGAGACTGAGGGGGATAGTGAGGAAGATGATATGCCTCCATTAGAGGACGCTAGTGATGATGAGGAGCTTGCAATAGGGAGGTTAGTGGCAGTAGTGAAGAGAGCTTTGAATGTGCAGGTGAAGGAAGAAGAGGAGGTGCAAAGGGAAAATATATTTCATACTAGATGTTATCTAAGAGATCATACTTGCAGTTTGATTATTGATGGAGGAAGTTGCACCAATTTGGTGAGTAATTTTATTGTTGAGAGGCTAGGACTCAAGACTACTAAACACCCTAGTCCATATAAATTGTAGTGGTTGAATGATAGTGGCGAGACTAAGGTGAGTAAGCAAGCCTTGATTGCTTTTCGCATTGGAAGGTATGAGGAGGAGGTGTTATGCGATGTAGTGCTAATGCAGGCTTGTCATGTGTTGTTGGGGAGGCCATGGCAATTTGATAGGAAGGTTGTTCATGATGGTTTTTCTAACAAGTATACGCTTGTTCACCAGGGGAAAAGCTTTAATCTTAAACCTTTAACACCTAAACAGGTGTATGAGGATCAGTTGCAGCTACAACAGTCTTCTGCAAAACATAAGGTGAGTGAAAAGCAGAGGGAGAGTGAGAGAGCAAAAGACAATGAGAAAGAAAAGGAATACAAAAGTCAATATCAAAAGGAAAAAGAGAGGAAGGCTGGAAAGAGTGTGAGAGACCAAGTTGAAGGGAAATCAACTTTGGTGGTGAGTGAAAAGGAGAGTGCAGCCTTGCAAAAGGAGAGTTGTGTGGTAAGAGCAAGTGTAGTAAGGAGAGCGTTAGTGATGAGGTAACCTATGTTGTTGCTGGTTTTCAAGGAAATATGTCTTAATACGAACGAACTATCTAACTCTTTGCGTAGTGTGGTTGTGTTTATTGTGCAGGACTTTGAAGATGTCTTCCTTGAGGAGATTCCAAAGGGATTACCACCTATTCATGGTATTGAGCACCAAATTGACCTTGTACCCGGAGCATCGATTCCAAACAAGCCAGCTTATAGGAGCAATCCGGAGGAGACAAAGGAACTCCAAAGGCAGGTCGATGAATTAATGGAGAAGGGGTACGTGAGAGAAAGCATGAGTCCATGTCCAGTGCCTGTGATTTTGGTGCCTAAGAAGGATGGGTCATGGAGAATGTGTGTTGACTGCCGCGCCATCAACAACATCACAGTAAAGTATCATCATCCCATTCCTCGCTTAGATGACATGTTAAATGAGTGACATGGGTCTAGTGTCTTTTCTAAAATTGATCTGAAAAGTGGATATCACCAAATTAGAATGAAAGAAGGTGATGAATGGAAAACCGCATTCAAAACGAAATATGGATTATATGAGTGGTTAGTAATGCCTTTTGGTTTAGCTAACGAACCTAATACTTTTATGAGACTTATGAACCATGTTTTGAGGACTTTTATTGGCAAATTTGTAGTTTTCTATTTTGATGATATTCTTATTTACAGCAAAAGTTTGGAAGATCATATATCTCACTTAAGGGATGTTTTAGAAGTGCTTCGAAAGGAACAATTATATGCTAACCTCAAGAAGTGCACTTTTTGCACAGATAAACTTGTGTTTCTTGGTTTTGTTGTTAGTGCATAGGGAATACAGGTTGATGAAGAAAAGGTTCGTGCGATCCAAGAAAGGCCTAGTCCAACTAATGTAAGTAATGTGCGGAGTTTCCATGGACTAGCGAGCTTTTTCAAGAGATTTGTGAAGGATTTCAGCACCATTGCAGCACCACTTACCGAGGTAATTAAGAAGAACGTGGGGTTTAGATGGGGAGAGCAACAAGAGAAGGCCTTTCAAACGCTTAAAAATAAGCTGACTCAAGTGCCATTACTTGCTTTACCTGACTTTGCTAAAACGTTTGAAATTGAGTGTGATGCTTCAGGATTAGGTATTGGAGCAGTGCTCATGTAGGAGAGAAGACCAATTGCATTCTTTAGCGAGAAGCTAAGTGGGGCAACCTTGAACTACCCTACTTATGACAAGGAGTTATATGCATTGGTTTGAACACTGGAGACTTGGCAACACTATCTTTGGCCAAAAGAGTTCGTGATCCACACTGACCATGAATCGTTGAAGTACTTGAAGGGACAACACAAGCTAAACAAAAGGCATGCTCGTTGGGTGGAGTTCATCGAAACATTTCCATATGTCATCCACTACAAGCAAGGTAAAGAGAATGTCGTTGCCGATGCACTTTCTAGAAGGTATGCTCTTATCTCTACTCTTAGTTCTAGACTGCTTGGTTTTGAGCACATTAAGGAATTGTATGCTACTGATCGAGATTTTTGTGAGGAGTATGTGCATTGTGAGAAGAGTGGTCATGGTAAGTTTTATAAATATGAAGGATTCTTGTTTAGGGAGAGTAGACTATGCATTCCAATTTGTTCTTTAAGGGAATTACTAGTGAAGGAGTCTCATGGAGGAGGTTTAATGGGACATTTTGGAGTAGCTAAAACCTTAGGGGTATTGCAGGAACACTTCTATTGGCCTCACATGAAATGAGATGTTGAGAGGATTTGTGAGCGATGTGTCACGTGTAAGCAAGCAAAATCTAGAGTCCAACCTCAAGGGCTTTATACCCCACTTCCCATTCCTCATGAGCCTTGGGTAAATATTTCCATGGATTTTGTGTTAGGATTACCCAAGTCTAGACATGGTCGAGATTCTATTTTTGTAGTCGTGGATAGATTCTCTAAAATGGCACATTTCATTCCTTGTCACAAAACAGATGATGCTTGCAATATTGCTAATTTGTTCTTTAGGGAAGTTGTGAGATTACATGGTATGCCTAGAACAATTGTGTCGGATAGAGATGCTAAGTTCTTAAGCTACTTCTGGAAGACCTTGTGGGCTAAGTTAGGAATTAAGTTATTGTTTTCTACTACTTGTCATCCACAGACTAATGGTTAAACCGAGGTAGTAAATCGAACTTTATCTACTTTGCTGAAGGCTGTAATTAAAAAGAATATTAAAAGTTAGGAGGATTGTTTGCCGCATGTTGAATTTACCTATAATCGTACAATGCATTCTGCTACTAAGTTTACTCCTTTTGAAATTGTGTATGGTTTTAATCCACTAACTCCTTTGGATTTATCACCTTTGCCTATTTCTGAGTATGTTAATCTAGATGGCCAGAAGAAAGCAAAATTTGTTAAACAGATCCATGAGAAGTCAAGGCTAAACATTGAGCGAAGAATAGAGCAGTATGTGAAATAAGCCAACAAGGGTCGTCGACAAGCTGTCTTTGAACCTGGAGACTGGGTTTGGGTTCACATGCGTAAAGAGCGGTTTCCTATGCAGCATCGACCTAAACTACTTCCTAGAGGCGATGGACCATTTCAAATTCTGGAGCGCATAAATGATAATGCATACAAGATAGATTTACCAGGTGAGTATCAAGTAAGTGCCACATTTAATGTTACTGATTTGAGTCCTTTTGATGTAGGTGATGATTTGAGGACAAATCCTTTTCAAGAGGAGGGGAATGATGAGAGCCAAGCCAAAAGAAGGAATGTGGATCCTCTTGAAGTGCTACCGGGACCGATCACAAGAAATCGAGCGAAACGATTCAAGGAAGCACTTAACGGGTTGATAAAGGATGTCTATGAAGCTGGAAAGGATTGGAGCAATCATGAAGTCCGAAAGGATTGGAGCAATCATGAAGTTAGAGAGGATTGGAACAACCATGGGAAGGCCCTTGCTCTTGTACAAGTCATACCGGATACGGGGTGAAGAGGGCGTGTCTTTACAAGGCACGGCCGTGTAGGAATCTCAAGATTACACACAATCATACACGGTCATATACACGACCAATAATCTTAATACATTTCAGTCTAGGCTAAGTATTTGAAAATTAAAATAAGAACTTAGACAAAAAATACAAAAGTGATCTCTCCACTCAGATCCTTCATTGTTCCCTTACTTCTTATACCAATCTCTAGCATTTATTGGCGAGGCTCTAGCCAAGTTTGTGCTTGTAATGAGGGAAGTTTATGGGGGTCTAAGCTATAAAGCTTAGTAATCTATATCCTCTTACCGAATTGACAAGTAATAATCAAACAAGTCATTTAATTTAAGCATATGCCATGCATGAGAAATTACATGAATCTAACAATATATATGATTTACTGGACACCGCATATAGATTAGATTTGACACCCTCTGTTACCTAGGTTAAGAAATCACGAACTACATGTTGGCTCTAGGCTCTAGTGACCCTAGGCTATCTTTTGATATAGTTTGTAAAGTCTATTTATGTTTTAGTAATATACTTCAATAGACTTGAAAATACATACATATGTACTAAGCCTATCATGGGGTATAGATTGTGAAAGGCCCACAAGCACAATCACTCCTAAGCGATGAATCCCTGGACTAGGTAATCTTAAGTCTCAATTAAAAGGTAGCATTTTCTAGTTGCACTTAGTTCCCAAAGGTCAAGATAAGGTGTGGCCATGGAGTATACCTCCATCGGGCCTTTCTATACCGTAGCGTGATGTCAACAACCTTCTTACGTGCAAGATATCATGATGCATGATTCATTTAATTTATGGCCAAATAATCTAAAGTCAAGTTATTTGGCATCCACAGCAATTCAATATAGACACTCACAATTCTATATTCTAAATGCAAGGGAAAACAACAATTATTTAGCCAGATACATTTAAGATAAATTGGCATTCAATCATGGTAGTCAAACACATATAGTATCCCCAATTACCCCCACATACAATTCCAATTAATATATTCAATATTATACGCATGCGAGTGCGCTGATTACAAACATAAACAAGGAACGGTAACCATTGGATTTTCACTCACCCGACCATGTAGTCTTTAGTCATAGTAGTCAGGTGGCAGGTTGTCCTAGAATGATGTGTTACCTGATAGGACAAAATAACTCCACGAGTTGGGGTCAAATATCAACCCATATAGTTTTACTAGTTTTGTCGGTTTTCCCAATTTTGAAGGTTTTAGTGTTTTATTCGTAGCATTTTCATTTTAAGTCCTTTTTTGCATATTTATAGTCATTTTAAAGGATTTTGAATGTTATTTCCATTTCTAAAGTTATCTTTGTCATTCAAACTTCAAAAAGTTGTGTTATGAACATGACAGATTGGGTGCGCCAGGTTTATATTTTGTTTAGGGTCCCTTTTGCCTAATTTGATCTAATAGCCTAAAGGAATTATTTCTAACCACTTATAATCATGTTTAGGGCTTCAATATGGCATGTGAGTATTATGTTCTTTTGTGGAAATTTTAGAAATTTATCTAAGAATTTTGTATGGCTTTTTCAATGCTTTAGTTGCACCTTTTTCTTCCTATTTTGTGTTAGTTTCATATTTTCATTTAAGCTTTTTATTCCTATGATTTTCCTAAATTTTTTTCATCATTCTTAGGTTCTAGAAATTTTAAAATTTCCAGATGCAAAAGGGTTTAGCCATGGTTTGAAGGTTCATGAACTGATGTGCCTAAAACCAAGTTTCAGCACATGTAAAACCAATTTGAAAGACAATCATACAATGTCAATCAAACTAGCTTCCAATCACATGAATTCTTATAAATTCCACAACACCAACATGATCAAGATTGAATGAATCAAATATGTTTAGCTCTGATATCAAAAAGATGATATGCTTAAAACTAAGTCTAAGCATAAAAAAACCAAGATTGAAAGACAATTAAAAATGTCAATCAACTAGTTCAACAATTACGCTAATCTTCAATGTTTATGAACCAATTCTTCAAATGTGACGTGATCAATATTGAATATCCAAGTTTGAATAGCTCTGATACCAAAAGATAATGTGCCTAAAACCAAGTTTAAGCACATGCAAATGAGCCAATTTACAACTCTTAAGTGACAAGATCAAAATTGGTTTAAAGGGAAACAAAATTGTGTGAACCCTAATTAATGGAATGTGAACCAAATGATAAAAATCAATGATGATTAAATCACAATGATGCTATTACTCAAATGAATCAATAAGTTAACTCAACATCCAATGAAGTTCCAGCCAATCAACACATACAAATAAACCATGACTCCTCCTCACAATAATACCCTTCCACGCAACACAATGTAAAATATAGTTGATGGCAATAACAAGTGCTAAAACCACTCAATTATATATAATGACAAGAGAGGATACAAATGATGCAAAATTCAAATCAAAGAACCAACCTAATCAACCTTAGATATGACTCACTAGTGATGAAAAGGAAAACATAACATAAGGAATTGATATTACTCACAATTCTCTATGTTGCAACTCGCCACAATTCCAATTTGTGGATTGAAATTGATAAGAGCCAATGAAATTAGGAAGAACCCTAATCTCTCACACGAAAAGTGTTTGCTGCAAATTTCAAGTATATTTCTCAAAACCTTACTTAAGCAAGTATTTATACTTGCTCTCTTTAAGGTTAAAATGTCTACAAAATTACAACTATGCCACTTTAGGGTAGTCGGTCCTAAAACATAAATTACAACCAAATAAAAATGTCCCAAAAACTTACAACATAAATGGTTCTAAGAAATAAATTACAAGTACAAAATAATCTTCAACAAGATATCTCCTCAATGGGATTCGTCGATCCAGCTCATCGCCGGTTTAGGTCGGTTCAAGAATAACCCACAAGTTGAGTCTTAGTGAGTTTGTCCACCACCCTGTAAAGCATGATAAGTGTGCTTGTTAGAATATATAATACATGAGTAATAGAAAAGAGGTTAGTAAACAAATAATTCAATGGTCGATTTGCTTAAAAAGGACCCTCATCACCAAGATGTGAAATCCTTTAGCTCTTACCCTAATGATAGGTCTTGTAGGATTTTGATTCCTATCATCTCCTCAAGCTTCAAAAAGATTTGTCCTCAAATCTAACAAATTAAATGTAGTAAAGACTTTGTATCCTCCTAGCAAGCCATTCAAAGAAGTATCACTACAGAATCCCAATATTTGAAATACCATAGGAGGCCATTGCTTTCTCTCCTCCATTTCTAGGATGTATCTCATTTGCAACACAAATAATGATCCATTATCCACTAAGGTCTTCCTTGTCTCAACCCGTTCTACTGATATTATTGCCCCCTTTTCTAACTCATCTATATATCGCCGACCCTCATGGCCATTTAATGGTTGGTTGAACTGCTTATGGCCCTTTAAAACCTCTGAAGGTGGATACAACTATCTCTGAATAGTCTAGTCCTCTGGTGATGGTTTCGTCTGACTCTGACCCTCAGGATCCTCTACAGGTTGGCACATCTGTATCTGACAAGTGTTGTCCTCTATATGTTAGCTCATGTAACTAGGAACCTTTGAAGGTTAGCATATCTACCTTTGCACAATTTGGTACTCTAAAGGTTTGATCATGTGGCAATGATCCTCAAGAATCTTTGATGGTTAACTTATCTGTCTTTACATCTTCTGGACCTCTGATGGCGACATAGGGTTCAATACTATATGTTTACCATCTTGTTGGAACATATAAGTATTTTTAGACCCATCATGTAATACCATCCTGTCATATAACCATGGCCTACCAAGTAATATATGGGATATACGCATAGGAAGAATATCATATTCAAACTCATCACAATACTTATACCCTATACTGAAGGGTACCCTAGCCCTTTAGGTCACACAAAGACTCTCCTGATCATTTAACCAATGTAATGTATAGGGTTTAGGATGCGGGGTAGTTACAAGTTTCAACTTCGATACTAATAATTTAGCTACAACATTAGTACAACTACCACCATCAACAATAATTATGCACAAGTTTCCTTGTACCCTACAAGAAGTATGGAACAAATTTTCCCTTTATCCATCATCAATGGTTAGCGAAGAAGTCAATACTTAATGTACCATAGTGGAAGTATACACTTCACTTGACATGGTTATTAACTAACTTCAAGAAGTTAACAACACACTTCTCTACAAGTACCACAACAACACACCCTTACACACCCACGGTACACACACAACCAATTATAAGAAATACTTATCGTCACTTTAAGTAAAGTCAAGTAAAATAATTGAAGCACAAATAAATACTTCCGAGTAGTTAAGAAAATAAATTCAACTAACAAGTGTTTAAGTAATAAGTTCAATTACTTTTACACTTTAATTGTTTGTTTGAATTCAAATTCTACTACTTAACTTTCTTTTTCTTGCCTTGGCTTCACACTACTTGAATTCACAATGTACAGCTGATAAGTCGCAAAATACCCTTATCTAGAGTAATGAAATTGTGCTTTATTGTTGAATTTTTAGATGATTTGTTGAAGAAAAGGATGCTTAATGGAATGAATGTTAATTTCAGGATCTTCTAGAGTATTTTGGAGCTAAGGGAAGGAGTTTTGAAGAGTCAGATCAAGTTTGGAAGGAACTGGATACAATACATGTGAAGAAAAGAATTCTGGAAAGTACACAAGCGAGATACACGCCCATGTACTTTACTTGTGTATATTGAAGTGGATGTCTGGAAAGTACACGAGCAAAGTACACGCCCATGTACTTTGCTTGTGTATCTAAGTTTTGCTGCTGTTCAACGATGTTTCAAATACATGACCAATGTATATGCCCATGTACTTTGCTTATGTAACTAAGTTTTGCTGCTATTCAACGATGTTTCAAATACACGACCAATGTACACTCCCATGTACTTGCTCGTGTATATTCACATAAGGACACTTGGAAGCAACCATGAGATACACGAACGAGATACACTACTCGTGTATCCGCTCGTGTATGTATCCAACCCGGGTACATGTATAAATAGACCGTTAGTTGCCCTAAAACGGAGGTTATGAATTTTGTACTTGCTCTGACTCTCATAACAGCAGGGGAAAGAAGATTCCGTCAATTCCAAAGGAGATTGAAGACCCATAAAAAAGAAGATTCTATCTTTAAGGGTTGTGACTATGGATTTTATTTATTCCTCCAGTAATTGTATTTCTTTTGTCCAATTTATGGAGGAGTAGACTCTAAATCTAGATTTTATTCGAAACTTCTCTGTCATGTGATGAAGATTTGGTTTTTAATGCGAAGTTGTTGGCTTTCTTATGATTAATTGCATGCCCTTCAATTGTTCCTTAGATTCATAGATCCGGAATATGAATTTATGCATGATATCATATTAGTTAATTGAGAAATTGCTCTTATGATTAGATTTAATGCAATTAATGAGATTCGATTGTTCTTCTAGAGATAGGAAACAAGAGTCTTCTGTTTACATCGACTATGTTGATGTGAATTCATGTGCTTTATGCAATTCTAGGTTGCTATTAACTAAGGAGAGATCCTATTTGATAAACCTAGGATTAGATAGGTTAATATACTTGAGAAAGTAGTTAACTTAACTAGAGAATTCGACAATATAAGAAGTCAATTACGCTAATCTTCATAAATCTAATGAATTACATGATAGAGAAGGAGTAGAATAAGATCTAGGTTGCTTTTGTTAATTGATAAATCTTCCGAACCATTGTTGTTAGTGAGTTATTAGTTTTAAGATTAGAGTAATTAAGTTTCAACCAACATATTTAAGCGGCGGTTAGATAATAGGAATGGAGTTAGTACTAGTAGTTGGTGTATCTCTGAGGGACGACCTTGTGCTTACTCACTATATTACACTACGATAGGTGCGCTTGCCTATTGCTTCGTTGTAAGATTAAGAACAAGAATTCAATTTATTAAAACTATGATTGGCAACGATCAACAGCACCTCAACACACACATAAATGCACAACTTCACACCACCACACACACTTCCCTTGCTCACGGTCAAGAGCTCTCCACCACCATTCATGCCACCAACAATACTTCTATAAACAACACACCCAAATCCATGCCAAATATACATATACCCTTCACTAAATTTACAAAACACAACACCACACACACACCTTTTATATACATTACACTACATACATACACACCCTTCCACACTTGAACTTCTCCACTTCTATACAAGTTTCAAACAGTAACTTACAATAACAAGGAAACTCAAATTCAAATTCAAATCGAGTTCAATAATTGCTCTATTCCATAAATGGTAGGGAGCTACTTTCAAATTCAAATGAACACATAATTACTCAATCATTTAATGTGTGTTTTGAAATTCAAATTGCTTCCTTAACTTACACCTCAATTATGAAAATTCAAGTTTGAAAATCACAAATGTTATTCGTCGATTTCCGAAAACAACACACAACAATTTACACTCCTCTAATTGATCACAAAGGATCAACACTTCTTACTCCTCACGGTTCACCTCAAAGAAACTTCACACTCACGATCAATTCTCAAGGAAACCAAGAATGTTACAAGTCTCCAAGTATGCAACAACTAACAACAAGGATACCACTTCAACAACACTATTGAAATAACTCAATTCCACTTCACAATTTGGATCAAGGTGCTAACTCAACAACCCTTAATTTCTGAATTCCAAATTCAATCAACCCCTTCTCAAAACCTCAACCTCTGATACCAAAAGATAATGTGCATAAAACCAAGTTTAAGCACATGCAAAACCAATTTGAAAGACAATCATACAATGTCAATCAAACTAGCTTCCAATCACATGAACTTCTTCTACTATTAAATCAATTCCACAACACTAACGTGATCAAGATTGAATAAGCCAAATATGTTTAGCTCTGATACAAAAAAGATGATATGCTTAAAACCAAGTCTAAGCATACAAAAACAAAGATTGAAAGACAATTACAAAATGTCAATCAACTAGTTGAACAATTGCACTAATCCTCAATGTTTATGAACCAATTCTTCAAATGTAACGTGATCAATATTGAATATCCAAGTGTGAATAGCTCTGACACCAAAAGATGATGTGCCTAAAACCAAGTTTACGTACATGCAAATAAACCAATTTACAACTCTTAAGTGATAAGATCAAAATCGGTTCAAAGGGAAACAAAATTGCGTGAACCCTAATTGATGGAATGTGAATTGAATGACAAAAATCAATGATGATTAAATCACAATGATGCTATTACTCAAATGAATCAATAAGCTTACTCAACATCCAATGAAATTCCAACCAATCAACACATACAAATAAACCGTGACTCCTCCTTACAACAATACCTTTCCACGCAACATAATGTAAAATATAATTGATGGCAATAACAAGTGCTAAAACCACTCAATTATTGTTGATGAAATCGCAATCACACAAATTAAAATCCTTTTTACTCCGACTCTTCCTTTCGATCAATTAGGCAAGTGCACCTATCGATTACAGTAGTATAAAGTTTAAGCATGGATATTGTTCCCTCAGGGATCTACAAGTACTAATACTAACCTCAAACCGATTATCTAACCGCACAATTTCGAGTGAATTGATTTAACCAAATTACCTAAATTAAACTAAATTCTCTAATAGAACTGAAATAAATGAATATCAAACAATGAGTTAAATTATCAAATCCAATGTTCCAACGCATACCCTACTCTTACTACTCATCTAGTTACCATGCAACTTCAATCCTTAGAAAACTAATTAATGAATACTGGTTATCTCTGATCCGCGGGGCATCTAACACTAAGTCAATGTTTCTTCCAAAATCACTAACTCCTAATTCTAACCGTATTAACAAAGATCCCTCTTTTATTAACAACAATCAGAATTGCATGACTATACCACAACCCTCAATTAGATTAAATCATTATATCCAATCTAATACGGAAAACTTATGCTTTCTATCCCTAAATTGCATACAAGCCTTTTCATCCAATGTATGATCTATTCAAACAAGAGATTTTCCAATCAACTTATCAGAAATCAATGTAATCTAATGCTGGCCAAACATCAAATCAACAATATATAATAAACAACATGGATGAAATCAGAGATGCTCAATCGTCATTAATTTTGCAATAAACCCAATGTTTCATAGTAATCAGACTTTCGTAAGATCCGGGTATGAAATAATTAGCTACACATGGTTCTTAAGGAATAACAAAACGAAATAATCAAATCCATGTGTGAAACCCTTCTAGAATTAAAGCTCGAAAATTCCTTTGACTGCTGTTGTTCTCCAAAATTCTAGGATATGTTTTCTGCCTACCTCAAACTACTTTCTCTCTCTTCAAAGACGACTATTTATACCTAGGGTAGCTTCCTCTCTGGCGTGTAGGAGATATCCTTCAAATATGGACGAAAGATTTAAAATCGATTTGAAGATATCTTTCCTTCGGTAGACATACGGTCATACTACACGAGCGTGTAGATAAACCGTGTATCTCTCTAAATCAGTGAACTCTGGGCATGTATATCCCACATGGCCGTTTGTAATAGCCGTGTATTCCTCTATCTTCTTTGTTCTTCATACGCGGTTGATTACACGGGTGTGTAACTCAACCGTGTGTCCTCCTCAATGTGTTCTTCTTATGCACGGTTGGGTTACACGGGTGTGTATTCCAACCATGTACTGGTCTGTCCTAAAAACTCTTCTACGCTGATACACGGTCGGATACACGAGCGTGTATCCGAACCGTGTAGTCTCCTGATTCCTTCACACGGCCGTTTGTAAAACCGTGTGACTTCCTTTAACTTCAAAGCATTCCCTTTTTACTTTCTTTTGTCTCCAATTCGTCTTGAATTTAAATAGTTTTCATCAAATCCTCCTTTTCCACACCTGAACATGAAATATAAATCAATTAAGCATCATAATCTTATATTTTCACGCCCAATTATCTCAAAAATTGACTTAATCATCTCCAATTATAAGAGTTAAAATAGATTTATCAAATTTCCCCACACTTAAGCATTTGCTTGTCCTCAAGCAAATTACACATATGGAAGTCTCAATTCTCAGAATTCTTAAAACTCAGGAAGAAATTCAATCATTAACCCCAACTTATACCAGGATAGCCACCATTTTCCACAATTCGCCTTTCTTATCACTCAATCTTATTAAGCACTTGTATTCAAAATACCAATAGTAGATTTCCAGTATTAATCCAAGTAAGTGAAACTTTTACCCTTTATCATTTAACCAAAAATCTCAAAGTTAAGATTAGACTTACAATCATAGAACTCAGGCATATACATCCACTTATTTCCTGGATCTTTTTCCCCTTTTTGGATTGGGAGTTCAACCTTTTAGTACCTTTTCTTAGTCAATTAACCCATGTAACGAACTTTTAATCGATAATCCCAGGCTCGTCACCCAAGTTAACAGACGTTATCCCCTCAAGCATAGAGGGCGTCCCTCGGATTTACTTATTCGGGTTGAATTAACTAATCAATTCCTTTCTTTTAGTGAATAAGAGCGGTTTCCTTGGCCAGTAAGTCCCAGACCAGACAATCTTAGGCTACTAGGTTTTAAGATACCCCTTCGAACCTCTACCACTCGAATCCAAATATTCTAATTTAAAGCCTCATTTAGTTCAGTTTTCTCAGATTTTACTCATAACCCTTGTAGCGAGCTTTCAGCCAACGATCCCAAGTTCATCACCCAAGTCAATAGATGTTATTCCCCCGAAAGGGCACCCCTCGGACTTAATTACTCGAGTCAATGAGATCCACTTCTGAACTATTTGTTATTGTTCATCATTTTTTTTTTCATCAAATTACTCCCAATTTGTGTTCTATTCCATTATTTTTGTAGGGGAAAGTCACCAAGCTATAAGTATCACTTGTTCCTTCATTCAAGATCACAAAATTAAATCCTAAATCTGAAATGAAAGCCTAAATAACAAGTAAGTCTCCCTCACATGGATACCATACTATAACTCTAAAAAGGTAAAGAGAATACAAAATAAGAGAATAATGCAAAATTCGAAAAATTTCCCATGAAATAGCTGCCTATACAAGTGCAATTTCATGTTTCCTGAGCAACTATTTCTCATCATCATTAAGCTTCCAAATGTTACTTAAACAAGGGAAATTGAGCATTTAAAAGTCCATAAGTTCATTGCTCTTGTGATATCTTTCTGTTCTTTCTATTCCCTTTCCCACACTTAAAATCAGACATTGTCCCCAATGTCTGCCCACAAAGTACACTAAGGAAAGAAAATAGAAACAAGGAAAATAAAAGGAGAAAGAAAACCGAAACTCCCCTGAAATCTATAAGTGGCAAGTCATTCACAGGGGAAACTCCATTCAAGTGCAAAATCCTCGAATCATCCTTCTGGTCTGTGGGGGCTTTCCTCTGATGGAGCAGGTGAAGCAGAAGACGATCCTCCCTCAGTATGCCTCTGTCGGCTGATCGGTTCCAGAGGGATCACGTCTTCTTCGCTTGAGCTGGCACAGGAAGAGAACTGAATGTCTAACTTCTCACCAAGCTTGGTGAAGCAATCGATTAAAAACTTCTTCAGTCCCTTCTGCCGTTTTTCCACCTTAGTGATCTTCTACTTCATCATCTTCTGGTTTTTCTTTATTTCTCCCACATCACGCGATAGTTGAGAAACCAGCTCTAGCATTTGCACATTGACGGACGGTTCAGCCTCCAGTTGTGGTTCCTCTTCCCCTATCTCCTCTTCAGCACCAGCGTCAATTGGTTGGAAATTCCAATCGCTTAATATCCTAGCCTTAAGCTTCAAAGATTGCCCAATGAAATCACTAGGTGCTCGATGTGGGAATAGACCCAGATTTTTCAAAATTCTAATAATTAGAGAACCTAGGAAAACCCCTTTCGGTCCTTTCTCTGCCTGGCGCTAAAGGCAAAAAGCGGCAAAAACACCCACATTGACGCGGGTTCCAGTATGCATGGTCCACAACTGAAATAAGTCTCTGGCGTTAACAACACCCTCTGAATCGATCCTACCAGTGGTAGAGCGAGCCATAATGTAATGTAGGATATGATGTACTCTATCTTTCAGTTGAGAGGCCTTGGTGTGAGAGGCACTGTAGGCACCAATACCATACCAAGTCCATAAAGAGATAGAACTCGCTGGGCCCCACGAAATCGGAAGGGCGCGAAACTCAGGGGTTTGAAGAAAACCCTCATCATAGATGCCCATAGCCTCTATGAACTCAGTCATGGACATCTTATGGTACTCACCCTGGGCCAGAAACTCAACTTCGTTTCTTACACTGGCATTCATTGTACCTGAGATCTTGAAGCTGGCTAAGAAAGTAAGAATGAACTCCTCGTATAAGTCTTCTTCAATCATGAACAGGTGAAACCAGGCTCGGTCAGCTAAGAGCCTCTCAAATTGTTGGACCAACCCAAATCTTCTCAAAACGTCCCAGTCCAACACCACATTCGGTTTGATGACCTTTTTCGACTTATATAGGGTAAAAAGTTCTTTATCCTTCTCTCGAATATTTACAGGGTATCGAAGAGCTCCAGATTGGCTTGAACTACCCGTTTCGGATCGTCTTCTTTTCTTCTTTTGAGCAACAGTCTTGACCCGTGGCATCTGAAAAGGGAAATAAGCAGAACTTGATCATACCAAGAATAAAAGAGTCTAAAACAAACAAAGCCCGTAGGTAATACATCAAATAACCACATCGCAAACAAGGAACTCCACCATTAGCATCACGGAAGCACGCAAAACCATCAAAATTAAGGTTCACAGCATCATACACGGTTCTTGGGCACGGGAGTGTATTGTAGCCGTGTATATCAGAAAATCCCCGCCAAAATTTGAAAAACAACTCATAAACGGCCGTGTATTGCAAGAAATTACGAGAGAATCATCAATCACATGCACTAATGGTGCTTAAAGCGAAAAACCCTTCAGCATGCAATCCAAAATATGTTCCAATCACAAAGGATCACGCATGAACAGTTCGAAACCCTAGATTTTCTAATCCAAACAGAGATCGAGCAATGGAGAATGGAAAAACTTCATAAATCGCATGAAAAACATCATCCATACTCAGATAAACAAAAGCCCTAAGGTTTCATTATCCTCCACATGTCATAACACGCCACATTCACATGGAAATCTGACCTTGAGTGAGAAAATAGAAAGGGAAGCAAGAGAAAGGAAGAAGAATGAGAGAGATCTTACCTTGTCAAAGCAATGGGAGAGGGAAACCAACAAGGGAATGGAAAGTGAATGATGTATAGAGAGAAAAGATATGTAGATGAGAGTGTACTGAAAATGAGGGGTACGGTTATCAAAAAGGGTATAAATACTCGAACACACATGGTCCCCATACACGGGCGTGTAATGCGCCCGTGTATAGGCCTAAGCTCTTTTTTTTTTTTTTTTTTGCGAAAGCACGAGTATAACACACGGCCGTGTTATACAACCGTATACCCCTCTAACTTCTAGTTAGAAAACTTACCTCTCATACACGGTCGGACACACGCCCGTGTGTCCTGACCGTGTGTTCCTCTATAGCTTGCTCCCCATACACGAATTTGATAAACGACTGTTTCCCTTAGCCGTGTCTTCCTTGTTCAAAATTTCCTTGTATACACGATCAGTCACACGCCCGTGTGACTTGACCATGTATTACTCTGTGGTTTACCTTTCTCTCTACACGGGCGTGTATCACGCCCGTGTATGTCATTCGTGTGTCTCCTGAAGGTTAAAATTTTCCTTCTCTTGATTATTTCTTGAAGTCCATCTCCTCAAAAAGCTTCTTCATAAATACTCCTCTGCAAAACCTTGGAAAAAGAAAAAAAAAATGGTGATAACTCAAAACAAAAATGAAACTTACCTAATTGCATGGGTTGCCTCCCATCAAGCGCTTTTGTTTAACGTCGTTTGCTCGACGAAATGAAGCTCCTTCTGATTAAGTCACCAGAGGGTGGAGTCTAAACTCCTCTTGGCCCTCTTTCTCCCCTTGAGTCCCAAAATACAGATTCAGGTGTTGTCCATTTGCCTTAAAAGTGTGCCCATCCGGGTGTTCCAATTCCACAGCTCCATGGGGAAAGATTTTGTGTACTTTGAATGGTCCAGACCATCTCGATCTCAACTTGCCCGGAAAAAGTTTCAGCCGCGAGTTGAACAAGAGAACGTGATCTCCCTTACGGAATTGTTTCGGATGATGAATCCGCTGGTCGTGATACCTCTTCACCTTCTCTTTATAAATGCGCATGTTATCATAGGCCATCGCGCGCCATTCATCGAGTTCGTTCAACTGAAACTTCCTCTTTTTTCCAACAGCCTCTAGATCCATGTTGAGAGTACGCATAGCCCAAAAGGCTCGATGTTCCAACTCCACTGGCAGGTGGCAAGCTTTCCCAAACACTAGTCGGTATGGAGTGGTACCCAAAGGAGTTTTGAATGCAGTCCTGTAGGCCCACAATGCATCGTCTAGTTTTTCCGACCAGTCCCTTCGGTGGTGCTCCACTATCTTTTCTAGAATTCTTTTGAGTTCAAGGTTTGAAACTTCCACTTGACCACTCATCTGAGGATGATAGGGGGTTGCTAATCTATGGGTGACTCCATACCGCTTCAGCACTTTCTCCAATTGCACATTACAGAAATGTGTTCCCCTATCGCTAATTAAAGCCCGTGGTGCTCCAAACCTAGAAAAAAGTTTCTTTAAGAATTTCACCACTACTCTAGCATCATTGGTGGACAAAGCTTGGGCTTCTACCCTTTTGGACACATAATCCACTGCCACGTGTATATACTTATTCCCGAAAGAATTTGGGAAAGGGCCCACAAAATCGATCCCCCACACGTCGAAGATCTCACACTCCAAAATGAAGTTCTGGGGCATCTCATCACGTTTTGATATACTACCCACACGTTGGCACCTGTCACATGTCTTCACAAAACTGAAGGAGTCTTTGAATATACTTGGCCAATAAAATTCGGATTCCAAAACCTTGTGGGCTGTCCGATTCACACTATAATGACCGCCAGTTAGCCCGGTGTGACAGTGCTTCAAAATCTCTTGCCCTTCTTTCTCGGTTACACATCGTCTAATCACTTGATCTGCACAAACACGAAATAAGAATGGTTCCTCCCAAAAATAGTGCTTTAACTCAGCAAAGAACCGCTTCTTTTGCTGAGGCGTTTTGTCACTAGGGAGTACTTTGCAAACAAGATAGTTAGCAAAATCAGCAAACCAAGGATCGGAAGTGTCACTTACCTCGTTAATCTGATAAAGTCCTTCCTCTGGAAAAGCATCATCAATCTCATCTTCATCCAATTTCTCCAAATGCGGGTTCTCCAATTGAGAAAGATGATTAGCAGCTAGATTCTCCGCTCCCTTTTTATCCCGAATCTCCAAATCGAATTCTTGGAGAAGCAATATCCATCGAATGAGTCGCGGTTTGGCATCTGTCTTAGATAATAAAAACCTGAGAGCTGAATGGTCAGTGTAAACAATTACCTTAGACAAAATTAAATAAGACCGAAACTTGTCAAAAGCAAAAATTACAGCAAGAAGTTCCTTTTCGGTCGTGGTGTAGTTCTCTTGAGCAGCTGTGAGGGTCTTACTAGCATAATAAATAGGCTGAAAGTGCTTATCCCTCCTTTGTCCCAAAACCGCTCCAACAGCAAAATCACTTGCATCACACATTAATTCGAAAGGAAGATCCCAATCAGGAGCCACCATGATAGGTGCTTTGGTCAACAATTCCTTAAGCTTATTGAACGCTTGAAGGCATTCATTGGTGAATTCATAAGGTATGACCTTTTCTAATAACTGTGTCAATGGACGGGCTATTTTAGACAAGTCCTTAATGAAACTTCTATAAAAGCCAGCATGCCCAAGGAAACTCCGAATGGCTCTTACTGAAGAAGGTGGTGGAAGTTTTGCAATTGTGTCCACCTTAGCACTATCCACTTCGATTCCTCTATGAGAAATTTTATGGCCTAGAACAATACCCTCCTTCACCATGAAGTGACATTTCTCCCAATTCAAAACCAGATTTGTCTCTTCACATCGAATCAACACTCTCTCCAAATTATTGAGACAAGAATCAAAGGAATCACCAAAGACGGAGAAATCGTCCATAAAGACTTCCATAATGTCCTCTACCAAATCCTTAAAGATGGCTAGCATACACCGCTGAAACATAGCCGGTGCGTTGCATAACCCAAAAGGCATGTGCCTATATGCGAAAGTACCGTAGGGACAGGTAAAGGTAGTCTTTTCTTGGTCCTCAGGAGCGATTTGGATCTGAAAATATCCCGACATACCGTCTAAAAAACAGTAGTATAGATGTCCTGCTAACCGCTCTAGCATTTGATCCACAAAAGGGAGGGGGAAGTGATCCTTGCGAGTTGCCTCATTCAGCCGTCTATAATCAATGCACACTCGCCATCCCGTAACAGTTCTCATGGGTATCAATTCGTTCCTTTCATTGGGGACCACAGTCATTCCCCCTTTCTTGGGTACCACTTGTACAGGGCTTACCCAAGAACTATCGGAAATAGGGTAGATTAACCCTGCATCCAAGAGCTTAATCACCACCTTCTTGACCACTTCTTTCATGTTAGGGTTTAACCTTCTTTGAGGTTGCACCATAGGTTTGAAATCCTCCTCCAACAGGATCTTATGGGTGCAAAACGAAGGACTAATACCCTTTATATCAGATATCTTCCAAGCAAGAGCACTCTTGTGCTCCTTCAAGACCCTTAGTAAGCTATCCCTTTGCTCCCTTGTCAGACCAGCTGAAATAATGACAGGGAGTTTAGAATCGGCCTCCAAAAAGGCATATTCAAGGTACTCAAGAAGTTGCTTCAACTCAAGTTCTGGGG
Organism: Laguncularia racemosa; assembly: GCA_037954665.1. Lineage (NCBI taxonomy): Eukaryota > Viridiplantae > Streptophyta > Magnoliopsida > Myrtales > Combretaceae > Laguncularia > Laguncularia racemosa. Next base: position 440,535 of record JBBMOL010000278.1, read on the forward strand.
GTTCCTCAACCGACGGTTTCAATCTTCCTTCTTCACTGACCCCAATCTTCTCAAACCCCTTTCTACAAACTACTTCCTCACAAGCTCTCAGATGAGCTTTCACATTTTAAATCTCCACATTTTCACTCACATCATCATCATCCGCTATCAAACTCAATTCAAGAGGATCTCTACACATCAACTCTTGCATAACACTCATTACCGACCTGTCAACAATCTATAGCATAACATGTATCGTCGGCGTTCAAAGTTTGTTTCAGTGCTGCTGGGATTCTCACCACTAGTTCATCCTCCCCCACTCTCAAAACTAATCTTCCATCCGCCACATCAATCACAGCTCTTGCAGTGGCCAAAAATGGTCGTCCTAAGATCAGTGGGACCTCCAGATCTGCATTCATATCAAGGATTACAAAATCAACAGGGAAGATAAAGTTTTCTACCTTAACCAGGACGTCCTCAATGATTCCTCTAGGGAACTTGATCGAGCGATCTGCCAGTTGCAGACTCATCCTTGTTTACTTTGGCTCTCCCAAGTTCAGTTGCTTCAACAATGAGTATGGCATCAGGTTTATGCTCGCCCCGAGATCCGCCAAAGCTCTCTGCATCGGTAGTTCACCTATTAAGCATGGAATAGTGAAACTACCCGGATCCTTGAGCTTCTTGGGCAACTTGTTTTGCAAAATCGCCGTACACTCAGCTCCAACAACTGCAGTAGAGATATCTTCCAACTGTTTCTTATTCGAGAGCAAATCCTTTAGGAATTTCGCGTACCTAGGCATCTGCATAAGAGCTTCCACAAACGGTATGTTGATACGTAATTATTTAAATAAGTTTAGAAACTTACCGAAGTGCTCTTGATCCTTATCCTTTTTCAAACGTCCCGGATATGGAATTGGAGGCTTGTATGGCTGAACAGTGGATGTTTTAACTTTCCCTTGAACAAACTCTTTCTCTTTGATCTCCTCAGCCCCGTGTTCCTTCTCAGCACCCCCTTCTCCTTTCTTCTCAACCCCTTGCACTCTAATAGTGTCAGATTGCAATTCCTTACCGCTCCTTAGAGTCACTGCCTTTACCTGTTCCCGAGGATTGGGTTCGTGTTTCCAGGCAAGGATCCTTGCGGTCTTTCTGAAAGCAATTTTGCTATCTGACCCACTTGAGTTTCCAAGTTATGAATGGACGCCTCATGATTCGTTAGAGCTACCTCTGTGGATTGTTGGCGTTGCTCGGATGTTTGGATGAACTTGGAGATCATGTCCTCTAGATTGGACTTCTTTTCTGGAAGAGGTGGTGGAGGAGGCCTTTGGAATCCCGGTGCTGGTGCATTGCCTCGAGGGAATTATGGATTACTCCATGAAAAATTGGGGTGATTGCGCCAACCCGGATTATAGGTGTTGCTGTAAGGGTTGTTTTGAGGCCTTGTAGGGTTACCTACATAATCAATCTGCTCTGTAGTCCCTTGAGCCATGAAATCGGTTGATGAATCGGTTGGATAATATAGGAGTGGTGCAGATATCGCCATCCCATCGACCTTTCTAGCTAGAGCATCGACCTTTGCCGCAATGGTAGTCATCATTTCCACTTCATGAACACCTGCCACTCTCGGTCTTGCTCTAGCGTTTCTCCATTGATGGTTGTTCTTGGCCATGTTCTCAAACAATTCTAAAGTCTCTTCAGGAGTCTTTTACATCAAGTGTGCCACCAGCAGCAGCATCGATGGTTTGTTGCGTCGGTTAATCAAGCCCATTATAGAAAGTTGAGGCTTGCAACCTGTTAGGCATTTGGTGGTGTGGGCACCGCCTAAGTAAGTCCTTAAATCGCAACCAAGCTTCATGGAGTGGCTCATTTTCCAACTGAAGGAACGATGTGATATCATTCCTCAACCTGGCAGTTTTAGAAGGAGGAAAGTAATAGTCCAAAAATGTTTCCGCTAGCTGGGTCCAAGTCGTGATGGAGTCCCGGTCCAAAGAACTGAACCACTGCCTCGCTTTTCCTCTCCAAGTGAAAGGAAACAGACGCAACTTTAGTGCCTCATCGGACACCCCGTTCTGTTTAACGGTAACACAGATGTTTAGGAACATCTGAATATGAGCATAGGGGTCCTTGTCAGGTAATCCATCAAATTGGCATTGATTGTGGATCATATTCATTGTAGAGGCCTTGACTTCAAAGTTGTTGGCCTCGATTGCAAGCATCACTATACACGATCTGGTACTACCCAAAGTAGGCCTAGCGTACTGAACCATGGTCCCACGTTTGTCCGCCATTGCTTCAATATGAGATTCGCTGTTGTTCACTGATTGACTGTTCTTATCTACTGAATTCTCACTCTCACTCAGCAGCAATTCCTCTTCACTTACAACAGGTTCAACACTCTTTTTAGTCAGTTCTGCGAGAAGACTGACAATACTACTGAAATTTTGGACAAAGAATCTATAAAAAGGATGCAAGTCCATGAAAACTTCTTATCTTAGTAACTAAAGTGGGTGTTGGCCATTCCTTGATTACCCTCACTTTCTCCTCATCCACCCTAACACCTAAACCAGATACAACAAAACCCAAAAATGTTACCTCAATTTGGTAAAAGGAACACTTCTGGATATTTGCAAATAGCTGTTGTGTCCTCAATACTGAAAATACTGCCCGAAGATGCTCCACATGTTGTTCTAGGTTTTTGCTGTACATCAGAATATCATCAAAATAAACAACAACAAATTTTTCTAGAAATTCTTTCAGTACATGGTTCATCAACCTCATAAAAGTACTAGGAGCATTACTCAAACCAAAGGGCATAACTAACCACTCATACAGTCCATGATCTGTTTTAAAAGCGGTCTTCCATTCATCCCCTTCTCTCATCTGAATCTGGTGATATCCGCTTTTAAGATCCACTTTAGAGATGACCTATGAACCATGCAGTTCATCTAACATATCATCAAGTCTAGGAATAGGATACCTGTATTTGATGGTGGTTTTATTGATGGCTCTGCTATCAATACAAATTCTCCAAGTACAATCCTTCTTAGGAATAAGAAGGGCGAGAACAGCGCATGGGCTGAGACTCTCTCTAACAAACCTCCGTTCAACTAATTCATCTACTTGGCACTTCAATTCCTTAGCCTCCTTAAGATTCATGCGATATGCAGGTCGGTTTGGTAACACTGAACCGGGCATAAGATCAATAGCATGCTCTATCCCTCTCAAAGGTGGTAATCCTATTGGCAAATCATCAGGAAAAATGTTAGTATAGTCATTCAATACCTGAGAAACTGTTGGAGGAAGAGATTGTGGCGCTTGTAACCTTAATACACATCTCAACTGAAGTAAGTCTGTTGGAGCCTCTTCTGTGATTAACCTCTCCATCTCACCCTATCCCACCAATAATACCTTCTTTTCCCCATAATCATTACACTGTATTAAAGCCCTTTTAACCTCTAATGGTTGACTGATCTGTTGCTAGACATTTTAAACCTCTGAAGGTGACATAGGATTCAAAATAACTTGTTTGCCTTCCTTTTGGAACACATAAGTATTCCTGAAGCCATCATGTAAGACCCTCCTATCATATAACCAAGCTCTGCCAAGCAATATATGGGATGCACACATAGGCAAAATATCACACTCAATCTCATCACAATATTTATCCCCTACACTGAATGGTACCTTAGCTCTTTGGGTCACATACAAACTTCCTTGATCACTAAGCCAATGCAATTTATATGGCTTAGGATGTGGAATAGTTGCAAGTCTTAGCTTCGATACTAACGAGGCGGCTACTACATTGGTACAACTACCACCATTAATTATAAGGACACACAAATTTCCTTGTATCTTACAAGAAGTAAGGAACAAGTTTTCCCTTTGTTTTTCATCTTTATTAGCAAATGTAGTTAATGTTCGACGCAACACATTAGCATATTAAAGCATTTCACTAGACATTGTTAAATTCAAATTCAATCACCACAACAATAATATTCCTTACTCCTTTGAAATTTGCATTACCATCGCTTCATATTCAAATTCATAGTGTTAATTGTCTCTTGAGTAGTGTAGTGTCATTCTAGCAATCTTGTTATAAAAAGAAAAGAAAGAAAAAGGGAAAAATTTAAGCCGAAAGTTTTGTTCTTGAATCCTACGGAAGAATTTGTTGTGGTTTAGATTAGTTCCAAGTGAATTGAGAAGAGGGATTAGTGAGTTGATATCATATCTGTTTGTGAGAATACACGAGTGATTGTGGGATATCCTTCTTTGAGTCAAACACGTGAGGGAGTGAATCGTGAGGTTTAATCCTATACATATTTGTGTTAGTACTAACCTTTATAGCAGGAACTATGTCACGTTAACATTCTCCTAAAGGTGAGAGGGAGAGGTTTGATGCTAGGTTAGTGATTGAGGCATTGAGGAGTGAGATGAAGAGGATGTTTCAGGAGGGAATGGAAAAAATTCATGAGACGGTGGAGCAAAAACTAGAGCAATCTAAAAACGTCTTTCAAGGGCATAAGAGGGAGAGTTGTTCTAAGAGAGGATAAAGGGGTGGAGATGAGAATTCCGATGATGAGTTTGATGAACCTTTTATCGAGAGTTATAGAGGTTATGGTGGTAAGAATAGAGGAACTAGTGATTGGGAAGATAGAGGAAATAGGAATAGAGAGGATAATCAATTAAGTAGTATAAAGATGAAGATTCCTCCTTTCCAAGGGAAGAATGATCCCGGGGCATACTTAAAATGGGAGAAGAAGGTAGAGATGATGTTTGATTTTCACAATTATAGTGGGAGGAAGAAAGTGAAGCTTGTTGCCATTGAGTTTTCAGATTATGCCATAGTGTGGTGGGATCAACTGATGTTGAATAGAAGAAGGAATGGCGAACCACCTATTGAGTCTTGGGAAGAGATGAAGAGAGTGATGAAGAAGTGGTTTGTTCCTGCTTATTACTATCGCGAATTGCACAACAAATTGCAAACTCTTAAGCAGGGAAGCCGAAGTGTGGATGAGTATTTCAAGGAGATGGAGATTACTATGATTAGAGCAAATGTTGAGGAGGATAGAGAGGCTACCATGGCTAGGTTTCTTACTGGGTTAAATAGAGAGATTTAAAATGTAGTAGAATTGCAGCATTATGTGGAATTGGAAGATATGGTTCACATGGCTATAAAGGTTGAGAACCAACACAGGAGGAAAGGTAGTAGTACTGCACGGTTTCAACAAGGTACTGGTTCATCTACTTGGAAGACTAACCATTGGAGGAAGGAAGAAAAGTCTTTACCCACCAAGCCAAAAGGAGAGTAGAAGCAAGCGGGTTCTACTCCTGGTAATCAAGGTAAACCCAATTCTTCTACTCCTAGAAATTGTGACATTAAATGTTTTAAATGCCAAGGCAGAGGCCATATTGCTACTCAATGTCTGAATAGACATATTATGATTCTACGTGATGATGGTGAGTATGAGACTAAGGGGGATAGTGAAGATGATGACATGTCTCCATTAGAGGATGCTAGTGATGACGAGGAGTGACACAAATTCAGAGATGCTCTGATACTAAATGACACGAATTCGGAATGCTCTAATACCAAATGACACGGATTTGATATGCACTGATAGCAAATGACATGAATTCGGATTCGAATTCCTTCACACAAATCAAATCGTCAATAACAATCAAATGTTACAAATTTTTAGGGTTTTCTGGATTTTGGTACTAACGAATAAAAACAAGGATATGGATAAAATTACCAATCTATAGATGCTAAGATCAATAAAATTAAACTGATTCGCAATTAAATTATAAAATGATAGAGACCACGTTCTATAAATCAATCACTATGGTTAAAGAATTCTAAGAATTCAATAACGATGCTCGCCACAAATTCTATAGGAACCAAGAATTTGATAAGAACAATAAGAATAAAGTGAAAATCAATTCTCAATATTCAAGAATCTCTAAAGAGGATTCACTCACACTGCTCAAGTGTTTGTTTATAACCAAAAATAACATTTTCCCTCGAAAAACCCTAAGGATGCCTATTTATATCATCCTAAAAAAATTGTGAGAAGCCATTCAAGGCCGGCGGCCTTGAAGCTAACTCGGTCGGCCTTTTATTCAAGGCTGGCTTAAGGCTGGCCGAACTTTGCCTTGGGTCCTCCCAACGCCTATGTCCTCTTTTTTTAGTCCCCATACTACCACCTAGAGCTCGGATTGACTTTGTTTTCTTTGGTGCTCGTATCTTAGCTCTTGGAATCATATCATTCCCTCCATGTTGAAAATGATTCGACTTTGAATCTGTATCGTCCATCCTGCTAGACCACATAAACAGACTCCTCTTTCCCTTAGGCTTCTTAAGGCAAATCAGCCTTATTTGTTGTACCTCAATTGAACTCATAGGAAGAAGCTTGTATGCCTTGTCCTGTTGCTGAATGGTATACTCATTGGTATATCCATCATACTTGGCTCTGAGGTCATACTGCCAAGGTCTTCCAAGGATCAAATGTGTAGCTTCTATAGGAACTACATCACAAACAATCTCGTCAGTATAATCACCAATAAGTAATGGAACACGAACCTGTGTGTGTACATGAACAGCTCCCTGTGGACTCAACCAATGAAGTGCATAAGGTCTTGGATGCTGCACTACCAACAAACCCAACTTAGTAATCCAGTTTGCTGAAGCAACATTAGTGCAACTGCCTGTGTCAACCACAATCAAACAAGTCTTTCCCTGCACCATGCCTTGGATATGAAATAAATTGGTCCTCTGATTATGAACAGCTTCATCCTGCGTAACCATTAGCAAGTCTCCCTATACTAGATTCGCTATAATGTCTTCATCTTCCTCTTCTTCCTTAGTACTCTTCTGTTCTTCTTCCTCACTCTCAACTTTATCCCCCTTTATGACCATAACCCTTTTATTAGGACATTGAGAAGCAATATGGCGATGTGCCTAATTCCAAGCTTAAGCACAATCAAAACCAAGATTGAAAGACACTTAAACAATGTCACAAATGATTCAATTGTAATCTCTAATGATAATATTAACCAAATAACCACAAGAGAACATGAAGTTCACGTAAAATCAGATCAAAAGGAAGCAATAAAGACAAGCACAAAACCGTGATCTCAAATCCTTCCAATAATGTCAATTCACGCCAATCACTAAGAAGCAATCAATCTCAATAAACAATCAACCTTTACAAGATGATTATCCACGAATTACAATCACTAATAAGTCTAAGAAAGATTCAAATCATCCCTAGATATGACTCACTAGAGAAGAAATGAACAACAACAAAGATGAATCGATATTACTCACGATTTCTCCTTGTTGCACTCGCTACAATTCCAACTTCTTGGGATTGAAATTGATAAGAGAATTTAGGAATTAGGAAACCCTAAGCCCTCTCATGAAATGTGAAGTGTTTGTTCTGCAAAATTAGCCTCCTCAAACCCTCTCTTAAGCAAGTATTTATACTTGCTACTCCTAGGGTTAAAAAGTGCTCAAAATTACAAGTTTGCCACTTTTAAGGTAGCTATCCCTAAATGAAAATTACAAGGAAATAAAAGTTTCCCAAAATCAAAATACAACCAAAATAGTTCAATAAACATTTACAAGATACAAAATAACATAAGTCTTCATGATCCAATGCCTTAGAATAGCGAACAATCGCTATTCGGGTCCAACTGAAGTTGTAGGACATTTTGGCATCCCATGGAGAATCATAATTGTACCTGTAAGATTATTCTCAAAATTAATTAGAAATAAAGACAAAAGGTAAAATATGAGTAATTTGGATAATCATCCAAATTGGGTTCTAAAATTTCTAACATTGTCAGAAATTTTCCCATCATCTCCTCGAGCTTCTGAAAGATTTGCCCTCAAATCTAGAGGATCAGTTGTGGAACTGAACCCTAGTATCTCTCTTATCCTGCTCTTCCGGCTAACCATGGTAGTGGATGGATTCCTGATCTGTCTCTGAAAACCTTGGACCTCAGATGGAGTCATCGGTAATAGAATTATGCGTGACTCGCCCATGCTGAACATGTAAGTATTTTCAAACCCATCATGTATCACCCGTCGATCATATAACCAAGGCCGACCCAACAGCAAATGGAATGCATGCATAGGGACTATATCACAAAGGATCTCATCATGATAGTTCTGCCCGACACTTACAGGAACCTTTGCCCTAAGGGTAACATGCATACTACCTCTATTATCCAGCCAATGCAACTGATAAGGACTAGGATGTGGTATAGTAGACAGTTGTAATTTGTCTACCAGTACAGCAGATATAACATTCGTGCAACTACCACTATCGATGATGAGTACACAAAGGTTACCTCTGATTCTGCAAGAGGTATGAAATATGTTCTCCCTCTGAATATCACTGGTATCAGGAGATGTGGACAAAATCCTGCGTAACACATTAAGGGGTAGATATTTTCTCTCAGTATGCTCCTCAGGCGCATTTGCATTCTGATCATCATAGTATTCCTACAGTGCTGTAGGTAGGTCTGTAGGCTCAATCTGACCATGATCATCCTCAGTATCCTCTCCAGTGTCTTCCATAATAGTCATCACCCTCTTATTTGGACACTGTGCAGCCATATGCCCAAATCCCATGCATTTAAAACATTTTATCTGGCGCACTTTCCCACTAGTAGATCCGGGAACAGTTTGCCTCGTTTCTGGTGCCATGACCTCTTTACCCTTCCCAGTGGGTAAGTTTTCTCTTATAATGGTTGGGGTAATAGTGTCCACTGCTTTGACTCCCTCACCTACCTCCTTTGTTCCTCTTGATCGACTGTCGGCTGAGATGGGTCTATTAACAATGTTAGGCCTACTGCTTGGAGCCCTAAAGAAGTTGGACCTCCTTTGTCTCTCTACTTTTAAGGCCAACTGAATAGCCTCATCAAGTGTAGTATAGCGCTGCAGCTCAACAATACACGCTATCTCATATTTTAGACCTAAGACAAATCGCGCTATAGTTTGTTCTGGAGGCTCAACAGATCCACACCTGATCATAAGGGTCTCAAATTCCTGCACATAATCATCCACTGTTTTGCCCCCCTGCCTCAAGGTTTGCAGTCGCATAAACAGCTCCTGTTTGTAGTGCTCAGGAATGAACCTTTTCCTTAGCAACCTCTTCATGTCCCTCTAGGTCTGAACCTCTGCCTCTCCATCCCGACGCCTGTTGATGATCAGATTCTTCCACCAAAGTGCAGCATACCCCACAAATTCAACAGCAGCCAATCTAACCCTGGTACTGTCGTCGATCTCATAACATTCGAAGAGACCTTCGACCTTATCCTCCCAGTCTAAGTATTCATCCGCTGATCCCTTACCATCATAGGACGACATCTGTAGTTTCACATACCCCAAACCCCGAGGTAGCCTGAAATCCCTATTCTGGTTTAGGTTTACACCAAAATTATCATCCCTTTCTTCCATGTTTGGAAGATGCTCCTCACCCATCCTTCTATTTAAATTCCCATCTCCCACTACTCTGTTTCGATGAGGGTTTTGTGGAGCTACTCGAGGTGGTGCCTGATGGTGTACCACTGGTGGTTGTGGTAATGTCATCCTATCAATCCTAGTTGCTAGAGTAGCAACTATAGTAGTAAGATCCTGTAGCTGTTCCTCTAAGGTCCTCCTACCTGCAACATTAGGACCCTGACCTCCACCAACTCGACTATTGGCTTCATCACTTATTCCTCCATTCACACTATTATTCGACATGTTTGTGGATTGAATCTATTTGAAGTACTAGTGTAATATCTAATAATTGTAGCACACTCACTTCACAAAACAACTTCACGCCAAAACTAATTCACTCCGCCACTTGCACACTACACACACAACACACTAAATCCACGCAACAATAATATGTTGCAATCCTTCACATCCACGGTAGCAACAAACACAACTAACTAAAGATACTCCTCTAAATGGCAAGCAATTAATTCCAACAAGTTAATGTGCAATCAAGGTGATTAATATACAATAACTCTATAGTTTAATGGTTGATTTGAATTCAAATCAGTTTCCTAATCCTCCACGCCACTTGAAGAAATCTGCTAATGAAATGACTCTTCCAATTCCGCAATAATGAAGAAACAACATACACTTAATTAACAATGCTACAATAAGAAATTTCTCTCCTTCCTCATGTAAACAACACACGGCAAGGATGAAGACAATAACCAAACTTTTCTTTCAAATCAGAAGCTTTATATATCCTCTTCAACAAAGATCAATCACGTAAAGATCAAGGTGACACACAAAAATATTTCAATTGTTCCGAATTTCTACTCTTCTACAATTCGGTTCACAATGGTAAGACAAAAACTTTCAATTCCCAAACTTCAATCGACAAACCCCTTCTCATAAACCTTCAAGCTCTGATACCAAAATATGATGTGCCTAATTCCAAGCTTAAGCACAATCAAAACCAAGATTGAAAGACACTTAAACAATGTCACAAATGATTCAATTGTAATCTCTAATGATAATATTAACCAAATAACCATAAGAGAACATGAAGTTCAGGTAAAATCAGATCAAAAGGAAGCAATAAAGACAAGCACAAAACCGTGATCTCAAATCCTTCCAACAATGCCAATTCAGGCCAATCACTAAGAAGCATTCAATCTCATTGAACAATCAACCTTTACAACATGATTATCCACGAATTACAATCACTAATAAGTCCAAGAAAGATTCAAATCATCCCTAGATATGACTCACTAGAGAAGAAATGAACAACAACAAAGATGAATCAATATTACTCACGATTTCTCTTTATTGCACTCGCCACAATTCCAACTTCTTGGGATTGAAATTGATAAGAGAATTTTGGAATTAGGAAACCCTAAGCCCTTTCACGAAATGTGAAGTGTTTGTTCTACAAAATTAGCCTCCTCAAACCCTCTCTTAAGCAAGTATTTATACTTGCTACTCCTAGGGTTAAAAAGTGCTCAAAATTACAAGTTTGCCACTTTTAAGGTGGCTATCCCTAAATGAAAATTACAAGGAAATAAAAGTGTCCCAAAATCAAAATACAACCAAAATAGTTCAATAAACATTTACAAGATACAAAATAACATAAGTCTTCATGATCCAATGCCTCAGAATAGCGAACAATCGCAGCGGTTCTTTGATTGTTATCCTGAAAAATGTTTGGTGTCCAACTGAAGTTGTAGGACAATTTGGCATCCCATGGAGAACCATAATTGTACCTGTGAGATTATTCTCAAATTTAATTAGAAATAAAGACAAAAGGTAAAATATGAGCAATTTGGATAATCATCCAAATTGGGTTCTGAAATTTCTGACATTGTCAGAAATTTTCCCATCATATGGCCAAGTCCTAAACACTTAAAACATTTGATATCCCTGCTCTTCTTCTGTTGTGTTTGGTCAATAGCCTCACTAGCGACTGCCTTTCCCTTTTCCTTCCTTTCCTTCTCCCTCTCACCATCATCTGACTTATGGTGTTGATATGATTTCTAATCTCGCCATTTCTGATCCCGCCTACGCTGATGCCGCTCAACCCGACTAGCTAATTTAATCACATCCTCAAGAGTCTGCTAATGCTAGAGTTCCACTACATTGGCAATGTCTATCTTCAACCCATTGATGAAACAAGCTATGGATTCATCTGATGATTCCCTAATATCACATCTTGCCACTAGTGTCTCAAACTCCTTCACATACTCTTCTATACTCTTCTTCCCCTGCCTCAAGGATTGTAACTCCATCAGCATCTCTTGTTTATAGTAGTCCGGCACAAATCTGCGTCTCATCAACCTTTTCATCAAAGCCCATGAACACACTTTCTCCTCATCAGCCCTATGTCTCTCAGTTTGTAATTTATCCCACCACAAACTAGCATATTCAAAGAATGCTAGAGACGCCATTTTCACCTTCATGCGCTCATCCCACCCATAATAGTCAAATACCTTCTCAACCCGTGGCACCCAGTCTAGGAATTCCTCTAGTTTACTACTACTAGTGAAAGGTGAAATTTTCAGCTTAATGTTTTCAATACCAGCATCAGATTCACCACTAGAATGTCTCCTCCTAATTCCTGCACCACTATGGCTTCTTCTATCCCTAACCTCCAATCTCTCCATAATCAATCTAAGATTTTCTTGGATTTGATTGAACTCAGCCCTAGTCATATCCTCACCCCCATTATCAGCATCATTCCCATTGTTGTTGTTTTAAACACTTCCATGCAACGACATCTCTACCTTTCAAAAGTTAGCAATAGAAATTCACCAAAAAAAAACAATTCTCAACGACAGCCCCAAACACTAATTCACAGCAATTCAACACCCAACAACTGAATTCAGCAAAGATATTTACAAAACCCCAATTCTCAACTATAGCCCAATCACCAATTCAACGCCCAACAATCGAATTCACAGCAATACAATTCAAAATAAATTCCCAAATTTCCCAACCAACAGCAGTATTAAATTAAGACTACAATTGAGTTGAGATTCAACAGCTTTATCGATTTAACCCACGCTCTGAATCCTTACGAATCCAACCTTTTCTCTTTACGAGTCCTTCTGGCTCTAATACCAAATGACACGAATTCAAATTCAAATTCCTTCACACAAATCAAATCGTCAATAACAATCAAATGTTATACATTTTTAAGGTTTTCTAGATTTTGGTACTAGCTAATAAAAACATGGATATGGATAAAATTACCAACCTATAGATGCCAAGATTGATAAAATTAAACTGATTCACAATCACATCATAGAACGATAGAGACCACGTTCTATAAATCAATCCCTATGGTTAAAGAATTCTAAGAATTCAATAACGATGCTCGCCACAAATTCTATAGGAACCAAGAATTTGATAAGAACAATACGAATAAAGTGAAAATCAATTCTCAATATTCAAGAATCTCCAAAGAGGATTCACTCACACCGCTCAAGTGTTTGTTTACAACCAAAAATAACATTCTCCCTCGAAAAACCCTAAGGACGCCTATTTATATCATCCTAAAAAAATTGTGCGAAGCCATTCAAGGCCGGCGGCCTACTTTTAGGCCGGCGGCCTTGAAGCTAACTCGGCCGGCCTTTATTCAAGGACGACTTAAGGCTGGCCGAACTTCGCCTTAGGTCCTCCCGACGCCTATGTCCTCCTTTTTTGGTCCCCGTACTATCACCCAGAGCTTGGATTGACTTTGTTTTCTTTGGTGCTCATATCTTAGCTCTGGGAATCGTATCAAGGAGCCTGCAGCAGGGAAGTTAGTGGCAGTAGTGAAGCGAGCTTTGAATGTGCAGGTGAAGGAAGAAGAGGAGGTGCAACGAGAGAATATATTTCAAACTAGATGTTATCTAGGTGATCATATTTGTAGTTTGATCATTGATGGGGGGAGTTGCACTAATGTGGTGAGTACTTCCATTGTTGAGAGGTTGGGGCTCAAGACTACTAAACACCCTAACCCATATAAATTGTAGTGGCTGAATGATAATGGCGAGACTAAGGTGAGTAAGCAAGCCTTAATTGCTTTTCGCATCGGTAGGTATGAGGATGAGGTGTTATGCGATGTTGTGTCGATGTAAGCGTGTCATGTGTTGTTGGGGAGGCCATGGCAGTTTGACAGGAAAGTTTTTCATGATGGCTTTTCTAACAAGTATACACTTGTTCACCATGGCAAAAGCTATAATCTTAAACCCTTAACACCTAAACAGGTATATGAGGATCAGTTGCAGCTACTACAATCTTTTGCAAAATATAAGGTGAGTGAAAAACAGAGGGAGAGTGAGAGAGCAAAAGACATAGAAAAAGAAAAGGAATACAAAAGTCAATACCAAAAGAAAAAAGAGAAGAAGGCTGGAAAGAGTGTTAGAGGCCAAGTTGAGGGGAAATCAACTTTGGTGGTGAGTGAAAAGGAGAGTGCAGCCTTGCAAAAGGAGAGTTGTGTGGCAAGAGCGAATGTAGTGAAGAGAGCGCTAGTGATGAAGCAACCTATGTTGTTGCTGGTTTTTAAAGAAACTAGTTTGAATACTAATAAGATCACATTATACTTATATTTTCTTTTGGATTTATATCAATATTATAAGAAAATATAAAGAAATGATATTTAATGGTGTTTATTGTGAAAATTTAGGTTTTGAGGACCCAAAAGTAAATTACAAGTTAATTGGAGGAGTTTGTCACAAAATTGAAGAAGCGAGCAGAGGATTGCACTGAAGGCCACCGGCCTTAGGCCGGCCTACATTCACGGCCGCCGGCCTTGAGCCGGCCTACATTACTCCCCGGATATCCATTGTGAAAATCTCTCCAAAATCGTATCTTAATTAATTTGCTGACTCAACTCCTCATCAGATCAACCTTATCCTCCTCCTCTTTGGATCTATAAATAGGCCCCTTGTATGAACCTTGGAAGCATCCCTTTTGTTTAGCATCCTTTGTTTTTCTTCTTTGTTTTAGCATCATTTGTCTTTCTTTTGAATCATTAGAATTCCCTTAGGAACTTTAGGATTTTACATTCTCTTTAATTCCTTTACATTTCATGTTATTCCAAATTTTAGTTTGAAGAAGGAATGTTATTTTGCTAAAGTTTGCTTTCAATTGAAGAATTCGAGGAATCATTTTGGAAGATTGAAGTTCTACAAGTTTTCTTGAAGATTATAGCAATTGTTTCATTTACTTTATTTTCTTTTATGCCATTTATTAGTTTATTCTTGTTGTTCAATATGAATTCCATTACACCTATTTATTTCAATTGTTTTTATGCAATTCATACTATAATGTTCTAAATCATCCTTGTGGGAAACATGATGAAGCCATAATTCAAACTAAAATGATCATTGTATTCATGTTATAGGAAATATAGATATACGGAATTTTCATATAAGAAGTCCTGCTATGAATTGCATTTTGTAATTGAAATCAATGCATACGAATGTAAATGACTCGAAACAGAAATTTAGGTTTTATCAGGAATTCCTAAGTAAGATTTAATAATTCATGTGGAAGCAGCGTTATTGGATTTTATTAGAAATTGACCTAAGTGTTTCATGCAATATTTTTATTAAAATTTTCACTAAGGGATTAGGAGAAATTATTTTAAAGATATTAGGCAATCATATAATTGGGAAATTTATGATTGTGAATTAGAATCCTCCATTGATTTAAATTAGTGGGAGCTATTAAATCAAATTGGGGTTATCATACTTTAAAACTTGATAAAAGATTAAGGTTTTGTCAATTTCTTGTGAAAATCCATATAGCTATGAGTTATTATAACATGAAGGCAATATGATTAGTAGAATTAGGGTGGATTCTATTTCCCACCATCAATTCATCATTTTTCAAACACAATTCCCTTTTTGCGCATTTAGCATAATTCATTCACATTTGATCTCATCAAATATCATTGCCTAAATAATAGTAGAAATTGATATAGGTCTATTACTTAATCAATCTTCGTGGTTCGACACTCTTCTCTCACTATATTACTTGATCTGATCCGGTAAACTTGCCGGTATTTATTCACGCTCATTTTATACCTCTTTTTGCGTGGATCAAATATTAACAAAATTTTTAACTCTTTGCCTAGTGTGGTTGTGTCTATTGTGCAAGACTTTGAAGATGTCTTCCCTGAGGAGATTCCAATGGGGTTACCACCTATTCGTGGTATTGAGCACCAGATTGACTTTGTACCCGGAGCATCTATTCCAAACAAGCCAGCTTATAGGAGCAATCCAGAGGAGACAAAGGAACTCCAAAGGCAGGTCAATGACTTGATGGAGAAGGGGTACGTGAGAGAAGCATGAGCCCATGTGCAATGCCTGTGATTTTGGTGCCTAAGAAGGATAGGTCATGGAGAATGTGTGTTGATTGTCGCGCCATCAACAACATCACGGTAAAGTATCGTCATCCCATTCCTCGCTTAGATGACATGTTAGATGAGTTATATGGGTCTAGTGTCTTTTCCAAAATTGATTTAAAAAGCGGATATCACCAAATTAGAATGAAAGAAGATGATGAATGGAAAACCGCATTTAAGAAAAAATATGGATTATATAAGTGGTTAGTAATGCCTTTCGATTTAACTAACGCACCCAATACTTTCATGAGACTTATGAACCATGTTTTGAGGACTTTTATTGGCAAATTTGTGGTGGTTTATTTTGATGATATCCTCATTTACAGCAAGGATTTGGAAGACCATATATCTCACTTGAGGGCTGTTTTGGAAGTGCTTCGAAAGGAGCAATTATATGCTAACCTCAAAAAGTGCACTTTTTGCACAGACAAACTTGTGTTTCTTGGTTTTATTGTTAGTGCATAGGGAATACAGGTTGATGAATAGAAGATTCGTGCGATCCAAGAATGGCCTAATCCAACTAATGTGAGTAATGTTCGGAGTTTCCATGGACTAGCGAGCTTTTATAGGAGGTTTGTGAAGGATTTTAGCACCATTGCAGCACCACTTACTGAAATACTCAAGAAGAACGTGGGTTTCAGTTGGGGAGAGCAACAAGAGAAAGCCTTTCAGACACTTAAAAATAAGTTGACTCATGCGCCACTACTTGCTTTACTTGATTTCTCTAAAACTTTTGAAATTGAATGTGATGCTTTAGGAATAGGTATTGGAGAAGTTCTTATGCAGGAGAGGAGACCAATTGCATTCTTTAGTGAGAAGTTAAGTGGGGCAACCTTGAACTACCCTACTTATGACAAGGAGTTATATGCACTGGTTCGAGCGCTGGAGATGAAACGAACCATGCCAACCCGTGACGAAACCCAATACCAATACGTTCAGAAATTCGTTGCCTATGACGCCCAAACACCTAAAGTGGAAACTGTGACCCGTTGTCTATAAACGAGACAAGAACCTTGGTATAAAAATGAAGACGCCACAATCGGGATGGAAGACCGATTGATAAGTCGGGATGAACGCTACGGAAATCAATCCGGTATGTTCAATTTAGTTCTTGAAGAACCAAGAGAGGTGCCTCTCAAAAGTGTTTAATGTTCAAAGATGTATATTCTTTGTTGTTCTAAACCCTAGGAGCTTTTATACTAGGGTTACAATTCGTGAAAAACAAGTCCAAAACGACGTAGCTTAGATAAGTTGCGTAAAAACACGAAAACAGAACAAGCTAGCGGCAGGGGATACACAACTGTGTACTTTGGCCGTGTACCTTTATGTACAACTTCTGGCAACATATACGGTCGTGTACACGACCATGTACTTTTCTGTGCACATTCCGGTCACATACACGATCGTGTACTTCTGGTCGTGTATCTTTCTGTGGATTTACTTGTCTCCATACACGGCCGTGCCTTTTAGCCGTGTATGATTCTGTGCAATCATGGAATTCCTACACGGCCGTGCCTTGAACATACATGCCCTCTTCAACCCGTGTCTGGTGTGACTTGTATAAAAGCAAGGGTCTTCCCATGGTTGTTCCAATCCGTTCCAACTTCATGATTGCTCCAATCCTTTCCGGCTTCATGGACAACCTTTATCAACCCGTTAAGTGCTTCCTTGAATCGTTTTGCTTGATTTCTTGTGATCGGTCCAGGCGGCACTTCAAGAGGATCCACATTTCTTCTTCCGGCTTAGCTCTCATCATGGATCTCATCATTCCCCTCCTCTTGAAAAGCATTTTTCCTCAAATCATTGCTTGCATCAAATGGACTCAGATCAGTAACATAAAATGTGACACTTACTGGATACTCATCTAGTAAAATTTTCTTGTAGGCATTATCATTTATTTTCTCAAGCATCGGAAATGGACCGTCTCCTCTAGGGTTCAACTTGGATCTCCTCTGTAATGGAAAACTCTCCTTACGAAGATGCACCCAAACCCAATCTCCAGGCTGAAAAATCTTGGGTCTCTTGTCCTTGTTCACCCTTGAAGCGACCCTGGCATTTTGTTTTACAATCCTAATCTTTACTTGTGCATGTAGCTTTCTCACGAAATCTGCCTTAGAATCAGCATCAAAACTCACAGACTTGTTAAGTGGCAATGGCAATAAATAAATAGGAACCAATGGGTTAAAACCATACACAATCTCAAATGGTGAACAATGAGTAGTGCTATATAAAGCCCTATTACATGCAAACTCCACAAATGGTAGACAATCCTTCCAAGTCCTAATGTTCTTCTCTATGATTGCCCCTAACAATTGAATTAAAGTCTTGTTAACCACATCAATTTGCCCATCAATTT
Source organism: Laguncularia racemosa (assembly GCA_037954665.1). NCBI lineage: Eukaryota > Viridiplantae > Streptophyta > Magnoliopsida > Myrtales > Combretaceae > Laguncularia > Laguncularia racemosa. Next base: position 458,748 of record JBBMOL010000278.1, read on the forward strand.
GTGGGTGACAGATGGTTGAAAACATCCGTTTAGTTCCCAACTTTTCCCACAATACTCTCCAAAAATGACTAAAAAATTTCTCATCTCGATCACTAAAAATGCTTCTAGGTATACCATGTGGACGCACTACCTTTCTAAAGAACAAATCAACAATGTGTATAGCATCATCAGTTTTATGACAAGGAATGAAATGAACCATTTTAAAAATCCTATCCACAACCACAAAATTAGAATCTCGACCATGCCTAGGCCTAGATAATCCTAACATAAAATCTATGGAAATGTTTATCCATGGCTCACGAGGAATGACACTATACTCATATAACCAATCTAAGAAGTCATCTAAACAAGGAATGGAATGACGATACTTTACCGTGATGTTATTGATGGCGCGGCAGTCAACACACATTCTCCATAACCCATCCTTCTTAGGCACCAAAATTTCAAGCACTGTACATGGACTCATGCCTTCTCTCACGTACCCCTTCTTCATTAATTCATCGACCTACCTTTGGAGTTCCTTCGGAAAGACATTTTCAAAGTCCTGCACAAGAGACACAACCACACTAGGCAAAGAGTTAGATAGTTCGTTAGTAGTCAAACATGTTTCTTTAAAAACCAGCAACAACATAGGTTGCCTCATCACTAACGCTCTCCTTATTATACTCGCTCTTGCCACACAACTCTCCTTTTGCAAGGCTGCCCTCTCCTTTTCACTCACCACCAAAGTCTATCCCCCTTCAACTTGGCCTCTCACACTCTTTCCAGCCTTCCTCTCCTTTTCCTTTTGATCTTGACTTTTATATTCCTTTTTCTTCTCATTGTCTTTTGCTCTCTCACTCTCACTCTGCTTTTCACTCACCTTGTGTTTTACAAAAGACTGTTGTAGTTGCAACTAGTCCTCATACACTTGTTTAGGTGTTAAAGGTTTAAGATTAAAACTTTTCCCTTGGTGAACAAGCGTATACTTGTTAGAAAAGCCATCATGAACAACCTTCCTATCAAATTGCCATGGCCTCCCCAACAACACATGACATGCTTGCATTGGCACTACATCGCATAACACCTCATCCTCATATCTACTAATGCGAAAACCAATCAATGCTTGCTTACTCACCTTAGTCTCTCCACTATCATTTAACCACTGCAATTTATATGGACTAGGGTGTCTAACAGTTTTGAGCCCCAGCCTCTCAACAATAAAATTACTCACTACATTGGTGCAACTCCCTCCATCAGTGATCAAACTACAAATGTGATCTCCTAGATAACATCTAGTATGAAATATATTCTCTCTTTGCACCTCCTCTTCTTCCTTCACCTGCACATTCAACACTTGCTTCACTACTGCCACTAGCCTTCCCATTGCAGGCTCCTCATCATCACTAGCATCCTCTAATGGAGGCATATCATCTTCTTCACTATTCCCCTCAGTCTCATACTCCCCATCATCACGCAAAATCATCACACGCCTATTTGGACATTGACTAGCAATATGGCCTCTACCTTGGCATTTAAAACATCTAATGTCATGATTTCTAGAAGTAGAAGAATCAGGGTTACCTTGGTTACCAGGAGTAGAACCCGCTTGCCTCAGCTCCCCTTTTGGTTTGGTGGGTAAAGGCTTTTCTTCTTTCTTCCATTGGTTGGTCTTCTAAGTGGATGAACCATTACCCTATGGAAACCGTGCATTACTACTACCTTTCCTCTTATGTTGGTTCTCAACCTTTATAGTCATGTGAACCATATCCTCCAATTCTACATAATGCTGCAATTCAACTACATTTTGGATTTCTCTATTCAACCCAGCAATAAACCTAGCCATTGTAGCCTCTCTATCCTCCTCTACATTCGCCCTAATCATAGTGACTTCTATCTCCTTGAAATACTCATCTACACTTCGGCTTCCCTGCCTCAGAGTTTGCAACTTGTTGTGCAATTCACGATAGTAATACACAGGCACAAACTGCTTCTTCATCACTCTTTTCATCTCTTCCGAAGACTCAATAGGTGGCTCGCCAGTCCTTCTCCTATTCAACATTAGTTGATCCCACCACACTATAGCATAATCCGAAAACTCAATGGCAGCAAGTTTTACTTTCTTTCTCCCACTATAGTTGTGAAAATCAAACACCATCTCCACCTTTTTCTCCCACTCTAAGTACGCCTCGGGATCATTCTTCCCTTAGAAAGGAGGAATCTTCATCTTTATGTTACTCAATTGATCATCCTCTCTATTCCTATCTCCTCTATCTTCCCAATCTCTAGTTCCTCTATTCCGACCACTATAACCTCTATAACTCCCAACAAAAGGCTCATAAAAATCATCATCTGACATTTCATCTCCACCCCTCGGTACTCTCCTAGAACGACTCTCCCTCTTACGCCCTTGGAATACATTTGTGGATTGCTCTAATCTTTGCTCTACCGTCTCTTGAATTTGTTCCATTCCCTCTTGGAACATCTTCTTCATTTCTCCCCTCAACGCCTCAATTACTAACCTAGCATCAAACCTTCCCCTCTCACCTTCAAGAGAATGTTGTCTCGACATAGTCCTTGTAGAAAAGATTAGTACTAACACAAATATATATATAATTAAACCTCACGATACACTCCCTTACGTGTTTCAATCAAATGATGATATCACATAGTCACTCGTGTATTCTCACAAATAATGATGATATCAACTCGCCAATTTCCTCTTCTCAATTCTCTTGGAATTAACCCGAACTACACCAATTTCCTTCCATAGAATTCAAAACAACTCTAGGGTTCGTAAATTTTCCTCTATTTTTCTATCAGAAGTTTTTTATTTTTTGTCTTGGTTGTTGCTCTTGATCACGTTTTTCTTTTCTTTTCTTTTCTCTTCTTTTTTTTTTTGTCGTGATTTTTACTCTTTTTTTTTTTAACAATCGCCTAGGCGATATTACACTATCAAAAGACAATCAATACTACGAAATTGAATACGATAATTGATATGAAGGATTGGAGTTAGGGTTTTTGATATTACCTTCCTCAACCGAACTTGATGTTTTGACAAACCTAAGCTCTGATACCAAACTGATACGAACCACGCCAACCCGTGACGAAACCCAATACCAATACGTTCGGAAATTCGTTGCCTAAGACGCCCAAACACCTAACGTGGAAACCGCGACCCGTTGTCTATAAGCGAGACAAGAACCTTGGTATAAAAATGAAGACGCTACAATCGGGATGGAGGACCGATTGATAAGTTGGGATGAACGCCACGGAAATCAATCCGATAAGTTTGATTTAGTTCTTGAAGAACCAAGAGAGGTACCTCTCAAAAGTGTTTAATGTTCAAAGATGTATAATCTTTGTTGTTCTAAACCCTAGGAGCTTTTATACTAGGGTTACAATTCGTGAAAAAGAAGTCCAAAACGACGTTGCTTAGATAAGTTGCGTAAAAACACGAAAACAGAACAAGCTGCCCGGTAGGGGATACACGGCCGTGTACTTTGGCCGTGTACCTTTCTGTACAACTTCTAGCAACATACACGGCCGTGTACTTTGACCGTGTACTTTTCTGTGCACATTCCGGTCACATACACGACCGTGTACTTCTGGTTGTGTATCTTTCTGTAGATTTGCTTGTCTCCATACATGGCCGTGCCTTTTAGCCGTGTATGATTCTGTGCAATCTTGGAATTCCTACACGGCCGTGCCTTGAACATATACGGCCTCTTCAACCCGTGTCCGGTGTGACTTGTATAAAAGCAAGGGTCTTCCCATGGTTGTTCCAATCCGTTCCAACTTCATGATTGCTCCAATCATTTCCAGCTTCATGGACAACCTTTATCAACCCGTTAAGTGCTTCTTTAAATTGTTTCGCTTGATTTCTTGTGATCGGTCCAGGCGGCACTTCAAGAGGATCCACATTTCTTCTTCCAGCTTGGCTCTCATCATGGATCTCATCAGGAGACTTGGCAACACTATCTTTGGCTAAAAGAGTTCGTGATCGACACTGATCATGAATCCTTGAAGTACTTGAAGGGACAACATAAGTTAAAAAAAAGGCATGCTCGTTGGGTGGAGTTCATCGAAACATTTCCCTATGTCATCCACTACAAGCAAGGTAAAGAGAATGTTGTTGCTGATGCACTTTCTAGAAGGTATGCTCTTATCTCTACTCTTAGTTCTAGATTGCTTGGTTTTGAGCATATTAAAGAATTGTATGCTGTTGATCGAGATTTTTGTGAAGAGTATGTGCGCTGTAAGAAGAGTGGTCATGGTAAATTTTATAAGCATGAGGGATTCTTGTTTAGGGAGAATAAACTTTGCATTCCCAATTGTTCCTTAAGAGAGTTATTAGTAAGGGAGTCTCATAGAGGAGGTTTAATGGGGCATTTTGGAGTAGCTAAAACTTTAGGGGTTTTACAGGAACACTTTTATTGGCCTCACATGAAACGAGATGTTGAGAGGATTTGTGAGCGATGTGTCACTTGTAAGCAAGCAAAATCTAGGGTCCAACCTCATGGACTTTACACCCCACTTCCCATTCTTTAAGAGCCTTGGGTAGACATTTCCATGGATTTTGTGTTAGGATTACCTAGGTCTAGGTATGGTCGAGACTCTATTTTTATAGTCGTGGATAGATTTTCTAAGATGGCACATTTCATTCCTTGCCACAAAACAGATGATGCTTGCCATATTGCTAATTTGTTCTTTAGGGAAGTTGTGAGATTGCATGGTATGCCTAGAACAATCGTGTTGGATCGGGATGCTAAGTTCTTGAGCTACTTCTGGAAGACCCTGTGGGCTAAGTTAGGAACTAAGCTATTGTTTTCTACTACTTGTCATCCACAGACTGATGGTCAAACTGAGGTAGTAAATCGAACTTTATCTACTTTGTTAAGGGCTGTCATTAAAAAGAACATTAAAAGTTGGGAGGATTGTTTGCCGCATGTTGAATTTGCTTATAATCGCACAATGCATTCTGTTACTAAGTTTACTCCTTTTGAAATTGTGTATGCTTTTAATCCACTAACTCCTTTGGATTTATCACCTCTTCCTATTTCTGAGTATGTTAATCTAGATGGTAAAAAGAAAGCAGAATTTATTAAACAGATCCATGAGAAGGCAAGGCTAAACATTGAGCGAAGAACAGAGCAGTATGTGAAACAAGCCAACAAGGGTCGTCGACAAGCTGTCTTTGAACCTAGAGACTTGGTTTGGGTTCACATGCGCAAAGAGCGGTTTCCTGTGTAGTGTCGATCTAAATTACTTCTTAGAGGCGATGGATCATTTCAAATTCTTGAGTGCAATAATGATAATGCCTACAAGTTAGATTTGCTAGGTGAGTATCAAGTAAGTGCTACTTTTAACGTTACTGATCTGAGTCCTTTTGATGTAGGTGATGATTTGAGGACAAATCCTTTTCAAGAGGAGGGGAATGATGAGAGCCATGATGGGAGCCAAGCTAGAAGGTGGAATGTGGACCCACTTGAAGTGCCACCTGAACTGATCACAAAAACTCGAGCGAAATGATTCAAGGAAGCACTTAACGGGTTGATAAAGGATGCCCAAGAAGCCGGAAAGGATTGGAGCAACCATGAGAATGAACTTGCTTTTATATAAGTCATTCAAGGAGATCAAAGCATAGGAGGTCAAAGCTGCCAGCCTTGACAACGCTGGCTTAAACGCTGCCGGCCTTGAACCAGTGTTGCAATTAGAGCACGACAGAGGGACTACGCTGCCGGCCTATATACCCGACGTACATCCTTCGTCGGCTACTACCCTTCTACGCCGCCAGCCTATATACCTAACGTACATTGTCTGTTTGTTATGTTTCTGCGACTTTATTATGTTATATCATTTTAGGATTTTGTTTAACGAATTGTAAACCCTATTAATAGCTATGAGGGTTGGAAAACAACAGATAGAACATTCATACAACTTTGAATAACACAATTTGAGGGAATTCCTCTCTTGGTTCTCCAAAGAACTTCTCTTGAACTTATCGGATTTTCTTTCGTGGCGTTCAACCAGACTTATCAATCGGTCTTTCATCCCGATTGTGGCGTCAACAAAATATACCAAGGTTCTTGCCTCATCTATAGGCAATGGCTTGCGGTTCCACTTTTTGATTGTTTGGCATCTTGGGTTGCAATTTCAAACGTATTGGTATTGGGTTTCGTCACTCGTGGGCGTGGTTCATGTTAAAAGAGCTCTAAAATGAACCCAAACAATGGGTACCTAAACTATTCTAACCATAACTTAATTATTTGAAGCTCAAACGACCAAAATGGCTTCAAAAATTGAAATTTCACTAAAAAAAACCTTCAAAATGACTATAAGTAGATGAAAAACAAGCTTAAACAAAAAAGTTATGATTAAAACATTGCAACATTCGAAATTCGGAAAACCAACGAATTTACTATAGCCAATTGAAGTTGATATTCAACTCAAACTTATAGAATTATTATTTATCCCACTAGGAAACACATATTTTGAGGACGACCTACTATCGAATTATTATGATTAAGGATGACATGCTAGGGTAAGTAAATCCAATGACTCCTATTCCACGTTTGTGCTTGTAATTTAGTACACTTGCATGTAAATTTTGATATCTGAATTGGATTTGTGTGTGTAGGGTAATTAGGATATATATTGTGGTTATTTACTATGATTTTGAGTGCTAATCCACATTAATCATACTTAGCTAACTACTTGTAGATTGCCTTTGCATTTAGAATTTAGAAATTGCGAGTAGTTGTATTGAATGGATGTGGGCATTAGATAACTGGAGTTGATATTATTTGATATTGAGTAAATAAATTATGCATTACAAAACCTCACATGTAAGAAGGCCGTTAGCATCACACAGTGGTACGAAGAGGCCCTATGGAAGTGTACTCCATGGGTAAACTTTATCTCAACCTTTGGGAAGTAAGTGGAACTAGAAAATGCCGCTCTTTGATTGAGACCTAATTTAGGGAATCATCGCTTAGGGGTAATTGAGCTTGTAGGCCTTTCATAATCCATACCCCACATGGGCTTAGTAAATATATACACATTTTGGAGTCTATTTAAGCATAGTATGGATATATATAGACTTGACGAGTTATCTCAGAAAGGAAGCCTGAGGTCATTAGAGCCTAAAGCCTAGAGCCGATATATAGCTTGTGATGTCCTAACCCAAGCAATGGAGGGTGATAAATCAGTGTTGTATGTGGTATTTAATAGATCGTATTTATTGTTGCATTTATGTGATTGATCATGCATTACATATGTTTGATTAAATAACTTGCTTATTATTGCTTGCCAATTTAGTATGAGGGTCTATCTCACTAAGCAATTGTAGCTTACACCCCCACAATATTTCCTTATTGTAGGAGTCGATATGGTTAGAGCTTAGCAAACAGTTGTTAGAGGTTAGTATAGGTAACATTAGAAAAGTGAAGGATTGTAGTAGAGTAGAGAGATTAATGTTATATTTGTTTTTTAGTTCATATTTTAGTTGTATCAATATTTAGTAGAGACTTATATGTTTTAAATTATTAACTACTAGTCAATGTTGTTAGCTTGTGGACATATGATTTTATTATATTGTTACTCTAACTAATTATTTGCCTTTGTACTTGCTTAAAAATGTTAAACCTTAGCTAGGAATTTAGATGTGAGTATGCTTTGTAGGTTGTAAAGCAAATCCTTAAATAACATAGGGGTTATTCTTGGGTTTCCATGTAGTGTATGGTGAAGTTGTTATGTCCTAAGGGGCCCATAAGGCATGACGGTGGAGAATAGTTTTTGCATCATCACTATTCTAAAATTAAGGCATTTGGATGTCTTAGACATGGTGCTACTATCTAGATGGTAGCATGTGTACCAATTAGATAGTATGTTTGCATCTCATAAAGTTTCCTCCTTATCTTCACTAGTTGGATGGCATAGGAGCTATTGGCTTGACAACAACCTTTAGACTAACAAAAATGTGCAAATACTTGATTTTTTAAGAAAACATAACATTTAATTGTGCTTATGATAGGAATAAAAATCTGATAAGACCTATCATTAGGGCAAGAACTAAAGGATTTCAAATCTTGGTGATGAGGACCCATTTTGAGCAAATCGACCCTGGAATTATTCGTTTACTAACCTCTGTTATCTTATTCATGTATTTTATATTCCAATAGGAATACTTATCATATTTTATAGGGCGATGGACAAACTCACTTAGACTCAGCTTGTGGGTTATCCATGGACTGACCTGAATTGACGATGAGTTGGGCCAACGAATCCTATGGAAGAGCTCGCATGATGAAGACTATTTTCTTTTATTTTGTAATTGTTATTTGGACTAATTTATGTTGTATTTTCTTTTGGGATACTTTTATTTTCTTGTAATTGTCTTTTAGGACCGACCACCTTAAAAGTGGCAAACTTGTAATTTGTGACCATTTTCTTACCCTAGGAGTAACAAGTATAAATACTTGCTTATAGTAGGGTTTGAGGAGGCCAAAATTTGCAGAATTGAGATACACTTTGCATGAGGATTAGGGTTCTCCTAATTGTCATTAGACTCTTATCAATTTCAATCCTAAGAGTTGAGATTGTGGCGAGTGCAACACTTTGAAATTGTGAGTAATATCAATTTCATTTTGTTATGATTTCTTTTCTTCTCTAGTATGTAATATCTAAGGGTGAATTGAGATAGTTCTTGGTCAGATTTTTTATTGCATTTGTGATCAATTATCTTGTTATAAGGTTGAATGTTTTAGTACTTGATATCATCATCAATTTTGGAATCAATTGTGATGTGAATTGTGCTTGTTGGGAGAGGATAAAATCACAGTTTTGGTTCTTTTCTTCTTCATATATTTCACATGGAATTCACTTATAATTGTTGTTATTTAGTGAAGTTTATCATTATTGGATTGTGATTGCATCATTGGACCTTTGGATTTCATCAAAATTCTAATAGGGTTCATGTAATTTCTTGATTCCAATTGAACCGGTTATGTTTGAGATTTGAAGTGTTCCTTTGGTTTACTTGATTGTGCTTGGGCTTGGTTTTGAGCACATCATCTTTTGGTATCAAAGCATCATCATACTTAGATGCATTCTTGATTCACATCTTAGTTGATGAATCAGTCATAAACGTTGAGGATTTGATGCCATTGTTCATATGATTGAGACTAGTTTGATTGACATTGTTTGATTGTCTTTCAAATTGGTTTTTCATGTGCTTAATCTTGGTTTTAGGCACATCATCTTAAATTGACCAAGACATGCTTGTTCACTTGTGTTAATCTATTATATGTAATTTTCATATCAAATCAATCATTTTTCTTTCATTTTCATTACAAATTACATATACTTGATGGAGAAATAGGTGTGACAAGTGTGTAGTTTTACACATTTATCACTTAGCCTAAACTTTAATGGCTTACTTGTCCTTAAGCAAATTAAAAACAATAAAAGATCAAATTCTTAAAGAGGACAAGTTAAGTTTCCCCATCCTATTGATTTAGTAGGTTCTACATCACCTAAGACAATGATGGTTCAATCAAGTTGTTTTTTAAGCATTAAAGTACATTGCAAGGATTCACTTGATCATGTATTGTCAATGTGAGTGATCAAGTGTACCTATTTACATATGCAAAAGTGTTAAATGACTAATCTATGATTCATATGGTTAATTCCTCCCATTTAGCCCATGATTAGATTGCCCATAATCAAGTAAAATGTCATCAAATAGGAGAAAGGACCTTACACTTTATATGATGAACAATATGTATATAGCCCTAATCTATTCTTAAGCAAGATATATTCTCGTAAAAGAAGTAAAATAAAGTTGTCTTCTACTTAAATTTCTTGAGAATTTTTCAAATTTCTTTTTCTCATTTTTATTTTTCTATTTGATTGTTTGCCCTCATACATCCTTTAACCAATTGAGAGGAGCTCTTTAATCCTCACTTTTTTACAGTCAAAGACTATAGGGGCTCATAACCCTTCCATGAACTCATCATTCACAATGATATGCTAGGAACTTATTGGAGACCCAACTTCTCCTTCTATACTCTTTTATTCATTTTGTATTTTAGGTTTGGGTTTACTCCTGACTTTAAAATTTTATCAATTTTTCTTTCATGTTCCTTTGAGGCCATCTTAGTTTCACAACTTTACTTAACATACCTAGCTACTTGAGATTTTAGAGAAAACGATACATAACAATTAACTTTCTAAAATGCACAAATCTAACTCCACACTAATGGCATAATCTTAATTTCAAACCATGAATTATAAGCTAAGTGATTGCTATCTAAATAAAAAATCCAGTCAATGAACCCTTAAGTAATGTAAATGGTTCACTACACTTCCATTTCAATTCATGTTACAAATTGAAAAGTTTTCTTTGCTTTTTCAACATACAACTTTGAAATTTTGAAATATTTTGGGTGATTTTAACAAAAACTTACTAAAATCAATATCATGATTAGTGTACAATATGATGGCTATAATATACAAATTCAAACAATTTAGCATTTAGCAATATTTAGCATGACCTAGCTTCAAATACATATATTTATCCACCCTCAACTTTGAAATCAACAATTTCCTCATTGTTATTATAAATAAATAAAGAAGAGAGGAATAAAACATGACTACCCTAAAGGGTAAGCTAAATAGCCATCTTCGAGTACTTATTCCATTATAGGTCCAACTTATTCCTATTCACAAGCCATCTAAATATCTGTAAAAGAAAAAGCAAACTTCTCATAATACTAAGTCCTTGCTAAAACCTAAGTCATTTAGTTAAACTTTATTCCTTCTTCTTACTCTATCTCTTAGCTTAGATCCTTTAGTTGAAGTTGTTCTCTATTCATTGGAATGTTCTCTCCTTTAATAAAATGTTTGAGAAGTTACCCATTAACCTTGGAAGGGTCACTTGTATCTCCCTTAATCTTTATAGCTCCATAAGGGAATACCTTAGTTACATCATATATGCCTCTCCATCTTGATTTTAGCTTTCATAGAAAAGATTTCAATCAAGAATTGTACAAGAAGATTTTCTAACCAACGTTAAATTCCCACTATAGGAACTTTTTATCATGCCATCTCTTGGTTTTCTCCTTAAAAATCCTAGCATTTTCAAATGCTTCATTTCTAACTTGTTCAATCTCATTCAATTTGAGCAACCTATGACTCACTATTGTCTCTCGATTAATGTTTAAAAACTTTATTAGAACACAATGCAATAGGGGGACATCTCGATTGGGCTTTTGTAAGAAGTCCTATATGCCCAAAGTGCATCATTAAGTTTTTGCGACCAATCTTTGCATGTTATGTTGAATATGTTCTCTAAGATTTGCTTCAGCTTACAATTAAACAGTTCTACTTGACCACTTATCTAGGGGTGATAGGGTGTTGCTACCTCATGCTTCACACCATACCTTGAAAGTTGGCTATCAAATTGTTTGTTACAAAAATGAGAACCCCCATCACTAATAATTGCTCGTGGTGCCTTAAATATAGTGAAAATGTTGTCTTTCAACAACTTAAGTACACCTCATGAACTGTTTATAGGTAAAGCCATAGCTTTAAACTATTTGCTAACATAGTCAACCACTACAAGGATGTACCTATTTGAATAGGATAGTGGAAATGGTCCCATGAAATCAATGCCCCATACATCAATCACTTTAACTATTAAAATACACTATTAAGGCTTATCATATCTTCTAGTAATGCTCCTTGTCCACTATCATTATTCACAGCTCTTTGTAAAGGCTTAACAATCTTTGAACAAAGTTAGGTAATAGAATCCACATTGCAGAACACTTGCAACCATCCTAGTTTCTTTAAATTGATTGCCGATTCATGAATATGGTAGTGAACTAAAATGTTAGCTACTTCACATTTAGGCACATACCTTTGAATTACTTGATCATTGCAATTCTTGATTAAGTATGGCTTATCCTAAAAATAAGATTCAACATCAATTAAAAAATTTCTCTTCTTGTTATTAAAAATCCTGTAGGGCGTAATTCCACTAACTAATTAAATAACTATAACTATATATTAAGGTAGATTTGTTAAAGTGATTGAGTAAGCTATTCATTTGGAAGGAATTCATTGATTAATGGCTCATCCTTTTTTATTAATAATTCTAGAGAGATGATCAACTACTTAATTCTTAGCTCCCTTCTTATCCTTGATTCCCATATCAAGTTAACATAATAAGAGAATCCATTGTATGAACCTTAGTTTTGCATCGATTTTCAATAGTAAGTATTTCAGTGTTGAATGATCCATGTAAACTATTGCCTTAGATCCTATGAGGAAGGATTGAAACTTATCATAAGAAAATACTACTACAACACCTATTTTTTAGTGGTTGCATAATTCTTCTATGCATTGTTAAGCATCTTGCCAGCATAATATATTTCTTGGGAAAGTTAACCCCTTCATTATCCCAATATAGCTCCAAATGCCATTCAATTGTATCATACAATAATTCAAATGGTAAATTCCAATTTGGAGCTAGAATTACTGGAGCTATTGTTAATCATGCTTTCAATTTCTCAAAAGCTTTAATATAGGCTTCATTAAAGGTCAAGGGTACATCATTTTCCATTAAGGCACACAAGGTCCTAGAAATCTTAGAAAAGTCCTGGATAAATCTTCTATAAAATCCCACATGGCTTAACATTCAGTGGGGGAGGTAACTTAGCAATGACTTCAATTTGCTTAGTCTACTTCAATTCCATTGCTTGAAATCTTGCAACCTAACACAATGCCCTCCTTCACCATGAAGTGACATTTTTCCCAATTTAAACTGAGACGAGTATCTTTATGTCTTTTCAACACAAATGATAAATCTTCAGACGTTTTTCTAATGAGTATTCAAAAAATGAAATGTCATTAATGAAAGCTTCAATACATTGCTCAATCATGTTTGAGAATACTACCATCATAAATCTCTAAAAAGTTGCTAAGGCTTTGCATAACCTAAAGGGCATATGCTTAAAGGCAAAAGTACCATATGTGAAGGTGAAAGTAGTCTTTTCTTGATCTTCTAATGCAATGTTGATTTGATTGTATCCAAGGTATCCATCTAAGAAATAGTAGTACTCATAACTAGCCAATCCCTCAAGCATTTCATTAATAAACGACAAAGGAAAATGATCCTTTTGGTTAGCATCATTCAATTTCCTATAATCTATACACATCCTCTAACCTATAACAATTTTGATAGGCATGAGCTCATTCTTTTCATTTTCCACCATAATCATACCTCCCTTCTTTGTTACCACCTAAGCTAGACTCACTCATTTACTATTAGAAATTAGGTAAATAATATTCGCATCAAGAAGTTTCAAGATCTCCCTTTTAACCACTTATTTTAATGCGGGATTAAGTTAACTCTAGGGCTGAACTATCAATTTTCATTCATCTTTCAAGAGGATTCTATGGTGCATACTAAAGGATGTAATCTTTGGATATCAGCTATGGTCCATACAATAGCTTCCTTATGCTCCTTCAATACTTGCATCAACTTCTTGTCTTTATTAGGTATGAGCTTTATAGCCATTATTATAGGTAAAGTATCATTTTCACCCAAAAACATATACTTCATATAAGCGGGTAGTTGTTTGAGCTATAGAGCAAGAGCTTTCTGGGTTGATGGAATAGGCTTTCCTTCACTGACTCTAAGCTCTTCATATATTGCAATTTAAACCAAATCCCCATCTCTTGCTCAGTTATCTTTATAAGCACTAGTTCATTTTCTTGTTTAGCTATCTTTATCTTTTGATCATTCTCTTCGACCACATCTTCATCAAAAACCAAGTCATTACTAAGATGTCTCCTCTTCCCATCTTTCAGATATTAATTGATCAAGAAGATACATGTGGTAGCAAGGGAATTTCCCTATCATATGCCTCCATTAACATTAAATATGTCTAGCTTGTTAAATGCCTGAAGTGTTAACTTACTTGTATTGACATTGATGAAAGCATTACCTGTTGCAAAAAAAGGTCTCCCAAGGATCAAGGGAATTTCCCTATCTTCATACATGTCTAGCAGAATAAAATCTATTGGAAAAGTGAACTTATCTACTCTCAAAAGAACATCCTTAGCTACACCTCTTAGGTGCTTGACACTCCCGTTAAGCAACTATAGACAAACTATTATGGGTTTACAATAACAAATCCCTAACCTTTTAAAGATTGAGTAAAGCATTAAATTTATGCTTGCTCTAAGATCACACAATGCCGTTCCTACAAAAGAGTTTCCAATAATGCATGGAATAGTGAATTTCCCGGCATCTTCTAGCTTTTGTGGCAACTTCTCTTAAAGGATAATAGAGTGATGAGGATCAACTAACATCATAAAGGAAGGAGCCGAAATCTCCTGATCTATTACATGGTATTGAAGGTCCGATGACTCGAGCTAGAGCAAAAAGGATGAATGAAACTCTACAAAGAATAGTCATGGACTTACAAGCCCGAGAATCAAGCTACACAAAAGAAAAACATACATGTGATAACTTGATTCACATGACCATGGAAGGATAATGATGAGGATCAACTAGCATCACAAAGGAAGAAGCCAAAATCTCCTGATCCATTACATGGTATTGGAAGTCCGATGACTCGAGCTAGAGCTAAAAGGATCAACGAAGCTCTACAAGGACTACTCATGGACTTGCAAGCCCAAGAATCAAGCTACACAAAAGAAAAACATACATGCATTAACTTGATTCACATGACCATGGAAGGATAATGATGAGGATTAGCTAGCATCACAAAAGAAAGAGCCAAAATCTCCTGATCCATTACATGGTATTGGAGGTCTGATGACCCGAACTAGAGCTGAATGGATGAACAAAGCTCTACAAGGACTAATCATGGACTTGCAAGCTCGGGAATCAAGTTACACAAAAGAAAAACATACATGTGTTCACTTGATTCATGTGACCACATAAGGATGAAATAATTGAAGGACATTATATATTTACATAGACGCTACATTAGAGGATACAATCGGTTTGTTAATATTTATTTTTATTTATTGGTTTGTTTCCCATGTTATTTAGTTACCTACTTAGTGACACAAGTATAAGGATAGAATCGGCAACTTAAGATTTCTATGTTGTAGGGTTTTCCATGTTGTTATGTGTGCTTTATATTCCGTGCAAAGGGACCGGCCAAAGACATCTTTGATATATGAAAAACACATTTTTCGAGAGTAAAAAAAAAAATCACTTTTTGTTCTTTTGCAAAAGAACTCTTCCATAGAATTCTTAACCGAATTACTGGGAATACCTATTAATAACTTAGGTTACTTAAGATGATCTTCAGGGTAATTGAAACCAACTAGCATCATCAAGATTTTAAGTTGAATACACTTAGGGTTTCACGCATCATTTGGTATCAGAGCTTCAGTTTATTGAATTAAGTAAATTCTATCATTTTCTTTAATTTTTCTATTGTTTTTTTTTCCATATTCATTTGCTATTCTTTTCCATACTCATCTATTGTCTTTTCCATATTCATAGTTAAAAATTCATATAAAAAAAAATTCATGTTTGTTCGGTCATTACAATCCATTAGGACCGACGGTATCTAAGTTTTCTTGAATAATCAATTGTGTTCAATTCATAGCTTATCTACAAAAAAAAAAAAAAAGAATCAAATTTGGTTGCAAAAGAAAGAATCAAGAACCGAAATTCAAAAAAAAAAAAAGGAATTCTACTGTGAAAGAATTACAATTGCCGAAATCACAAGATAGTTTCTTAAATTATCAATTACATAATTAGTGGAGTCAATTTACTTTCCATATCAATTGTTTCCAATTCCTACCGTAAACATATCCTTAATTGTCTATGTTTGGAATCCGAATTGTACCATCCCTTGAACAATCAGTTCCATGGTGATCTTTTCCTTTTGTGTTTGATTGCAATTTCTATCCAGTGGTGAATCTTTCCATATTAATTAGATTGTGTAGTTAGTACTGCTTCATTTATGTGACTTAGGCCAATAGTGATCATTAGTGTTGACTTCGTAATTTGAGTTTAGGAGTTCCAAATTGAGTTCCTAGCAAAAGAATTACAAAAAGTAGGTTGTGAGATCATATTTTGCGAAAGATATACACGAGTGGAATTGTGAGCATATCATTTATGAGCAATACACGAGTAGGTGTGAGGAACATACTTATATATTTCTTGTAATTATAATCATAACTTGCTGCAAATTTTATAATTATGTCGGGACATGACACTAATGGAGGGGAAAGTTGAGTGATGTTTGAGGAATTAATGGGGGAGATGAAGAGGATCTCAACTAGAGAACTAGAGTAGATCCATGAAAGGATGGATAAGAAGGAAAGGAGTAGGGAACCATCTAGTAGTGCCACTATCAGGTGAGGAATAGGTAGACAAAATAGGGGAGGCAGTAGGATAGATGAAGGGAAGGAATCTGATTTTGGAGATTACCAACATGTGAGGGATAGGGGAAGTATCTAGAGGCGTGATAGTAAGTTAGGGAGTATTAAGATGAAAATCCCAACCTTTTAAGGAAAGAATGATCTAGAGTTGTATTTAGAGTGGGAGAGAAAAATGGATCATGTGTTTGAATGTCACAACCACACTAAAGAGAAAAAGATAAAACTGGCTGTAGTAAAGTTTTCAAATTACACCAGTGTATGGTGGGATCAGTTGGTGCATAATAGGTGCAAGTATAGAGAGCGACCTGTTAGCACTTGGGAGGAGATGAAAACTATTATGCAGAAGTGTTTCATTCCAAGTCACTACCATAGGGACCTACTTAGGAAAGTCTAGGGGTTAACTCAGAGAAATAACAGTGTAGAGGATTCCTACAAAGAGTTAGAGATAGCCATGATT
This sequence comes from Laguncularia racemosa, assembly GCA_037954665.1. Taxonomy (NCBI): domain Eukaryota; kingdom Viridiplantae; phylum Streptophyta; class Magnoliopsida; order Myrtales; family Combretaceae; genus Laguncularia; species Laguncularia racemosa. The sequence continues at coordinate 475,624 of JBBMOL010000278.1, forward strand.
AGGGCTAAAGTTGAGGAGGAGGATGAGGCCACTATGGCTAGATTCATCAATAGGTTGAATAGGGAAATAGTTGATGTAGTAGATCTTCACCATTACTTAGATATGGAAGAGTTGCTGCATAGAGCTATTAAAGCAGAGCGGCAGTTAAAATATAGGAGTGAGCAAAGGACTGGCTAGATTTCCAAAGCTCCATAGAAGCCCATGTAGAAGAAAAACTCCACCGATTTAAAGCTTAAGGAGGATATGAGGGCTAAGAATCCAATTGCTACACCTAAGGGAAAGACTGACACTAAACCCTCTTCCAAGACGAGAGATATTAAGTGTTTTAGGTGTTAGGGATTTGGGCACATTGCATCCCAATGTCTAAATCAAAGGGCTATGATTATTAGTAATAGTGGAGATGTAGAGAGTATGTGCTCTGAGGAGGAGGAGGAGGAGTCACCATCACAAGAGTATGATGATGTTAACTTAGAGGGACCCATGAGTGGCGAGCTGTATGTCATGAGGAGAGTGCTTATTGTATAACCCTAGGAGGATGGTGAGGCGATCTAGTGTGAACATATTTTTCATACATAGTGTCATGTGCAGGGTAGAGTCTGTAGCTTGATAATCGATAGTGGCAACTACACTAATATTACTAGCACCTTGCTAGTAGAAAAGATGTAGTTGAAAACGGTGAAGCATCCTAGACCATATCGATTGCAGTGGTTAAGTGATTGTGGGGAGGTTAAGGTGACTAAGTAGGTACTTATAGCTTACTCTTAGGGAGCTACAAGGATGAGGTTATGTGTGATGTGGTGCCTATGCAGGCTAGCCACATCCTGTTAGGGTGACCTTAGCAATTTGATAGAAAGGTTATGTATGATGGGTACAAGAACCAATATTCTTTTATTTTAAACAAAAGGAAAGTGGTTCTCATGCCTTAGATGCCATAGGAAGCTAATGAAGATCGGATGAGAATTGCAAAGGAATTCAAGGAAAAACACTCGAGTACACATGAGAAAAATAAAACGAGTGAAAAATAAACAGTTGTGAGCAAAGAGGGAAAATACACACAAACACCGAGTGATGTGCCTAAACCCACTTTCAAGCACAAACAAATGACTCAAGAAAACAAGCCTCAAGTCTCTTACAAAACCAGTCCAAGTGAATAGGAAATTGCATGACTCTAATGGAATTATGATGAAATCCAATGATTCAAAGATTCAATTAACTTCCACTAATGAGCAATTTCACTAATCAACAACAAGAACAAGATAATTACACGTGAAATGGATGAAAAAGACAAGCTCAAAAACCATGAACTCATACCCTTCCAACCTTGCCAATTCACGCCAATCACTAAGAGCAATTCAATTCTCAATGAACAATCAATCTTAAAAGATGATTATTCTCGAAAAGCAAACACAAATATATCCAAGAAAGATCCAAATCTACCCTAGATATGACTCACTAGAGAAGAAATGAACATACAACAAAGATGGAATCGATATAACTTACAATTCTCCTTTGTCGCACTCGCTACAATTCCAATTCTTGGATTGAAATTGATAAGATTTTTGAACTAAGGAAAGAACCCTAATTCACATGTGAAAGTGTCTCTCAAATTTGTAAAAATTGGCCTCCTCAAACCCTCTCTTAAGCAAGTATTTATACTTGCTACTCCTAGGGTTAAAAAGTGGTCAAAATTACAAGTTTGCCACTTTTAAGGTAGCTAGCCCTAAATGAAAATTACAAGAAAATAAAAGTGTCCCAAAACCAAAATACAACCAAAATAGTTCATAAAACAATTACAAGGTACAAAATAACATAAGTCTTCATGATCTAATGCCTCAAAATAGAAAACAATCGCAACGGGTCTTTGATTGTCATCTTGAAAATGTTCTGTGTCCAACAACGGTTGTAGGACATATTGGCATCCCATGGAGAATTATCATTGTACCTGTAAGATTATTCTCAAATATTTATTAGAAATAAAGACATAAGGTAAAATACGAGCAATTTGGATCATCATCCAAATCGGGTTCTGAAAAGGTCGACAGTGTCAGAAATTTTCCCATCACCGAGAGCAGAGGGAATGGCGAGGAAGAGTGAGGTTAAGAGTGCAGTGATGGCAAAACAATAGTTACTTGTACTTATATACAAGGATTTATACTTTTCTAATATTGACATTAACTCTTCTATGCCTGGTGTTGTTGTCTCTTTGTTGCAGGAATTCGAAGACTTGTTCCCTGAAGAAGTGCCGTAAAGATTACCCCTCTGAGAGTATGGAAAAAAAACTAACAAAAAAAAATAATTATTAACAAAACCTCTAATGTCGCGTCCATGCAAATATATAATGTCCTTCAATTATTTCATCCTTCCATGGTCACGTGAATCAAGTTAACACATGTATGTTTTTCTTTTGTGTAGCTTGATTCCCGAGCTTACAAGTCTATGACTAGTTCTTGTAGAGCTTTGTTCATCCTTTAGCTTTAGCTTGGGTCATCGGACCTCTAATACCATGTAATGGATCAAGAGATTTTGGCTCCTTCCTTTATAATGCTAGCTGATCCTCATCAGTCCCTCCTTCCTCGAAAAGGTTCGTCCTCAAATCACCTGCATCATAAAGAGTAAGGTCAGAAACGTTAAAGGTAGCACTAACGTTACCATAGTAGCTTGGTAGATCTATCTTGTAAGAATTGTCATTGATGCGCTCCACCACTTGGAAAGGTCCATTGCCCCTAAGATGCAACTTGAATTTACATTGTTCAGCAAAACGTTCCTTCCTTAGGTGTACCTAAGCCCAATCACCAAGCTGAAATATAGCTTTGACACGTCCTTTATTTGCTTGTTGGGCATAATGTTCATTCTTCTTTTCAATGTTAGCCTGTACTTATGTATGTAATTCCTTAACAAATTTTGCCTTCTTTGTGCCATCAAGATCAACAAACTCGTTAGTAGGTAAAGGCAATATATCTAATGGAGTTAAGGGATTAAAACCATACATAACCTCAAATGGAGAGTAAGATGTAGTAAAATGTATAGTCCTATTATCTGCTACATGAGGCAAACATTTTTCCCATTGCTTCAAATTTTTATCAATCACAACATGTAGCAATGTGGAAAGTAACCTATTAACAACTTCTATTTGTCCATCTATTTGATGATGTGCCACAGTGGAAAACGGTAGTTTAGTGCCTAGCTTATTCCATAAGGTGCACCAAAAGTGGCTCAAAAATTTCACATCTCTACCACTGAAAATAGAGTTAAGTAAACCATGCAATCTAACAACCTCCCTAAAGAATAAATTAGCTATATATCGAGCATCATTAGTTTTAGCACAGGCAATAAAGTGAAACATTTTATTAAACCTATCGATGACAATAAATATGCTATCTTCACCATTCTGAGATCTAGGCAAACCTAATATGAAGTCCATGGAAATATCAGTCCAAAGCTAACTAGGCACAGGTAAGGGAAGATACTCCCCATGGGGCATGACTTTGGACTTAGCCTTCCTACTTGCAATGCACTTATCACACACAAGTTGTACATTATGTCTCATCCTAGGCCAGTAAAAATGTTCATGCAAGATATCCAAAGTTTTATTTACTCCAAAATGTCCCATAAGACTACCCCCATACGTCTCCCTTACTAGCAATTCACGTATGGAACTCCTAGGCACACATAATTTATCTTTCTTAAATAGATATCCCTCATGCCTACAGTACTCCCCATACCCGCTTTTAGAACAAGCAGCCTAAATCTGATTAAAATCAACATCATGTTCACATAGTTCTTTCATACTTTCAAACCCAAGCAATTTAGTATGCAAAGAGGTCAATAAGGAATACCTCCAAAAAAGGGCATCAACCACCACATTTTCCTTACCTTGCTTACATTTGATGATATATAGAAAGGTTTCAACGAAACTCCAACCACTTAGTGTGCCTCTTATTCAACTTCCCTGCATTTTCAGGTACTTCAAGCTCTCATGATCAGAATAGATGATGAACTCCTTGGGCTATAGGTAATGCTGCCATGTCCAAAGCATACAACTCCTTATCATATATTGGATAGTTCAGTACAGCACCATAGAGTTTCTCACTAAAGTAGGCTATTGGTTTAGAATCCTGCATTAAAACACCACCAATACCTTTCTTGAAAGCATTACATTTAATCTCAAAAACCTTATCAAAATTTGGTAATACTAACAAAGGAGTGTTAGTTAACTTACCTTTCAATGTCTGGAATGCCTGCTAATGTATTTCGGTCCACTTGAATTCAGCATTCTTCTTCACCAGATCATTTAGTGGAGTAGCAATGGAGCTGAAGTCTCTCACGAATCACCTATAAAAACTGGCTAGACCATAGAAGCTCCTCATATCATTGGCATTTTGGGGTGTTGGCCAATCTCGGATTGCCGTTACTTTCTCCTCATCTACAGCTATTCCGTCTGCCCCTACAATAAAACCAAGGAAAACCATAGATTCCATACAAAACATGCACTTTTTCAAGTTGGCATATAATTGGGTTTCCCTTAAAATAGTAAAAATACTTTACAGAAGTTATACATGATCATCCAATGTCCTGTGGTATATCAAGATATCATCAAAATAAACTACAACAAATTTTCCTAAGAATGGACGCAATACATGATTCATCAACCTCATGAGCGTACTAGGTGCGTTAGTCAACCAAAAGGCATTACCATCCTTTCATATAGGCCATGTTTGGTTTTAAAGGTAGTTTTCCACTCATCATCCTCTTTCATACGAATTTGGTAATAACAATTTTTAAGGTCAATTTTCGAAAACAAGCATGCACCATACAACTCATCAAGCATGTCATCTAATCAAGGAATGAGATGTCTATACTTAACTGTAATTTTTTTGATCGCCCTACAATCTATGCACAAAAGCCATGTCTCATCCTTCTTGGGCACTAAGATCACTAGAATGGAGCATAGGCTCAGACTCTCTTGTACGAACCCTTTTTCCATCAGCCCATCCACTTATTTTCTTAATTTCCTTGGCTTCCTCTAGATTGGTTCTATATGCTGGCCAGTTTGGAATGGAAGCTCCTAACATGAAGTCAATCTGATGCTCTATCCCTCATAGAGGAGGTAATCCTTGCAGCACTTCTTCAAGGAACAAGTCTTCGAATTCCTGCAACAAAGAGACAACAACACTAGGCACAGAAGAGTTAATGTCAGTATTAGAAAAATATAAATCCTTGTACATAAGTACAGGTAACTGTTGTTTTGCCATCACTACACTCTTAACCTCAATCTTCCTCACCATTCCCTCTACTCTCGGCGTTTGTGTGTATTTTCCCTCTTTGCTCACCAGTGTTTTTTTTTTTCACTTGTTTTATTATTCCTCACGTGCACTCGAGTGTTTTTCCTTGAATTCCCTTGCAATTCTCATCTAATCTTCACTAGCTTCCTATGGCTTCTAAGGCATGAAAACCACTTTCCTTTTGTTTAAAACAAAAGAATATTGGTTCTTGTACCCAACATACATAACCTTTCTGTCAAACTGCCAAGGTCACCCTAGCAGGATGTAGCTAGCCTACATAGGTACCACATCACACATAACCTCGTCCTTGTAGCTCCTTATTAATGAGATCCATGATGAGAGTTGAGCTGGAAGAAGGAATGTGGATCCTCTTGAAGTGCCGCCTAGACCGATCACAAGAAACTGAGCGAAACCATTCAAGGAAGCACTTAACGGGTTGATAAAGGATGTCCATGAAGCCGGAAAGGATTGGAGCAATCATGAAGTTGGAACGGATTGGAACAACCATGGGAAGACCTTTGCTCTTGTACAAGTCATACCGGATACGGGGTGAAGAGGGCGTGTATTTACAAGGCACGGCTGTGTAGGAATCTCAAAGTTACACAGAATCATACACGGTCATAAACACGGCCAAAGGCACGGCCGTGTATGGAGTCAAGCAAATCCACAAAAAGATACACGACTAGAAGTACACGATCGTGTATATTGCCATAATTTACATAGAAAATTACATGGCCAAAGTATACGGTCGTGTACATGGCCGTGTATCTCCCCGACGCCGGCCTTTTGTGTTGTTTTGTTATTTTACGTACTTATTGAAGTGACGTCGTTTTGGACTTGTATTTTTACGAATTGTAACCCTAGTATAAAGCTCTTAGGGTTTAGAATAGAGATATAACATACATCATAGAACATTAAAACACTTTTGAGAGGCTCCTCTCTTGGTTCTTTAAGAACTAATTTGAACTTATCGGATTGATTTCCGTGGCGTTCATCCCGACTTATCAATCTATCTTTCATCCCGATTGTGGCGTCTTCACATTATACCAAGGTTCTTGTCTCGCTTATAGACAACGGGTCACGGTTTCCACTTTAGGTGTTTGGGCGTCTTAGGTAACGAATTTCCGAACGTATTGGTATTGGGTTTCGTCACGGGTTGGCGTGGTTCGTATCAGTTTGGTATTAGAGCTTAGGTTTGTCAAAACAACAAGTTCGGTTTGAGGAAGGTAACATCAAAACCCTAACTCTAATCGTTCATATCCATTGTTAGCATTCAATTTCGTAATATTAATTGTCTTTTGATAGTGTAGTATCTACTAGTCGATTGTTACAAAAAAAAAAAAAGGGAAAGAAAAGAGAAACGTGATCAAGAGCAACAACAAAGACAAAAAAAAAAAAAAAAATCGGATAGAAAAAAAGAGGAAAATTTACGAACCCTAGATTTGTTTTCGAATTCTACGTAAGGGAATTGGTGTAGTTTGGGTTAGTTCCAAGAGAATTGAGAAGAGGAATTGGCGAGTTGATATCATCATTGTTTGTGAGAATACACGAGTGACTGTGTGATATCATCATTTGAGCGAAACACGTAAGGGAGTGTATCGTGAGGTTTCATTTTATATATATTTGTGTTAGTACTAATCTTTTCTGCAGGGACAATGTCAAGGCAACATTCTCCTGAAGGTCAGAGGGGAAGGTTTGATGCTAGGTTAGTAATTGAGGCGTTGAGGGGTGAGATGAAGAGAATGTTTCAGGAGGGAATGGAACAAATTCATGAGACGGTAGAGCAAAGACTAGAGCAATCCACAAACGTATTCCAAGGGCGTAAGAGGGAGAGTCGTTCTAGGAGAGTACCGGGGGGTGGAGATGAAATGTTAGATGATGACTTTGATGAGCCTTCTGTCATGAGTTATAGAGGTTATAGTGGTCGGAATAGAGGAACTAAGGACTGGGAAGATAGAGGAGATAGGAATAGAGAAGATGATCAATTAAGTAGCATAAAGATGAAGATTCCTCCTTTCTAAGGGAAGAATGATCCTGAGGTGTACTTAGAGTGGGAGAAAAAGGTGGAGATGGTGTTTGATTGTCACAACTATAGTGGGAGAAAGAAAGTAAAACTTGCTGCCATTGAGTTTTCAGATTATGCTATAGTGTGGTGGGATCAATTAATGTTGAATAGAAGAAAGAATGTCGAGCCACCTATTGAGTCTTGGGAAGAGATGAAAAGAGTGATGAAGAAGCGGTTTGTGCCTGCGTATTACTATCGTGAATTGCACAACAAGTTGCAAACTCTGAGGCAGGGAAGCCGAAGTGTAGATGAGTATTTCAAGGAGATGGAAGTCACTATGATTAGGGCGAATGTAGAGGAGGATAGAGAGGCTACAATGGCTAGGCTTCTTGCTGGATTGAATAGAGAAATCCAAAATGTGGTTGAATTGCAGCATTATGTAGAATCGAAGGATATGGTTCACATGGCTATAAAGGTTGAGAACCAGCACAAGAGGAAAGGTAGTAGTAATGCACGGTTTCCATAGGGTAATGGTTCATCCACTTGGAAGACCAACCAATGGAAGAAAGAAGAAAAGCCTTTACCCACCAAACCAAAAGGGGAGTTGAGGCAAGCGGGTTCTACTCCTGGTAACCAAGGTAACCCTGATTCTTCTACTTCTAGAAATCGTGACATTAGATGTTTTAAATGCCAAGGTAGAGGCCATATTGCTAGTCAATGTCCAAATAGGCGTGTAATGATTTTGCGTGATGATGGAGAGTATGAGACTGAGGGGGATAGTGAAGAAGATGATATGCCTCCATTAGAGGATGCTAGTGATGATGAGGAGCCTGCAGTGGGAAGGCTAGTGGCAGTAGTGAAGCGAGCGTTGAATGTGCAGGTGAAGGAAGAAGAGGAGGTGCAAAGAGAGAATATATTTCATACTAGATGTTATCTAGGAGATCACATTTGTAGTTTGATCATTGATGGAGGGAGTTGCACCAATGTAGTGAGTAATTTTATTGTTGAGAGGTTGGGGCTCAAAACTATTAGACACCCTAGCCCATATAAATTGCAGTGGTTGAATGATAGTAGAGAGACTAAGGTAAGTAAGCAAGCATTGATTGGTTTCCGCATTGGTAAGTATGAGGATGAGGTGTTATGTGATGTAGTGCCAATGCAAGCATGTCATGTGTTGTTGGGGAGGCCGTGGAAATTTGATAGGAAGGTTGTTCATGATGGCTGTTCTAACAAGTATACGCTTGTTCACCAGGGGAAAAGCTTTAATCTTAAACCGTTAACACCTAAGCAGGTGTATGAAGACCAGTTGCAGCTACAACAGTCGTTTACAAAACATAAGGTGAGTGAAAAGCAGAGGGAGAGTGAGAGAGCAAAAGACAATGAGAAAGAAAAGGAATATAAAAGTCAAGATCAAAAGGAAAAAGATAGGAAGGCTGGAAAGAGTGTGAGAGGCCAAGTTGAAGGGGGATCAACTTTGGTGGTGAGTGAAAAGAAGAGGGCAGCCTTGCGAAAGGAGAGTTGTGTGGCAAGAGCGAGTGTAGTAAGGAGAGCGTTAGTGATGAGGCAACCTATGTTGTTGCTGGTTTTTAAAGAAACATGTTTGACTACTAACGAACTATCTAACTCTTTACCTAGTGTGGTTGTGTCTCTTGTGCAGGACTTTGAAGATGTCTTCCCTGAGGAGATTCCAAAGGGATTACCACCTATTCGTGGTATTGAGCACCATATTGACCTTGTGCCCGGAGCATCGATTCCAAACAAGCCAGCTTATAGGAGCAATCCGGAGGAGACAAAGGAACTCCAAAGGCAGGTCGATGAATTAATGGAGAAGGGGTACGTGAGAGAAAGCATGACTCCATGTGCAGTGCCTGTGATTTTGGTGCCTAAGAAGGATGGGACATGGAGAATGTGTGTTGACTGCCGCGCCATCAACAACATCACGGTAAAGTATCGTCATCCCATTCCTCGCTTAGATGATATGTTAGATGAGTTACATGGGTCTAGTGTCTTTTCCAAAATTGATCTGAAAAGTGGATATCACCAAATTAGAATGAAAGAAGGTGATGAATGTAAAACTGCATTCAAAACAAAATATGGATTGTATGAGTGGTTAGTAATGTCTTTCGGTTTAACTAATGCACCTAGTACTTTTATGAGACTTATGAACCATGTTTTGAGGACTTTTGTTGGAAAATTTGTGGTTGTTTATTTTGATGATATCCTCATTTACAGCAAGAGTTTAGAAGATCATATTTCTCACTTGAGGGATGTTTTAGAAGTGCTTCAAAAGGAACAATTATATGCTAACCTCAAGAAGTGCACTTTTTGCACAGACAAACTTGTGTTTCTTGGTTTTGTTGTTAGTGCACAGGGAATACAGGTTGATGAAGAAAAGGTTCGTATGATCCAAGAATGGCCTAGTCTAACCAATGTAAGTAATGTGCGGAGCTTCCATGGACTAGCGAGCTTTTACAGGAGATTTCTGAAGGATTTCAGTACCATTGCAGCACCACTTACTGAGGTAATTAAGAAGAACGTGGGGTTTAAATGGGGAGAGCAACAAGAGAAGGCCTTTCAGACGCTTAAAAATAAGATGACTCAAGCGCCATTACTTGCTTTACCTAACTTTGCTAAAACGTTTGAAATTGAGTGTGATGCCTCAGGATTAGGTATTGGAGTAGTGCTTATGCAGGAGCGAAGACCAATTGCATTCTTTAACGAGAAGCTAAGTGGGGCAACCTTGAACTACCCTACTTACGACAAGGAGCTATATGCATTGGTTCGAGCCCTGGAGACGTGGCAACACTACCTGTGGCCAAAAGAGTTCGTGATCCACACTGATCATGAATCCTTGAAGTACTTGAAGGGGCAACATAAGCTGAACAAGAGGTATGCTCGTTGGGTGGAGTTCATCGAAACATTTCCATATGTCATCCACTACAAGCAAAGTAAAGAGAATGTCGTGGCTGATGCACTTTCTAGAAGGTATACTCTTATTTCTACTCTTAGTTCTAGACTGCTTGGTTTTGAGCACATTAAGGAATTATATGCTGCTAATCGAGATTTTTGTGAGGAGTATGTGCATTGTGAGAAGAGTAGGCATGGTAAATTTTATAAGCATTAAGGATTCTTGTTTAGGGAGAATAAACTATGCATTCCAAATTGTTCTTTAAGAGAATTATTAGTGAGGGAGTCTCATGGAGGAGGTTTAATGGGACACTTTGGAGTAGCTAAAACCTTAGGGGTATTGCAGGAACACTTCTATTGGCCTCACATGAAACGAGATGTTGAGAGGATTTGTAAACGATGTATCACGTGTAAGTAAGCGAAATCTAGGGTCCAACCTCAAGGGCTTTACACCCCACTTCCCATTCCTCATGAGCCTTAGGTAGATATTTCTATGGATTTTGTATTAGGTTTATCCAGGTCTAGACATGGTCGAGATTCTATTTTTGTAGTTGTTGATAGATTCTCTAAAATGGCGCATTTTAGTCCTTGTCACAAAACGGATGATGCTTGTAATATTGCTAATTTATTCTTTATGGAAGTTGTGCAATTGCATGGTATGCCTAGAACAATTGTATCAGATAGGGATGCTAAGTTCTTGAGCTACTTTTGGAAGACCTTATGGGCTAAGTTAGGAACTAAGTTATTGTTTTCTACTACTTGTCATCTACAGACTGATGGTCAAATTGAGGTAGTAAATCGAACTTTATCTAACTTGTTGAGAGATGTAATTAAAAAGAATATTAAAAGTTGGGAGGACTGTTTGCCGCATGTTGAATTTGCTTATAACCGTACAGTGCATTCTGCTACTAAATTTACTCCTTTTGAGATTGTGTATGGTTTTAATCCACTAACTCCTTTGGATTTATCACCTTTGCCTGTTTCTGAGTATGTTAATTTAGATGGCAAGAAGAAGGCCGAATTTGTTAAACAGATCCATGAGAAGGCAAGGCTAAACATTGAGCGAAGAATAGAGCAGTATGTGAAACAAGCCAACAAGGGTCGTCGACAAGCTGTCTTTGAACTTAGAGATTGGGCATGGGTTCACATGCGTAAAGAGCGGTTTCCTGTGCAGCGTCGATCTAAACTACTTCCTAGAGACGATGGACCATTTCAAGTTCTTGAGCGCATCAACGATAATGCATACAAGATAGATTTGCCTGGTGAGTATCAAGTAAGTGCCACATTTAATGTTACTGATCTGAGTCCTTTTGATGTAGGTGATGATTTGAGGACAAATCCTTTTCAAGAGGAGGGGAATGATGAGATCCATGATGAGAGTTGAGCCGGAAGAAGGAATGTGGATCCTCTTGAAGTGCCGCCTGGACCGATCACAAGAAACCGAGCGAAACGATTCAAGGAAGCACTTAACGGGTTGATAAAGGATGTCCATGAAGCCGGAAAGGATTGGAGCAATCATGAAGTTGGAATGGATTGGAACAACCATGGGAAAACCCTTGCTCTTGTACAAGTCATACCAGATACGGGGTGAAGAGGGTGTATATTTACAAGGCACGGCCGTGTAGGAATCTCAAAGTTACACAGAATCATACATGGTCATATACACGGCCAAAGGCACGGCCGTGTATGGATTCTAGCAAATCCACAGAAAGATACACGACCAGAAGTACACGATCGTGTATATTGCCAGAATTTGCACAGAAAAGTACACGGCCAAAGTATACAGTCGTGTACACGGCCGTGTGTCTCCCCGACATTGGCCTTTTATGTTGTTTTGTTATTTTACGTACTTATTGAAGTGACGTCATTTTGGACTTATATTTTTACGAATTGTAACCCTAGTATAAAGCTCTTAGGGTTTAGAATAGAGATATAACATACATCATAGAACATTAAAACACTTTTGAGAGGCTCCTCTCTTGGTTCTTCAAGAACTAATTTGAACTTATCGGATTGATTTTCGTGGCGTTCATCCCGACTTATCAATCTGTCTTTCATCCCGATTGTGGCGTCTTCACATTATACCAAGGTTCTTGTCTCGCTTATAGACAACGGGTCGCGATTTCCACTTTAGGTGTTTAGGCGTCTTAGGTAACGAATTTCCGAACGTATTGGTATTGGGTTTCGTCACAGGTTGGCGTGGTTTGTATCACTTATAGAGTAGGCTATAAATACCTGCTTAGTCACCTTAACCTCCCCATAATCACTCAACCACTACAATTAATATGGTTTAAGATGCTTCACTGTTTTCAACTGCATCTTTTCTACTAGCAAAGTGCTAGCAATATTAGTGTAGGTACCACTACCGATTATCAAGCTACAAACTTTACACTGCACATGACACCATGTATGAAAAATATGTTTACACTGGATCCCCCCACCATCCTCTTGGGGTTGTACACTAAGCACTCTCCACCTGACATATAGCTCACCACTCATAGGTCCCTCTAAGTTAACATCATCATACTCCTGCAATGGTAACTCCTCCTCCTCCTTAGAGCTCACACTCTCTACATCCCCACTATCACTAATAATCATAGCCCTTTGATTTGGACATTGGGATGCAATGTGCCCAACTCCCTAACACTTAAAACACTTAATATCTCTTATCTTGGAAAGGGGTTTAGTGTCAGTCTTTCCTTTAGTTGCAGCAATTGGATTCTTAGTCCTCACGTCCTCCTTAGGCTTTGAATTAGTGGAGTTTTTCTTCCACGTAGACTTCCATGGAGCTTTGGAAGTCGAGTCAGTCCTCTACTCACTCTTGTATTTTAATTGCCGCTCTACTTTAATAGCTCTATGCAGCAACTCTTCCATATCTAAGTAATGGTGAAGATCTACTATATTAGCTATTTCCCTATTCAACCCATTGATGAATCTAGCCATAGAGGCCTCATCCTCCTCCTCAACTCTAGCCCTAATCATGGCCATCTCCAACTCTTTGTAGTAATCCTCTACACTGTTATTTCCCTAAGTCAACCCTTAGACTTTCCTAAGTCCCTATGGTAGTGACTGGGAATAAAATGCTTATGCATAATAGTTTTCATCTCCTCCCAAGTGCTAACAGGTCACTCTCCATACTTACGCCTATTACGCACCAACTGATCCCACCAAACACTGGCGTAATCTAAAAACTCTACTGCAGCCAATTTTATCTTTTTCTCCTCAGTGTAGTTGTAACATTCAAACACATGATCCATTTTTCTCTCCCACTCTAAATACAACTTTGGATCATTCTTTCCTTGAAAGGTTAGGATTTTTCATCTTAATACTCCCTAAATTACTATCACACCTCTAGATACTTCCCTTATCCCTCATGTGTTGGTAATCTCCAAAATTAGATTCCTCCCCTTCTTCTATCCTAATGCCTCCCCTATTCTATCTACCCACTCCTCGCCTGATAGTGGTACTTCTAGACGATTCCCTACTCCTTTCTATCTTATCCATCCTTTCATGGATCTACTATAGTTCTCTAGTTAGGATCCTCTTCATCTCCCCCATCAATTCCTCAAACAACACTTGACTTTCCCCTCCATTAGTGTTATGTCCCGACATTATTATAAAATTTGCAGCAAGTTACAATCACAATTACAAGAAATATATAAGTATATTCCTCACACCCACTCGTGTATTGCTCACAAATGATATGCTCATAATTCCACTCGTGTAAATCTCTCACAAAATATAATCTCACAACCAACTTTTTGTAATTCTTTTGCTAGGAACTCAATTTGGAATTCCTAAACTCAAATTACTAAGTCAACACTAATGATCACTATTGGCCTAAGTCGTGTGAATGAAGGAGTATTAACTACACAATCTAATTAATATGGAAAGATTCACCACTAGACAGAAATTGCAATCAAACACAAAAGGAAAAGATCACCATGGAATCGATTGTTCAAGGGATGGTACAATTCGGATTCTAAACATAGACAATCAAGGATATGTTTATGGTAGGAATTGGAAACAATTGATGTGGAAAGTAAATTGACTCCACTAATTACGTAATTGACAATTCAAGAAACTATCTTGTAATTTCGGCAATTGTAATTCTTTCCCGGTCGAATTCTTTTTTTTTTTTTTTTGAATTTCGATTCTTGATTCTTTCTTTTACAACCGAATTTGATTCTTTTTTTTTATATATAGATAAGCTATCAATTGAACACAATTGATTGTTCAAGAAAACCTAGATATCGTCGGCTTTAATGGATTGTAATGATCAAACAAGCATGAATTTTTTTTTTTTGATGAATTTCTAACTATAAATATGGAAAAGACAACATATGAGAATGGAAAAGAACAATAGAAAAATTAAAGAAAAGGATAGAATTTACTTGATTCAAGAAATTCACGCTTTAATACCAAATGATGCATGAAACCCTAGGTATATTAAACCTAGAACCTTGACCATGCTAGTTGGTTTCAATTACCCTGAGGATCGTCTTGAATAAACGATGCGTAACTAGACCCCAATCAAACCCGTTGACTGTAACCTAAGTTATCAATAGGTATTCCTAGTAATTTGGTTAAGAATTCTATGGAAAAGTTCTTTTGCAAAAGAACAAAAAGTGGTCTTCATTTTACTTACAAAAAAATGTGTTTTTCATATATCAAAGATGTCTTTGGCTAGCCCCTTTACACGACATATATAGCACACATAACAACATGGAAAACCCTACAACATAGAAATCTTAAGTTGCCTATTCTATCCTTATCTTTGTGTCACCAAGTAGGCAACTAAATAACATGGAAAACAAACCAGCAAATAAAAATAAATATTAACAAAACCGATTGTATCCTCTAATGCAGCGTCCATGCATATATATAATGTCATTCAATTATTTCATCCTTCCATGGTCACGTGAATCAAGTTAACACATGTATGTTTTTCTTTTGTGTAGCTTGATTCTCGAGCTTACATGATGTGCTCAAAACCACTTTCAAGCACAATCAAATGACTCAAGAAAAACAATTATCAAGTCTCATACAAACCAGTTTAATCCACTAGGAAATTGCGTGACCTTAATGGAACTTTGATGAAATCCAATGGTTCAAAGATTCAATTAACTTCCACTAATGATCAATTTCACTAATCAACAATAAGAACAAGTGAATTTACACGTGAAATGGATGAAAAAGAAAAGCACAAAAACCGTGATCTCAAATCCTTCCAACAATTCCAATTCACGCCAATCACTAAAGAGCATTCAATCTCAAATGAACAATCAACCTTTCAAGATGATTATCCACGAATTACAATCACCAATAAGTCCAAGAAAGATTCAAATCTACCCTAGATATGACTTACTGGAGAAGAAATAAACAACAACAAAGATGAATCGATATGACTCACAATTCTCCTTTGTCGCACTCACCATAATTCCAATTCTTGGGTTGAAATTGATAAGAGATTTTTAGAATTAGGAAACCCTAAGCCCTCTCACGTTAAAGTGAAGTGTATAATCTGCAAAATGGCCTCCTCAAACCCTCTCTTAAGTAAGTATTTATACTTGCTACTCCTAGGGTTAAAAAGTGCTCAAAATTACAAGTTTGCCACTTTTAAGGTGGCTAACCCTAAATGAAAATTACAAGGAAATAAAGGTGTCCCAAAATTATTGCAACATAATAGTCCATGCAAATGAAAAATATATAAAAGAAATTGGTCTTCAACATGCCGGTCTTCTATAGGATCCATCGGCCCAGCTCATCGCCGGTTCAGGTCGGTCCATGGATAACCCACAAGCTGAGTCTGAGGGAGTTTGTCCATTGCCCTATAAAATATGATAAGTGTGCCTGTTGGAAAACACAATATAAGAATAATAGAAAAGAGGTTAATTTATAAATAATTCCGGGGTCGATCTGCTTAAAATGGGCCCTCATCGCCAAAATTCGAATTCCTTTAGTTCTTGCCCTAATGATAGGTCTTGTCGGATTTTTATTCCTATCATCTCCTCGAGCCTCAAAAAGATTTGTCCTCAAATCTGGAAAGTCAAATGCAATAGAGACTTTGTTTTCTCCTAGCAATCCATTTGAAGAAGTATCTCTGCAGAATCCCAATATCTGAAATACTATAGGTGGTGATTGTTTTCTCTCCTCCATTTCTTGGATGTATCTCATCTGCAACACAAATAATGCTCCATTATCCAATAAAGTCACCCCTGTATCAACCTGTTCCACTGAAACTATTTCCTCCTTTTCTAACTCATCTGTATGTGGTTGATCCTCATGGTCTTCTAATGGTTGGCCCAACTGCTCATTACCCTCTAAAACCTCTAAAGGTGAACATAACTGTCTCTGAACAATCTGGCTCTCCGGTGGTCTGCTTGTCTGACTATGATCATCAGGATCCTCTGAAGGTTGGCACATCGGTGTCTAACAAATTTTATACTCTAAGGGTTGGCTCGTGTCACTAGAGCCCTCAAGAACCTTTGAAGGTTGGCATACCTGTGTCTGCATAGTTTGGTCCTCTGATGGTTTGATCATGTGGCTATGATCCTCAAGATTCTATGATGGTTGTTTTATCTGTCATTGCATCTCCTAGACCTTTGATGGTGACATAGGGTTCAATACTATACGTTTACCGTCCTTTTTAAACATATAGGTATTTCTATACCCATCATGTAATACCATACTGTCATAAAACCATGGTCTACCAAGTAATATATGGGATACACAAAGAGGAAGAATATCACATTCAAGCTCATCATAGTACTTGTCCTCTATACTGAAGGGTACCCTAGCCCTTTGGGTTACACAAAGACCATCCTAATCATTCAACCAATGTAATGTATAGCGTTTAGGATGTGGGATAGTTTCAAGTTTCAACTTCGATACTAATGATGTAGCTACAACATTAGTACAACTACCACCATCAATAATAATTGCGCACAAGTTTCCTTGTACCCTACAAGAAGTATGGAACAAGTTTTCTCTTTATCCCTCATCAATGGTTTGAAAAGAAGTCATGTCCCAATGCAATATGTTAGCATAATGAAACATTTCACTAGACATGATTGTATTAAAATCCAACAATACAATAATTATCTTCACACTTCCAAAGTTCAAGGACACAACCAAACCTGATGCAAGATCGGTTTGATCGGATTCCTAACGGATACGAACTACGCCAACGTGTGACGAAACCCAATACCAATACGTTCGGAATTCATTACCTAAGATGCCAAACACCCTCAAGTGGAAACCGTGACCCGTTGTCTATAAGCGAGACAAGAACCTTGGTATAATATGAAGACACCACAATCGGGATGAAAGACCGACTAATAAGTCGGGATGAACGCCATGGAAATAAAATCCGATAAGTTCTAGGTTAGTTCTTTAAAGAACCAAGAGAGGAATTCTCTCAAAAGTGTTTTCAAACTTTCAATGTTGTATGTTCTATATTCTAAATGTTCTAAACCCTAGGAGCTTTATATTAGGGTTTACAATTCGTAACAATAAAGGCAAAAAATGACATCATTTCAATAAGTGCGTAAAAAATAACAAAACAAGACATGAAGGCCGGCATCGGGGAGATACACGGCCGTGTACTTTGGCCGTGTATAATTCTATGGAACTTCTTGACAATATACACGACCGTATACTTCTAGTCGTGTATCTTTCTGTGGAAATTCTTGACACCATATACGGCCGTGCCTTTGAACTGTGTATACGACCGTGTATGATTCTGTGTAACCTCCAGACTCCTACACGGCCATGCCTTGTAAAGACACGCCCTCTTCACCCCGTATCCGGTATGACTTGTACAAGAGCAAGGGCATTCCCATGGTTGTTCCAATCCATTCTAGCTTCATGATTGCTCCAATCCTTTCCGACTTCATGGACATCCTTTATCAACCCGTTAAGTGTTTCCTTGAATCGTTTCGCTCGATTTCTTGTGATCGGTCCAGGTGGCACTTCAAGAGGATCCACGTTCCATCTTCTGGCTTAGCTCCCATCATGGATCTCATCAAAACCACAAATGAAGTACACTCAACTACTTTCAAGTAGATAGAATTAAATTCAACAACAAGTGTTTAAGTAACTAGTTCAATTACTTTCATACATTTAATGAGTTGTTTGAATTTCAAATTCTATTACTCACTTTCCCTTTTCTTGCCTTGACTTCTCACCACTTAAATACACAATAGGCAGCAAGGAAAATACTCACACAACACACCATCCACCGCCACAAAAGTCCCCTTATGCTCACGGTTCAAGATGCTTTACGCCACTACTAACAATGTCCTTCACAACACATACAATAACCAATATCAAATTGATGAGATCCATGATGAGAGCCAAGCCGGAAGAAGAAATGTGGATCCTCTTGAAGTGCCTCCTGGACCGATCACAAGAAATCGAGCAAAACGATTCAAGGAAGCACTTAACGGGTTTATAAAGGTTGTTCATGAAGCCGGAAAGGATTGAAGCAATCATGAAGTTGGAACGGATTGGAAGAACCATGGGAAGACCCTTGCTTTTGTACAAGTTATACTGGACACGGGATGAAGAGGGCGTGTATTTTCAAGGCACGGTCGTTTATGGAGTCAAGCAAATCCACAGAAAGATACACGGCCAAAGTACACGTGCGTGTATGGAGACAAGCAAATCTATAGAAAGATACATGACCAGAAGTACACGATCGTGTATGTGGCCGGAATGTGCACAGAAAAGTACACGGTCAAAGTACACGATCGTGTACACGGCCGTGTATGTTGCCAGAAGTTGTACAGAAAGGTACACGGCCAAAGTATACGGCTGTGTATCCCCTGCCGGCCAGCTTGTTCTGTTTTCGCGTTTTTACGCCACTTATCTAAACTACGTTGTTTTGGACTTGTTTTACACGAATTGTAACCCTAGTATAAAAGCTCCTAGGGTTTAGAACAACTTAGAATATACATCATTGAACATTAAACACTTTTGAGAGGCTCCTCTCTTGGTTCTTGAAGAACTAAATCGAACTTATCGAATTGATTTCCGTGGCGTTCATCCCGACTTATCAATCGGTCTTCCATCCCGATTGTGGCGTCTTCATTTTTATACCAAGGTTTTTGTCTCGCTTATAGACAACGGGTCGCGGTTTCCACTTTAGGTGTTTGGGCGTCTTAGGCAACAAATTTCCGAACGTATTGGTATTGGGTTTCGTCACGGGTTGGCGTGGTTCGTATCACAAATGTACACAACCTCTACTAAATTAACAAGAATTTAACTCCAACTACACTCCTCTAGCCATGGCATAATTCACTTCCACAAAATACAACCAAAACTGCAACTTCAACATAAGATAAGGCAGCTTGTTCAATAAGTGCACAACTCCACAAATGGTAAGAGGCTTTTCAAATTCAAATGATACACAATTAATTTTGACTTAATGTGTATTTGAGATTTCAAATTGACCTCTTAATGTACACTTTCAATTCTGATTTCAAATATGAAAATAATAATTATGATTCCTCCAATTTTCAAAAATACACACACTACACAATTGAAACACCACTCTTCCCTTTTACGGTTTTCTATTCATGCACTACACTCTCACACTTTAACCTTAATGTGCAGCACCTTACTCCACACAACTTCCACACTTGAATTTCTCCACTTCTATACAAGTTTCAAACCGCAACTCACAACAAAAGGCAGCTTAAATTCAAATTCAAAATGAGATCATTAATTGCAATATTCCACAAATGGTAAGGAGCCATTTTCAAATTCAAATGAACACACAATTAAACAATGACTTAATGTGTGTTTTGAAATTCAAATTGCTTCCTTAACTCACACCTCAAATCTGGAAATTCAAATATGGAAATCACAAGTAATACTCTTCACTTCCGAAAACACAATAAAATCAATCCACTTCAACAATTGAACACTATTCTTTTAGGCTTCAAATTTCAACTTCCTCAAATGATCACAAAGTTCATGTCCCTTTAATCAATCACGATCAACTCAAGGATTCCAAGAGTGTTCCAATCTCCAATTGTACATCCACAAATCAACAAGAGAACAAAACTCAACAATCACAACAACAAGATGCAATTTCATGCCAACAAATTTTCGAATCAAGGTGCTTCACAACAAACCCCTAAATTCCGAATCTCAATTGACAAATCCCTCCACTTAAACCTCAAGCTCTAATATCAAAAAGATGATGTGCTCAAAACCACTTTCAAGCACAATCAAATGACTCAAGGAAAACAATTCTCAAGTCTCATACAAACCGGTTCAATCCACTAGGAAATTCCGTGACCTTAATGGAACTTTGATGAAATCCAATGGTTCAAAGATTCAATTAACTTCCACTAATGATCAATTTAACTAATCAACAATAAGAACAAGTGAATTTACATGTGAAATGGATGGAAAAGTGATCGTTGCCAATCGTAGTTTTAATAAATTGAATTCTTGTCCTTAGTCTTACTACGAAGCAATAGGCAAGCGCACCTATCGTAGCGTAATATAGCGAGTAAGCACAAGGTCGTCCCTTAGAGATACACCAACTACTAGTACTAACTCCGTTCCTATTATCTAACCGCCACTTAAATATGTTGGTTGAAACTTAATTACTCTAATCTTAAAACTAATAACTCACTAACAACAATGGTTCAAAAGATTTATCAATTAACAAAAGCAACCTAGATCTTATTCTACTCCTTCTCTATCATGTAATTCATTAGATTTATGAAGATTGGCGTAATTGACTTCTTATACTGTTGAATTCTCTAGTCAAGTTAACTACTTTCTCAAGTATATTAACCTACCTAATCCTAGCTTTATCAAATAGGATCTCTCCTTAGTTAATAGCAACCTAGAATTGCATAAAGCACATGAATTCGCATCAACATAGTCGATGTAAACAGAAGACTCTTGTTTCCTATCTCTAGAAGAACAATCGAATCTCATTAATTGCATTAAATCTAACAATAAGAGCAATTTCTCAATTAACTAATATGATATCATGCATAAATTCATATTCCGGATCTATGAATCTAAGAAACAATTGAAGGGCATGCAATTAATCATAAGAAAGTCAACAACTTCGCATTAAAAACCAAATCTTCATCACATGACAGAGAAGTTTCGAATAAAATCTAGATTTAGGGTCTACTCCTCCATAAATTAGACAAAAGAAATGCAATTACTGGAAGAATAAATAAAATTCATAGTCACAACCCTTAAAGATAGAATCTTCTTCTTCGTGGGTCTTCAATCTCCTCTGGAATTGACATAATCTTCTTCCCCCTGCTGTTATGAGAGTCAGAGCAAGTACAAAATTCGTAACTTTCTTTTCTAAGGCAACTAACGGTCTATTTATACATATACCCGGGTTGGATACATACATGAGCGGATACACCAGTAGTGTATCTCGTTCGTGTATCTCATGCTTGCTTCCAAGTGTCCTTATGTGAATATACACGGGCAAGTACATGGAAGTGTACATTGGTCGTGTATTTGAAACATTGTTGAACAGCAGCAAAACTTAGATACACAAGCAAAGTAAATGGCCATATACTTTGCTCGTGTACTTTCCAGACATCCACTTTAGTATACACAAGCAAAGTACATGGGCGTGTATCTCACTTGTGTACTTTCCAGAATCCTTTTCTTCACATGTATTGTATCCAATTCCTTCCAAACTTGATCCAACTCTTCAAAACTCCTTCGCTTAGCTCCAAAATACTCTAGAAGATCCTGAAATTAACATTCATTCCATTAAGCATCCTTTTCTTCAACAAATCATCTAAAAATTCAACAATAAAGCACAATTTCATTACTCTAGATAAGGGTATTTTGCGACTTATCAAACTTCCCCACACTTAAGTCTTTGCTTGTCCTCAAGCAAAATAAAACATTAATCAAACTTCTCATTAATCATGATTGTCGTTACCAAATAATACTACTCACACATTAACATTTATGAATTTTAATCTTTAAAGCTCAATACAATCCCTCAATCTAATGAGTGTGCTTCTTACCTTGTCGTGAAAGTATTGTAACAAAGATACTTTAGTCAAATTTCTAGGAGTAATCAGAGTAGACCAATCTTTACCCTTGTCATTTTAACAATGGCTTTCATGATCAAAATTAGACACAAGATCAATTAGAGCAAAAGGAAACGTGGTACATTTCAACCACCACTAAAGAGTCTATAATCTTCTCAATTATCTCTCTTAGTAAAGCAATCAATAATGAAAATACATTCCATCTATGTTTCCCCTGGATTCCTCTTCCTTTTTAGTTGATCTCTTCAAAGATTTTATTCATTGTAATAGTTGACTGGTTTCATCCTTCCTTTTTTTTTTTTTTTTTGGGATCTTGCAACCCATGTAACAAGTTTTCAGCCGATAATCCTAGGCTCGTCAATCAAGTTAACAAACGTTATCCCCTCAATTGAGGGCGTTCCTATGGGCTTAATTACTCGAGTTACAAGACCCTCTCAACTTTTGCCTTTATGGTATTTCATTTTATTACGGTAATTTCCTCAGTCGGCCGATCCCAGGCCAGACGACCTTAAGTGACCAGGTTTTAAAGGAACTCCATCGAACCTCTATTACCTTAACTTATTATTTAGACTAGTTAGTAGCGGAGTCAAACTTCGCTCTTCTAAGGGACCAAAGCCTGCCCATACTAACCAATCATTTATTTTTCAAGTATAACCTGCTTTCATTAAATTATTACTTTAAAGAGATCTTCTAAGAAGGATCACCAAGAGAATCATTTCATTTACCCTTTCATGAAAGATTAAATGGCTCTCAAGATCTTTGAGTTTG
This sequence comes from Laguncularia racemosa, assembly GCA_037954665.1. Lineage (NCBI taxonomy): Eukaryota > Viridiplantae > Streptophyta > Magnoliopsida > Myrtales > Combretaceae > Laguncularia > Laguncularia racemosa. Next base: position 498,648 of record JBBMOL010000278.1, read on the forward strand.
ACAACGATTTTATCCCATAACTTTGACTAAGTATCAATGTTCTAAAGAAGACAAAGGTGACATGCACAACACTCTTTTAGAGGAATTCATTCACTAAATGCTAAAATACTATGTAATTTGCAATCATGATTTCAAAATTCGATTATCAAGCAAAAAGAGAAAAACAAAAATTAGGGGAAATTTTTGAATGACTCATACAATTCAGCACAACCCTTATCAAAATCAAATTTCTTTAGTATCCCCTTCCCCACACTTAGAATGAGACATTGTCCCCAATGTCTTTATCATTCAAGAACGTAATGAGAAATAAAGAGATAAAAAGAAAAAAATAAAAATGAAAGGAACTGAGACTTCCCGGGATTAAACAGGTGATGGACCAATTGCATAGCTAGCAGAATGTCGATCAGGATGAACTAGCACCACCCCGCTTCCTCTTAGCAGTGATGGTCTTCTTCTTCTTAGTAAACTTTGGTTTAACTGCACAAGTCTTTGTGACCATCTGAATCAATCACAATGGTCTCAAAATAGGTTAGGTTCGTTAATTACACAAAGAAAATGATAGGACTTGCATTGGGTTTCCAAAACAAGGAGGAAGATAGCACAGTTGAGATACACAACCAAGGTACACGACCATGTACCTAGTTGTGTATCTGCCCATCTAATACATGCATAAATTACCATAGGAACGCTCAAAATCAGGTCTTGTGGCTTTAGTATATTATCAACCTACCTTCCTGAAGGCCAAAAATGTAACTACAACACACCCAAAGCATCATCAAACGATAAAGTTTGAATCTTGATTCTAAGAAGCTAGGTGCGATAGTTTAGTGATCATAAAAAAAAATGGCCTCATAACTTGGTTTCTAAGAAGAAGATTGGGAAAGAAACACAACAACATTGTTCCAGAAAACCACAAAATCAAAGTCCCAAATATTCATGTTCAAACCCTAACTGTCGATTCACTTGTTTGGCAGCCACTCATGACATCAATCATACATGCATTCACATGAGTTAAAAATGTCTACAGATCTATCAACAATCAACTTCCAAAATGCAAAATCACTCATCATAGCATCATCATAGATGCAAGCATGTATGGTAGTCGTAAAAGAAAACAGAGCAGCAACCGTATTGCAATAAGTATAGAAGAAGAAGAAGAGAGAACTTACTTACCTTGAATCCTTGAAACGGAAGAAATTTATGGTGTAGAAAGAACAATCACGGTATGGAGGAGTAGAGTGGGAGTGAGTGTGTCAGATACACGAATGGAGAATGGGTCGTGTAAATGGCAGAGTGAAGTGAGGAGGCCTTTTATCGTACGAACAGAAAAATTAGATACACGACCAAGTACACGGTCGTGTACTTTGGTCATGTACTTTGGATTCCTTTCTATGGGTTAGATACACGAGCGTGTACCTTGTTCGTGTATCGTGGGAGAGCATTCTGTGGGTTAGATACACGACCAGGTACACGAGCGTGTATCTTGTTCGCTTATCTTGGGAGAGCATTCTGTGAGTCAAATACACAACCAGGTACACGAGCGTGTACCTTGTTCGTGTATATAAAGGGGTTGTTATGTGGGTCAGATACACGACCAGGTATACGAGTGTGTACCTTATTCGTGTATCTCTGATATGTACACAATGAGCATATTTTGAAGTTCACGGGAGGGCACACCACTACGTATTCCCCTTTTGTGTTGCAAAGTCAATTTAGACACCCTCTAGCATGTGTGAAAAACCGGATACACCACTATTGTACCTGGTTGTGCAAATCAAAGTACATACCTGTCATCACTTCATCTTGCACTCCCTTAAAAAGGTCTCCCATCCTAAATTTTCCCACACTTAGAGCTTAAAAGAAGCTCTATTAAGTTGACTTTCATAGAATCCAAACTTGGTTAGCCCCTCTATAGCTTGTTGTCCTACAAAAGTTACTCCAAAACAATGGGTGATAATAAAGAAAGTAAAGAGTAAAGAAGAAAACTTACCTAAACAACATGGGTTGCCTCCCAAGAAGCGCTGTTGTTTAACGTCGTTAGCTCGACGTAATGAACCGGTGGCGCTCAAATGGAGATGAGAATGAGGTTCAGGTCCTCCTTTTCTTCCAAAACTGTTTAGTCCCCAAAGTAAAGCTTAAGCCTTTGACCATTCACCTTGAAAATGCCTTTCTCCGGGTGTTCCAACTCAACTGTGCCGTAGGGAAAAACCTTTTTTACCCAGAATGGACCGGACCATCTTGATTTAAGCTTCCCAGGGAACAATTTCAACCTAAAGTTGAAAAGTAATACAAAGTCCCCTTCATTAAACTGTCCATTCCGTGGTGGCCGAGCATCATGAAACTTCTTGGCTTTCTCTTTGTATATATATGAATTGTCATATGCCATGAGCCTCCATTCATCTAGCTCATTAAGTTGCATCCTTCGATGTGCTCCAAACCGACTGAGATCTAAATTGGCAGATTTGATCACACAAAATGCCTTGTGCTGAATCTCAACTGGTAAATGGCAAGCTTTCCCGTAGACCAATCGATATGGAGTAGTATCAAGGGGGGTTTTGTAAGCTGTCCGATATGCCCATAAAGCATCATCTAACTTCTCGGCCCAATCTCGTCTATGGTGAGACACGAACTTCATTAAGATACACTTTAGGTCCCTGTTTGAAACCTCCACTTGCCCACTAGTTTGGGGGAGATACGGCATAGCAAGACGGTGAGTCACCTCATATCGCTTAAGAATCTTTTCAACTTGCGAATTACAAAAGTGTGTACCTCTGTCACTTATGAGTGCCCGTCGGACCTCGAATCTACAAAAGAGCTTCTTTAAGAATTTAACAACCACTCGGGAGTCATTAGTCGACAAGGCTTGTGCTTCTACCCATTTAGAGACGTAATCCACAGCTACCAATATGTATTTATTTCCGAAGGAAGGAGGAAAGGGCCCCATAAAGTCGATGCCCCACACATCGAATACTTCACACTCTAATATGTAGTGTTGTGGCATTTCATTCCTTTTTGATATGTTACCATCCCTCTGGCATCGGTCACATCGAGCTATATAGCTCTGAGCATCCCTAAACAATGACAACCGGTAAAATCCTGCTTCCAATACTTTGTGCGCTATCCAATTGGCACTATGATGTCCTCCCGTTGGCCCACTGTGACAGTGGAATAAGATTTTCCATCCTTCTTCATGGGAAACACACCTTCAAATCATCTTATTAGCACAAATTCTGAATAAATGTGGATCCTCCCAGGAGTAGTGCTTCAATTCGATGAAGAACTTCTTCTCCTGCTGCTTGTTCATATCCTTAGGAAAGGCCCTTGCCACTAGGTAATTGGCAATATCAACAAACCATGGGATGATATCATCTTCAACGGTCTTGATGGCATACAATCGTTCCTCAAGGAACTCATCGTTGATCTCAACTTCGTTCGGTCTTTCTAAATAGGGATTCTCCAAACATGACAGGTGGTCGGCTGCTAGATTTTCGGCACCCTTTTTATCTCTTATCTTAAGATCAAACCCTTGAAGAAGTAAAATCCACCGAATGAGGCGTGGCTTTGCATCCTGTTTTGTCAGCAAGAATTTCAAGGCGGAATCATTTGTGTATACGATGACCTTAGATAAGATGAGATATGGTCTGAACTTGTCAAAGGCAAAGATAACTGCCAGCAACTCTTTCTCAGTGGTTGTATAATTTTCTTGTGCAAGAGTGAGTGTTTTGCTAGCATAATGTATGGGTTGAAAGTATTTGTCCTTTCGCTGACCCAGAACAGCTCCCACAGCCGAGTCACTAGCATCACACATAATCTCAAAGCGAACGTCCCATGTTGGTGTGACCATGATAGGTATAGTGATGAGTTTTTGCTTTAGGAGTTCAAATGCATCAATGCATTCCTGATTGAAGTCAATGGAGGTATCTTCTCCAAGAGTTTTGTCATCGACCTAGCAATTTTTGAAAATTCTTTAATGAATCGTTGATAGAACACTGCATGGCCAAGACAACTTTGTATTGCCTTAACTGAAGATGGTGGGGGCAATTTAGAAATTGCTTCGATCTTTGCCTCATCCACTTCTATGCCTTTCTTGGAGATTTTATGGCCCAAAACAATACCTTATTTTGCCATAAAATGACACTTCTCCCAATTTAGGACCAGGTTAGTGTCTTCACAACGTTGCAACACTAACTCAAGATGGTGTAGACACTCATCAAAAGAATTCCTGAAAATAGAAAAAACATCCATGTATACTTCCATCTTATCTCCTACCATATCCTCAAAAATAGCCATCATGCATCGCTAAAAGGTGGCTAGAGCGTTGCATAATCCGGAAGGCAAGCGTCGATAAGTGAAGGTCCCAAAAGGGCATGTGAATGTCGTCTTTTCCTAGTCTTCGGGTGCGATAGGAATCTGAAAATATCCAGACATCCCATCGAGGAAATAGTAATATGCATGACCAACTAACCTTTCAAGCATTTGGTCCACAAATGGAAGAGGAAAATGATCCTTTCGAGTTGCATCATTTAGCTTGCGGTAATCTATACAAACTCTCCATCCAGTGACAGTTCTCATCGGGATGAGTTCATTTTTTTCATTCGGTACCACTGTCATACCGCCTTTCTTCGGAACTACTTGAGTGGGGCTCACCCATGAGCTATCAGAAATCGGGTAGATCATTCCTGCATCAAGCAATTTGATGACTTCCTTTTTTACAACATCTCTCATATTTGGATTAAGTCGGCACTGCGGTTGTACCACCGGCTTGACACAATCTTCCATCAAAATTTTGTGTGTACAAAACAATGGGCTAATCCCCTTTATATCTGCAATTTTCCATGCAATTGCTTTCTTGTGTTGCCCCAGGACATGCAATAACCTTTCTTGCTGATTTCAATCCAGATTTGACGCAATTATGACTGGAAGTTTAGAATCTTCTTCCAAAAATGCATATTGAAGGTAGTCTGGCAGTTGTTTCAATTCTAGCACAGGTGGTTCCTCAATTGAAGGTTTTCGATCTCTGAATGGTGGACCTATTCATACCTTCAAAGCTTCTTTCTTCTCTCAACTCAGGATTATTATTAAGCTGATTGACAACTGCCCTAATCGCCATATTTTCAGGTTGCTCTTTCTCCCTATTCATCAAACACAATTCCAATGCATCAACAATCAACAAGTCTTGCAATGAATCCGAAATTGCGAAGTCGAGGTAGTCGATTGCATAGCATGTATCATCATGGTGCAGGCTTTGTTTAAGGACGTCAGGCATTTTCACTATGACCTCTTCATTTCCCACTCTCAACACTAACTTCCCATCCCCAACATCAATTATGGCTCTAGCAGTAGCCAAAAATGGCCTCCCCAATATAAGAGGGACCTCCACATCTGCTTCCATATCAAGGATGACGAAATCCGCTGGGAAGATGAAGTCTTGCACCTTCACTAGTACATCTTCAACTACTCCTCTTAGGAATTTGACTGATCGATCGGCTAACTAAAGACTCATTTTGGTCGGTTTCGGCACTCCAATACCCAATTTCTTGAACATCTTGTATGGCATCAAATTAATGCTGGCTCCCAAATCAGCCAATGCCCGTTCTTCAGATAAATTCCCTATCAGGCAAGGGATGGTAAAGCTCCCATGATCTTTTAACTTCTTTGGGAGTTTGTTCTGAATTACCGCAGAGCATTCTCCTCCTAAAGTTACAGTAGAGAACTCTTCAAGCTTCCTTTTGTTCGATAGCAACTCTTTCAAAAATTTTGCATATCGTGGCATTTGTGATAATGCCTCAACCAGTGGAAGGTTGATATGCAATTGCTTGAATATCTCTAAAAATCTGCCATAGTGCTCATCTGTTCTGTCCTTCTTGAGTCGTGCTGGATAAGGAACATTAGGCTTGTATTCTAGGATTAATGGAGGTGATGATTTCTCTTTAGGTGATTTTTCTTAATGCTTTTCCCCTTCTTTGAGAACTACTTGTTCTTTTGCTGGTTCAGTCACCTGACTCTCTTCTTCTTGAACCTTTGGTTGTAGTACCTTACCACTTCGTAATGTGACAGCTTTAACATGTTCTCTAGGGTTAGTTTCCGTGTTTCCCGGTAGTGAACCTTGAGATCTCTCTGATAGAAGCTTAGCTAACTGACCGACCTGGTTTTCAAGATTGTGTATTGATGCCTCATGATTCCTCAGAGCCGAGTCTTGATTTTTTAGAATAAAATCTAACGACTTCTGTCTATCTTCTAAATCCTTGATGAATTTTGTGAGGAGATCTTCAAGTGGCGATTCGGAACTCTGGACCATTGGCCTCTGATAACCTGGTGGAGGATTCAGATTGCCCTTCTGAATATTATTGTTGTTAGTCCAAGAAAAATTTGGGTGATTTCTCCATCCCGGGTTATAAGTATTACTGTATGAATTGTTCTGGGGTCGAATTGGGTTTCCCAAATAATCCACTTGCTCTGTTTGCCCTTCCTCACCACCTGAAGGTTCCACAATAGCTAGCTGATGTTGTGAGACAGCCAACCCGTCGATCTTTCTAAATAAAGCCTCAACTTTGGACATGATAGAAGTAGCCACATCCACTTCAAGAATGCCTACCACCTTCTTTTCTCTACCCCTACCATGTGACCATTCATAATTATTTGCGGCCATGTCTTCAAAAAGAGTCAAACTTTCTTCAGGAGTTTTATGGTTCAAAGTGCCACCTGCTGCGGCATCTACTGTTTGTCTCGTTTGATAGTTCAACCCATTATAAAGTATCTGAACTTGAAGCCACTCTAGGATCCTATGGTGTGGGCATTTCCGCATTGAGTCCTTGAATGTCTCCCAGGTTTCATACAACGTCTCCATGTCATACTGATGATAAGATTGAATCTCAGCTCGAAGTTTAGCGGTCTTTAAAGGAGGGAAGAATTTGTCCATAAACTTCTTAATCAGACCTTGCCATGTAGTAATGGAGTTCCTCGGTAAAGAATTCAGCCACTACTTAGCCTTGCCTTTCAAAGAGAATGGGAAGAGCATGAGGCGGATCACATCATCACTAACTCCATTAAATTTGAAGGTATCGCATATCTCCAGAAAGAGTTGGATATGCGCATTTGGATCTTCATCCTGTAAACCATCAAATTGAGTATATTGCTGCACCATCTGAATCACGGCAGGCTTAAGTACAAATTTATTTGCCTCCACTCGAGGACGGACTATGCTAGAGCTAACGCCTATCAAGTTTGGCCCGGCAAAATCAGAATTGGTTCTAGGTGGCTCATTAACTCGGCCATCTCTATTATCAACCAGTTGATGATTCGGGGGATTCACAACAACATTTCCTTGATTCAGCTCTTGAGCATGACTATTGACTTGATCAGCCATTTCTTCCTACAGTGATTCTCCTTGAATACCAAATGATGTTGACTCAGTCGAGTGTTGCTTTTTCTGATAACGACGAATAATTTTCTGTAGCTCAGGATTAAAAACAGTAAGTTCCTTGGAGCGACTTCTGGTGATGCACTGTAAACGTAATACAAATCAATTATGAGCTCCAAATTCTCAGGAAGAAAAGAGAAAAAAAATAAGAAAGAAATAAATTGGTTAAATTAATAAGTAAAAAGTGTTTCTAATATTGGCGTATCCACGGCAACGGCGCCAAAAACTTGATCATTGCCAATCGTAGTTTTAATAAATTGAATTCATGTTCTTAATCTTACTACGAAGCAATAGGCAAGCGCACCTATCGTAGCGTAATATAGCGACTAAGCACAAGGTTGTCCCTTAGAGATACACCAACTACTAGTACTAACTCCGTTCCTTTTATCTAACCGCTGCTTAAATATGTTGGTTGAAACTTAATTACTTTAATCTTAAAACTAATAACTCACTAACAACAATGGTTTGGAAGATTTATCAATTAACAAAAGCAACCTAGATCTTATTCTACTCCTTCTCTATCATGTAATTCATTAGATTTATGAAGATTGGCGTAATTGACTTCTTATACTGTCGAATTCTCTAGTCAAATTAACTACTTTCTCAAGTATATTAACCTATCTAATCCTAGGTTTATCAAATAGGATCTCTCCTGAGTTAATAACAACCTAAAATTGCATAAAGCACATGAATTCGCATCAACATAGTCGATGTAAACAGAAGACTCTTGTTTCTTATCTCTAGAAGAACAATCGAATCTCATTAATTGCATTAAATCTAATCATAAGAGCAATTTCTCAATTAACTAATATGATTGATCATTGCCAATCGTAGTTTTAACAAATTGAATTCTTATTCTTAATCTTACTACGAAGCAATAGGCAAGCGCACCTATCGTAGCGTAATATAGCGAGTAAGCACAAGGTCGTCCCTCAGAGATACACCAACTACTAGTACTAACTCCGTTCCTATTGTCTAACTAACGCTTAAATATGTTGGTTGAAACTTAATTACTCTAATCTTAAAACTAATAACTCACTAACAACAATGGTTCTGAAGATTTAGCAATTAACAAAAGCAACCTAGATTTTATTCTACTCCTTCTCTATCATGTAATTCATTAGATTTATGAAGATTGGCATAGTTGACTTCTTATACTGTCGAGTTCTCTGGTTAAGTTAACTACTTTCTCATGTATATTAACCTATCTAATCCTAGGTTTATCAAATAGGATCTCTCCTTAGTTAATAGCAACCAAAAATTGCATTAAGCACATGAATTCGCATAAAAATAATCGATGTAAACAGAAGACTCTTGTTTCCTATCTCTAGAAGAACAATCAAATCTCATCAATTGCATTAAATCTAATCATAAGAGCAATTTCTCAATTAACTAATATGATATCATGCATAAATTCATAATCTGGATCTATGAATCTAAGGAACAATTGAAGGGCATGCAATTAATCATAAGAAAGTCAATAACTTCGCATTAAAAACCAAATCTTCATCACATGACAGAGAAGTTTCGAATAAAATCTAGATTTAGAGTCTACTCCTCCATAAATTGGACAAACAAAATACAATTACTGGAAGAATAAATAAAATTCATAGTCACAACCCTTAAAGATAGAATCTTCTTCTTCGTAGGTCTTCAATCTCCTTTGGAATTGACAGAATCTTCTTTCCCCTGCTATTATGAGAGTCAGAGCAAGTACAAAATTCATAACCTCTTTTCTAGGGCAACTAACGGTCTATTTATACATGTACCCAGGTTGGATACATACACGAGCGGATACACGAGTAGTGTATTTCGTTCGTGTATCTCATGCTTTCTTCCGAGTGTCCTTATGTGAATATACATGAGCAAGTACATGGGAGTGTACATTAGTCGTGTATTTGAAACATCGTTGAACAACAGCAAAACTTAGATACACAAGCAAAGTACATGGGCGTGTACTTTGCTCGTATACTTTCCAGACATCCACTTCAGTATACACAAGCAAAGTACATGGGCGTGTACTTTTCTCGTGTATTTTCTAGACATCCACTTCAGTATACACAAGCAAAGTACATGGGCGTGTATCTCGCTTGTGTACTTTCCAGAATTCTTTTCTTCATATGTATTGTATCCAATTCCTTCCAAACTTGATCCGACTCTTCAAAACTCCTTCCCTTAGCTCCAAAATACTCTAGAAAATCCTGAAATTAACATTTATTCCATTCAGCATCCTTTTCTTCAACAAATCATCTAAAAATTCAACAATAAAGCACAATTTCATTACTCTAGATAATGGTATTTTGCGACTTATCAAACTTCCCCACACTTAAGTCTTTGCTTGTCCTCAAGCAAAATAAAACATTAATCAAACTTCTCATTAATCATGATTGTCGTTACCAAATAATACTACTCACACATTAACATTTATGAATTTTATTCTTTAAAGCTCAATGCGATCCCTCAATCTAATGAGTGTGCTTCTCACCTTGTCGTGAAAGTATTGTAACAAAGATACTTTAGTCAAATTTCTAGGATTAATCAGAGTAGACCAATCTTTACCCTTGTCATTTTAACAATGGCTTTCATGATCAAAATTAGACACAAGATCAATCAAAGCAAAGGAAAACGTGGTACATTTCAACCACCATTAAAAAAGTCTAATATCTTCTGATTTATCTCTCTTAGTGAAGCAATCAATAATGAAAATACATTGCATCTATGTTTCCCCTGGATTCCTCCTACTTTTTGGTTGATCTCTTCAAAGATTTTATTCTTTGTAAGAGTTCACTGGTTTCATCATTTTTTTTTTTTTGGAATCTTGCAACCCATGTAACGAGTTTTCAGCCAATTATCCTAGGCTCGTCACCCAAGTTAACGAACGTTATCCCCTCAATTGAGGGCATTCCTATGGGCTTAATTACTCGAGTTACAAGACCCTCTCAACTTTTGCCTTCATGGTATTTCATTTTATTACGGTAATTTCCTTGGTCGGCCGATCCCAAGCCAGATGACCTTAGGTGACCAGGTTTTAATGGAACCCCATCGAACCTCTATTACCTTAACTTATTATTTTGACTAGTTAGTAGCAGAGTCAAACTTCGCTCTTCTGAGGGACCAAAGCCTGCCCATACTAACCAATCCTTTATTTTTCAAGTATAACATGCTTTCATTCAATTATTACTTTAAAGAGATCTTCTAAGAAGGATCACCAAGAGAATCATTTCATTTGCCCTTTCATGAAAGATTAAATGGCTCTTAAGATCTTTGAGTTTCACAACGATTTTATCCCATAACTTTGACTAAGTATCAATGTTCCAAAGAAGGCAAAGGTGACATCCACACCACTCTTTTAGAGGAATTCATTCACTAAATGCTAAAATATTCTGTAATTTGCAATCATGATTTCAAAATTCGATTATCAAGCAAAAAGAGAAAAACAAAAATTAGGTGAAATTTTTGAATGACTTATATAATTCAGCACAACCCTTATCAAATTTCTTTAGTATCCCCTTCCCCACACTTAGATTGAGACATTGTCCCCAATGTCTTTATCATTCAAGAACGTAATGAGAAATAAAGAGATAAAAAGAAAAAAATAAAAAGAAAAGGAACTGAGACATCTCGGGATTAAACAGGTGATGGACCAATTGCATAGCTAGCAAAATGTCGATCATCTATATCGATGAAGTTCGCCAAGGAGAGTTATGAGACTAGTTGCATTCGCAGGATAGCACCTAGATCAGCAAAGTTCAACACAACAAAAATGAAAGGTAAAAGAGTAAATAGATATCAGTCATTATTACAGTCATCCAACAAGAAAGAGTCTAGCTCAATAGAAAGAGCTTCTCGAATATGCAGAATAAAATAGGTAACTTAAAGTCATTCATTATTCCGAACTAGTCTCCTCATCTTCATCATCTGTTTCATCCTCTTCATCATCACTTTCCTCACCCTTGGCAATGGTTGGTTCCACTTCCTCAGTGGTTTCCTCAGTATCCTCTTCACTTTCTCCCTCACTTTCTCCCTCATTTTCCTTGTCTTTATCGCCGTTGGCCTCAACTTCCTCTTCAGCTTCAAAGGAAGAGGCATAAGTGGGAAAACTGGCTTGCCCCGCTGGGAAGCACTTAGCCAGCGACTGGAAAGCGTGAACTACAAATTTCCTAAATTTTTTTTCTTTCTTTTTCATCCCCTGTAGTTGAACTTTCATCTCACCTTGGGTTTTCTCAATGGATGCCAAGCGGTCAAGCACCCGCTCTGATGTGGGAATAGAAGACTTACCAAGTGAAGACAAGGAAGGAGCAGCTTTGGAGGATTGTGCAGAAGGAGGCGGGCTGCTAGAAGTGCGGGAAGTTCCTGTGATTTTTTTCACTCCCCACTTGGCAAACGGTCCATCAGAGATTCTTTCCTGATTGCACTTAGCAGTCTCTGGCCTAGGGTCTTAGAAAACGTCCATGCTCTTCAGCAAATGAGTGATGAAGCTACCATAGTAAATTCCCTTCGAACGAGAGTCATGTGCCTGTCTCCATATATAAAAGGCCAACTCCAACCCCGATATTAATTTGATATCCGTGGGAGATGCTGTAAAGATAAAAGATTTCAAAGTTATTGACAACTCCCTTACTGCTTTTTCGGGCTCCAATTGTGTTTGTCAAGAGCCAATGACAAACTTTAAGGCAATCATCCTTAATTAGAGAGGCCTTGGAGCTGGATGGAAAGTACTCTTGAGTCGGGTTTCCGGTCAACTCCTCCCAACATACCTGATTGTTAACGTTGGGAGGCCAACAGTAATGTAAATCCTGAAACTCGGGTGTCCAGGTAAAAGCTTCAGTGTAGAATCCCATTAGAGAACAGAACTGGCGGATAGTACAGTTGTGCTGTTGCCTATACACTTCAAAACTGAAAGAGTTGTCCCATCCTTTTTCGATTTCTGTCTTCCGTATCTGCATAGTGGATAGGAACTCAAGAGTAACATCCCTATACGTTGGTTCTTGTATGGTGAACAGGACCTCCCATGGGCCGGTGGCAAGGACCTCCTTGATTGGTTGAACTAATCCATACCCTTCCAACATGCCCTAATCCAAATATTGGTATGCAACAAACGATTTCCGTGAGAGAATTTCAAACCACTTCTTGCTCCATGGCTCCTCCGCAACTCTTCGGGGGGGTGGAGCGGAGGATGAACTAGCACCATCCCGCTTCCTCGTAGCAGGGGTGGTCTTCTTCTTCTTAGTAAACTTTGGTTTAACTGCACAAGTCTTTGTGACCATCTGAATCAATTACAATGGCCTCAAAATAGGTTAGGTTCGTTAATTACACAAAGAAAATGATAGGACTTGCATTGGGTTTCCAAAACAAGGAGGAAGATAGCACAGTTGAGATACATAACCAAGGTACACGACCGTGTACCTAGTTGTGTATCTGCCCATCTAATACATGCACAAATTACCATAGGAACACTCAAAATCAGGTCTTGTGGCTTTAGTATATTATCAACCTACCTTCCTGAAGGCCAAAAATGTAACTACAACACACCCAAAGCATCATCTAACTTCTCGGCCCAATCTCGTCTATGGTGAGACACGGACTTCATTAAGATACGCTTTAGGTCCCTGTTTGAAACCTCCACTTGCCCACTAGTTTGGGGGTTTTACGGCGTAGCAAGACGGTGAGTCACCCCATATCGCTTAAGAATCTTTTCAACTTGTGAATTACAGAAGTGTGTACCTCTGTCACTTATGAGTGCCCGTGGGACCCTGAATCTACAGAAGAGCTTCTTCAAGAATTTAACAACCACCCGAGAGTCATTAGTTGGCAAAGCTTGTGCTTCTACCCATTTAGAGACGTAATCCACAGCTACCAATATGTATTTATTTCCGAAGGAAGAAGGAAAGGGCCCTATAAAGTCGATGCCCCACACATCGAATACTTCACACTCTAATATGTAGTGTTGTGGCATTTCATTCCTTTTTGATATGTTACCATCCCTCTAACATCGGTCACATCGAGCTATATAGCTCTGAGCATCCTTAAACAATGACGGCCAGTAAAATCCTGCTTCCAATACTTTGTGCGTTGTCCGATTGGCACTATGATATCCTCTCATTGGCCCACCATGACAGTGGAATAAGATTTTCCATCCTTCTTCATGGGAAACACACCTTCGAATCATCTGATCAGCACAAATTCTGAATAAATGTGGATCCTCCCAGTAGTAGTGCCTCAATTCGGTGAAAAATTTCTTCTTCTACTGCTTGTTCATATCTTTAGGAAGGGCCCTTGCCACTAGGTAATTGGCAATATCAGCAAACCATGGGATGATATCATCTTCAACGGTCTTGATGGCATACAGTCGTTCCTCAGGGAACTCATCGTTGATCTCAACTTCGTTCAATCTTTCTAAACAGGGATTCTCCAAACGTGACAGGTGGTCGGCAACTAGATTTTCGGCACCCTTTTTGTCTCTTATCTCAAGATCAAACTCTTGAAGAAGTAAAATCCACCAAATGAGGCATGGCTTTGCATCTTGTTTTGTCAGCAAGAATTTCAAGGCGGAATGATCTATGTATACGATGACCTTAGATAAGATGAGATATGGTCCGAACTTGTCAAAGGCAAAGACAACTGCCAGCAACTCCTTCTCAGTGGTTATATAGTTTTCTTGTGCAGGAGTGAGTGTTTGGCTAGCATAATGAATAGGTTGACAGTATTTGTCCTTTCGCTAACCCAGAACAGCTCCCACAGCCGAGTCACTAGCATCACACATAATCTCAAAGGGAGTGTCCCATGTTGGTGTTACCATGATAGGTGCAGTGATGAGTTTTTGCTTGAGGAGTTCAAATGCATCAATGCATTCTTGGTTGAAGTCAAAGGAGGTATCCTTCTCCAAGAGTTTTGTCATCGGCCTAGCAATTTTTGAAAAATCTTTCATGAATCGTCGATTGAACCCTACATGGCCAAGAAAACTTCGTATTGCCTTAACTGAAGATAATGGGGGCAATTTAGAAATTTCTTCGATCTTTGCCTCATCCACTTCTATGCCGTTCTTGGAGATTTTATGGCCCAAAACAATACCTTCTTTTGCCATAAAAGGACACTTCTCCCAATTTAGGGCCAAGTTAGTATCTTCACAACGTTGCAACACTAACTCAAGATGGTGTAGACACTCATCAAAAGAATTCCCGAAAACAGAAAAATCATCCATGTATACTTCCATCTTGTCTCCTACCATATCGTCAAAAATAGCCATCATGCATCACTGAAAGGTGGCTGGAGCGTTGCATAATCTGAAAGGCATGCGTCGATAAGCGAAGGTCCCAAAAGGGCATGTGAATGTCGTCTTTTCCTAGTCTTCGAGTGCGATAGGAATATGAAAATATCCAGACATCCCATCGAGGAAACAGTAATATGCATGACCAACTAACCTTTCAAGCATTTGGTCCACAAATGGAAGAGGAAAATGATCCTTTCGAGTTGCGTCATTTAGCTTGCGGTAATCTATACAAACTCTCCATCCAGTGACAGTTCTCATCGGGATGAGTTCATTTTTTTCATTCAGTATAACTGTCATACCGCCTTTCTTCGGAACTACTTGAGTGAGACTCACCCATGAGCTATCAGAAATCTTGTTGATCATTCCTGCATCGATCAATTTGATGACTTCCTTTTTTACAACATCTCTCATATTTGGATTAAGTCGGCGCTGCAGTTGTACCACTGGCTGGACACAATCTTCCATCAAAATTTTGTGTGTACAAAATGATGGGCTAATCCCCTTTATATCTGCAATTTTCCTTGCAATTGCTTTCTTGTGTTGCCCCAGGACATGCAATAACCTTTCCTGCTGATTTCGATCTAGATTTGACGCAATTATGACTGGAAGTTTAGAATCTTCTTCCAAAAATGCATATTGAAGGTAGTCTGGCAGTTGTTTCAATTCTAGCTCAAGTAGTTCCTCAATTGAAGGTTTCGATCTCTGAATGTTGGATCTATTCATACCTTCAAAGCCTCTTTCTTCTCTCAACTCAAGATTATTATTAAGATGATTGACAATTGCTCTAATCGCCATATTTTCAGGTTGCTCTTTCTCCCCCTTCATCAAACACAATTCTAATGCATCACCAATTAACAAGTCTTGCAATGAATCCGAAACTGCGAAGTCGAGGTAGTCGATTGCATAGCATGTATCATCATGGTGCAGGCTTTGTTTAAGGATGTCAGGCATTTTCACTATCACCTCCTCATTTCCCACTCTCAACACTAACTTCCCATCCCCAACATCAATTATGGCTTTAGTAGAAGCCAAAAATGGCCTCCCCAATATAAGAGGGACCTCCACATCTGCTTCCATGTCAAGGATGACGAAATCCGGCGGGAAGATGAAGTCCTGCACCTTCACTAATACATCTTCAACTACACCTCTTGGGAATTTGACTAATCGATCGGCTAACTAAAGACTCATTTTGGTCGGTTTCGGCTCTCCAAAACCCAATTTATGGAACATGTTATATGGCATCAAATTAATGCTGGCTCCCAAATTAGCCAATGCCCGTTCTTCAGATAAATTCCCTATCAGGCAAGGGATGGTAAAGCTCCCAGGATCTTTTAACTTCTTTGGGAGTTTGTTCTGAATTACCGCAGAGCATTCTCCTCCTAATGTTACAGTAGAGAACTCTTCAAGTTTCCTTTTGTTCGATAGCAACTCTTTCAAAAAATTTGCATATCGTGGCATTTGTGATAATGCCTCAACTAGTGGAAGGTTAATATGCAATTGCTTGAATATCTTTAAAAATCTGCCATAGTGCTCATCTGTTTTGTCCTTCTTGAGTCATGCTGGATAAGGAACATTGGGCTTGTATTCTGGGATTAATGGAGGTGATGATTTCTCTTTAGGTGATTTTTCTAAATGCTTTCCCCCTTCTTTGAGAACTACTTGTTCTTTTGCTAGTTCAGTCACCCGACTCTCTTCTTCTTGAACCTTTGGTTGTAGTTCCTCACCACTTCGTAATGTGACAGCTTTAGCATGTTCTCGAGGGTTGGTTTCCGTGTTTCCCGGTAGTGAACCATGAGATCTCTCTGATAGAATCTTAGCTATCTGACCGACGTGGTTTTCAAGATTGTGTATTGATGCCTCATGATTCCTCAGAGCCGAGTCTTGATTTTCATAATCAAATCTAAGGACTTCTGTCTGTCTTCTGAATCCTTGATGAATTTTGTGAGGAGATGTTCAAGTGGTGGTTTGGAACTCTGGACCATTGGCCTCTGATAACCTGGTGGAGGATTCGGATTGCCCTTCTGAATATTACTATTGTTAGTCTAAGAAAAATTTGGGTGATTTCTCCATCCTGGGTTATAAGTATTGCTGTATGGATTGTTCTGGGGCCGAATTGGGTTTCCCAAATAATCCACTTGCTCTGTTTGCCCTTCCTCACCACCTGAGGGTTCCACAATAGCCAGCTGATGTTGTGAGACAGCCAACCCGTCCATCTTTCTAGATAAAGCCTCAACTTTAGACATGATAGATGTAGCCACATCCACTTCAAGAATGTCTGCCACCTTCTTTTCTCTGCCCCTACCATGTGACCATTCATAATTATTCGCGGCCATGTCTTCAAAAAGGGTCACACCTTCTTCAGGAGTTTTATGGTTCAAGGTGCCACCAACTGCGGCATCTACTGTTTTTCTCGTTTGATAGTTCAACCCATTATAAATTATCTGAACTTGAAGCCACTCTAGGATCCCATGGTGTGGGCATTTCCGCATTGAGTCCTTGAATCTCTCCCAGGTTTCATACAACGTCTCCATGTCATACTGATGATAAGATTGAATCTCAACTCGAAGTTTAGTGGTCTTTGAAGGAGGGAAGAATTTGTCCATAAACTTCTTAATCAGACCTTACCATGTAGTAATGGAGTTCCTTGGTAAAGAATTCAACCACTGCTTAGCCTTGCCTTTCAAAGAGAATGGGAAGAGCCTGAGGCGGATCACATCATCACTAACTCCATTAAATTTGAAGGTATCGCATATCTCTAGAAAGAGTTGGATATGCGCATTTGGATCTTCATCCTGTAAACCATCAAATTGAGTATATTGCTGCACCATCTGAATCACGGCAGGCTTAAGTTCAAAATTATTTGCCTCCACTCGAGGATGGACTATGCTAGAGCTAACGTCTATCAAGTTTGGCCTGGGAAAATCAGAATTGGTTCTAGGTGGCTCATTAACTTGGCCATCTTGATTATCAACCAGTTGATGATTCGGGGGATCCACAACAACATTTCCTTGATTCAGCTCTTGAGCACGAATATTAACTTGATCAGCCATTTCTTCCTTCAGTGATTCTCCTTGAATACCAAATGATGTTGACTTAGTCGAGTGTTGCTTTTTCTGATAACGACGAATAATTTTCTTTAGCTCAGGATTAAAAACAGCAAGTTCCTTGGAGCGACTTCTGGTCATGCACTGTAAACGTAATACAAATCAATTATGAGCTCCAAATTCTCCAGAAGAAATGGAAAAAAAAAAAAAGATAAGAAAGAAATAAATTGGTTAAATTAAAAAGTAAAAAGTGTTTCTAATATTGGCGTATCCCCAGCAACGGCACCAAAAACTTGATCGTTGCCAATCGTAGTTTTAATAAATTGAATTCTTGTTCTTAATCTTACTACGAAGCAGTAGGCAAGCGCACCTATCATAGCGTAATATAGCGAGTAAGCACAAGGTCGTCCCTCAAAGATACACCAACTACTAATACTAACTCCGTTTCTATTATCTAATTGACGCTTAAATATGTTGGTTGAAACTTAATTACTCTAATCTTAAAACTAATAACTCACTAACAACAATTGTTCTGAAGATTTATCAATTAACAAAAGCAACCTAGATTTTATTCTACTCCTTCTCTATCATGTAATTCATTAGATTTATGAAGATTGGCGTAGTTGACTTCTTATACTGTCGAATTCTCTACTTAAGTTAACTACTTTCACAAGTATATTAACCTATCTAATCCTAGGTTTATCAAATAGGATCTCTCCTTAGTTAATAGCAACCTAGAATTGCATAAAGCACATGAATTCACATCAAAATAATCGATGTAAACAGAAGACTCTTGTTTCCTATCTCTAAAAGAATAATCAAATCTCATTAATTGCATTAAATCTAATCATAAGAGCAATTTCTCAATTAACTAATATGATATCATACATAAATTGATATTTTGGATCTACGAATCTAAGGAACAATTGAAGGGCATGCAATTAATCATAAGAAAGTCAACAACTTCGCATTAAAAACCAAATCTTCATCACATGACAGAGAAGTTTCGAATAAAATCTAGATTTAGAGTCTACTCCTCCATAAATTGGACAAACGAAATACAATTTCTGGAAGAATAAGTAAAATTCATAGTCACAACCCTTAAAGATAGAATCTTCTTCTTCGTGGGTCTTCAATCTCCTTCGGAATTGACAGAATCTTCTTTCCCCTACTGTTATGTGAGTCAGAGCAAGTACAAAATTCGTAACCTCTTTTCTGGGGCAACTAACGGTCTATTTATACATGTACCCAGGTTGGATACATACACGAGAGGATACACGAGTAGTGTATCTCGTTTGTGTATCTCATGCTTTCTTCCAAGTGTCCTTATGTGAATATACACAAGCAAGTACATGGGAGTGTACATTGGTCGTGTATTTGAAACATCGTTGAGCAGCAGCAAAACTTAGATACACAAGCAAAGTACATGGGTGTGTACTTTGCTCGTGTACTTTCCAGACATCCACTTCAGTATACACAAGCAAAGTACATGGGCGTGTATCTCGCTTGTGTACTTTCCAGAATTCTTTTCTTCACATGTATTGTATCCAATTCCTTCCAAACTTGATCCGACTCTCAAAACTCCTTCCCTTAGCTCCAAAATACTCTAGAAAATCCTGAAATTAACATTCATTCCATTAAGCATCATTTTCTTCAACAAATCATCTAAAAATTCAACAATAAAGCACAATTTCATTACTCTAGATAAGGGTATTTTGCGACTTATCAATGATATCATGCATAAATTTATATTCCGGATCTATGAATCTAAGAAACAATTGAAGGGCATGCAATTAATCATAAGAAAGTCAACAAGTTCGCATTAAAAACCAAATCTTCATCACATGATAGAGAAGTTTCGAATAAAATCTAGATTTAGGGTCTACTCCTCCATAAATTGGACAAAAGAAATGCAATTACTGGAAGAATAAATAAAATTCATAGTCACAACCCTTAAAGATATAATGTTCTTCTTCGTAGGTCTTCAATCTGCTTTGGAATTGACAGAATCCTCTTCCCCCTGCTGTTATGAGAGTCAGAGCAAGTACAAAATTCGTAACTTTCTTTTCTAAGGCAACTAACGGTCTATTTATACATGTACCCGGGTTGGATACATATACGAGCGGATACACGAGTAGTGTATCTCGTTCGTGTATCTCATGCTTGCTTCCAAGTGTCCTTATGTGAATATACACGAGCAAGTACATGGGAGTGTACATTGGTCGTGTATTTGAAACATTGTTGAACAGCAGCAAAACTTAGATACACAAGCAAAGTACATGGGCGTGTACTTTGCTCGTGTACTTTCCAGACATCCACTTTAGTAGACACAAGCAAAGTACATGGGCATGTATCTCGCTTGTGTACTTTCCAGAATTCTTTTCTTCACATGTATTGTATCCAATTCCTTCCAAATTTGATCCGACTCTTCAAAACTCCTTCCCTTAGGTCCAAAATACTCTAGAAGATCCTGAAATTAACGTTCATTCCATTAAGCATCCTTTTCTTCAACAAATCATCTAAAAATTCAACAATAAAGCACATTTTCATTACTCTAGATAAAGGTATTTTGCGACTTATCAAAAAGAAATGCACAAAAACCGTGATCTCAAATCCTTCCAACAATTCCAATTCACGCCAATCACTAAATAGCATTCAATCTCAAATGAACAATCAACCTTACAAGATGATTATCCACGAATTACAATCACCAATAAGTCCAAGAAAGATTCAAATCTACCCTAGATATGACTCACTAGAGAAGAAATAAACAACAACAAAGATGAATCGATTTGACTCACAATTCTCCTTTGTCGCACTTGCCACAATTCCAATTCTTGGGTTGAAATTGATAAGAGATTTTTGGAATTAGGAAACCCTAAGCCCTCTCACGTTAAAGTAAAGTGTATAATCTGCAAAATGGCCTCCTCAAACCCTCTCTTAAGCAAGTATTTATATTTGCTACTCCTAGGGTTAAAAAGTGCTCAAAATTACAAGTTTGCCACTTTTAAGGTGGCTAACCCTAAATGAAAATTACAAGGAAATAAAAGTTTCCCAAAATGATTACAACATAAATATTCCATGCAAATGAAAAATATATAAAAGAAATTGGTCTTCAACATGCCGGTCTTCTATAGGATCCATCGGCCCAACTCATCGCCGGTTCAGGTCGGTCCATGGATAACCCACAAGCTGAGTCTGAGGGAGTTTGTCCATTGCCCTATAAAATATGATAAGTGTGCCTGTTGGAAAACACAATAAAAGAATAATAGAAAAGAGGTTAATTTATAAATAATTCCGAGGTCGATTTGCTTAAAATGGGCCCTCATCGCCAAAATTCGAATTCCTTTAGTTCTTGACCTAATGATAGGTCTTGTCGGATTTTTATCCATGACTAGTCCTTATAGAGCTTCGTTCATCCTTTTAGCTCTAGCTCGGGTCATCGAACCTCCAATACCATGTAATAGATCAGTAGATTTTGGCTCCTTCCTTTGTGATGCTAGTTGATCCTCATCATAGAGCATTCTTCTACCAACAACCTTGTTTCATGGTTAGCTACCATCTTATGCTTTGTTAGTATATCATTCATAAATTAAAATAGGATGGCAACTACTCCAATGCATCAAAAGGAGGGATGTTTATCTCCAACTACTTAAATAAGTGTAAGAATTTGAAAATTGATGGTCAAGCTATTATTGTTTAAGTCTTACTAGAAAAGGAATAGGGGGCACATATAGTTTCACCTTAGGTTACTTTGCCTCATTAACAATTACCTTACATTTGTTAACATTCTAAGGTAATTCATTTTCTTCTAAAAGCTTGAGTTGTTGCCTTGAATCCTTTAGTTATTTTCAATTTCTTAAGCTTATAGCATCCAGTAGTTTAATCTCTTCCTTTATAGTTGCCAAAGTGAAATTTGGTAGTCTATCCAGCAGTAACTATGAATTCTAAGCTTGTTTCTTTTGAAATTCTAGCATGATTGCCTCTTAAATTTCCATCCTTTTATCCATGTCCTTATTCTCTTTCTCATTAGACTCATAATTTCCATGTAATAATCTTATGCAATTATCAAATTTACCTAATAGTAGGAGTTAAGGCTTTAAGGCTTACTAATTGAGTTTATTCTTTCATTGGGAAAGGAACTTGTAGGAGATTGCACAAATCCTTATGTTCCATTAAAGTGCTCATGCATTGGTTAACTTGATGCATCAATGATGGTAATTTTATATTCTAATCCTTTACACATTTGAGCTTCATGAGTACGGTTACACCACTCACATGACTTCCTCTTCCTTAAAGGCCTATCTTTTGATGAGATCTTGTCAACTTTTTTCCATAAGTGCAACCAATTAGGTTGTGATATACTCAAACCTATTTTTCTCTTACAACTAGCATGTTGTATGCAATCCCTGATGATCAAACTACCATCTAAATATTCTTGTTGCCATATCCTCAATTACATAAAATGCTTCTTCTAGATTCTTTCTCATTAAGCTACCTCCTACTGCATTTAGCATAGACTACAAATAACTTGTAACCAAATTGGGAATCCATGATGTAGGCACTTCCTCAACAACTTCTTAAAATGTTGCTATGCTTTATACAAAGATTCTCCATCTATCGATCTAAACATTGAGATATCATTCCTCATTTTCATTACTTGGAGGGTATAATGAATTTAGCTACAAATTTATAGGCCAACTATTCCTAATTAGTTATGGAATTTGATGGCCACGAAAATAACCAACTTTTTGCATGATCTCTAAGTGCAAATGAGAATAACCTCAATCAAATTATATCTTTAAACACACTATCATAGTTGTTAAAATTGTGATTTTACTTATATGATTCTATGAGTCAAGGATTTTAGGATGCCTTTCTAAGTTAATTTGAGCATAGAATCGTTTTCATATAAACTCATGGTAGAATCACAAGTTCACAAGTAAAATCAATGGAATCTTATGTTTTTGACCAAATCTACCAATTCTACATATTAAAGTCAATTGGACTAAAGATCAAAAAATACAGCTTAACTTTCATATGATATAAATATTATTGGTTATTTGAAAGACTTAGACTTAGAATATAAGAATATAACTAATGATAATACCAATAATAAGGTTAGCTTTAATGATGAAGATGATAGCAATGATGGTTATGGTGAAGAGAGAGTTAATGATAGGTTTTATTTTTAATGGTGAAAATGGAGTTAACAATTTTTTTATCTTTTTATTTTATTATTATAATTTATATTATAATACACTTCATATTGATACTATTATTCATATTATAGTGTTATGCATTAGAATAATAAATTATGCTAATTTATTTGTACTATAAATATATAACTTTTATTGTAAGTTGTAACTAAAATTTATGTTGAATTTATTTATTTTGCATCTTACATTTCATATTTTTTATTACTTTAGTAAACATATCAATAGTTTTCTAAAGATATTATATATAAGTTGTAGAAACTTACATTTCTACGTTTCAATTCTATAGACCCTTTAGCGATTCTAGATAAAATCATGAGTTTGACAACCTTGCATACTATTACTCTTCAATGTAGCACACAATTGTAAAAAGCTCTACATGTGTTCATTTAGGTCTTCTAATGCACTACCTATTTGAATTAAAGTAAGTTTCAAGTTAAAATTATTAGCTTATATGGCAAGTTAGGCTACAATTATTGCGAATCCTTCTATGGTTAAAATGGTATACTCCAATAATGTTCTTTGCATTCCACTTCCATTATTGCCATTCATTCAATTGAATCCATTAAATCCTTGGCCATTCATTCCATTTTCACTATACCCATTTACATGATGACCATTTCCACCATTCAATCTATTTCCTCCATTAATATTATTACCATTGCCTTCAACTAAGTTCACATTTACTCCTTCCATTTCTTCCAATCTCCATGCTCTCATCCTTCTATGAAATGTCTAATCAATTTATAGGTCAAACAAATCCTTAAACTTGGCTACACCCCTTCCTCGCATAAACCAAATGGCAAACTCAAATTTAAATCTAAATAAATGATCCTAAAGGGCTAGATACAAAGGGGTTTCAAATTCCTAGACCTAATACATCATAGAGATGGTAAGTGGTTTAATATACAACCCAACAGCTTTGCTTCTCCAAACAACTTCAAAAATATTGCAAAGGAAAGAACAAAACAATAGTAGCTACTAAAAGAATAAAGCTCACTAGCTACTATGCAAATGTAACAATAGTATGAAAATGATGCAATAGCTAGAATTACCAATAACTACTCTAAACTACTCAATGTTAGGCTTAGTCTCAAATAGTACCAAGAATCTAACATTAGTTCATAGGTCTTCCTTCCTTTACTTTCCTAACAACAACACTAGAAAACTTAGCTATCACTTCACTTCTTTCATAAGCCACGTACGATTCAAAATAATAACCCCTTTTTAAATAGTGAAAACAACATATAATTAAACAATTAACTTGCAAGTAAAAGAAATTCTTGTGAAATCACAATATGTTAACAAGCATACTAGTCATACAATAATATAGGGTAAACACCAAGGTCGTATTTGTTCACAGGAAGGAAAGCATAGAAAACTAAACTATGTACTAAATTATAATGATGCTAATATAATCTAAGAAAGTTAAAACTGGTTGTTTGGTTTGAAAACATGTAAACAATACAAAGTAATGGAAAATGAACGACAATACTAAGTATAGATCCTAGCAATTTCTTAACAACAGGTTAAAATTCCTTCAATGAACAATGAGATAGGTTGAGTTTCAATAATCCCTTGAAATTCTAATTGCCATGCTGTAAAGATATTCATATTAGTCTAAACTACAGTTTTAGCCATGTACATAGGGCCTATATGCAACTTTCGCATGGTAGCACTACTATGTAACAAGAGTATTGTATTATCAATCCCTTATCTACACTTCATTAGTACTTACCTAAGCCCTATCACTACCTAGATAATCTAGTTGAGATTAGGTCTCAATCTTAACTACATAATTGGGTGAGTATTAGGACCATGTTATACTAATCCATAAATTTGATATTGTAATAATTAGGGATCATGGGTTCTATTCAGGGTTATTACACCCTATTACGTTAATTAAACCCTATAGGTTCACAAGGAATGATGCCCACATATAAAGAGCTATGATATTTTCATGTGATAGTTAATCACTCTAAACTCAAGTTATACCATTTACTCAATAGCATTAACTAAAACATCAAGTTTACAGATAACACAATATCAATATGTAATTGGCAGCAACTATTTTATCACATTTCCACACAAACCTAATATACCAATTAAGTACACAATGTCACATTTATGGTAAATAACACATTAAGCATATATACACATGGTTATGAACCAAATATTACATTGAATGTGAGAAGATTTGAGTTAAGGATACAAAACTAAGCTTCCATTGTTAACATTGAGGAGTTCCTACAAAAAATACCTAAATCCTCCATGAACATTGATCCACGCAAAAAGAGATATAAAATGAGCGTGAATAAATACCGGCAAGTGTACCGGATCAGATCAAGTAATATAGTGAGAGAAGAGTGTCGAACCACGAAGATTGATTAAGTAATAGACCTTTATCAATTTCTACTATTATTTAGGCAATGATATTTGATGAGAATTGAATGAATTATACTAAATGCTTAAAAAGAGAATTGTGTTTGAAAAATGATGAATTGATGATGGGAAATAGAATCCACCCTAATTCTACTAATCATATTGCCTTCATGTTATAATAACTCATAGCTATATGGATTTTCACAAGAAATTAACAAAACCTTAATCCTTTATTAAGTGTTAAAGTAATGTTACCTCAATTTAATTTAATAGCTCCCGCTAATTCAAATCAAATGAGGATTCTAATTCACAATCATAAATTTCCCAATTATATGATTGCCTAATATCTTTAAAATAATTTCTCCTAATCCCTTAGTGAAAAATTTAATAAAAATATTGCATGAAACACTTAGGTCAATTTCTAATAAAATTCAATAACGTTGCTTCCACATGAATTATTAAATCTTACTTAGGAATTCCTGATAAAACCTAAATTTCTCTTTCGAGTCATTTACATTTCTATGCATTGATTTCAATTACAAAATACAATTCATAGCAGGACTTCTTATATGAAAATTCCGCATATCTACATTTCCTATAACATGAATACAATGATCATTTTAGTTTGAATTATGGCTTCATCATATTTCCCACAAGGATGATTTAGAACATTATAGTATGAATTGCATAAAAACAATTGAAATAAATAGGTGCAATGGAATTCATATTGAACAACAAGAATAAACTAATAAATGGCATAAAAGAAAATAAAGTAATTGAAACAATAGCTATAATCTTCAAGAACTTCAGCAAAATAACTTTCTTTCTTCAAACTAAAATTTGGAATAACATGAAATGTAAAGGAATTAAAGAAAACATAAAATCCTAAAGTTCGTAACGGAATTCTAATGATTTCAAAGAAAGACAAAGGATGCTAAACAAAGAATCAAAATAAAAGGATTCTCAAACAAAAGGGGATTCTAAACAAAAGGGGATGCTCTCAAGGTTCACACAAGGGGCCTATTTATAGATCCAAAGAGGAGGGGGATAAGGTTGATCTGATGAGGATTTGAGTCAGCAAATTAAATAAGATACGATTTTGGAGAGATTTTTGCAATGGATATCCGGGGAGTAATGAAGGCCGGTTCAAGGCCGGCTCAAGGCCGGCTTTAAGGCCGGCGGCTTTAATGCTTTTTAAGGCCGGTTTAATATAGGCCGGCTTAAGGCCGGCTCAAAGCCGGCGGCCTTGAATGTAGGCCGGCCCAAGGCTGGCGACCTTTATTGCAATCCTCCGCTGGCTTCTTCAATTTTGTGAAAAACTCCTCCAATTAAATTGTAATTTACTTTTGGGTCCTCAAAACCTATATTTTCACAATAAACACCATTAAGTATCATTTCTTTATATTTTCTTATAATATTGAAATAAATTTAATATAAGTCCAAAAGAAAATATAAGTATAATGTGATCTTATCAACATCCCCACACTTGAACTTTTGCTTGTCCTCAAGCAAAATAATTAATTTAAACAAGAGAAATCCATCATTGAACTTCTGGTGCCCATTGTTCTGACCATACTGAAATTTGTAACTAGTATATCTAGTTAAAATTTAGTAGTTAATCTAAATACAACAGATTTTTAATCCCAGTGTTTAACAATAGAAAACAATACTTAGTCCATAAGGAGAAACATTCATTTAAACTTCATTGGTTATTAGCAAGTATCATCTCCCTCAATTTTACTTCTCTAAACAAGATAACAAGGAGTGAAAGCATATGGTATCCATTTTTTTCCTAGAATTTCTCCCCTTTTTTTTTTTTTTTGCCTTAATTGACAGCGGAGTGAGACTTCACTCTTCTGAGGGACCAAAGCTCGCCCATGTCAACCTGGTATTCATTAAGGTACTAAATTTTTGCCTTTCCGCCCTTCTTGTTATTGTGAGTTCATTGAATCGGCACATCCTAGGCTCATCGCCTAAGTGACCAGGTTTTAAAGGGACCCCTACGAACTCTTCCTCACACTAACATTTAAGATTGGATACTCTTAACTCACTTTCCTGAGTTATTGGAGTAAAGGCTCTTTTTTTTTTTTTTTTTAAGGGATCACTAAGTAAAATATTTCATTTACCTCTTTCACTAGGTGTTAAGGTATTCTCAAAGAAATTTCAAGAGAGATTTATCCCAACCAATTTTTCCTTGAAGTAAACTTGCTTGTTTTTTTCAACTTAAGGACTCAATCTCAAGTTCAAAGGCTAAACATAGGGTAAACCCCGTTCTCTAGAGATTTTACTATTAAATTTTAACTATGTAAACTAGTCACAATAGTTGGCGAGTAGGGTACCAATCTAAGTCAATTTCAGGATTTCAATTTAAGGACATAAATAAAGCATGGGATTTGTAAGCTCATGATGTGTGCAATCATTATACTTCTACATTTATAATCCCTTCCCCACACTTAAATTGGACAATGTCCTCATTGTTCCTAATATATTACAAAATTAAGGAAAAGAATGTCAATGCAGAAATTGAAATACTGGTACTTCCCTGGTGTAAAATTGTTCATCAGGAAGAAAATTCCTCCCAAAATGTCTGTCATCCTTGGAGTGTCTTGAATGCACCGGCGGCTCTTATCCAGCCTTGAATTAGTTTCTTCTTTTTTTTTTTTGTAACGAAATTAAAAAACTAATGTATATACTTATTGAGCATGGGCTGCCTCCCATGAAGCGCTTAGTTTATAGTCTCTAGCCCGACTTTTCCAGTTCAAGTTCTTGAATCTCCTAAATCCACAGTTGTGGCATTTCTATCAACATGTTCCCCTTCATAGTAATGTTTGAGAAGATAATCGTTTACCTTGAAAGTACGGTTGTCTTCTGCCTTCAACTCAACTGCACCATAAGGAAACACATTAACAATTTCAAATGGTCCAGACCATCGTGATTTCAACTTACCTGGGAATAGCTTCAATCGAGAGTTGTACAATAAGACTCTTTGACCAGGCAAGAACTCTCGCTATAAGATGTTCTTATCATGCCATCGCTTTGCTCTCTCCTTGTAAATTCTCGCATTTTCATATGCTTCCTCTCTCATCTCGGCCATTTGATTCAATTGGAGCAACCTCTTTTCACCTGCAGCTTGCAACTCAAAGTTAAGGTATTTTATGGCCCAGTATGCCTTATGCTCAAGCTCTATGGGTAGGTGACATGATTTACCAAAAACAATCTTGTAGGGGGACATTCCAATAGGTGTTTTAAAAGCTGTTCTATAAGCCCACAATGCATCATCAAGTTTTAAAGACCAATCCTTTCGGGATGCATTGACAGTTTTCTCTAAGATTCGCTTAATTTCCCTATTGGATACCTCAACCTGTCCACACGTTTGTGGATGATAAGGGGTGGCAATTTTGTGAGTAACTCCATATTTTAATAATAATTTCTCAAATTGCCTGTTACAAAAATGTGTTCCCCCATCACTTATTATAGCTCTAGGTACCCCAAATCTTGAAAATATATTCTTTTTCAAAAATTTAATGACAACCCTACTGTCATTAGTTTGTAGAGCAACTGTCTCTACCCATTTCGAAACATAATCAACAGCTAAAAGAATATATTTGTTTGAAAAAGATGAGGGAAAAGGACCCATAAAGTCGATTCCCCAAACGTCAAAAAGTTCAATTACAAGTATATTATTTTGTGGTAATTCATGTCTTCTTGAAATATTGCCAGTCCTTTGGCATTGAGCACAAGTCATAATGAAGTTCCTGCAATCATGAAACAAACTGGGCCAATAAAATCCGCAAGATAAAATTTTTGCTGCCGTTTTTTCCATACCAAAGTGACCTCCTACCACTCTAGAATGACAATGCTGTATAATGCTAAGCTGTTCACTTTCAGGTACGCATCGTCTAATTATTTGGTCGGCACAATTTTTAAAGAGATATGGTTCATCCCAAAAATAAAACTTCACATCATGTAAAAATTTCTTTTTCTGTTGGTAGGATAAACCATATGGAGTGATTTTGCTAACCAAATAATTAACGATATCAGCATACCAAGGTAATCCTTGAACTTCTACTACATGCAATTGTTCATCAGGGAACTTTTCATTAATAGGTGAATAAAAAAAATTAGATTCCAGACGGGATAAATGATCAGCCACCACATTTTCAGTTCCCTTCTTATCTTTAATTTCCAGGTTAAATTCTTGCAGTAGTAGAATCCATCGAATTAACCTAGGTTTAGCATTAGCTTTAGCAAATAAATACTTAAGGGTAGCATGGTCAGTATGTACTGTGATTTTAGAACCTATTAGGTAAGGCCGGAATTTATCGCATGCAAATATAACTGCTAAAAGTTCTTTTTCAGTTGTGGCATAATTCCTTTGGGCCTCATTTAAGGTTCTACTCGCATAGTATATTACATGAAATGACTTATCTTTTCTTTGCCCAAGTACCGCTCCAACAGCATAGTCGCTGGCATCGCACATCAATTCGAAGGGAAGCTCCCAATCAGGTGCAACAATCACAGGTGCAGTAGTGAGCTTCTCCTTCAATAGATTAAATGCCTGCAAACAATTATCATAAAAAATAAAGGCAAAATCTTTTTCTAGTAAATTACAAAGAGGTCTTGAGATTTTAGAGAAGTCCCTGATAAATCTCCTATAGAAGCCAGCATGTCCCAAGAAGCTTCTGATTCCTTTCACTGTAGTAGGTGGTGGTAGCTTCTCTATCACCTCTATTTTTGCCCTGTCAACCTCAATTCCTTGCTTAGATACTTTGTGCCCTAAGACTATTCCCTCTCTTACCATGAAATGGCATTTTTCCCAATTAAGAAGCAGATTAGTTTCCTTGCATCTCTTAAGCACACATCCTAAATTTGTTAGACATGTTTCGAATGACTTCCCAAAAACAGAAAAATCATCCATGAATATTTCAATGAAATTTTCTATCATGTCAGAAAATATGGACATCATGCATCTTTGAAATGTAGCGGGTGCATTACAAAGACCAAAGGGCATTCTCCTAAAAGCAAATGTGCCATAGGGACAAGTAAAGGTGGTTTTCTCCTGGTCCTCGGGTGCTATATGGATTTGATTGTAACCAGAATAACCATCTAAAAAGCAGTAATAATCATGCCCTGCAAGTTTTTCTAACATCTGATCTATAAAAGGGAGGGGGAAATGATCTTTGTGGGTAGCATCATTCAGTTTTCTATAGTCTATACAGACTCTCCAACCAGTTATAGTGCGAGTGGGAATTAATTCATTAGCCTCATTTTGTACTACAGTCATACCACCTTTTTTTGGTACAACTTGGACAGGACTAACCCATTTACTATCAGAAATTGGAAAAATAATGCCAGCATCTAACAATTTAAGTACTTCTTTTTTTACAACTTCCTTAAGAGTTGGGTTAAGTCTTCTTTGTGGTTGTACTGTAGGTTTACACTCAGCTTCAAGAAATATCCTATGAGTACAAATTGAAGGGCTAATTCCCTTAATATCAGCAATGGTCCACCCGATAGCTTCCTTATGTTCTCTTAGAACAGCCAAAAGTTGTTGCTCTTGATCACCTGTCAAAGAAGAAGAAATGATTATTGGCAAAGTATCATTTATTCCAAGATAAGCATACTTTAAATGACCAGGTAAAGGTTTAAGTTCAAGCACTGGGGGTTGTGTCAATGACGGCATCGGTTTCTTCTCAATGGTGCCCAGCTCCTCATAGTGTCGAGTCTTGAATTCATAAACTTGTTCAGTATGTTCTGCTTGGGGTTCATCCTCATCATCACTCCAATTATCTAAATCCCTAAGGACTGACTCCATCGTGTCCACACCTACATTCTCTTCCATGAACTCAAAGGAAAGCTCATCAACACTATCAATAGTGTAACAGGATTTACAGTCATCAAATTCCTTTGTAGCCTCATACACATTAAACGTGACTTGTTCATCCATAAATCTTAAAGTAAGCTTACCTTGTTCCACATCAATCAATGCCTTACCTGTTGCCAGGAATGGTCTTCCTAAGATCATGGGTACCTCTCTATCATCTTCCATTTCCAAGACTATAAAGTCAACTGGAAAGATGAATTTGTCCACTTTTACTAGGACATTCTCCACTATACCCTTTGGGTACTTGACACTTCTATCCGCAAGTTGTAAGGTGACGTGCGTCTCCTTACATTCTCCAAGTTCTAGTTTTCTGAAAATGGACAGAGGCATTAAATTTATACTTGCACCAGAATCTATAAGTACTTTATCAAAATGAAAATTACCAATAGTGCAAAGAACAGTAAAACTTCCCTGATCTCTTTGTTTTCTTGGAAAATTGGATAAATTCTTTTGTAAGATCATAGAACATTCCCCTGTAAGCATCACTGGTTCATTCCCTTCAATCTTCCTCTTCTTTGTGAGTAAATCCTTCATGAACCTAGCATATGATGGCATCTGCTGAAATGCCTCTGCAAAAGGAATGTTAATTTGCAATTTTTTAAAGACTTCTAAAAATTTAGCAAATTGTGAATCCAATTGCTGTTGCTTCAGCCTTCCTGGGAAAGGAATAGGAGGAACATATGCTTGCACTTTTGGTGAATTTTGCTTTGGTTCCTCTTCCTTTTGTTTCCCTTTATCTTTCTCTAGGTTAACCTCCTCTTCCTCAAGTTTCTTATCACCCAATTCCTTACCACTTCTTAGCATAATAGCATTTACACCCTTAGGATTCTGCTCAGTATTACTAGGTAAAGACCCAGATGGTCTATTACTCAACTGTTGAGACATTTGACTAAGCTGATTTTCAAGATTCCTAATGGTGGCTTGTTGATTTTGCAACATTGTGTCAGTCTTCTGCATATAACTTATCATGAGTTCTTCCATTTTAGACTGACCTTGCTGAGAAGAGGTATTATGATTAGGATATTGTTGATGGGGAGTATTATGATTAGGACCTTGCTTTTGAAATCCAGGGTGTTTAAGTGCATTGTTATCATTTCTCCATGAGAAATTTGGATGATTACGCCACCCTGGTTTGTAGGTGTTTGAATAAGGTCCTTGATTTCATCTTTGGAAATTATTGACAAAATTTACTTGCTCTCCATGGGATGAGGAGGAAAAGTTTCCAGATGGGCACTCAAGAGTTGAGTGTGGTCCTGAGCATAACTCACAACAAGAAATTTGATTAACATTAAAAGATGGTGTAGAGGTGAGTTTACTTACCTGAGCGGTAAGAGCAGAAATCTGAGCTGTTAAGGTGTCCATGTCATTGACAGATGCTACTCTAGACTTACCTCTTTCATGTTGCCAATTATGTGCACTAGAGGCCATTTCATCTATCAAAGCACTAGCCTCTTCATATGTCTTA
Organism: Laguncularia racemosa; assembly: GCA_037954665.1. NCBI lineage: Eukaryota > Viridiplantae > Streptophyta > Magnoliopsida > Myrtales > Combretaceae > Laguncularia > Laguncularia racemosa. The sequence goes on from JBBMOL010000278.1 coordinate 531,329, forward strand.
CTCATTAGTGCACCACCAGAAGCAGCATCTACTAGAGATCTCAATGTATCATCTAAACTGAGATAGAATATCTCAATAAGGAGATTATCTGGTAATCCATGATGGGGCATTTTCTAATTGCCTCCTTGAATCTTTCCCATGCTTCATACAGTGATTCACCACTAAACTTAGTGAAGTTTGTGATGTCATTTCTTAACCTAGCAGTTCTAGCAGGTGGAAAAAATCTCCTTAAAAATTTAGATGAGAGATCAACCCAAGTGGTTATAGAGTCTTGTGGCAATGAATTGTACCAAGCCCTAGCTTTTTCTCTAAGTGAAAACGGAAAAAGTTGTAGCCTAATTACATCATCAGATACATTATTCATTTTCACTGTATTACAATATTGAAGAAATACTGCAATATGCTCATCAGGACTCTCATTTGGATATCCTCCAAATTGATTTGATTGAACCATTTGAACGAGTGCTGGTTTTAATTCAAAATTGTTAGCCTGAATTGTTGGTCTTCTTATTGCAGGACCTAAAACAACAGGTATCGTGTATTCCCGAAGTGCTCTACCAACACCCTGAATCCGATTGTTGTTCTCATCTGCCATGTTCTCTTCTTCCTTTCTTCTCTGCTCTCTTCTAAGTTGTCGCAAGGTGCGTTCTATCTCAAGATTAATTGGTAGAAGTTCAGCACTTCTACTCTTGCGCATAAAAAGAACCTCAAAGAGAACAGGAAACGATCACACAATGAAAAAAAAATAAAATAAAATTAAATAACAAAATAATTGCACCTAAATTAACAATAGAATCTGAAGATGGTCTAATATTAATCAATCCCCGGCAACGGCGCCAAAAACTTGATCCACGCAAAAAGAGATATAAAATGAGCGTGAATAAATACCGGCAAGTGTACCGGATGGGATCAAGTAATATAGTGAGAGAAGAGTGTTGAACCACGAAGATTGATTAAGTAATAGACCTTTATCAATTTCTACTATTATTTAGGCAATGATATTTGATGAGAATTGAATGAATTATACTAAATGCTTAAAAAGAGAATTGTGTTTGAAAAATGATGAATTGATGATGGGAAATAGAATCCACCCTAATTCTACTAATCATATTGCCTTCATGTTATAATAAACTCATAGCTATATGGATTTTCACAAGAAATTAACAAAACCTTAATCCTTTATTAAGTGTTAAAGTAATGTTACCTCAATTTAATTTAATAGCTCCCGCTAATTCAAATCAAATGAGGATTCTAATTCACAATCATAAATTTCCCAATTATATGATTGCCTAATATCTTTAAAATAATTTCTCCTAATCCCTTAGTGAAAAATTTAATAAAAATATTGCATGAAACACTTAGGTCAATTTCTAATAAAATTCAATAACGCTGCTTCCACATGAATTATTAAATCTTACATAGGAATTCCTGATAAAACCTAAATTTCTCTTTCGAGTCATTTACATTTCTATGCATTGATTTCAATTACAAAATACAATTCATAGCAGGACTTCTTATATGAAAATTCCGCATATCTACATTTCCTATAACATGAATACAATGATCATTTTAGTTTGAATTATGGCTTCATCATATTTCCCACAAGGATGATTTAGAACATTATAGTATGAATTGCATAAAAACAATTGAAATAAATAGGTGCAATGGAATTCATATTGAACAACAAGAATAAACTAATAAATGGCATAAAAGAAAACAAAGTAATTGAAACAATAGCTATAATCTTCAAGAACTTCAGCAAAATAACTTTCTTTCTTCAAACTAAAATTTAGAATAACATGAAATGTAAAGGAATTAAAGAAAACATAAAATCCTAAAGTTCGTAAGGGAATTCTAATTATTTCAAAGAAAGACAAAGGATGCTAAACAAAGAATCAAAATGAAAGGATTCTCAAACAAAAGGGGATTCTAAACAAAAGGGGATGCTCTCAAGGTTCACACAAGGGGCCTATTTATAGATCCAAAGAGGAGGGGGATAAGGTTGATCTGATGAGGATTTGAGTCAGCAAATTAAATAAGATACGATTTTGGAGAGATTTTCGCAATGGATATCCGGGGAGTAATGATGGCCGGTTCAAGGCCGGCTCAAGGCCGGCGGCCTTGAATGTAGGCCGGCTTTAAGGCCGGCGGCTTTAATGCTTTTTAAGGCCGGTTTAATATAGTCCGGCTCAAGGCCGGCTCAAAGCCGGTGGCCTTGAATGTAGGCCGGCCCAAGGCTGGCGGCCTTTATTGCAATCCTCCGCTGGCTTCTTCAATTTTGTGAAAAACTCCTCCAATTAAATTGTAATTTACTTTTGGGTCCTCAAAACCTGTATTTTCACAATAAACACCATTAAGTATCATTTCTTTATATTTTCTTATAATATTGAAATAAATTTAATATAAGTCCAAAAGAAAATATAAGTATAATGTGATCTTATCAAACATGCAATGGAATCCACAACTGAAGAATCCATTAATTACTTATGCTACAACTAACATTATTAAAGGAAAATACAAGAAAATGTAAATCTACCCTAAAAGTACTTTAAAGACAAAAAAATGAGAGAATACAAAGTCCAAAAACCCTAACTCTAAAACCCTTTCTCATCTCCACTTTTTCATCCTCTTTTCTACTATGATGAAACACAACTTTTTATATCCCATGCATACTGACTAGAGAGTAGGGTATGTATCATTTAGACTGTGGATAATTGTTAGCTACTGATTGATTTTTGCATTAATAAAACATTGCATTTTGTGCTGGTCTTTTCAAACTCCAATTTAGGTTTAGTGGCACTGGTCAAACTGCATGGAGATTGATGTGCTCAAAACCAAGCCCAAGCACATGCAAATGAATAAAAAAAACAAACCCCAACTCACACACATAAACCGGTTCAATTGGACTAGAAATTGCGTGAACCCTATTGGAATTTTGATGAAATCCAATGGACTAAAGATATAATCAACAATCCAACAAGGTTAAACTTCACCAAATAACAAAAAATACAAATGAAATCTACGTGAATTATGCCAAGAAGAACAGATCTAGTGCCATGATTTTATCCTCTATCAACAATCACCATTCACGTCACAAATGATTCCAATATTGATGATGATTTCAAACACTAAAACAAACAATCTCATAACATGATATTTGATCACAATTGCAATAAAAAATCTAACCAAGAACATCCAAATCAACCCTAGATATGACTCACTAGTGATGAAATGGAAACACAACAAAGAAGGATTTGATATTACTCATAATTTTCCCTTGTTGCACTCGCCACAATTTCAACTCTTGGAAATTGAAATTTATAAGAGAAAATGGAATTAGGGAAACCTTAAGCCCTATCACGAAAATGTGATGATAATTCTGAAAAATTTTGGCCTCCTCAAACCTTACTATAAGCAAGTATTTATACTTGCTACCCTTAGGGTTAGAAAATGCATAAAAATTACAATTATGCCACTTTTAGGGTGGCCGGTCCTAAATGAAAATTACAATCAAAATAAAAGTGTTCCAAAAGAAAATACAACATAAAATAGTCCATAAAACAATTATAAAGTACAAAATATTATAAATCTTCATGAGCCAATGCTTCATAATGGAAATAATTGTTGTGAGCCTTTGAATGCAAAGCTGATGATGTCCCGTGGTGATCAACTAATGTAGGACATGTTGGCGTCCCATGGAGAATTATTATTGTACCTGTAAGACTATTTCTCAAATACTTATTAGATGAAAAGAAATGAAGAAAAATTGAGTGATTTGGATCATCATCCAAATCGAGTTTTGAAAGTGTCGATGGTGCCGGAAATTTTCCCATCAACTCCTCAGGCTTTTGAAAGATTTGCCCTTAAATCTAGAGGGTCTTTTCCTGGACTGAAACCCGATATTTGGAATTGCTTGTTGGCTGAAAATCTGGAAGAGCTATATGTGCTTCTGACTAGTTCCTGAAAAGAACGAACCTTAGACGAAGACAAATGAGTCAATAAAATCCGAGTACCATCCTTTTGAAACATGTAAGTGTTTCTGAACCCATCATGTAACACCTTTCTATCAAATAGCCATGGTCGACCCAGTAGTAAATGAAATACATACATAGGAAGCACATCATAGATAATCTCATCACTATACCGATCTCCTATACTGATTGGTACCATTGCTCACTGTGTAACATGTAAACTACTTTGGTTATCCAACCAATGCACTTTATATGGGTTAGGATGAGAGCTAGTGGTTAATTGTAAGTTTTCTACCAATGTAGTAGATATGACATTAGTACAACTGCCACTATCAATAAAAAGCATACATAAGTTACCTTGAATCTAACAAGATGTGTGGAATAGATTCTCCCTTTGTATGTCTCTGGTATTTGGAGAAATAGTCATAACCCTGTATAACACATTAATAGGTAAGTATTTTCCTCCCTTTTTATCCCCATGTGTTTTAGCATGTTCATCATCATAATACTCTTGTAAGGCTAAGGATAAATCTGTAGGCTCGATAGTCTCTTCCTCATCATCTTCCTCGTTATCCTCCATGATGGTCATCACCCTTTTATTGGGACACTATGTAGCTATATGTCCAAATACCATGCATTTGAAACATTTAATCCGGTGCATTTTCCCACTGGTTGACCCTTCTACCATCTGCCTCAAATTAGATCCAACTACCTCTTTGCCTTTCCTAGAAACATTTTTCTCCTTTTCTGTAGTAGGGATAACTTTGTCCATAACCCTGAAATGCTCACTTGCTCCCTTTGACCCATCCAACTGACCAACAACCCCTATGGGCTTTGTATTAGTACTAGGCCTGCTCCTAGAAACTTGGAATGAATAGGATCACCTCTGTCTTTCCACTTTTAAGGCTAATTGTATAGCCTCATCAAGTGTACTATATCTATGAAGCTCAACTACATAAGCTATCTCATACTTCAACCTAGATATAAAACGTGCTAAGGTTTGTCCACGAGGTTCAACTGATCTACATCTTATCACTAGTGTCTCAAACTCCTGCACATAGTCATCCACTGTTTTACCACCCCCCCCCCCCCCCGTTTCAGTGTCTGAAGATGCATAAATAGCTCTTGCCTATAGTGTTCTGGTACAAACCTCTTCCTCAAAACTCGTTTCATGTCTCTCCAAGTGTGTATTTCGGTCTCTCCATCCCTTCGCCTACTGATCACCATATTTTTTCCACCACAAAGCGGCATACCTTATGAACTCTACAGCTACACATAACACTCGAAAAGACCCTCAACTTTGTCTTCCTAGTCTAGGTAATCATCAACGGAACCCCTACCATCAAATGAAGGCATCTATAGCTTCACATACTCTAATCCTCGAGGTGGTCTAAATTCCCTGTCTGGGTATGGATCAACCCCAAAATTATCATTTCTATCTTCCCTAAGAGCATGATAATCTCCTTCTACTCTTCTCTCCAAATTTCCTCCAACTGCCCCTTCTCTTTGGACATTCTGAGGAGCTACTCTAGGTGGTGCCTAAAGGTTTACCACAGGTGGTGGTGGCAATGTCATCATATCAATCCTTGTTGCTAATGTAGCAACAATTGTGGTAAGGTCCTGAAGTTGTTCATCTAGAGTTCTTCCACTTGTATTTCGATGACCTGGTCTGCCACCCACTTGGCTATTGGCCTCATTGCCAATGCCCCCATTCACACTGTCATTTGACATGTTTGTGGATGCGATTTATTTGAAGTACAAATATAATCTCAAATAATTGTAGCACACTCCCTTCACTTCACCACGTCACAATAACACGTTTGGATAACAACACACACACTTGTACACCCACGGTGCAACAAGTCACCAATGCAACAAATACTTCTTGTCACTTCAAGTATAGTAAAATAATTGAAGCATAATTAAATACTTCTAAGTAGTTAAGAAATTAAATTCAATTAACAAGTTTTTAAGTAATAAAACTTAATAACTTTCACACTTTAAATGCTTTTTTTTTTTTTTGAATTTCAAACTTCACCACTTAATTTCCTTTCTTAACCATGGCACACACTCACACTTTAGCCTCAATGTACAGCACCTTACTCCACATAACTCCACAAATTCACACCACCACTCACACCACACATACACACGTTACAACCACTTCAACCACCACTACATACACACAACACTTCACAGTGCAAATTACCTTTCACTCAACATACACCAAAACTCATGCCACATGTATACACTCTTCACTAATTTTACAAAAAACATAACTCCACAACACGGCAACAAATTCAAATGAACATCCTTAATGCACTTTCCACAAATGGTAAGATTCAATTTCAAATTCAAATGAAATGTAATCAATACCACTCAATAACTACTTCAAACTTAAGGGATGTATTTGAATTTCAAATGATTTCCTATTTTTCCACTCAAATTCAAATCTGGAAATTGTAAAAGACAATCACAATTCCAAAATCATCAACACTCCATTCACTTTTCTTTGCTTTCAAAATTCAAACTATAATCTTGAAATCATCAACTCTCCATTTGCTCTTCTTTGTTTTCAAATTTTTCCACTTTTCCCAAGTGATCACAAAGAAACACAACTCTTCCTCATGGCAAGCTCAAGGACACTACATTGCAACTCCTTTAATCAACACAATTAAGCAACTCAATCCTCTACACACATATAATTTTGGATCAAAAGAGATGAAGAATCCTAATTGAAAGTGAAGATCTTGAAAATTCCCTTCTCTTAAACCTCAAGCTCTGATACCAAAAGTGATGTGCCTAATCACACTTTAAAGCACATTCAAAAGACTTAAGAAAAGATATCTCAAGTCTAGGCAAAATCGGATCCCAAAAATGGCACTTTTCTAGTGAACCCTAATGTTGAAATGATGAAATTCAACCTACTAATGATATAATCTGAATACCACAATGGAAATGGCTTCTAATAACACTTCTAATATCATATAAACCACGAAAAGCAAGCCTCAATTTGACAAAGAAAACCGTGAAGGAAGATCCCTTTTCTAAATGGTGAAATTCACGCTAGCAAAGAAATCCTTAATGATGAATTGAATCAACTTGATAATTCTTTCAAATAATCAAATGAAGTCATGTACAATAAGATGTAAATCTGACCAAGAACTATCTCTAATCAACCCTAGATACAACACACTAGAGAGGAAAAGAAATCACAACAAGTAGGAATTGATATGACTCACAAATTCCAATTGTTGCACTCGCCACAATTTCAAGTCTTGGAATTGAAATTGATAAGAGTTGGAACCAAGGTATGAACCCTAATTCACACGTGAAAAGAGAGTGTATGTTCTGCAAAAATAAGCTCCCTAAACCCTCTCTTAAGCAAGTATTTATACTTGCTACTTCTAGGGTTAAAAAGTGCTCAAAATTACAAGTTTGCCACTTTTAAGGTGGCTAACCGTAAATGAAAGTTACATGGAAATAAAAGTGTCCCAAAACCAAAATACAACCAAAATAGTTCAATAAACATTTACAAGATACAAAATAACATAAATCTTCATGATCCAATGCCTCATAATAGAGAACAATCGCAGCGGGCCTTTGATTGTTACCTAGAAAAATGTCTTGTGTCCAACTGAAGTTGTAGGACATTTTGGCATCCCATGGAGATATATAATTGTACCTGTAAGATTATTCTCAAAGTTTATTAGAAATAAAAACATAAGATAAAAGATGAGCAATTTGGTCAATCATCCAGATTGGGTTCTGAAAAGGTTGACAGTGCCAGAATTTTTCCCATCATCTCCTCGGGCTTCTGAAAGATTTGCCCTCAAATCTAGAGGATCAATTGTGGAATTGAACCCTAGGATCTCTGTTGTTCTGCTTCCCCGACTAACCGTGGTAGTGGACGGCTGCCTGACCTCTTTCTGAAAACTCTCGACCTCAGATGGAGTCATTGGTAATAGGATTATGCGTGTCTCGCCCATGCTAAACATGTAGGTATTTTTAAACCCATCATGTATCACCCGTCGATCATACAACCAGGGCCGACCCAACAGCAAATGGAATGCATGCATAGGAACTATATCACAAAGGATCTCATCATGATAATCTTGCCCGACACTCACTGGAACCTTTGCCCTAAGGGTAACATGCATACTACCTCTATTATCCAGCCAATGCAAATGATAAGGACTAGGATGAGGTATAGTAGACAGTTGAAATTTGTCTACTAGTGCAGCAGATATAACATTTGTGCAACTACCACTATCAATGATGAGTACACAAAGGTTAACTTTGATTCTGCAAGAGGTATGAAATATGTTCTCCCTCTGAATATCACTGACATCAGGAGATGTGGACAAAATCCTGCGTAATACATTGAGGGATAGATATTTTCCTCCAGTATGCTCCTTAGGTGCATTTGCATTCTGATCATCATAATATTCCTGCAATACTGTTGGTAGATCTGTAGGCTCAATCTGTTCATGGTCATCCTCAGTATCCTCTCCAATGTCTTCCATAATAGTCATCACCCTCTTATTTGGACACTATGCAGCCATATGCCCAAATCCCATGCATTTAAAACATTTAATCTGGCGTGCTTTCCCACTAGTAGATCCGGGAACAGTCTGCCTCATTTCTGGTGCCATGACCTCTTTACCCTTCCCAGTGGGTAAGTTTTCCCTGATGATGGTTGGGGTAGTAGTGTCCACTGTCTTGACTCCCTCACCAACCGCCTTTGCTCCCCCTGATCGACTGTCGGCTGATATGGGTCTATTAGTAGTATTGGGCCTGCTACTAGGAGCCCTAAAGAAGTTGGACCTCCTCTGTCTCTCTACTTTTAAGGCCAACTGAATAGCCTCATCAAGTGTGGTGTAGCGCTGTAGCTCAACAATACACGCTATCTCATATTTTAAACCTGAGACAAATCGTGCTATAGTTTGTTCCGGAGGCTCAACAGACCCACACCTAATCATAAGGGTCTCAAATTCCTGCACATAATCATCCACCGTTTTTCCCCCCTGCCTCAAAATTTGCAGTCGCATAAACAGCTCCTGTTTGTAGTGCTCAGGAATGAACCTCTTCCTTAACAACCTCTTCATATCCCTCCAGGTCTGAACCTCAGCCTCTCCATCCCGACGCCTATTGATGATCAGATTCTTCCACCAAAGTGCAGCATACCCTACAAATTCAACTGCAGCCAATCTGACCCTGGTATTGTCGTCAATCTCATAACATTCGAAAAGACCTTCGACCTTATCCTCCCAGTCCAGGTACTCATCTGCTGATCCCTTACCATCATAGGATGGCATCTGTAGTTTCACATATTCCAAACCCCGAGGTGGCCTGAAATCCCTATTCTGATTTAGGTTGACTCCAAAATTGTCATCTCTCTCTTCCACTACTCTGTTTCGATGAGGGTTTTGTGGAGCTACTCGAGGTGGTGCCGGTTGGTTTACCACTGGTGGTTGTGGTAAAGTCATCCTATCAACTCTAGTTGCTAGTGTAGCAACCATAGTAGTAAGCTCCTGAAGTTGTTCCTCCATAGTTCTTCTGCCTGCTACATTACGTCCATGTCCTCCACCAACCTGGCTATTGGCTTCTTCACCCAATCCCCCATTCACACTATCATTAGACATATTTGTAGATCCTTGTATATTGTTTCTCAAAATGATATGATTTAAGGATATACACTTCCACTACAATACTTCCTTAAACTTCACACAATGGTAACTACAAAAGACAAACAACAAACCCACTTAATGTTACAATTTATAATTGCAACCCACGTGTAATACTCTCCTCCACAACAAGCCACAAGTACACGGTGCAGCAAAATTAATTTCCACAAGTTTACTCCACGGCAACACACAAGCAACAACTACAATTAATATGTAATACTTCCACGGCAACAACCAAGTGAACAATGAATACAAGTAATCTTCAACTCCCACGGCAAATAATGAAGACAAGAGATTAATAAGTAGCTTTCCAAAATGAATTCCGAATCCCACTATAGGCAGCAACTTACAATTTGAATTTCAAATAACTTCACTTATTGCAAGCCTTCCTCAATTGGTAACAATGAATTCAAATTCAAATAGCAATCATTAACTCCCACAACTTAATTGCATATATTTTAAATTCAAATAATTCCTTGCTAATCAATACTCAATGTAATCTGCAAATTGTACTCCTCCAATTCAGAATTACACAATGGAAATCAAAAACAACAAACTTCACAACTCCACACGCCATAAGCTACACGGCAACAATTGGTAAGTTTCACAATTTCAAACAATTTGCTAAGGTAATTCCACATTGTACTTCTGCTCTTCCACGTGAATTAGTATCCACAAAGTGATATAATAACCTTCCCAAATCAACTCCAATAATCAGCAAATTAAATCCCAATCCAAAACAATTTCACAATCTCAAACTACAACAACAACAACAACTACACAATTGCGTTTTTTTCCACTTGATCAACCCTAATTGTTGATCACTTCCACGAAATTAATACAACCAATTCCCTTCTCTCAACAAGAGCTCTGATACCAAAAAGATGATGTGCCTAATCACACTTTAAAGCACATTCAAAAGACTTAAGAAAAGATATCTCAAGTCTAGGCAAAATCGGATCCCAAAAATGGCACTTTTCTAGTGAACCCTAATGTTGAAATGATGAAATTCAACCTACTAATGATATAATCTAAATACCACAATGGAAATGGCTTCTAATAACACTTCTAATATCATATAATCCACGAAAATCAAGCCTCAATTTGACAAAGAAAACCGTGAAGGAAGATCCCTTTTCTAAATGGTGAAATTCACGCTAGCAAAGAAATCCTTAATGATGAATTGAATCAACTTGATAATTCTTTCAAATAATCAAATGAATTCGTGTACAATAAGATGTAAATCTGACCAAGAACTATCTCTAATCAACCCTAGATACAACACACTAGAGAGGAAAAGAAATCACAACAAGTAGGAATTGATATGACTCACAAATTCCAATTGTTGCACTCGCCACAATTTCAAGTCTTGGAATTGAAATTGATAAGAGTTGGAACCAAGGTATGAACCCTAATTCACACGTGAAAAGAGAGTGTATGTTCTGCAAAAATAAGCTCCCTAAACCCTCTCTTAAGCAAGTATTTATACTTGCTACTTCTAGGGTTAAAAAGTGCTCAAAATTACAAGTTTGCCACTTTTAAGGTGGCTAACCCTAAATGAAAGTTACATGGAAATAAAAGTGTCCCAAAACCAAAATACAACCAAAATAGTTCAATAAACATTTACAAGATACAAAATAACATAAATCTTCATGATCCAATGCCTCATAATAGAGAACAATCGCAGCGGGCCTTTGATTGTTACCCAGAAAAATGTCTTGTGTCCAACTGAAGTTATAGGACATTTTGGCATCCCATGGAGATATATAATTGTACCTGTAAGATTATTCTCAAAGTTTATTAGAAATAAAAACATAAGATAAAAGATGAGCAATTTGGTCAATCATCCAGATTGGGTTCTGAAAAGGTTGACAGTGCCAGAATTTTTCCCATCAAAAAGATGATGTGCTCAAAACCAACCCCAAGCACATGCAAATGGATCAAAGAAACAAACCCCAACTCATACACATAAATCGGGTTCAATTGGACTAGAAATTGCGTGAACCCTATTGGAGTTTTGATGAAATCCAAAGGACCAAAGATGCAATCAACAATCCAACAAGGTTAAACTTCACCAAATAACAACAAATATAAATGAAATCTACATGAATTATGCCAAGAAGAACAGATTTAGTGCCGTGATTTTATCCTCTATCAACAATCACCATTCACATCATAAATGATTCCAATATTGATGATGATTTCAAATACTAAAACAAACAATCTCATAACATGATATTTGATCACAATTACAATAAAAAATCTAACCATGAACATCCAAATCAACCCTAGATATGACTCACTAGTGATGAAATGGAAACACAACAAAGAAGGAATTGATATTACTCACAATTTTCCCTTATTGCACTCGCCACAATTTCAATTCTTGGAAATTGAAATTTATAGGAGAAAATGGAATTAGGGAAACCTTAAGCCCTCTCATGAAAATGTGATCACAATTCTGAAAAAATTTGACCTCCTCAAACCCTACTATAAGTATTCCAAAAATTACAATTATGCCACTTTTAGGGTAGCCAGTCTTAAATGAAAATTACAATCAAAATGAAAGTATTCCAAAAGAAAATACAACATAAAATAGTTCATAAAACAATTACAAAGTACAAAATATTATAAATCCTCATGAGCCAATGCTTCATAATGGAAATAATTGCTACGGGCCTTTGAATGGAAAGCTGATGATGTCCCGTAGCGATCAACTAATGTAGGACATGTTGGCATCCCATGGAAAATTATTATTGTACCTATAAGATTATTTCTCAAATACTTATTAGATGAAAAGAAATGACGAAAAATTGAGTGATTTAGATCATCATCCAAATTGAGTGATTTAGATCATCATCCAAATCGAGTTCTGAAAGTGTCGATGGTGTCGGAAATTTTCCCATCAGAGATGGTGCATCTAACGGTGGAGAATCATTTTTGCAACATCATTGTTCTTAAATAAAGGCATCTTTATAGCTTAGACCTAGTGTTGTCAGTAGGATGGTAGCATGTGTACCAACTAGATGATGTGTTTGCATCTCATAAAGTTTCCTCCTTTTCTTTACCAATTGGACAAAATTGGGGCTACAAGCATGACAGCAACCCCTAGACCTACAAAATTATACAAATACTTCATTTTGTCAATAATATGACATGTAATTGTGCTCAAATTGACCAAAAACATGTTCACTTGTGTTAATCTATTGTATGTAATTTGCATATCAAATCAAACTATTTTCTTTCATTTTCATGAGAAATTACATATAATTGATGGAGAAATAGGTAGGACAATGTATGGTTTTACATACTGATTAGGTATCCATTGTTTTTCACCCATATGGCTGCTTTCTTGCATAAAAATACAAGAACAATGGTTGATATATTTTGTTGGAGTCCTATTTTGTAACTTTTTTTTAGTCCATCAAACTTTTATATTGAATAGTTACAAATTAAAAAGGAAAAAAAACCAAAGTTTTGATATATAGTTTAACCCCCATTACCTTATTCTAATATGCCATTTCATGTAACTCATTTACATCCCCAAACTTTTGACATTTAACCTCTGCAAACTAGTCATAATTGGGTTTTGTAGCAGATATCATCACAAAACGCCTATTCCTCTCGCATTTGAAGTGGATAAGCCCACAAGCTCTACAGAGATCTTCCAATTCACCCTCGGAAAGGAACATGTGACTGCCCGATACTTGCACTAAATTCTACAAAGGAATGTACATTAAAAATTAGCCACAATTTATTAGAATGTAAATTAGCAAATGCTCATAAAAATATGTAATTAATAATGTCATAGAATGAAAATTTTGCATTAAGTACAATAGTCACCACTAAGCATATGTACAATATTAGGTTCTTTTAATCACTCCTCACAGTCATAAACAATCAAACATTGTTTTACCATAAAATCGATAACTCAATTATTCTCCCTATTTAACATACATCAAAGAAAAATGTCTAACTTTGTTATACATAGAAAGATGCCAACATTGTCCTTCATATTATATTCTCAAGTTGTTTACAATATTGCTCATATATTGTATGTATCAAATTCATATATCTTCAAGCCAATCATTAGTATGTTGATGGTTGTTGCTTTTATTATCTCTAGTGCTCTAGATTGGGTTACTTAATGAAAATTTTGGATTATTTTATAACTCAAAAAAGATATAATGATAAAATCAACATTCGAAAAACTCAATACTTTAATGTGGCAATTCAAAAATTTTGAACCTATGAAATTCAAATGAAAAGTAATATCAGGAATGAAACTCTTTCAAGGATAGCATCGTGTGATTTTACTAGTTTTGAATAAGCTTGAAAATTTTTCTTCTAAGCTCATAGATGCATAAAAATAAAATAGGATAACATGAAATATTTAAATGAGACCGCATAAATTTAGAAACCTCACCAATGACCTAGAGAACTCATAATATTACTAAAAACATGGCTAAAAAGCCATGTATAACTTTAAGGAGAGGATCCTTAACTATAAAGATAACATTGTACCTAGCTTTACGAGAAGAAAAGAACTAGATTCAATGAACATTATCACACCTTGCAACTATAGAAGGATCATTCTCCCTCCCTTCCTTTCCATTTTCTTATTTTGATGGATGTAACATACTAGCTACCAATTGTCAATTCCCCCTCAAGTTTCACACATACCCTAACTTTCCTACATGTTTGGAGCTAACACAGCTAGACAAGGAGTGCACTAACATAGTGTTTAGACACTTACCTACAAGCTCTACTCCAACTGTAAAGCCAAGAGCTACCACTAATTCTCTCATATTCTTCACTTCCAAAACTAGCTACAACCTTTAATGACTCCATTATTACTTACCATACACCAATAAAGGTTAAAGAATAGCCCCTCTAACCACCGCTTCAACTCATTCCCATCACATCCTAATGGTAGAGGTTGGAGAGAAACCCCACACACACAATCAAAGATTTAGCATGAGCATGAAGTTATATTTTGGGTTTTAGGCTTGATCCTAAAATTGCAAGTGGTTAGGTTGATTTTCCATACATGATTAGTGTATGTATATCAATCGTGTAGATTTTTAAATTACTCGATAGTAATTTTTTATGCAAATTATGAAAACATTTGAGAATGATAATGTGCAAAGAATTACATACATTTTTTAGCTTAAAAACATATTTTTCTAGGGAAATTGTCAAACTATTCCACTCTATAGATGTTCATTCTATTTACAAACACTAGAAGATTCATATAATGGGATTGTAAAAGCATAAGTTTCCACATCTAGTGTAACGTAATTTTTTGAAACTATAAATATATTTACAACAATCATAAAAGCTTTTAATATATGATGAAAATAAAGAAATTTGCTATAAATTTTAGTTAAAATATAAGTTATATTACAAATAATTAAGCATAAAACATTATGCTAAAAACTAAAATATAAATATTGGTGTTGAAGTAAATTACATTACAATATAAATTATTATGATAAAATACAAAATTAAAGTAAAAAACTAATGTTCACTTGCCTTGTCAATGTCAAGATTATTGCTAACCCTTTCATCACCATCATTATTATCATCATTGCAACATCATTATTGATATTGCTATTAATAGTATACATATTTTTAAATTCAGCATCTTTTGAGATATATAGTCGTAATTTATCTTCAACAACATCAATGTCATGAATCTCCAAAATATGTTTAATCCTACTCCCATGACTTTCCAAATCTATATATGCCCTAACGTTATCCATATATCACTTTCATCTCTCTACCACTTACAATTGAGATGATGTCTAGCAACTCCTCATTAGATATATTAAATATATCCTCTTTCTCAACTATCCATTCATCATTAAATAAGATATATTCAATGAAAAAGTTGGTAAATTAATCAATTTAAGTTAAAGAGGCAAAAGCAATTTCATTTCACTCATGATTTAATGGGCTTGTTTAAATTGTAGAACCCACTTCTTCTTCTTAGCATGTATAGTCCGTTAGACCCAAATTAAGATAAGATGTATAATTGATGAAACCTTAAACTAGTAAATTGTATAGAATCAATATAATCGAATACCAAAAACTTATGATTTCACCACAAGCCTACACCTATATAATTTTGTTCTGATTTAACTAAAAAAAATCTTATAAAATCATAAATTTATAAAAACATACAAAATACTTGTGAATTTGATAACCATGGATGCATACATAAAGTGACTTTGACATTGAATTTAGAAAATAAGGCTGTTTGAGGGCACAAGGTAAAGTTTCAATCAAATTGGTATAATCTTGAGCAAAACTAAGTTTAGTGGAGATAAGTTGGCCGAGTTAAGGGGATCATAAAGTTGTTCAATGAGTTAAGTCTAGATACTATGGATGCCACTAAGTTGATTGCGTTAGTAGGGTGAATAAAATCATAAAGCTAATGAGTGCCCTGACTTACGATGAAAATGTTACATTTGGGAGCACGGCTCTCTAGCAATAAGTGCTAGCAACCCATAGACATGCGATGTTGTTGTTGTGGTCAACGAGGACGTAATATTTCCAATGACCAAGCTAAAGTGCAAGAGAATCAAAGTTGTTATAATACTAATTCCAACCATAGACATAAAAGAGAAAGACCTCAACCCCAAACTGGGGTATATGCAATACAACAAGCTATGATAGCAGGCAACGAGGATGCACTTGTAGGTGAAAAAGTTAATAATAAGTTAAGCATTAGTCATTTTGTCTGTGGTTATGCTATATTGAATTAGAAATGCTAAGCTGATCCATGAGATGTATATACAAAATATAAAGCATGATATTGTAAGGCGGTATAAGTAGACTAAAAAATAAAACTATTAAGAACTTCACTTATTAAGCATGGGAACTCAAAGAAAAGTTGATGATTGTGATGTAATATGAAAATTAGAGTTGCACAGTAGAAGCATAGTGGTTTTATAACCAATAGATTATAGAGTGATGGTTTCAAGGATAAAACTATTTGTACAGGGAATAAAAGTGTGAAACCTCATGTTTCCAAGCAAATTGATTTAGGACTTTGGATAAAATATTCTCCAATTTTACTCGAATTTTACAATTAGGTTGCAAAAGTTAGATGAATTCACTGAGAAAACTTTGTTTTTCAAAATGAATTTTTTTAAAAAGGCTTTACTTTAGCTATCGCAAGTTTCTTGATATAATTATTAACCAAAAAGTTGAAATTCAAGTCTGGGGGATGCTAGAGATATACTATATAACTTATTTAACTAATAATTTGGATCAAAAGTACACCTAAAGAGTATCATAACTTACTAAATACACCTGGTAACTAATATGTGTATGCATATATTTACATAATTATTAAATATAGGTGAAATACATCACTAAGTCATTATATTTATTAAAATCTGGCAATCAAGCTAACAATTATCATCAAATTATTACATGGAATTTAACGCAGTTGGTCAATAAAATAGTTTAAGTGGGATTACACTAAAATGACTTAGGAACAAGACCCACAACTACTTCACTCAAATTAAGACTAAGTGGAGTCATGTTTGTTAAACACCTAAAACACTAAGCTTATATTTATTGGGTCGATCGACCTCTCCTTCAGCCAGTAAAGCATTATAAATTACTAGGAATTAAAGAAAAGAAGTTTTTTGACACCTAAAATCGCTCTCAATTTCTATCATAAAACCCACAGGAGTTTAGTTAGAGCAACAAACAGAGTTGAAAATGTGAGCTACTGTAGTTCGAAGGGAAACCACCAAAGGGAACTTTTCGACGTTCTTAGAGCACTGGAGGGTTGTCAGAGATCGAAGAACAACATACCCTCCTACCGGTTAGCAATCTCAATAAAATTATCAGATGTATATGATTAATTCTTAAAAGTTCAAGTTATAAGAATTATTTTGCATATACTTCAGTGTGGAAATTTTGTACTTTCAATTTGATGAATCACCTCTATAGTTTTCTTGACATACCCCGTTTGAAACGTTAAGTTCTTGGGTTTTTGAAAAGCAAATTTATGTTCTTTCAACTTCAAATTTTTATTAAAGTCCATTTGATAAGTAGGTTTTATAGATATGAAGAAAGATTTTGAAAAGGCGTAAGTTTGATAATTATTTTATCTATTTTCTTTATTACAGGGATCTAATGAAATAGCTAGATTTTAATTGAAATCATGATAGCTGTCATGTAATGATTTTAAAACCTAAATACGATGTAGATGAAACTTGATAGTAGTTACTTATGCAAATTGGATCATCTATTTGATATGTACTAGCTTAATTTAGCAAACATAAGTGTTGAACTAGTTTAGTTTTGCAAATTTGCAAAATTGAGATAAATTCATGGACTTATAGTAATTTTTGTAGAATTAACTAAATTTTTATGTTATTAATTACATCAATAACTTGTGTTTAGGGATATAATAGCTCAATTTGTAATTAGAAATTAATTGGGTAATATTAGTAATATTTCCATTATTTAAAATTTATATTTTGATGAAAGTTACTTGTTGATCAGTTTTGATTATGAATAAAATTATGATAATTAGGTAAGTATCTATGGTAATTCGAATTAATTATGTAATTATAATGATTTAGGGTTAAACGATTATTAGAAAAAGGGTACTTCTATAATTTTACTAATATAGCATGTTTCTATTTAAGAATGCTAGAATAATTTTTAGAATAATGATTGCAATGATATAAAGAACATTAAAATCTTATAAGAAATGAATAAGTAGTCATTGTTAGAAGTTAGTAGTATAAACTAGTAGTGACATATGGTAAGTTTAAGTTGAATATAATTGTATCATAGATGGATTATGTTAGAGAAACTAGTAGTGACCTATGGTAAGTTTAAGTTGCATATGGTTGTATCTTAGATGGATTATGTTAGAGAAGCATCTAGACATGATAGGTGATAAGAAACACATTAAGTAGTGTAATATCTTCTACCTAAGCGACTATCTAGGCCCTTTCATTCCCTTAATTTGTAGGTATTCATAACCTTACTATGTGATAATGGTTGTTAATGGTTTATTGTTTGTCATGAATGAACGTTTGATGATATGATTTGATGAGGTTTGCGTGATCATGCATTTAGGAAAGAATTCTTGTATTTTACTACTCTTGTAGGATTTCATTTAAGTGGATTCCTTAACAAGGATTTTTTTCAACAAGTTTATACTTTGTGAAAGATTGTTTGCTTTGATGTTTTATTCATTTAGCTTGTTTTGAACATGTACTTGGAAACTTTTTAGTCACATTTATGGCATAGTATCAAAGAACTTTTTCTCATATTTTCTAAAGCTCCATTTTCGGTATATTCAAGTGCTCATCTTAAATGATTTGGTTTTATAACATATAGACTGCACTCTAAGTTTGAGTTCTTATAATTTTCTTGGTTATCCTTAGTTTAGATCTTTGGTCCTCTTAGTTCTTGGTATTGGATATTTGACTCGGTTCTAAGATGTTAATCACTACTCTTTAGTTAAGATACTAGTACCAATGCCTATTGTATGCATTAGGTAACATATATTAATCAAATAAATGTTTGATGTTATATTGATTTATAATTTATATTTATGTATATACTTGTATTGATTTATCATTTATATTTATGTATATACTTGTTTTGTTATTTTTTGTTTTAGTATTTATAGAAGGAAATGATAGCCAAGCATTTTAAATAATTGCAAATCTTGTAAATAATTTATCATTAATGCAGATCAAGTCATTTGCACAATTTTAGTAATTAGAATCATGCATTAATAGCTATCAATTAACTACTGATTCTAGGAGATTAGCATTGATTTGCAAGAGATTGACTCGATGAAAACTGTATATATTTACCTCTTAGATTAATAGAATTTTGTCATTGATCTAATATTCATCATATGGTATCAAAACAACAAGCCTAAAGCCAATCTTTCATATTCTGCACTTTTTCTTTTTTCAAACATTGGCTTCACAAGATCTAACACTTACTGCCACCTTTCAACCAATTATTTCCAATTCTCATGAACCTAATCATCCTCTTATTACCATAAACATCTCCTCCCATTCCACCATCAAAATCATACCTACAAATTATCTCTCATGGAAATTACAATTTCAAGCAACCTTTATTGGCTATAATCTTAAAGGATACATTGATGGCTTAATTGCTGCACCATCTCCCACCATTATCACTTATGGCAATTAGTCACCAAATCCAACATTCCAAACATAGCTTCAATGAGATAAATTAATATTTAGCGCCATGGTTTGATCTTTATCGACTGCAATTGTTCCACTTCTAAATTGTGCTACTACCTCTCATGATGCTTAGATGAATCTTGAAAACAAATATGCAAAGCCCACTCATGGTCATATTAAGTAGATTAAGGAGCAACTAAAGAATCCAATTAAAGGCTCGTGTACCATTAGTGAATATACGAAATATATTCGAAGCCGTGCCAATGAGCTTGCAATTCTAGGCAAGCCATATGATGAAGAGGACTTGATTGAAAAAGTCCTTGATGGTCTAAATGTGGAATGCAAATCAATCGTTGACATCGTTAATGCCTAAGATACAACCATCTCATTTGACGGGCTTCAAGAAAAGGTTCTAAATAAGGAAATGACATTACGTCGATCCTAACCACCACAACTAGCCTTTTTACCAACAACAACAAATCTAATAACCATAAACCCTTGAAACAAACCATGGCATCCTCCTATCAACTCATCACCAAACCAATGGCTATCATCTAACAACTCTTAGACTGAAAGGCCTTCACCATGTCCTTATCTTAGAACATGTCAAGAGTGCAATACTTAAGGGCACATAGCCAAAAGATGCCTGCAATTTCAATTAATTTCAACTCAACCCAAGTTAGGTTACTCATCAACATCCTAACGTTAAGTTTCCGACCAATAGGTCCATGTTCATCATCTCCTTAGCAACCTCAAGTAAACTATACAACTATCACATCCAACACTCCATCATAGCTCCTTGATAGTGGCACATCTCATGATATCACCACTGACTTGAATAATCTTTCTCTTCATGTACCATTTGATGTCCATGATTATGTCATGATTGGCGATGTCATAAGACTTCAAGTCACCCACACTGGCTTTACCTCTCTATCTTCCTCCACATGTGATTTTAAATTACATAGTTTTGTGTGTTACAACCATGAAAAAGAATCTAATTTCCATTTCTAAAATGTTCCTCACTAATAATGTTTCTATAAAATTCTTTCCCTTTGGTTTTCAGGTGAAGGACCTAACCATAGAAGCAACACTTTTGAAGGGATCAACTAAAGATGGCATGTATGAGTAGCCAGTCACTTCAACTAACAAATCTCCCCTTGTTCTCTTCTTTAGTGTCAAGACAACTACTGTCGAGTGGCATAATTGTCTAAGTCATCCTTCTTCTCCAATTTACAAACATGTCATCTCTAAATTTCAATTACTAGTTTCTATCTCCTCCACAAATAACCATTATAATGCTTGCAGTTTTAATAAAGGCCATAAGCTTCCATTCTCTATGTCTTCTATTGTATTAACAAAACCTCTTGAAATAATTTTCTCTGATGTTTAGACCTTTCCTATGCATTCATATGATGACTTCAAATACTATGTCATTTTGTTGATCACTTCACTAAATATGTTTGGTGTTATCCACTTACACATAAATCTCATGTATATAAAGTCTTCATTCGATTCAAAGCACTTGTAGAAAAGTGTTTCAATCACAAAATTAAAATCTTATACTCTGATAATGGTGGGGAATATCAAGCTCTTAATTCATTTTTAGCTACAAATGGCATCACTCATTTAACCACTCCACCACATATACCTAAACACAATGGATTTTCTAAAAGATGACATCGTCATATTATAGAAACTAGTCTTTCACTACTCACACATGCATCCATTCCTCTAATCTACTAGAATCATGCATTTGCTACTGCTATTTACCTCATCAACTGACTTCCCACACCCACACTTAACATAACTTCCCCATTTGAAAAACTCTTTAGCACTACTCCCAACGATTCTAAAATTAAAATTTTTTGTTGTCATTGTTATCCGTGGCTTCGACCTTACAATAATCACAAACTTGAAGCCCGATCCACTCCTTGTGTCTTCCTTGGCTATTCTTCCACCTAGAGTGCATATCTATGTATTGATACTAACACATCTTGCCTTTATATTTCTCGTCATGTCAAATTTGTCAAATTAGTCTTTCCTTTTAAATCTACTCATACTCATCTCAGTCATCCTGAGTTAACCACCATTCCTCATTAGTTACCACCTACCTACATAATTTTCATAGATTCTCCTATTGCCACTACACTTGACATGTCATCAACGGAACGTTCCTTAAATGCTACTCCTATATAAATGACACCGACACCAGAAAATCACCACACCCTTAACCAATCCTTAACTGACCAATCTACCACACTTGATCCACCAACCACCAACAAAGACCAAACATTGCCATCTTCTTCCTCCACTCCTAGCCTAGAACAAAACCAAAACTCACCGCCTACTACATCAAACCCCTTAGCCCTAACAAACCCCTATTCCATGACTACAAGAGCTAATAATCATATCCATAAACCAATTGGAAAGCTCAATCTCAATGCTTAACTCATCTCATTTGTTGACCTATAACCAACAACAGTGACCCAAGCCCTAAAAGATATCAAATGGTGTCATGCAATGTCTAGAGAGTTTGATGCTCTTGTTTAGAATAGTACATAGGAGCTCGTTCCACATAACTAAGCCTACAATCTTGTTAGATGTAAGTGGATTTTTCATACTAAACACTTATTAGATGGTTCTATTGATAGGTACAAAGCACATTTAGCAGCCAAGGGTTTCCATCAACTTCTAGGGATTGACTGCCATGACACTTTCAATCTAGTCATTAAACCAACAATGATTTGCCTTGTTCTCACCATTGCAATAGTCATGGATGGTTGCTACGACAACTTGACATCAATAATGCCTTTTTAAATGGTCATCTCAATGAAGATGACTTCATGATACAACCTCCAAGCTTTATTGATAAGGGATGTCCGGATCATGTGTGCAAATTACACAAAGCCATCTATGGTTTGGAATAAGCTCCATAAGCATGGTACCATAAGTTACAACAATTTCTTCTTATTGAGGGATTCAAAAACTCATGTGTAGATACTTTCTTGTTCATATACAACAATACAAATACCATGATCTACTTACTAGTATGTGTAGATCACATCATCATCATAGGAAGCAACAACTCCATCATGCAATGTCTTGTCACTGAACTCATAGCACGTTTTTCTTTAAAAGATCTTGGTAATCTCTCTTATTTTTTGGGTGTTGAGGTTCTTCCACACAAGCATGGTCTCCTTTTCTCTCAACATCACTACATCAATAATCTTCTCACATGCACTTACATGACTGATGCTAAGCCAGTTAATACACCTATGGGAACAAATTAAACTTTAAGTCTTCACAATGGCACCACCTTAACAAATGCTTCAGAATATCGAACCATTGTTAGCAGTTTTCAATATTTAACTCTAACAAGGCTTGACATTGCATTTGTAGTAAACAAGCTCTCTCAGTTCATGTATTGTCCTACGATGGATCATTGGAATGCAACGAAATGATTGTTACAATACCTTCATGGCACATCTGATCATGGAATAGTACTTCATAGCATCCCATCACTTTCTCTCCATACTTTCTTAGATGCTGATTGGGTTAGTAACAAAGATGACTACACATCAACTTTTGCTAACATTGTTTATCTTGGTCGCAGTCCAATTTCTTGGAATTATAAGAAACAACACACTGACGCATGCTCGTCAACTGAAATTGAGTATCATGTTGTTGTAGCAACTGCTGCCAAATTGTGCTGGACTTGTTCACTTCTTACTAAACTTGAAAAACAAACTTCACAAGCCCCAATTATCTACTGTGAAAATATTAGAGCCACCCATTTTTGTTCCAACCTAGTTTTTCACTCTCGAATGAAGCATGTCACCATTGATTTTCACTTCATCTACAAGCAAGTCCAAAGTGGGGCTCTCCGTGTTGCTCATGTCTCCTTCACAAATCAAGTAGTCGATGTACTTATAAAGCCACTATCATGCGCTCAATTTCTTCATCTCAAGGACAAGATTGGAGTCTCCAATAGGAGCTCCAACTTGAGAGGACATATAGAAGGAAAATACAACCAAGCATTGTAAATAGAATCATGTGTTAATAGTTGTCAATTAACTACTATACTAATTTTAGGAGATCAGCATTGATTTGCAAGAGATAGACTCCATGATAATTGTATAAATTTACCTCTTGGATTAATAGAATTTTGTCATTACTCCAATATTCATCATAGTATTTCACATTTAGCTCATAGTATTTCTCATTTAGCTCAAACATAAGTTCAAAGGTTAGTTGTCTAACCTTAGGTATCGAAGATGGAATGTGATCGAATATTGAAATTGGGATGGGACATGAGCACGAGTAGTGGTAGGCATTGTACCCAGGTTTTGAAGTAGTTATAGAGGAAATCACTAAATTACTATTTTATGACATATAAACTAAGTATATGGATGCAATTTATAAATCAAGTGTACAGCATGACGTGTAATTATTAAAGTGTGCTTTGGGATAACAACTCATCTTCTAGTCACTTAAGTTTGGATATAGGTTAATCAAGGATCTTGGGAGGCAAGGCATTAACAAAAAAAAAAAGCTTGACATGTGAAGTTTTTTTTCTTCTACAAAATACCTGGCTTAGTGGCCTCAAGAACGGGATCAAAGAATAAGGACCATCCATTACGTAAGTACTCGCTACAAATACTCCCCCCGGCCTTAGAACTCTACTTATCTCGGCAACCTGTAGAATGGTATTGCCATAACATTATTATAACTTTCATAAAAACTCTAACAGCAAAACAACTATTTAAATACATTGGTTTAGTAAAATCCATTAGATGTGCAAAAATAAAAAATAAAAAAAGAAAATACGAATATGCAGAGAAAAATGTTTTCATTTTTCTTTCCTTGAAAGTTAGCAAATTACATCAAAATTTAGTGTAACACTTACAGCGGTCGAGGGCGAAGGCCAACAATGCAAAGCGGCGCCAGCATGCACAGAATCAATAGAACTTGAGACAAATGGAAGTCTTGAGATATCAGCTCTGACCAATACTAAGTTCCTAATAGAGTTTAAGAGTTTTATGATAAAAAAGCTTATCATTATGAATTGACACCAAAAAAAATGGACCGTTTAAATCGACATTCAATGATGAATTAGGTCAAACTTCTTACTCATTGGGACAGCTATCCTCCTTCTCGATGAAGTCATAGCATTGCTGCAACATTTCTTCAGAGTAGTCTAAAGCAATGACTTGAGTGAACAATCCGCTCTTAACAAAGAGCCTTGTAAACATGCCACTACCACAACTTGCATCAACAATGTTCCCGCCTAAGACTGGTTCAATGTAACCTTTGATCATCTCAAACTACAATGAAGGAAACTGAATGATGAGGACAAGTTTCAATACATGAAAAAACAGTAAGAGCATCTAAAGAGAAATCTTTCATCAGCTATATGTACATAATTGTTTCGTGACAAATCGTATTTCTAACTAGTAATATTTGCTGGGTAAGAAACTTTAGAAGCACCAATTTCCTAAGGCTGAACTTCTTTGTAGGTCTATGCAATAGGATTTCATGAAATCAAGTATCCTTTTGTTATGGGCAGAACTCAATGAGATGCCTGTTTAGGTCATGTTGTTCTTCTATACACAAAAAAAGACTAGCAATATCACACAGCTAGAAATGCAATTATGCATTGTAATGTCCAAGCCACGTAAAAGAAGACTCATAAGACTATAAACTTATTTCAACTTGTCAATAATCATGTTATGTACGCAATCAAGCGGGTAAAACATTCTACTAGTTTACTCTTGTTGGGTGAAATGATATTGAGGGAAAGAATGAAGTGGAAAGAAATGAAGTGAAATTGACGCTTCCCCTTTCTAGATCTTGTTAATAATGCCCTAAGACATAGTGGAAATGGAGATAGCATACTAAATGAAAAACAAATAATTTAACCTCTTCTTCAGGACCAGGGAAACCACCCAATATAGAGAAACCTTGACGCCATCCACGCTCATAGATGTATGATATCAAAGGAAACCTGAAGATTTTGATAAAGAAAGATTTTTATAAATGATTTAGAAAATGATCAACAAATGTGATATATTTGAACTTTCATGGCAATGTGTGGTCTAAAACCTAATGCTGATACTATTACAATGTAGTGTTTCAAGTAAAAACCTGAAAAATTCTGTCGCTAGGGCCAAAGATTCATAGTATTCCTTAGTTCCACTTGCTGCAATTAACTTAAGGTGTGTTTTACTGCCGCAGTAATCTTTCTTACAAGTATTGCATTGTAGATTGGAATCAGCAAAAGAATTACTGCAAGAATTTCAGGATGAAAACAGATAGAACTAATCAAACACAATAATAAACTATATAGTACAACATTAAGGGGGGGGGGGGGGGGAGGGGGGGGGAGGGGTTGGGAAGGGACAAAGATATAGATATATGAGAATAAGCTAATTAATGATAAAGATATGGAAGTGAATGAAAAATAGGAACATTATATAGAATAAACGTACCAGCATTGTTGGATCATCATGTTATTTTAAATCAATAATTCGAAACTTACAAAGATATTTTATGACATCCGGTGTATGCCAACTCATTATAGCATATTGGACAAGCTAATATATTTTTGTTGATGTTGCTTTCTTCTACCGCAATTGGATCCTGAACACCACGAAGCAACAAATGCAAAGGTGTAAAATTTTTTAAGAGAAGTATGTTCCCTAATGGTAATCCTCTATATGGGAAAAGAAGACACAAATTTTGAAAAAATTATGCTAATGGTATCATCAAATTCTAATGAAGCAACTGTTAAATAAATTAATCTTGAAATACTGGTTATCTTCAACCTTTAAATTCTTTAACTTTCATGTTTCCGAGAACACCGTGTTGTTAGATTAATTTATGATATTCTTTTTGGCGAATTCGAAATAAAAATTGGGAACGATTTCCACGGAAGGAGTTCAATTAGGCAAATGCACTATACCAGGGAAATTAAAAAAAAATAATAAAAATAAGAAAATATCACAAATGTTCACAAATACTATGTGCTACTGTTAGACATTTGGAGATTGTTTTGTCATCTTCCTTAATTTACTTATTTTGCTATTTTCTTAAGCTCTACGGACAAACAGATAAAATTTTAATTATTGTATTTATGTTTAGCAGTACAAATCTACCTAATAATGGCAAACAAAGTGAGCTATTTTAAGTTGCCAATGTAAGTAGATTAAACTAATTTGACCCTAGTCAAAACATTAGGTTAACTGATGAGATGGTTGTATGAATGATATTATTTCAATACTAAAAAAATGCGTCATTTATACATTTGTGATTATTAATATAAACATAATTGTACATTGAATGAATTCCATTGAGCAAACGTCACGCATTATGAAGTTTGAGGAGATCAATCTCAATCAAAGAATAAAATATTGATCATCGATATATTTTATTCTCCATGATTTTGATCTATATATATCTCGATGATTCAGCAAGATTGACATGTATGCTTTAGTTAATTATGAAGTATATCATTCCTCTGCTACGAAATGTGAATATCCGAAGTAAACTCATGGTGATCCTTATTAGAGAGCAAGTTCTCCAAGTTGATCCACTTGGTTTGGAAAATGAATGTACGTAATAGCCTCAGTCACTATATTTACGTCACACGACTTACATGTAACAATTAACATGCATTTACTGAATAGCAACATTAATTGTATAAAAAAATACAGTATACTGAACTGGTTACCGATCACAACAAACTTGAGCCTTGATTTATATCTGAAATTTTACTTAGTCTGCCCATTTAGCGGTGTATTTTTTATCATGGTACCATAACTCAGGATTGTACATATCAAGGTTAGGGCGGGAGTGTCAGAAATACATATATTTTGTACGGACAATCTAAGTCACTTGAATTAATACCACTTGAAACAAATTTGAGCCTTGTTCATTTTCAGTACTTTGCTTCCTCCATCGTTGAAATAGTACTTTAGACAAAGTAGTTCAACTTTGAGAGTATTCGTATCCCGCTTAGAGACATCATTTGACATAATCTTATTACACGAGTTACATAGACGATTCCACGTACACAAGCCCTCCATTTTTGCTTAGTCACTATCTCTATCAAGGACAAAAGAGTGTTATATACTTCGTATCTTATGAAGTATACCAAGATAGACCGACAACTAATAAAAGAATCATCGGCTTCAAATAGGGAGGAAACATATATCTAAAGTGGCCACCTCATGTAAGATCACAACTAATTCAAGAATCTATATGCGTAACTGTAAGAATATATTATGATTGTTACAGTTTTAGAATTTAGTTACGTAAGTTAGTAAATAGTTACACTTAGTAGAATTAATTAGAAAAATAGTTATTATAGGAAATATTTTAATTAGTATTTTGTGGTAACAAAATTCAGCCAATTCATCAATGAAATATTTAAAGGAATCCTTCAAGAATCTTTTTTAAGTGTGTCTTTAATTTAAACTAAAGATAATTTCATTTTTTTTTAATTGTTTGTATGATTGAGTTACACGATATTCTAATAATGGTGCTTTTATTGTGAGAATTGATAGAAATGGAAAGATTGTATATATGAATGCTTGAAACATTCAAGGAAGTATGACAAGAAATGAAGAATATATGAGGAGACATGTATCAACTTAAAAAAAAAGCCATTAGTGTTTACAAGAGGCAATTGTTAAATATATGGGGGAAGAGCAATTAATGGACCAAAAGAAAAAACTTATTACACTAGCTATAGAAACTATGAGTAAAGAGAATTCTGAAGGAACAGTTCAAGAAAAATATTAAGAAAACACTATCATGAAGTAAGAAACATTTCAAGAAATTGTTCAACTTGTTGTGGAAAATGATACTAAAGAAACGAGCGATTTGTCCAATAATCATTATCTCCGACTCGTAGGTGGTCATGGAACGTTGTCGATTGTCAATCACGATCTACAAATATAGTTGGTTTTTAGAAATCAAAATAAAATAATTGGAGTTGTAATTTGATGTCCTTAAAAGTGCTATAATTTTACATTTACCG
Organism: Laguncularia racemosa; assembly: GCA_037954665.1. NCBI lineage: Eukaryota > Viridiplantae > Streptophyta > Magnoliopsida > Myrtales > Combretaceae > Laguncularia > Laguncularia racemosa. The sequence continues at coordinate 560,238 of JBBMOL010000278.1, forward strand.
AAGAATTAGGACCTAATGTCTCACAATAGAATAAATTTATATAGAAACAAACGTGAGCTTGCATTTTAAAATGTCACAACGACGTGACGCACAAAACTTTCCAGAGATTTAGGAAATAAATTGATTAGAGGCCGATAAAAAAAATATAAAATAAAATTAAGGGAAATAATCTTCGCATTTATATCATTTCGGAAATGAAACAATCATAAGGATTTATACAAATCAACTAGAGTATAATTAAACCCTTAACCTTTAATCGCTTTGCAATTAACCTCCTATAAATTGAAGGTTTTGCTGCCACTGTTGCTCCTTGAGATTTAGTTTTGGAAATTGGTATTTTAAGTAATTATAATTTGGTTAGCAGTCTTATAGTTCAGCAATATAAATACTATTTTTTAAATGAAATATAATAATTTAAAACGCGAAATTATGATATAACTGGGAAAAAAAATTAGGAAATTCGTCAACATTAACTACGAAGCCACATGTAAATATATATATATATGGATGTAATTTTGAAGACACGTTTAGTCTCGGTGGACTAACCGCTGGCTTGCTTGCAACAAAAGCTGTCGAGGAAGCCGCCGCTTTCATTAACAAAAGGCGATTGAACGTCGTCGTATGGCGTTTAAAGACACAATGTTCAGAGAAGTAGCCGAGTCGACTCGGCGGAACCTCCGCAACAAAGTTGCTCCCCATTAGCATCGCCATGGCGCTCCTTTTCCCTTTTTCTCTCTCCCTGTTGATAAGCACGGACGGACACTCAAAAGGACTCTTGGTAATCCCTCTTGTATATGGACGCACGTCAAGTCCTATTTGTAGGAATCGTGAGAAAGAGACGTGCCTTGTTGAATGAAGGGGTCACAAAAAAAATGCGAGTTTGTTTGTGAACAATGCATTTGGCATGAGTATTAATTATGAAGTTTCCGTATGACAGTGATCACATATCAAATTATGGAAACAAGTGCGACAAAAATGATGTTGACATACTTTTCAAAACATTTAACAGATAACTATTGTCTTGTGATGCAGTCTCAATTTCTGTCGTATTTTGTTGTCTAGTTAGGCAATGCCTTTATGCTTTGATTTTATATGACAGGTCTTCTAGAATGCGTATTATTGCTCATATTTTTATCAGAATAAATTAGCCTCATTTATCCGCCAATAATTCCTGCTATTAATTGGAAATATCTTTGATTTTGAATCCTCCTTTTAAGTTACTACTTCAAACACCTAATGAAGCGCAAAAAAATTTCTTACTTTTATCCATTTCTGTTCTCTTTCTCTTGTAGTGAAAAAGGAAGGACTGAAAATAGTTTGGCTCCTATGTAACAATGTCCTAATTTACTAAAATACCTGGAAAATAATTTGAAAAGTATAGGTATACGTATATATAATTTCACTATCAGGGATTTCCTTATGGTTAGGCTGCTAACACTATTTCTGCCTTTTCATCCTCTCACCCTAAAAAATAATTACTGCGTCCTCACTTTGGAGACCTAGCCTGTTAAGCCTAGAAATACAAAGCCGAAGCCCATACGCAATTCGAAAACCCTAAGTGCTATACAAGATGAAAGGATTAGTTCACATGTTCAGACTATATTCCTCCAACAAGGTACGAAAACGTCTTTTTCTCTTTGCATTCTCTTTTATTATAAATTGCAATTGCAAACCCTAATTGAACTAACTGTGTTTATATGTGTTGTTATTGCAAGGAAGAAGAAGATAAAAGTCTTGGCATATTATGAGATAGCTAATCTCCAAGATCTGAGAGTAACTTTCTGGCCTCTTTCTATTATTTTCCACTTTTTATACAGTTGTTTACATGATTACAAGCTGCTATTTGATGTATACGTGCTACAATTTGACTAATTTTCCCACCTATGTTACATGACATTCTCTATATGTAATATAACCTTTCTACCAATATCACCTTTTTCTTTGTCTTGTACACTTATCTGTAACAATTTCCTCCTATCTTTTAAAAATAACCTTATCCTCAAGGTTGTACTATGGGTAAAGTAGAGAAAAAAGAGTTTAGACTTCTCAAGTGGTAATCCCTCCCACTTCACCAAAACTTATTGTATCTCATGTTCCTATTGCCAAATAACTCTATTGTCTAAGATTGATAGTCGAGTAAGTAATGGGTGACTATCAATAGCATCTAATGGTAAATCTAAGGATGGAATGTCAAAACCCTAAGCTTTCTTTAGAACCGAAATATGAAAAACATTGTGAATTTCAGCTCCCTAAGGTAGTTTTATTTCATAAGCAATAGCACCAATTTCTTCTACCATAGGGAAGGGACCATAATATTGTTTGGAAAGCCTATGATTGTACTATCAAGACACTAAAATCTTCCTATAAGGTTGCAATTGAACAAGGACTAAATCCCTTGGGAAAAATCAATATTTTTCCCATGCTTATCAATAAATTCACTCATTCGTGATAGGAATCAAATTCCTATAAGACTTATCACTAGAGCAAGAGCCAAGAGATTACAAAATTTGGCGATGAGGGTCCTCTTTGAACAATCAAACCTCGAGAATAATTTTTTAGTATCTTCTTTTCTATTTTATATTTTTTGTGCATTCCAGCGGGTACACTTATTGGCTTTTATGGGACAATGGATAAATTCGCTAAAGCTTAATTTATGGGTTATTCACAGACCTACATAAATCAAAGAAGAATTGGTCTAACAATATGTTCAATTGAAGTGAAGAACTAACCACTTGAAGACCATTTTGTATTTGTATTTCGTTGATTATAGAACTGGCCACTTAAGTGGCATTCTTGTAATTTTTGTGTTATTTTTACCCTAATAAGAGCAAGTGTAAATACTTGCTAACTAAGGTTTTTTTATAAGCTTTTTGACAATTTAGAAATCATACACTTTGTTGTCGTGAGGGTTGTCCTTCAATTGCAATATATCTCTTATTAATTTTTTAGTGAAATTGTGGGGAGAATCAACTAGAGTGGATTATGAGTAATATTAATCTTACTCTTGTTGTTTTTCAAATTGTGTTTAGTGAGTAATATCTAAGTACAATTTGTTTGTTACTTGTCCTTGTCTACGTGAATTAGGATTCTTCATTTTCATATTTGAATCATTTCAAATTGAGTTGAATTCTATTTCATTTCCATTGTTTTCCATTGATATTTATACAATTGGTTGTTCTTTATATCAATTTATCTTCAATCTTGTAAATTGGGGTTCAATTGTGATGGGAAAATTTCTGACACTGTCAACTTCTTCAAAACCCAATTTGGATGATTAACCAAATTGCTCATATTTTACCTTATGTCTTTATTTCTAATAAAATTTGAGAATAATCTTACAGGTACAATTATATTTCTCCATGGGATGCCAAAATGTCCCACAACTTCAATTGGACACAGAACATTTTTCAAGATAACAATCAAAGACCCACTGCGATTGTTCTCTATTCCGAGGCATTAGATCATGAAGACTTATGTTATTTTGTATCTTGTAAATGTTTATTGAACTATTTTGGTTGTATTTTGGTTTTGGGACACTTTTATTTCCTTGTAACTTTCATTTAGGGTTAGCCACCTTAAAAGTGGCAAACTTGTAATTTTGAGCACTTTTTAACCCTAGGAGTAGCAAGTATAAATACTTGCTTAAGAGAGGGTTTGAGGAAGCTAATCATTTTGCAGAATATACACTACAATTCACGTGTGAATTAGGGTTCATACCTTGGTTCCAAACTCTTATCAATTTCAATCCTAAGAGTTGAAATTGTGGCGAGTGCAACATCTTGAAATTGTGAGTTATATCAATTTTATTTTGTTGTAATTTCTTTTCTTCTCTAGTGTGTCATATCTAAGGTTGAATTGAGATATTTCTTAGTCAGAAATACATCTTATTGTTCATGAATTCTTGTGCTTATTTGAAGTATTTATCAATTCTATTCGGATCATCATTGAAGATTTCCCCTAGAAAACGTGTTCTTCACTATTTGAAAGGGATTATTTTTGTTACGGTTTTCTTTTGAAATTGAAGTTTATTTGCGTGGATTACATGAAATTAGGGTGTTGTTAGAAGGTATTATGATTGTGGAATTATAATTATATCATTGGATGTTTAGATTTCATCATATCTTACTAGGGTTCACGTCATTTGCCCTTTGGTTGGAACCGGTTTACCTTGACTTGAGTTTAGTTTTTCTTAAGTCTTTTGTATGCACTTGAACTTGGTTTTAAGCACATCATCTTTTTGGTATCAGAGCTATATCATATTTGGATTTAAGATTGAACACTTCATTGTTGTCTAATTGGTTCAAAAGCATTGAGATTTGATGCTAATGTTCATGAGATTGAAGCTAGTTTGAATGACAATGTCTAAGTGTCTTTCAATCTTCGTTTTGGGTGCTTAAACTTGGTTTTAGGCACATCATCTTTTTGGTATCAGAGCTCTTGTTGAGAGAAGGGAATTGGTTGTATTTAATTTCGTGGAAGTGATCATCAATTAGGGTTGAACAAGTGAAAAACCGTAAATTGTGTTGTTGTTGTTGTTTTGAGATTGCAAAATTACCTTGGATTTGAATTTGATTTGCTGATTGTTGGAGTTGGTTTGGGAAGGTTATTATATCATTTTGTGGTCACTAATTTATGTGGAAGAGCAGAAGTACAAAGTGAAGTTTACTTTAGCAATTTTTTTGAACTTGCAAAACTTACCAATTCTTGCCGTGAATAGCTTGTGGCGTGAGGAGGTTGTGTTGTTTGTTGTCTTTGATTTCCATTGTGTAATTCTGAATTGGTGGAGTACAATTTGCAGATTACATTAAGTTTGATTAGTAAGGAATTATTTGAATTTAAAACATATGCAATTAAGTTGTGGGAGTTAATGATTGGTATTTGAATTTGAATTCATTGTTACCAATTGAGGAAGGCTGCAATAAGTGAAGCTTTTTTAATTTCAAATTGAAAGTTGCTTCCTATAGTGGGATTCGGAATTCATTTGTGGAAAGTCACTTATTAGTCCTTTTCTATCATTATTTGCCGTGGAAGTTGAAGTCTACTTGTAATCAATATTCATCTTGTTGTTACCATGGAAGTAACACATCATAATTGTTGTTGTTGCTCGTGTGTTACCGTGGAGTGAATTTTTGGAGATTAAAATTTGTTGCACCGTGTAATTGTGGCGTGTTGTGGAGAAGAGTATTACACATGAGTTGCAATTATATAATTGTAACATTAAGTGGGTTTGTTTGTTTGTCTTTTGTAGTTGCTATTGTGTGGAGTTTAGGGAAGCATAGTAGTGGAAGTGTGTACCCTTGAATCAAATTGTTTTGAGGAACAACATACGAGAATCTACAAATATGTCTAATGACAGTGTGAATGGGGGATTGGGTGAAGAAGCCAATAGCCAGGTTGGTGGAGGTCATGGTCGTAATGTAGCAGGCAGGAGAACTTTGGAGGAACAACTTCAGGAGCTTACTACTATAATTGCTACATTGGCAACTAGAGTTAATAGGATGACTTTGCCACAACCACAAATGGTAAACCAACCAGCACCACCTCGAGTAGCTCCACAAAACCCTCATCGAAACAGAGTAGTGGGAGAAGGGAATTTAAATAGAAGGATAGGTGAGGAGCATCTTCCAAACAGGGAAGAAAGGGATGACAATTTTGGGGTAAACCTAAATCAGAATAGGGATTTCAGGCTACCTTGGGGTTTGGAGTATGTGAAACTACAGATGCCATCCTATGGTGGTAAGGGATCAGTAGATGAATACTTAGACTGGGAGGATAAGGTCGAAGGTCTCTTCGAATGTTATGAGATCGACGACAGTACCAGGGTCAGATTGGCTGCTGTTGAATTTGTAGGGTATGCTGCACTTTGGTGGAAGAATCTGATCATCAACAGGCGTCGGGATGGAGAGGCTGAGGTTCAGACCTGGAGGGACATGAAGCGGTTGCTAAGGAAAAGGTTCATTCCTGAGCACTACAAACAGGAGCTGTTTATGCAACTGCAAACCTTGAGACAGGGGGGCAAAACAGTAGATGATTATGTGCAGGAATTTGAGACCCTTATGATTAGGTATGGGTCTATTGAGCCTCCAGAACAAACTATAGCACGATTTTTCTCAGGTCTAAAATATGAGATAGCGTGTATTGTTGAGCTGCAGTGCTATACCACACTTGATGAGGCTATTCAATTGGCTTTAAAAGTAGAGAGATAGAGCAGGTCCAACTTCTTTAGGGCTCCAAGCAGTAGGCCCAACACTGTTAATAGACACATCTCAGCCGACAGTCGATCAGGGGGAACAAAGGCGATAGGTGAGGGAGTCAAGGCAATGGACACTACTACCCCAACCATTATAAGAGAAAACTTACCTATTGGGAAGGGTAAAGAGGTCATGGTCCCAGAAACGAGGCAAACTGTTCCCGGATCTACTAATGGGAAAGCGCGCTAAATAAAATGTTTTAAATGCATGGGATTTGGGCATATGGTTGCACAGTGTCCAAATAAGAGGGTGATGACTATTATGGAAGACATTGGAGAGGATACTGAGGATGACCATGATCAGATTGAGCCTACAGATCTACTAACAGCATTGCAGGAATATTATGATGATTAGAATGCAAATGCGCATGAGGAGCATACAGGAGGGAAATATCTATCCCTTAATGTGTTACGCAGGGTTTTATCCACATCTCCTGATACCGGTGATATTCAGAGGGAGAACATATTTCATACCTATTGCAGAATTAGAGGTAACCTTTGTGTACTCATTATCGATAGTGGTAGTTGCACGAATGTTATATCTGCTGCACTAGTAGACAAATTACAACTGTCTACTATACCACATTCTAGTCCTTATCACTTGCATTGGCTGGATAATAGAGGTAGCATGCATGTTACCCTTAGGGCAAAGGTTCCTGTGAGTGTCGGGTAGAACTATTATGATGAGATCCTTTGTAATATAGTTCCTATGCATGTATTCCATTTGCTGTTGGGTCGGCCTTGGTTGTATGATCGACGGGTGATACATGATGGGTTTGAAAATACCTACATGTTCAGCATGGGTGAGTCATGCATAGTCCTATTACCGATGACTCCATCTAAGGTCTAGGGTTTTCAGAAACAGATCAGGCAGCCATCCACTACCATGGTTAGCCGGAAGAGCAGGACAACAGAGATACTAGGGTTCAATTCCACAACTGATCCTCTAGATTTAAGGGCAAATCTTTCAGAAGCTTGAGGAGATGATGGGAAAATTTCTAACAATGTTAGAAATTTCAGAACCCAATTTGAATGATTATCCAAATTACTCATATTTTACCTTTTGTCTTTATTTCTAATTAAATTTGAGAATAATCTTACAGGTACAATTATATTTCTCCATGGGATGCCAAAATGTCCTACAACTTCAGTTGGACACAGAACATTTTTCAGGATAACAATCAAAGACCCGCTACGATTGTTCTCTATTCCAAGGCATTGGATCATGAAGACTTATGTTATTTTGTATCTTGTAAATGTTTATTGAACTATTTTGGTTGTATTTTGGTTTTGGAACACTTTTATTTCCTTATAACTTTCATTTAGGGTTAGCCACCTTAAAAGTAGCAAACTTGTAATTTTGAGTACTTTTTAACCCTAGGAGTAGCAAGTATAAATACTTGCTTAAGAGAGGGTTTGAGGAAGCTAATCATTTTGCAAAATATACACTACATTTCATGTGTGAATTAGGGTTCATACCTTGGTTCTAAACTCTTATCAATTTCAATCTCAAGAGTTGAAATTGTGGCGAGTGCTACATCTTGACATTGTGAGTTATATCAATTTCATTTTGTTGTGATTTCTTTTCTTCTCTAGTGTGTCATATCTAAGGTTGAATTGAGATATTTCTTGGTTAGAAATACATCGTATTGTTCACGAATTCTTGTGCTTATTTGAAGTATTTATCAATTCTATTTGGATCATCATTGAAGATTTCCCCTAGAAAATGTGTTCTTCACTATTTGAAAGGGATTATTTTTGTTACGGTTTTCTTTTGAAATTGAAGTTTATTTGTGTGGATTACATGAAATTAGGGTGTTGTTAGAAGGTATTATGATTGTGGAATTATAATTATATCATTGGATGTTTGGATTTCATCATATTTTACTAGGGTTCACGTCATTTGCCCTTTGGTTGGAACCGGTTTGCCTTGACTTGAGTTTGGTTTTTCTTAAGTCTTTTGTATGTGCTTGAACTTGGTTTTAAGCACATCAAATTGTAAAGTAAGCGTTCATGCCATTTGTTGTTAGAATTTGTTGTTCACGCCACTTGATTGATGTGTTTGCTATTCAATTAATAAGGCACATCATAGTTTTTTGGTAGAAGAGCAAAGGTTGTGGAGTAAGGTTCGCGTGAATTTCAATTGAAATATTAGGGTTCTTGAATTTTACTTCTTGATTTGAATTGTGAAGAGGAATTGAAGTAGTTTATTGTGATTTTGTTGTATTATATTTATTGTTGTTGAAGTGGAAGTAGAGACCTTGTGATAGGAATAAAAATCCGACAAGACCTATCATTAGAGCAAGAACTAAAGGATTTCAAATCTTGGCGATGTGGACCCATTTTGAGCAAATCAACCCCGAAATTATTTATAAATTAACCTCTTTTCTATTATTCTTGTATTGTGTTTTCCAATAGGCACACTTATCATATTTTATAGGGCAATAGACGAACTCCCTGAGACTCAGCTTGTGGGTTATCTATGGACCGACCTGAACCGACGATAAGCTAAGCCGATAAATCCTATAGAAGACCGGCACCTTGAAGACCAATTTCTTTTATATATTTTTCATTTGCATGGACTATTTATGTTGTAATCATTTTGGAATACTTTTATTTCCTTGTAATTTTCATTTAGGACTAGCCACCTTAAAAGTGGCAAACTTGTAATTTTGACCACTTTCTAACCCTAGGAGTAGCAAGTATAAATACTTGCTTAGAAGAGGGTTTGACGAGGCCATATTTTGTAGAAAAAACCTAGCACTTTCACGTGTGGAATTAGGGTTTGTCCTAGTTTAAAATCTCTTATCAATTTCAACCCAAGAATTGGAATTGTGGCGAGTGCGACAAAGGGGAGTTGTGAGTCATATCTAGGGTAGATTTGAATCTTTCTTGGACTTATTTGTGATTGTATTTCGTAGACAAAAATCTTGTAAGATTGATTGTTCTTTTAGTTATTGAACTAATTATCACTTTAGTGTTTGGCGTGAATTTGGAATTGAAGGGGGGGAGTGGAATTCATGGTTTGTGTTGCTTCCTTTTGACCTGATTTCACGTGAATCTCATCTCTTTTTGTTGTCACTTAGTGAATAATACAAAAAGGGATTGCAATTACATCATTTGATCATCATTTTTCCATCAAATCTCAAAGGGTTTCACGTGAATTGTTCATCTACATTGAATCGGTTTGTGATTGAATTGGGACTTGTCTTCTTGAGTCATTTAATTGTGCTTGAACTTGGTTTTGAGCACATCATCTTTTGGTATCAGAGCTTAAGGTTTAAGAGTAGGGATTTGTCAATTGATATTTGGAATTTAGGGGTTTGTTGTGAAGCACCTTGATTCGAAAATTTGTTGGCATGAAATTGCATCTTGTTGTTGTGATTGTTGAGTTTTGTTCTCTTGTTGATTAGTGGATGTACAATTGGAGATTGGAACACTCTTGGAATCCTTGAGTTGATCGTGATTGATTAAAGGGACATGAACTTTGTGATCATTTGAGGAAGTTGAAATTTGAAGTCTAGAAGAATAGTATTCAATTGTTGAAGTGGATTGATGTTATTGCATTTTCGGAAGTGAAGAGTATTACTTGTGATTTTCATATTTGAATTTCCAGATTTGAGGTGTGAGTTAAGGAAGCAATTTGAATTTCAAAACACACATTAAGTCATTGTTTAATTGTGTGTTCATTTGAATTTGAAAGTAGCTCCTTACCATTTGTGGAATATTGCAATTAATGATCTCATTTTGAATTTGAATTTAAGCTGCCTTTTGTTGTGAGTTGCGGTTTGAAACTTGTATAGAAGTGGAGAAATTGAAGTGTGGAAGAGTGTGTATTTATGTGCTGCAACGTGTATAAAAGGTATATGTGTGTGGAGTTGTGTTTTTGTAAAATTAGTGAAGGGTATGTATATGTGGCGTTATGTGTGTATGTTGATTGAAGGAATTGCAACGTAGTGTCTTTGAGCTTGCCGTGAGGAAGAGTAGTGTTGCTTTGTGATCATTTGTGATCACTTGGAAAAAGTGGAAAATTAAAAAGAAGAAGAAGAAGAAGAAGAGCAAATGGAGAGTTGATGATTTCGGAATTGTAGTTTGAATTTTGAAAGCAAAGAAGAGTGAATGGAGTGTTGATGATTTTGGAATTGTGGTTGTCTTTTACCATTTCCAGATTTGAAGAGTGTGGAGAAAAGGAAATTATTTCAAATTCAAACACCATTTTTAAGTTGAAAGAAGTTATTGTGTGATAGTTGAGTAAATGATTATTTGAATTTGAAATTGCTTGTTACTATTTGTAGAAGAGGTTACATTTAAAGTGGAATTTAAATTTGTTATTGCCTTGTTTATAAGTGGCGGTGTGAAGTGAGTTGTTGTGAGTGGCTAATTGGAGTTGTATTGTGAAGGAGTGTTGCAACGTGAAGTAAGTTGTGGTGAAGATAGTGTACCATAAGTAAATTGTTGATTGTGTATATATATGTGGTGGAGTGAATATGTAAGTAAGGGAATTTCCACTTGTGAATTTGTGCACTTGTGTGTAGTGTAAGGTGCTACACATTGTGGTTATTTGAAGTGTGAAATCAAGGCAAGAAAAGGAAGGTTGAGTAGTGGAATTTAAAATTCAAACAAATCATTAAAGTGTAAAAGTAATTGAACTAGTTACTTAAACAATTGTTGTTGAATTTAATTCTATCTACTTGAAAGTAGTTGAGTGTACTTCATTTGTGGCTTGGTTGTGTACTTGAACCTTGGAAGTGTGAAGATAATTATTGTATTGTTGGATTTGAGCACAATCATGTCTAGTGAAATGTTTCATATGCTAATGTATTGCGCCGGACATTGACTACATTTACTACTAAGGATGATGAACAAAGGGAAAACTTGTTCCATACCTCTTGTAAGGTACAAGGAAATTTATGTGTCCTTATAGTTGATGGTGGTAGTTGTACCAATGTGGTAGCAGCATCGTTAGTATCGAAACTAAAACTGACACGAAATTGAAATCGAATCCTTCCACACAAATCAAATCGTCAATAACAATTTTAGGGTTTTTTTGGATTTTGGTACTAACAAAGTAAAATCAAAGGATATGGATAAAATTACCAATCTATAGATGCCAAGATTGATAAAATTAAACTAATTCACAATCAAATCATAGAACGATAGAGACCACATTTTATAAATCAATCACTATGGTTAAAGAATTCAAAGAATTCAATAACAATGATCACCACAAATTCTATAGGAACCAAGAATTTGGTAAGAACAACAAGAATAAAGTGAAATTAATTCTCACTATTCAAGAATCTCCAAAGAGGATTCACACATGCTCAAGTGTTTTTGTTTTCAACCAAAATAACATCTATCCCCGAAAAAACCCTAAAGACGACTATTTATATCATCCTAAAAAAAATTGTGCGAGGTCATTCAAGGCTAGCGGCTTACATATAGGCTGGCATCAAGGCCAGTGACCTTGAAGTTAACTCGGTCGGCCTTTATTCAAGGCCGGCTTAAGGCTGGCCGAACTTCGCCTTGGGTCCTCCCGACGCCTATGTCTTCCTTTTTTGGACCCCGTACCGCCACCTATAGCTCAGATTGACTTTGATTTCTTTGGTGCTCGTATCTTAGCTCTTGGAATCATATCATTCCTTCCATGTTGAAAAAGATTCGACCTCGAATCTGTATCGTCCATCCTACTAGACCACATAAACAGATTCCTCTTTCCCTTGGGCTTCTTAAGGCAAATCAACCTTGTTTGTTGTACCTCAATTGGACTCATAGGAAGAAGCTTGTATGCCTTACCCTGTTGTTGAATGGTATACTCATTTGTGTATCCATCATACTTAGCTCTGAGGTCATACTGCTAAGGTCTTCCAAGGATCAAGTGTATAGCTTCCATGGGAACTACATCACAAACAATCTCGTCAGTATAATCACCAATAAGTAATGGAACACAAACCTGTTTGTGTACATGAACAACTCCCTATGGACTCAACCAATGAAGTGCATAAGGTCTTGGATGCTGCTCCACCTGTAAACCCAACTTAGTAACCCAACTTGCTGAAGCAACATTAGTGCAACTGCCTGTGTCAACCACAATCAAACAAGTCTTCCCCTGCACTATGCTTTAGATATGAAATAAATTGGCTCTCTAATTAGGAACGGCTTCATCCTGCTTAACCATTAGTAAGTCTCCCTGTACTGGATTTGCTATAATGTCTTCATCTTCCTCTTCTGCCTCAGTACCCTTCTATTTTTCTTCCTCACTCTCGACTTTGTCACCCTTTATAACCATAACCCTTTTATTAGGACATTGAGAAGCAATATGGCCAAGTCCTAAACACTTAAAACATTTGATATCCTTGCTCTTCTTTTGTTGTGTTTGGTCAATAGCCTCACTAGCGACTGCCTTTCCCTTTTCCTTCCTTTCCTTCTCCCTCTCACCATCATCTGACTTATGGTGGTGATATGATTTCTGATCCCGCCATTTCTGATCCCACCTGCGCTGATGTCGCTCAACCCGACTGGCTAATTTAATCACATCCTCTAGAGTCTGATAATGCTAGAGTTCCACTGCATTGGCAATGTCCATCTTCAACCCATTGATGAAACAAGCTATGGATTCATCTGATGATTCCTTAATATCACACCTTGCCATTAGTGTCTCAAACTCCTTTGCATACTCTTCTATGCTTTTCTTACCCTACCTCAAAGATTGCAACTCCATCAGCATCTCTTGTTTATAGTAATCTGGCACAAATCTGCATCTCATCAACCTTTTCATCAAAGCCCACGAATGCACTTTCTCCTCATCCGCCCTATGTCTCTCAGTTTGTAATTTATCCCACCACAGACTAGCATATTCAGAGAATGCTAGAGACGTCATCTTCACCATCATGCGCTCATCCCACTCATAGCAGTCAAACACCTTCTCAACCCATGGCACCCAGTCTAGGAATTCCTCTAGTTTACTACTATCAATGAAAGGTGGAATTTTCAGCTTTATGTTTTCAATCCCCTTACGCCTATCATCATTGTTTCCTCTCCTACTCCTTTCACTATGAGCATTAGAATCATTACTAGAATGTCTCCTCCTAATCCCTACACCACTATGGCTTCTTTTATCCCTAACCTCCAATCTCTCCATAATCAATCTAATATTTTCTTGGATTTGATTGAACTCAACCCTAGTCACAACCTCACCCCCATTATCAGCATCATTCCCATTGTTGTTATTATGAACACTTCCATGTGACGACATCTCTACCACTCAAAATTCCAGCAAAGATATTCACAAAAACCCAATTCTCAACAACAGCCCCAAACACCAATTTACAGCAATTCAACACCCAACAATTAAATTCAGCAAAGATATTCACAAAACCCCAATTCTCAACAACAACCCAAAACACCAATTTACAGCAATTCAACACCCAACAATTGAATTCACAACAATACTTATCAAAATAAATTCCCAATTTTTTTCAACCAATGGCAGTATTGAATTAAAACTACAATTGAATTTAGATTCAACGGCCTTACCGATTCAACCAGTGTCGATTCACAAATCCACCAACCTTCGCTCTGATTTAACCCGCGTCGATTCACCTTGGCTCTGATACCAAATGTTACAAAATTGGTATGCTCTGATTACAAATGACACGAAATTGAAATCGAATCCTTCCACACAAATCAAATCGTTAATAACAATTTTAGGGTTTTCTGGATTTTGTTACTAACAAAGTAAAATCAAAAGATATGGATAAAATTACCAATCTATAGATGTCAAGATTAATAAAATTAAACTAATTCACAATCAAATCATAGAACGATAGAGACCACGTTCTATAAATCAATCACTAAGGTTAAAGAATTCCAAGAATTCAATAATAATGCTCACTACAAATTCTATAGGAACCAAGAATTTGATAAGAACAATAAGAATAAAGTGAAATGAATTCTCAAAATTCAAGAATCTCCAAAGAGGATTCACATACGCTCAAGTGTTTTTGTTTTCAACCAAAACAACATATGTTCCCGAAAAAACCCTAAAGACGACTATTTATATCATCCTAAAAAAAATTGTGCTAGGCCATTCAAGGCCGGCCAAAGGCTAGCGGCCTAAATAGATAAACTGGCACTAAAGGCCGGCGGCCTACATATAGGCCGACATCAAGGCCAGCGACCTTGAAGTTAACTCGCCCGGCCTTTATTCAAGGCCGGCTTAAGGCTGGCCGAACTTCGCCTTCGGTCCTCCCGACACCTATGTCCTCCTTTTTTGGACCCCATACCGCCACCTATAGCTCAAATTGACTTTGATTTCTTTGGTGCTCATATCTTAGCTCTTGGAATCTTATCAAAAACTTGCTACTACTCAACATCCTAAACCGTATACATTGCATTGGCTTAATGATCAGGGGAGTTTACATGTGACCCAAAGAGCTAGGGTACCATTCAGTGTAGGGGATAAATACTTTGATGAGATTAAGTGTGATATTGTGCCTATGTGTACATCCCATATATTGCTTAGCAGGCCTTGGTTATATGACAGGAGGGTTTTATATGATGGCTTCAAGAATACTTATGTATTCTAGAAGGAGGGAAAACGAATTATTCTGAATCTGATGTCGCCTTCAAAGGTTCAAAGGGTTCAGCAACAAATCAGTAGACCATCAGTGGGCCATGAACAGTCGAACCAACCTTTAGAGCACAAAATTTGTCAGACACAGATGTGCCAACCTTTAGAGAATCCTGATGATCATAGTCAGATGAGCAGACTACTAGAGGACCAAACCGTTCAAGGTCAGTTATGTTCTCCTTCAGAGATACTAGTGGTTCACGAGCAGTTGAGTAAACCATTGGAATATTTTGAGGATCAGAGTCAGATGAGTCTATCATTAGAGGGGCAGAAAGTTCAGAGACAGTTGTGTTCACCTTCAGAGGTCCTAGAGGGCAATGAGCAATTGGGCCAACCATTAGAAGACCATGAGGATCAGTGACGTATAGATGAGTTAGAAAAGGAGAAAACAATATCAGTGAAATGGGTTAAGGTAAGGGACACCTCAATGGATAATGGGTCATTATTTGTGCTGCTGATGAGATACATCCTGGAAATAGAGGAGAGAAAACAATCACCACCTATAGTATTTCGGATATTGGGATTCTGTAGAGATACTTCTTCAGATGGATTGCTAGGAGAAAAAAAAGTCTCTATTGCATTTGATCTGCCAGATTTGAGGACAAATCTTTTTGAGGCCCGGGGAGATGATAGGAATAAAAATCCGACAAGACCTATCATTAAGGCAAGAACTAAAGGATTTCAAATCTTGGCGATGAGGACCCATTTTGAGCAAATCGACCTCGGAATTATTTATAAATTAACCTCTTTTCTATTATTCTTGTATTGTATTTTCCAATAGGCACACTTATCATATTTTATAGGGCAATGGACAAACTCCCTCAGACTCAACTTGTAGGTTATCCATGGACCGACTTGAACTGGCGATGAGCTGGGCCAATGAATCCTATAGAAGACCGACATCTTGAAGACCAATTTCTTTTATATATTTTTCATTTGCATGGACTATTTATGTTGTAATCATTTTGGAACATTTTTATTTCCTTGTAATTTTCATTTAGGACTAGCCACCTTAAAAGTGGTAAACTTGTAATTTTGACCACTTTCTAACCCTAGGAGTAGCAAGTATAAATACTTGCTTAGAAGAGGGTTTGACGAGGCCATATTTTGCAGAAAAAACCTAGCACTTTCACGTATGGAATTAAGGTTTGTCCTAGTTCAAAATCTCTTATCAATTTCAACCCAAGAATTGGAATTATGGCGAGTGCGACGAAGGGGAATTATGAGTCATATCTAGGATAGATTTGAATCTTTCTTGGACTTATTTGTGATTGTATTTTGTGGACAACAATCTTGTAAGATTGATTTTTCTTTTAGTTATTAAACTCAATATCATTTTAGTGTTTGGCGTGAATTTGGAATTGAAGGGGAGGAGTGGAATTCACGGTTTGTGTTGCTTCCTTTTGACCTGATTTCATGTGAATCTCATCTCTTTTTGTTGTCACTTGGTGAATAATACAAAAATGGATTGCAATTACATCATTTGATCATCATTTTTCCATCAAATCTCAAAGGGTTTCATGTGAATTGTTCATCCACATTGAACCAGTTTGTGATTGAATTGAGACTTGTTTTCTTGAGTCATTTGATTGTGTTTGAACTTGGTTTTGAGCACATCACCTTGTAGTAGTCCTTGTGTTCTTGATCTTGCCGTAAGGAGAAGGGGAAGTAACAAGTGTATTTCCTTGTGTGTGTTTCAGAATTGGAGATACATTCTTTATGACAAAAGAGAAGTGAATTTCCTTGTATGTTGTTTCGGAATTAAGGAGTGTAAATTGCATTTCCAGATTTGTTTTGCGTGGAGTATAGGGAAATTATTTGAATTCAAATACATTCCTTAAGTTAGAAGAAGTTATTGTGTAGTATTGATTGAATGCAATTTGAATATTTTTTAATTGTTTCTTACCATTTATGGAGAAGCTTCATTAAGAGTTGCATTTAAGTTGTTGTGCCATGATTGGAAGAGGAGGAAAGTGTGTGTGTGCTACACCGTGAGTGAGTGTGTGTGTGGTGAAGGGTGCAATGTGGTGTATTATTTGTATTGTGGTGAAAGGTTATTGTACGTAGATTGTAAGTGTGTGTATGTGCCGTTAGTAAGGGACTTGTAGTAGTTAAGTTTTGAATTTCAAAAGCAAACATTAAAGTGTGGAAGTTATTTTGTATTGATACTTTAAACACATTTTTCTTAGTTGGAATTAATTGCTTGCCATTTAGAGAAGTGTCCATATTTGCTTCCATTTTCCTTTGTGTTACCATAGTGTGTAAGTGGACGTGGAAGTGTGTAGGTGTGTTGTATTGGTTGTATGTTACACCATGGGTGTGTAAGTGAGACTGTGGTGTGTGTGTTATGTGGTTATGTTACACCGTGGGAGTCAATGTGTGAAATCGTAGTATGTGGTTTGAGGTTATGTAAGTGGATCGTGTAAGTTGTGTCTGAGGCATGGTCGTGTTGCTGTAGTGTGTTGTTGTGTTAAGTGGACATGTGTTGTAGTGTTGTTGAGACGTGTTGGTGACATGGTGTTAAGTGTGTTGTTGGTTTATTGAAGTTAGTAAGAAACCATGTCAAGTGATCGCTATTTATCTATTAATGTATTGCAATGGGCTACGACTACTTTTCCTACTATTGATGATGAGTAGAGGAAAAATTTGTTCCACACCTCTTGTGGAGTGCAAGGCAATCTTGCTATTATTATCAATGGTGGTAGTTGTACTAATGTAGTGGATGCATCGTTAGTATCAAAATTGAAACTTGTAACTACTCCACATCCAAAACCCTACAAATCACATTAGCTGAGTGAGTAGGGGAGTCTCCATGTGACCTAGAGGGCTAGGATACCTTTCAATATAGGGGATAAATATCATGATGAAATTGAATGTGACATTCTTCCCATATGTATATCCTATTTATTTCTTGGTAAACCTTGGTTGTATGATAGGAGGGTTTTTCATGATGGTTATAGAAATACTTATATGTTCCAACTGGAAAGTAAATGTATAGTGTTGAACCCAATGTCACCATCAGAGGTCCAAGAGGTTCAGAGGTAGATCAGTAAACCTTTAGAGGACCAAGAGGTTCAAAGGTAGATAAATAAACCTTCAAAGGTTTAAGAAGTTCAAAGACAGATGAGTAAACCTTCAAAGGGCCAAGAGGTTTAAAGACAGATAAGTAAAACCAGAAAGAAGAAGACCTTATTATTGTGACAGTATGAGTTAAAGAAGGCTATAGCGGATGAGAGACCAATATATTTACTGCAGATGAGGTATACCCTAGAAAGGGAGGGGCTAGAACATCTACCCCCTATGGTATCACAGGTATTGGATGACTACAATGATCTATTAACAGATAAATTTCCTGGAGAATAAAGAGTCTCTGCTACATGTAATGTGATGTGCTCAAAACCAAGTCCAAGCACAATCAAATGAATCAAAGAAAACAAATCACAACTCAATTACAAACCGGTCTAATTATGTGACAATTCACGTGATCTCCTTTGGAAATTTGATGGAAAACCAAAGATCAAATGATGCAATTGCAATCTATATATGTAATCTTCACCATATAATAACAAGAATAATTGAATTCCACGTGAATCAAACCAAAAAGGATGGATCAAAACTGTGATATCAACTCCCCCTTCAATTCTAATGCACGCCAACAATAAAATGATATTGATTTCAAGTACTAAAAGAACAATCAATCTCAAACAAGATAATTGTTCACAAATTTTATTCACAAATATGTCCAAGAAACTCCAAATCAACCCTAGATATGACTCACTAGAGATGAAATGAAAAACAACAAAGAAAGAAATCGATATGACTCACAATTTCCCCTTGTTGCATTCGCCACAATTCCAATTCTTGGGTTGAAATTGATAAGAGAATTAGAACTAGGATGAACCCTAATTCCCACACATTAAGTGCTAGTGTTTAATCTGCAAAAATGGCCTCCTCAAACCCTACTATAAGCAAGTATTTATACTTGCTACTTCTATGGTT
This sequence comes from Laguncularia racemosa, assembly GCA_037954665.1. Taxonomy (NCBI): domain Eukaryota; kingdom Viridiplantae; phylum Streptophyta; class Magnoliopsida; order Myrtales; family Combretaceae; genus Laguncularia; species Laguncularia racemosa. The sequence goes on from JBBMOL010000278.1 coordinate 579,119, forward strand.
AGAAAATGGTCAAAATTATAAGTTTGGCACTTTTAAGGTGGCTAGTCCTAAATGAAAATTACAATAAAATGAAACTGTCCCAAAAGAAAATACAACCTAAAATAATTCATAAAACAATTACAAAGTACAAAATGTCATAAGTCTTCATGAAACAATGCCTCGGAATGGAAACAATCGCAGTGGGTCTTTGATTGTCAATCTGAAAATGTACCTTATCCATCAACTATTGTAAGACATATTGGTATCCCATGGAGAATTATTATTGGACCTGTAAGATTATTTCTCAAATATTTATTAGAATAAAAGATATAAAGTAAAATATGAGTTATTTGGATCATCATCCAAATCGAGTTTTGAAAGTGTTGATGGTGCTAGAAATTTTCCCATCATCTCCTCGGGCTTCTGAAATATTTGCCCTCAAATCTAGAGGATCAGTTTTGGAACTGAACCCTAATGTCTTTGTTGTCTTGCTCTTCCAGCTATCAAATGTAGTGGATGGAGTTCTGATCTATTCCTGAAACCCATGGACCTCAGATGGAGTCATTGGCGATAGAACTATGCGAGATTCGCCCATGCTGAACATGTAGGTGTTTCTAAACCCATCATGTAACACCCGTCGATCAAATAACCAAGGCCAACCCAATAGTAAATGGAATGCATGCATAGGGACTACATCACATAGGATCTCATCATGATATTTTTGCCCAACATTCACAGGAACCTTGGCCCTAAGTGTAACATACATACTACCTCGATTATCCAACCAATGCAAGTTATAAGGGCTAGGATGTAGAATAGTAGACAGATGTAATTTGTCTACCAGTGCAGCAGATATAACATTCATGCAATTACCACTATCGATGATGAGTACACAAAGGTCACCTCTGATTCTACAAGAGGTGTGAAATATGTTCTCCCTCTGAATGTCACTAGTATCAGGAGATATAGTTAGTGGGTAGATATTGTTCTCTTGTATGCTCCTCATGTGTGTCTGCGGTCTGGTCATCATAATATTCCTGCAGTGCTGCTGGTAAATCTGTTCGTGGTCATCCTCAACATCCTCCCCAATGCCCTCCATAACAGTCATCACCCTCTTATTTGGACACTGTGCTGCCATATGCTCAAATCCCATGCATTTGAAGCACTTAATCCAGCGCACCTTCCCACTAGTAGATCCGGGAACAGTCTGCCTCACATCGGGAGTCATTACCTCTTTACCCTTCCCAATAGGTAAATTTTCTCTAATAATATTTGGGGTAGTTTTGTCCACTGCCTTCACTACCTGATAGGATTAAAAATCCGACAAGACCTATCATTAGGGCAAGAAATAAAGGAATTCAAATCTTGGCGTTGAGGGCCCATTTTGAGCAGATCGACCTTCGAATTATTTATATATTAACCTCTTTTCTATTATTCTTGTATTGTGTTTTCCAACAGGCACACTAATCATATTCTATAGGGCAATGGACAAACTCCCTCAGACTCAGATTGTGGGTTATCCATGGACCGACCTGAACCGGCGATGAGTTGGGCCGATGGATCCTATAGAAGATCGGCATCATGAAGAGCATTTCTTTTATGTATTTTTCATTTTATGAACTATTTTAGTTGTATTTTGGTTTTTGGACACTTTTACATTTTTGTAACTTTCATTTAGGGTTAGCCACCTTAAAAGTGGCAAACTTGTAATTTTGAGCATTTTTTAACCCTAGGAGTAGCAAGTATAAATACTTGCTTAAGAGAGGGTTCGAGGAGGCTAATTTTGCAGAACAAACACTTCGCATTTCGTGAGAGGGCTTAGGGTTTCCTAATTCCAAAATTCTCTTATCAATTTCAACCCAAGAATTGGAATTGTGGCGAGTGCGACGAAGGCGAATTGTGAGTCATATCAATTCAATTTTGTTGTATGTTCATTTCTTCTCTAGTGAGTCATATCTAGGGTAGATTTGGATCTTTCTTGGATCTATTTGTGGTTCTATTTTTCGTGAACAACAATCTTGTAAGATTGATTGTTTCATTGAACACTTGGATTACATACTTCATTGTTGTTGTTGGCGTAAACTAGTGATTGGAAGGGAAAGTGGATTTCATTGGTTTATTGCTTTCTTTGATCTGATTTCCACGTGATATTTCAATCCTTATTGTGGTTATTTGGTTAATGTTATCAATAGAGATTACAATCAAATCATTTGAACAACAATTTCCATCAAATTCTACAAGGTGTTCACGTGAAATTGCCCACAAGTGAACCGGTTTGTGTTTTGTGAATTGAGGAGTTTTCCTTGATTCTTTGATTGTGCTTAAGCTTGGAATTAGGCACATCATATTTTGGTATCAGAGCTCTTGTTGAGAGAAGGGAATTGGTTGTATTCAATTTCGTGGAAGTGATCAACAATTAGGGTTGATCAAGTGGAAAAAACGCAATTGTGTAGTTGTTGTTATTGTTGTAGTTTGAGATTGCGAAATTGTTTTGGATTGGGATTTGATTTGCTGATTGTTGGAGTTGATTTGGGAAGGTTATTATATCACTTTGTGGACACTAATTCACGTGGAAGAGCAGAAGTACAAAGTGAAGTTACTTTAGCAAATTGTTTTGAAATTGTGAAACTTACCTATTGTTGCCGTGGAGTAGCTTGTGGCGTGTGGAGTTGTGAAGTTTGTTGTTTGAATTCCATTGTGTAATTCTGAATTTGTGAAGTTAAATTTGCAGATTGTATTAATTTTGGTTAGTAAGGAATTATTTGAATTCAAATCACATGCAATTAAGTTGTGGGAGTTAATGATTGCTATTTGAATTTGAATTCATTGTTACCAATTGAGGAAGGCTTGCAATAAGTGAAGTTATTTGAAATCCAAATTGTAAGTTGCTGCCTATAGTGGGATTCGGAATTCATTTTGGAAAGCTACTTATTAATCTCTTGTCTTCATTATTTGCCGTGGAAGTTGAAGATTACTTGTATTCATTATTCACTTTGTTGTTGCCGTGGAAGTATTACATATTAATTGTAGTTGTTACTTGTGTGTTGCCATGGAGTGAACTTGTGGAAATTGAAAATTGTTGCACTGTGATCTTAAAAGGAGTGGGGAATATTGTACACGTATTGATTGAGTTGAATTTCACAATGTCTAGTGAAATGCTTCAATATGCTAATGTATTGCGACGTTCATTAAGTACACTTGCTAGTAAGGAGGAAGAACAAAGGGAAAATTTGTTCCACACTTCTTGTAGGATACAAGGAAATTTGTGTGTCCTAATAATAGATGGTGGTAGTTGTACTAATGTAGTAGCTGCATCGTTGGTATCGAAGCTAGAGCTTTCAACTATTCCACATCCTAAACCTTACAAACTACATTGGCTTAATGAACAAGGGAGTTTGTATGTTACCCAAAGAGCTAGGGTACCCTTCAGTGTAGGGGAAAAGTATTGTGATGAAATTGATTGTGATATCTTGCCCATGTGTGCATCTCATATTTTGCTTGGCAGACCTTGGTTATATGACAGGAGGGTCTTACATGATGGCTTCAGAAATACATATATGTTTCAAAAGGATGGCAAGCGAATTATTCTGAATCCTATGCCACCTTCAGAGGTCCATAATGTCCAGCAACAGATTAATCGACCATCCGAGGCTAAGAAGGCTTTGATTCAAAATAACGTCTCTAAGGGGAAAAAGGTATTGTTGATGGTATCAGAGAACAAGTTGAGAGAAGGGATTAAGTGTTGGTTAATTTCGTGATTAGGGTTCTTCATATTTGAACCGAAATTGTGTGTTGTGGATTTGAGTTGCAAAATTGTCTTGATTGAGAATCTAATTTGTTGCTTGTTGAAGTTGGATTGGAGGGATTGTTGTAGCTTCTTGAGACTAATTATTTTCGTGGAAAGGAAGAAGAATAGAAGTGTTGTTAATTCAACATTTTGTGAAATTAAAAAAAAAAAAATTGCCTTTTCTTGCCGTGACTAGCTTGTTGCATGGAGGAGGTTGTGAAGCTTGTTGTTGCGTGAATCTTTGTGCAATTCTGAATTGGGGAGAAACCATTTGCAATTTCCAGATTTGAGGTGTGAGTTAAGGAAGCGATTTGAATTTCAAAACACACATTAAGTCATTGTTTAATTGTGTGTTCATTTGAATTTGAAAGTGGCTCCTTACCATTTGTGGAATATTGCAATTAATGATCTCATTTTGAATTTGAATTAAGCTGCCATATGTTGTGAGTTGAGGTTAGAACTTGTGGCAAGTGGAGTACATTTTGTTGTTGCAACGTGTATAAAAGGTATATGTGTATGGAGTTGTGTTTTTGTAAAATTAATGAAGAGTATGTATGTGTGGCGTTATGTGTGTATGTTAATTGAAGGTGTTGTAACATGGTGAATTGTGTTGTGGTGAAGTGAGTGCAACGTGATTAGGTGTGTGTGGTGGTGTAAATTTGTGGAGTTTTGTGTAGTTGAAGGTGCTGCACATTAAGACTCATTGTGGGTGTAAAACTTTAGCAAGAAAGGAAAGTTAAGTGGTGAAGTTTGAAATTCAAATATAAGCATTTAAGTGTGAAAGTTATTGAGTATTATTACTTAAACACTTGCTTAGTTGAATTCAATATCTTAACTACTTGGAAGTATTTATTTGTGCTTCAATTATTCTACTCTACTTGAAGTGATAAGAAGTATCTGTTGCATTGGTAACTTGTTACACAGTGGGTGTACAAGAGTGTGTGCTGTTATCTAAACGTGGTGAAGTGAAGGGAGTGTGCTACAAATTATTTGAGATTACATTTGTATTTTAGATAAATCGCATCCACAAACATGTCATATGATAGTGTGAATGGGTACATTGGCAATGAGGCCAATAGCCAAGTGGGTAGCAGACCAAGTCGTCGAAATACAAATGGAAGAACTCTAGATGAACAACTTTGGGACCTTAGCAAATTTGTTGCTACATTAGCAACAAGGATTGATAGGATGACATTGCCACCACCACCTATGGTAAACCTTCAAGCGCCACCTAGAGTAAAGGGAGATTATCATGCTCTTAGGGAAGATAGAGATGATAATTTTGGGTTTAAACCTTATCCGGACAGGGAATTTAGACCTCCTCGAGGGCTAGAGTGTGCGAAGCTACAGATGCCTTCATTAGATGGTAGGGGTTCCACAGATGATTACCTAGACTAGGAGGACCAAATTATGCAGACACCGATGTGCCAACCTTTAGAGGATCCTGATGATCATAGTCAGACGAGTAGACCACTAGAGAGCCAAACTGTTCAGAAACAGTTATGTTCACCTTTAAAGGTTTTAGAGGGTAATGAGCAGTTGGGCCAACCATTAGAAGACCATAAGGATCAGCCACATACAGATGAGTTAGAAAAGGAGGAAACAGTTTCAGTGGAACAGGTTGATACAGGGGCAACTTTAGTGGATAATGGGTCATTATTTGTGTTGCAGAAGAGATATATCCTGGAAATGGAGGAGAGAAGACAATCACCACCTGTAGTATTTCAGATATTGGGATTCTGCAGAAATATTTCTTCAGGTGACTTGCTAGGAGGAAACAAAGTCTCAACTGCATTTGATCTACTAGATTTGAGGACAAATCTTTTTGAGGCCCGAGGAGATGATAGGATTAAAAATCCGACAAGACCTATCATTAGGGCAAGAACTAAAGGAATTCAAATCTTGGCGTTGAGGGCCCATTTTGAGCAGATCCACCTTGGAATTTTTTATATATTAACCTCTTTTCTATTATTCTTGTATTGTGTTTTCCAACAGGCACACTTATCATATTCTATAGGGCAATGGACAAACTCCCTCAGACTCAGATTGCGGGTTATCCATGGACCGACCTGAACCGGCGATGAGTTGGGCCGATGGATCCTATAGAAGACCGGCATCATGAAGAGCATTTCTTTTATGTATTTTTCATTTTATGAACTATTTTAGTTGTATTTTGGTTTTGCGACACTTTTATTTCTTTGTAACTTTCATTTAGGGTTAGCCACCTTAAAAGTGGCAAACTTGTAATTTTGAGCATTTTTTAACCCTAGGAGTAGCAAGTATAAATACTTGCTTAAGAGAGGGTTCGAGGAGGCTAATTTTGCAGAACAAACACTTCACATTTCGTGAGAGGGCTTAGGGTTTCCTAATTCCAAAATTCTCTTATCAATTTCAACCCAAGAATTGGAATTGTGGCGAGTGCGACGAAGGCGAATTGTGATCATATCAATTCAATTTTGTTGTATGTTCATTTCTTCTCTAGTGAGTCATATCTAGGGTAGATTTGGATCTTTCTTGGATCTATTTGTGGTTCTATTTTTCGTGAACAACAATCTTGTAAGATTGATTGTTTCATTGAACACTTGGATTACATACTTCATTGTTGTTGTTGGCGTAAACTAGTGATTGGAAGGGAAAGTGGATTTCATTGGTTTATTGCTTTCTTTGATCTGATTTCCACGTGATATTTCAATACTTATTGTGGTTATTTGGTTAATGTTATCAATAGAGATTACAATCAAATCATTTGAACAACAATTTCCATCAAATTCTACAAGGTGTTCACGTGAAATTGCCCACAAGTGAACCGGTTTGTGTTTTGTGAATTGAGGAGTTTTCCTTGATTCTTTGATTGTGCTTAAGCTTGGAATTAGGCACATCACTACCTCACCTACTGCTTTTGTTCCCCTTAATCAACCATCAGCTAATATGGGTCTAGTAATAGCATTGGGCCTACTGCTTGGAGCCCTAAAGAAGTTGGACCTCCTTTGTCTCTCTACTTTCAAGGCTAACTGAATAGCCTCATCAAGTGTACTAAAGCGCTGTAGCTCAACAACACATGCTATTTTATATTTCAAACCTAAGACGAAGCGTGCTACAGTTTATTCTGGAAGTTCAATGGACCTACACCTAATCATGAGGGTTTCAAACTCCTGCACATAATCATCCACTATTTTGACTCCTTGCCTCAAGGTCTACAGTTGTATAAACATTTCCTGTTTGTAGTGCTCAGGAATGAACCTTTTTCTCAATACCCTTTTCATATCCCTCTAGGTCTAAATCTCAGCCTCTGCATCCCTACGCCTACTGATAATTAGATTCTTCCACCATAATGTAGCGTACCCTATAAACTCGACAGTAGCCAATCGGACCCTGGTATTATCATCGTTCTCATAACATTCAAAGAGACCCTCAACCTTATCCTCCCAATCTAAATAATCATTAGTTGATCCCTTGCCATCATAAGAAGGCATCTGCAGTTTTACATATTCCAAGCCCTAAAGTGGCCTAAAATCCCTATTCTGATATGGGTTTGCCCCAAAATTGTCATCCCTTTCTTCCCTGTATGGAAGATGCTCCTCACACTTATCAAATTTTATAGGGCAATAGACAAACTCCCTCAGACTCAGCTTATGGGTTATCTATGAACCGACTTGAGCTGGCGATGAGTTGGGCCGATGGATCCTATAGAAGACCGGCATCTTGAAGACCATTTCTTTTATGAACTATTTTTGGTTGTATTTGGTTTTGGGACACTTTTATTTCCTTGTAATTTTCATTTAGGGCTAGCCACCTTAAAAGTAGCAAACTTGTAATTTTGACCACTTTTTAACCCTAGGAGTAGCAAGTATAAATACTTGCTTAAGAGAGGGTTTGAAGAGGCTAACTTTTACAGATTTGAGAGGCACATTTCACGTGTGAATTCGGGTTCTTTCCTTAGTTCCAAACTCTTATCAATTTCAACCCAAGAATTGGAATTGTGGTGAATGCGACGAAGGCGAATTGTGAGTCATATTAATTCAATTTTGTTGTATGTTCATTTCTTCTCTAGTGAGTCATATCTAGGGTAGATTTGGATCTTTCTTGGATCTATTTGTGGTTCTATTTTCGTGAACAACAATCTTGTAAGATTGATTGTTTCATTGAGCACTTAAATTACATATATCATTTTTAGTGCATTGGCGTAAATTTGTGATTGAAAGGGAAAGTGGATTTCATGATTTTATTGTTTTCTTTGAACCTTATTGTGGTTACTTGGTGAATGTTACAAATAGAGATTATAATTAAATCATTTGATCAACATTTTCCATCAAATTCTACAAGGTATTCACGTGAATTGTTTCCTTGGTGGACCGGTGATCATTGGCAATTGTAGTTTTAATAAATTGAATTCTTGTTCTTAATCCTACTACGAAGCAATAGGAAAGTGCACCTATCGTAGCGTAATATAGCAAGTAAGCACAAGGTCGTCCCTTAGAGATACACCAATTACTAGTACTAACTCTGTTCCTATTATCTAACCGTCGCTTAATAATGTTGTTCGAAACTTGATTACTCTAATCTCAAAACTAACAACAATGGTTTTGAAGATATATCAATTAACAAAAGCAATCTAGATCTTATTCTACTCCTTCTCTATCATGTAATTCATTAGATTTCTGAAGATTGTCATAATTGACTTCTTATACTGTCGAATTCTCTAGTCAAGTTAACTACTTTCTCAAGTATATTAACCTATCTAATCATAGGCTTATCAAATAGGATCTCTCCTTAGTTAATAGCAACCTGGAATTGCATAAAGCACATGAATTCACATCAAAATAATCGATGTAAACATAAGACTCTTGTTTCCTATCTCTAGAAGAACAATCAAATCTCATTAATTGCATTAGATCTAATCATATGAGAAATTTCTCAATTAACTAATATGATATCACGCATAAATTCATATTCCGGATCTATGAATCTAAGAAACAATTGAAGAGCATGCAATTAATCATAAGAAAGTCAACAACTTTGCATTAAGGACCAAATCTTTATCACATGACAGAAAAGTTTCAAATAAAATCTAGATCTAGGGTCTACTCCTCCATAAATTTGACAAAAGAAACGCAATTACTAGAAGAATAGATAAAATTCATGGTCACAACCCTTAAAGATAAAATCTTCTTCTTCGTGGGTCTTCAATCTCCCTTAGAATCAACAAAATCTTCTTTCCTTTGCTGTTATGAGAGTGAGAGAAAATGAAAAATTCGTAACCTCCTTTTAGGGCAAACTAAAGGTCTATTTATACATGTACCCCGATTGGATATATACACGACCGGATACACAAATAGTGTATCTCGTTCGTGTATCTCATGCTTGCTTCTAGGTGTCCTTATGTGAATATACAGGAGCAAGTACATGGGAGTGTGCATTAGTCGTGTATTTGAAACGTCATCGAACAGAAGCAAAACTTAGATACACAAGCAAAGTACATGGGCGTGTACTCTGCTCGTGTACTTTCCAGAAATCCGCTTCAGTATACACAAGTAAAACAGCAAAATGCATGGGCGTGTATCTCGCTTGTGTACTTTCCAGAATTTTTTTCTTCACATATAATGTATCCAATTCCTTCCAAACTTGCTCTAACTCTTCAAAACTCCTCCCCTTAGCTCCAGAATACTCTAGAAGATCCTGAAATTAACATTCATTCCATTAAGCACCCTTTTCTTCAACAAATCATCTAAAAATTCAACAATAAAGCACAATTTCATTACTCTAGATAAGGGTATTTTGCGACTTATCAACCGGTTTTATATGAGACTTGAGACTTGTTTTCTTGAGTCATTTAATTGTGCTTGGAAGTGGTTTTGAGCACATCACATTATGACCCTGACCTCCACCAACCTGACTATTGGCTTCATTATAAATTCCCCCATTCATGCTATCATTCGACATAGTTGTAGACTCAGTATATTGAACCTCAAAGACAATTTGAAGCAAGGAAGCACACCTTACAACCACACAATAGCCACTACAAAAAAAGGAAAACAAACAACTCCACTTAACTTCACAAGTATGCTATTACAATCCATGTGTAGCACTCTTCTCCACAACACACTAACACAACACGATGCAACACTTATATAATTCACCACCACATGTAAAACTTGCAATCTCCTTTTTAATCAACGCAAACAACACCATACACACACTATTGGCTTAGCACACAAATGCAATGCCACACACACACACCTTTTCTATACACGATGCTTAACAAATTCAATCACCACAACAACAATATTTCCCACTCCTTTCAAAATCACGGTGCAACAAATTTTTTCTATATTCCACAAGTCACTCCTTCACAAACAACTCCTACGGCAACAACACAAAATTGCTCTCCACTTCCATGGCAATAATAACAAACGGCAACAACAACAAATACACTCCACTTCTACGGCAATGATAACAAGATATACTCCACTTTCCACAAGTTCTAATCCGTAACTTAACAAATAAGCAGCAATTCAAATTTGAATTTCAACCACTTCACTAATTGCAATCCTTCTACAATTGGTAAGAAATGAATTTCAAATTCAAACAAACACTCATTAACTCCACAACTTAATTGATGTGTTTGAATTTCAAATAGATTCCTTACTATCCACACAATACAAATCTGTAAAATGTACTTCCTAATTCCGAATTTGCACAAAGGATTCACAACAACACACTCCACAAGCTTCTTCAAACAACAAGCTAATCACTGTATGAATGGGCAAGTTTCAAGTTCGAAAATGTTGAATTAACAACACACTTCTACTCTCCTTCCCTTCCACGAAAATGATCAACCACAAGAAGCTACAACAAACCCTTCAATTCAACTTCAACAAACAACAAATTCAATTCTCAATCAAGACAATTTCACAATACAATTTCGGTTCACAATTGAAGAACCCTAATTGAACGTGATGATCAAGAATTCAACCAACACTTAATCCCTTCTCTTAACTTATTCTTTGATACCAAAAGATGATGTGCTCAAAACCAAGTCTAAGCACAATCAAATGACTCAAAGAAAACAAATCACAACTCAATTACAAACCGGTCCAACTATGTGACAATTCACGTGATCTCCTTTGGAAATTTGATGGAAAACCAAAGATCAAATGATGCAATTGCAATCTATATATGTAATCTTCACCATATAATAACAAGAATAATTGAATTCCACGTGAATCAAACCAAAAAGGATGGATCAAAACCGTGATATCAACTCCCCCTTCAATTCCAATGCACGCCAACATTAAAATGATATTGATTTCAAGTACTAAAAGAACAATCAATCTTAAACAAGATAATTGTTCACAAATTGCATTCACAAATATGTCCAAGAAACTCCAAATCATCCCTAGATAAGACTCACTAGAGATGAAATGAAAAACAACAAAGAAAGAAATCGATATGACTCATAATTTCCCCTTGTTGCACTCGTCACAATTCCAATTCTTGGGTTGAAATTGATAAGAGAATTAGAACTAGGATGAACCCTAATTCCCACACATTAAGTTCTAGTGTTTAATCTGCAAAAATGGCCTCCTCAAACCCTACTATAAGCAAGTATTTATACTTGCTACTCTTAGGGTTAGAAAATGGTCAAAATTACAAGTTTGCCACTTTTAAGGTGGCCAGTCCTAAATGGAAATTACAATAAAAATGAAAGTGTCTCAAAAGGAAAAATATAATATAAAATAGTCCATAGAACAATTACAAAGTACAAAAATATCATAAGTCTTAATGAGCTAATGCTTCAGAATGGAAACAAACATAGCGGGTCTTTGATTGTCAATCTGAAAATGTCCCGTGTCCATCAACTATTGTAGGACATATTGGTATCCCATAGAGAATTATTATTATACCTATAAGATTATTTCTCAAATATTTATTAGAATAAAAGATATAAAGTAAAATATGAGTGATTTGGATCATCATCCAAATCGAGTTCTGAAAGTGTCAACGATGCCAAAAATTTTCCCATCATAATGTTACAAACTTGTCACTCTATTTACCCGATGATATTCATGAAGACCTATCAGATTTGAAGGTAAATCTTCTTGAGGCTCGAGGAGATGATAGGAATCAAATTCCTACAAGACCTATCACCAGTGCAAGAGCTAAGGGATTACAAAATTTGGAGATGATGGTCCTCTTTGAACAATCAAACCCCGAGAATAATTGTTTAGTATCTTCTTTTCTATTTCATATTTGTTGTGCATTTTAGCAGATATACTTATCGGCTTTTACAGGACAATGGATAAATTCGCTAAAGCTCAGTTTGTGGGTTATTCATGGACCTACATAAATAAAAAAAAGAATCGGTCCAACAATATGTTCAATTAAAGTGAAGAACCGGCCACTTAAAGACCATTTTGTACTTGTATTCTGTTGATTATGGAACTGGCCACTTAAGTGGAATCCTTGTAATTTTTGTGTTATTTTTGCCTTAATAGGAGCAAGTATAAATACTTGCTAACTAAGGTTTTTTGATAAGCTTTTTGACAATTTAGAAATCATACACTTTGTTGCAGTGAGGGTTGTCCTTCAATTGCAATATATCTCTTATCAATTTCTTAGTGAAATTGTAGGGAGAATTAACTAGAGTAGATTGTGAATAATATCAATCTTACTCTTGTTGTTTTATAAATTGTGTTTAGTGAGTAATATCTAAATACAATTTGGTCATTACTTATCCTTGTTCACGTGAATTAGGGTTCTTCATTTTCATATTTGAATCATTTCAACTTAAGTTGAATTTTAGTTCATTTTCATTGTTTTCCATTGATATTTATACAATTAGTTGTTCTTTATATCAATTTATCTTCAATCTCGTGAATTGGGGTTCAATTGTGAAGTAAGTGTTCACACCATTTGTTGTTCACGCTACTTGATTGATGTGTTTGCTATCCAATTAGTGAGATACATCAACTTGTGCTTAAGATTTCTCCAAATTAAGCTTCACTTATCTTAATAGCTTATCTCTTATTATAGAAGTACTTCTCTGATGAGAGCCATGATGGGAGCCAAGCCAGAAGATGGAATGTGGATCCTCTTGAAGTGCCACCTGGACCGATCACAAGAACTCGAGCGAAACGATTAAAGGAAGCACTTAACGGATTGATAAAGGATGTCCATGAAGTCAGAAATGATTGGAGCAATCATGAAGTTGGAAAGGATTGGAACAACCATGGGAATGCCCTTGCTCTTGTACAAGTCATAACAGATACGGGTTGAAGAGGGCGTGTCTTTACAAGGCACGGCCATGTAGGAGTCTGGAGGTTACATAGAATCATACACGGTCGTATACACGGTTCAAAGGCACGGCCGTGTATGGTGCCAAGAATTTCCATAGAAAGATACACGACTAGAAGTACACGGTCGTGTATGTTGTCAAGAATTTCCACAGAAAGATACATGACTAGAAGTACACAGTCGTGTACATCTCCAATGCCAACTCAAGGCCGCCGACCTTCATTCCCACGCTACCGGCCTTTATGTCATTGTTTTGTTATTTTACGCAACTTATTGAAGCTATGTCGTTTTGGGGCATCATTGTTACGAATTGTAAACCCTAATATAAAGCTCCTAGGGTTTAGATACAACATAAAAAATAGAATATACAACATACAAGTTTGAAAACACTTTTGGAGAGAATTCCTCTCTTGGCTTTTTAAAGAACTAATCTAGAACTTATCGGATTTTTATTCCGTGGCATTCATCCCGACTTATCAATCGGTCTTTCATCCCGATTATGGCATCTACATAATATACCAAGGTTCTTGTCTCACTTATAAGCAACGGGTCGCGGTTTCCACTCGATTGTTTGGCATCTTGGGTAGCAATTCCGAACGTATTGGTATTGGGTTTCGTCACATGTTGGCGTGGTTCGTATCAGTTTGGTATCAGAGCAAACCGATTTCGTATCATTCTCACACAAGATGGCACAGTTGGAGGAGTTCTTCCATAAACCATCTTAGAAGGACTGAGCTAGGAACCGCTATGAAATGAGGTGTTATAGGCATACTCTACCCAACGAAGGCATTGTACCCATGTTGTGGGAGAATCCATCACAAAACACCTATGATTTTGTGGAATAGTTCTGTTAAGAACCTCTGATTGACCATCACTTTGAGGATGGTAAGCACCGCTCATAGCTAACTTAGTGCCACTATGTTTAAGTAAGTTTTGCTAAAAACTTCTCATGAAATCAAATCTCCATCTGATAAGTCGCAAAATACCCTTATCTAGAGTAATGAAATTGTGCTTTATTGTTGAATTTTTAGATGATTTGTTGAAGAAAAGGATGCTTAATGGAATGAATGTCAATTTTAGGATTTTCTAGAGTATTTTGGAGCTAAGGGAAGGAGTTTTGAAGAGTCGGATCAAGTTTGGAAGGAATTGGATACAATACATGTGAAGAAAAGAATTTTGGAAAGTACACAAGTGAGATACACGCCCATGTACTTTGCTTGTGTATACTGAAGTGGATGTCTGGAAAGTACACGAGCAAAGTACACGCCCATGTACTTTGCTTGTGTATCTAAGTTTTGCTGCTGTGCAACGATGTTTCAAATACACGACTAATGTACACTCCCATGTACTTGCTCGTGTATATTCACATAAGGACACTTGGAAGAAAGCATGAGATACATGAACGAGATACACTACTCGTGTATCCACTCGTGTATGTATCCAACCCGAGTACATGTATAAATAGACCGTTAGTTTGCCCTAGAAAAGAGGTTCCAAATTTTGTACTTGCTCTGACACACATAGCAGCAGGGGAAAGAAGATTCTGTCAGTTCCAAAGGAGGTTGAAGACCCACGAAGGAGAAGATTCCATCTTTAAGGGCTGTGACTATGAATTTTAATTATTCTTCCCGTAATTGTATTTCTTTTGTCTAATTTATGGAGGAGTAGACTCTAAATCTAGATTTTGTTTGAAACTTCTCTGTCATGTGATGAAGATTCGGTTTTTAATGCGAAGTTGTTGACTTTCTTATGATTAATTGCATGCCCTTCAATTGTTTCTTAGATTCATAGATCCGGAATATGAATTTATGCATGATATCATATTAGTTAATTGAGAAATTGCTCTTATGATTAGATTTAATGCAATTAATGAGATTTGATTGTTCTTCTAGAGATAGGAAACAAGAGTCTTCTGTTTACATCGATTATTTTGATGCGAATTCACGTGCTTTATGCAATTCTAGGTTGCTATTAAATAAGGAGAGATCCTATTTGATAAATCTGGGATTAGATAGGTTAATATACTTGAGAAAGTAGTTAACATGACTAGGGAATTCGACAGTATAAGAAGTCAGCTACGCCCAATCTTCATGAATCTAATGAATTACATGATAGAGAAGGAGTAGAATAAGATCTAGGTTGCTTTTGTTAATTGATAAATCTTCGGAACCATTGTTGTTAGTGAGTTATTAGTTTTAAGATTAGATTAATTAAGTTTCATCCAACATATTTAAGTGTCGGTTAGATAATAGGAACGGAGTTAGTACTAGTAGTTAGTGTATCTCTAAGGGACGACCTTGTGCTTACTCGCTATATTACGCTACGATAGGTGCGCTTGCCTATTGCTTCATAGTAAGATTAAGAACAAGAATTATAAATATTAAAACTACGATTGGCAACGATCACCATCCAACACAATGTTTGATGGATGATAAGGCTAACTTATACCTATTTTATTAGGTGATTTTTATTATGTTTTGGTAAATTTAATGGACAGTATGATTAATTTTGATGTTTAATTGATTTTCAAGGGCTGAAGAATAAATTTAAAGAATAAGGAAGATATTTGGCTAAGTTTTATGTAATGTGGAGCCAAATTGAAGTAGCTATGAAGCTTGAAAGGATATCATAGCCTATAAACTTTAACTACGAAGAAAAAAAGAGATAGAATAGGTGGCTAGAGAAGTTCATGGTTAGGATTACGACCATGAACTTGCCCATGAACATGAAGATTTGAAGAATTTAAGCTCGAAAGATTAGAAAAGACCATGGTTTAGTTTACAGCCATGAACATGGCTATGAACACACTAGGAATTGCAACTTTCCTTCACTATTGAAGGGATTTTAAAGAGAAGAAAGAGAGACTTTTTGGCATTCATGAAGAATACAACCTAAGGTTTTAAGAAAGCAGTCAAGATTAATGAAGAGTGAAATTTAGCAAATTTCAAAGGGATTCTTATTATGAATCTTTATTTTTTGTTTTTTATTCTTTATTATTATGATTAAATAGTTGTTAGACATTGAAA
Organism: Laguncularia racemosa; assembly: GCA_037954665.1. Classification (NCBI taxonomy): domain Eukaryota; kingdom Viridiplantae; phylum Streptophyta; class Magnoliopsida; order Myrtales; family Combretaceae; genus Laguncularia; species Laguncularia racemosa. The sequence goes on from JBBMOL010000278.1 coordinate 595,205, forward strand.
CCTTAGGAACTATATTGAATTCCTAATATTTCTTATTTTAGTTTTATGATTCTTGATTCATTGAGATCTAATTATGTGTTCTTTAATAGTTCTTCAAATTAATAATTCCAAAGTGTTAATTTAATGTTTGATATTATATATATAGATTGAGAAGTCAAATATGTAATTAGATATACCTAATTAGAAGGAATTGCATGCAACTTTAGAAACAGGGTGATGTAAATCTTTTAAATTAGGATTAAACCTAATAGTATGGTTCATAAAATGATAACGCAACTTAGAGTAATTAAGCTACACGTTCCTTATTTATTCTTTGAATTAATAATTCTAGAGTGTTAATTCAATGTTTGATGTTATATATATAGATTAAGAAATCATATATGTAATTAGAAGGAGTTGCATGCAACCCTAGAATTAGGGCGACATAAATCTTTTAGATTATGGTTAAACCTAATAGAAGGATTCATAGAACGATAACATAACTTGAAGGATTTTAATTAGAAAAAAGTTTCAATTACTCAAGATAAAGTTAGGAATTAATAGTCTTGAGAGAGTTATTAATTTAATTCAAAAATTCTCAGGGTTTAATGGAATTAAGATGAAATTGACGAAATAAATTATATAGTTTTCCTAAGGAATTCAATGTTTGAGTATTTTGTTTTTATATTCTTTTATGTTTTAATTATATTTTATTTGTTAATTTAGTTTAATAAAATTAGTTAGTTATAGTTATAATTTAATTTATTTAGTTGTATTTTATGAATTTTAATTTGAAGGTTAGATAATAAAGGAAGAAAGTACTAGTAATTAAATTGTCTCTATGGGTTCTACTTGGTCTCACAAGTAATTTATTGTATATGTGTTCTAGTACACTTGCTAGTAAGAATATGCTTTGGTTTTAAAGTAGAAGATAGGTTTATACATATTAAGTTTTTAGCACTATTACTGGGGACAAGTTAATATTAAGAAAACTAGAGTACTTTATTAATCTAACCAATTTATCATAGTTTAGTCCTTCTTTGATAATATTTCGATTGTTAATAATCCCATGTTTTCTATAGTTCACGCTTAGGGGATGATATTGGAATAATCAAAAGTTTTTTAACTTAGTCTAAGTATTTGAAGACAAGCATTTAGCAATCATGGAAGATAATGATAATGAGCAAGAGCATATGAAAATGTTCGATTATTCTTGACCATCACCGAATGGAATGACCTCTAGCATTATTCAGTCAGCTATTGTAGCAAGCAATTTTCAAATTTAGCCAATTATCATTCAGATGCTTCAATAGGCTGTGCAGTTTGATGGATTGCCGAATGAGGATCTGAATGTAGTCATCTCTAGTTTCCTAGAGTTGTATGATACATTTAAGATCAATGGGGCCAATGATGATACAATTATGCGTAGGCTATTTCTATTTTCTCTAAGGAGTAGAGCGAAATAGTGGTTGAGCTCACTACCTAGAGGCTCAATCATGACTTAGGAAGATATGGCAACAAATTTTATGAATTAGTATTTTCCCCTTGTAAAGACCATAAAGTTGAGGAATGGCATATCTACTTACTTTCAGATAGAGCCAACAAGTTTGTAGGACACATAAGAGCAATTTAAGGACTTGTTGAGCAAATGCCTACATCATGGATTCCCACTATGGATGCAGATTTAAACCTTCTACAATGGGCTTAATATTTTTACTCAATAGATGATTGATGCAGCAATGAGAGGTACCTCAAATGCTAAGACACCTAAGCAAGCCTAGACATTGATTGAGGAGATGCAATGAATGGGTATTAAGTGGCACTTAGGAAGGTCTAGGTCAGAAAAAAGAGTTAAGGTCTATAACATAGATGTGGTTATAGCTTTAGCTACAAAGGTTAATGCTTTAAGTCATAGGTTCGGTGGTTTGGTTATTTTACAACTAATATCAATAATGGCTTATGAGTTTTGTGGTAGAGGATAGGTAAGTCAAGATTGTCGAGTAGTTAAGGGGAATGATGAATCGATGAACCAAGTAAACTTTATAGGTAATGCCCTTAGATCCCAATTCAACCCTTATAGCAACATATACATTCCTAGATGGAGAAATCACCCCCAACTTCTCTTAGGGTGGTTAGAATTAATAGAGAAGTACTCCACTTCCACATGGATTGCAATAGTCTCAACTATAGCATGAGAAGAAGCTTGGATTGGAAGAACTCTTAACACAGTTCATTAATATTGCGGAGACTCATTTTCAAGAAAATGAGACCATGTTGAGGAAAAATGAGGCTCCTATCTATAATTTAGAAAACCAACTAGCCCAATTAGCAAGGTTGGTGTCAAAACAACCATAGGGCTACTTGCCAAGTGACACTAAGTCGAACCTTAAGTAATAGGTCAAGATTGCTTCCTTAGGGAATGGTAAGGATTAAGGAGAATGATAGAGTATGTTGAGCTAAAGTTGTTAAATAAGCACTTCTTAGGAGAGAAACTACACTTTAGTTTTCGATTTTTAATTTAGTTTTTATTCTTTTTAGTTTTAGATTTTTAATTGATTTCACCTAAACTAACATTTTTTTTTACTAATTAATAACTTTAATTTGGTTATAGATTGGTGTAATTATATTCTACAATTATTTTCAAGAGTAAGCATGATTGATAGGGGATGATTGCACATGAAAGTGGTTAAATGTGTAAGGAATAGTAGGGTTAACTAGCAAAGATCATGCCTTGTGAACACTCCCATGAACTTTCAAGTTAGTTTTCTTAACGTAGGCATACAAGGAGGTTTATGGGCAAGATCACACTCATGAACACCACATATGAGAATACAGTTGAGATAATGCTTATGAACTTGGTCATGATTCGACCAGTTTATATAGCAATTCATGCTCATGTTTTCGTCTTCTTCTCTCTCTTCTAATATTTTTCCTCTCTCCCCTCTCTACAAACCCCAAAAACACCAAAATCCCCAATTCTTCAAATTGATTTAGCTTGCGTTAGGCTTGTTCCTCATATTTTTCAGCAATTTAAAGTATGTTTTTCCTTCTTTCTTTTGATTTTGTTTTTATTCTGCATCTATTTTTCTATTCTTTTTATTTTTATTAGGATTTCTATATTAGGTTATGTAGGTATGAAATGTCTATGATTTATTGTGCTCTAGGGAGATGTAATGAGTTTATTTGTGTTATTTTGGCTCCTTGATGCATGACATTGTCATGAAACTAGTTGGATGACAAGAGATTATTTTAGGGCTTAGTGTTCATGATATTTTTGTTATAGACACATTCTACCCATTTTTGGCATTAGAAGTGATTTAGGTTTTAGGTAATATATATATTTGAAAAAAAAAATGAAAAAAGAAAAAAGAAGAAAAAAATTTGAAAAATGAAAAAAAAAAAAAAAGGTGGGGTGGGGGGGAAGGGGTAATAGGAATAGTAAAACTTTAATTTTTGGAGGTTTCTATATAAAGGACTTTAATGACTAGAGGGATGAGATAGAACTAATGGGTTTGAATTTGCATTTCCTTTTTTTAATAAGGGAGATAGGTTCATGAAGCTAGTTAGTTTGTTAAAAGAGGAATTTCTTTTATTTTTCAATGACTAGTTTCATGTGTTTAGATCAAGCAATGTATTATCATTTTTTTTTTTATTTTTCTTTTCTACATTATGTAGTGTGATTGGTTGCTAATTTTTGAATGAGTATGGGGAAGGATTTTCTAGTTCAGGTAAATGATCACATTTGTTTTCTATTTTAGGATGCTTAGAATTAAACATATAGCCAAAAAAGGAAGGTTTAGTGTAACTAGTGAAAACCCTCCTAAAGTTATAGTTATTCACTCAATGCTTTAGTTTCAATATATGAATAGAAGGCATTTTGCAAAACATAAAGTCAAATCATTGGTCAGTCTTACTAAATTAATTGGAATATCTTGGCTCAAGTTGGTTTTGAAGGAACTATAAGATAATTGATTAGTTTTGGAGGATAAGAGTTATTTTCTATTCAATAGTTAACATATAGGGAACTCACACTGGAATTCTTATCTACCTTTAGGTTGAATAAAGACCATATTGTTCATGGAGCTAGAAATAGTATGTCCTTTCATGTTAATGGCCAAGAATATAGATTAGCTTTTGAAAATTCTATTGTATGAATGGGTTTATGTGACTAGGACTATGTTAGAACCCTTGAATTTTTTGAGCTTCTAATGTAGTTACCTAAGGATCTTAATGAAGGGGTAATGTGGAGACAGTTAACTAGTGATGTGAATTATACCCCCAAAATATCCAAGGCTACCTTGAGGAATCTAGCTTTGAGGGTAGTGCACTTACTGTTAGCCCATACTTTAACAGGTTGAGGGAATAATTTTTGAGTGGTTACATTAAATGATATGATCTATTTGCACAATATATCTGAGCACAAGCTTATTAACTTAGCTGTTAGGTTGGCTTTTTTACTTGCGCCATCAGGCAGAAGATGCTCGTATTGGGTACATTCGTGCAGGTCCTTACATTATGAGGTTAATAAAGAATTTAGGTATATTTGAAGGATTACCTGGAATGTAACAGATAAATCATATCGAGCCAATGCCTTTAGAATCATTAGGAGCTATGAAAGTTCAACCTTTAAATGAGATTAGAGTAGAAGAGGAGGAGGCTATAGAAGAAGATGAAGTGCCACCAATTGCTCCATCATATAAGGATGTACCATCTGCATCTATGCATGTTACACATTCTTTTGAGATTGCTAGAATTCATTGCCAGTTATGTAGGATGTGGAGAGGTTAGAGATGTTTGGAGATGGGTATAGAGATACTTTTATAGGCATAGGGACTTCAAATGCCACCACCACCTGAAGACTAAGAAGTAGAAGAAGATATTGATGATGAAGAGACTAATGATGATGATGATGCATGATTGTATTTTGTTTGCTTTATCATGCTTTTGGTTAGATTATTTTGACTACTTATATCTTTTACTACTTTAGCCTATCTTATAATTTGAAGAACATGTGAACTCATTTTATTCTTTAGTAGTTTTAACGATGATGAGAAATTTTTCGGCACCACCTATACTTTTAGAATTGGATTTAGCTTATGGTCAAAATCACTTATATTTTTGCTTTATATCTTTTATTCTAATAAATAATTGAGAAATAATCTTACAGATACAATAATAATTCTCCATGGGATGTTAATATGTCCTACACTAGTTGATGGACACGGGACATTTTCATATTTACAATCAAAGACTCGATGCGCTTGTTTCCATTCTGAAGCATTGGCTCATGAAGACTTATGATATTTTTGTACTTTGTAATTGTTCTATGGACTATTTTATATTATATTTTTTCTTTTGGGACACTTTCATTTTTATTGTAATTTCCATTTAGGACTGGCCACCTTAAAAGTGGTAAACTTGTAATTTTTGTCCATTTTCTAACCCTAGGAGTAGCAAGTATAAATACTTGCTTATAGTAGGGTTTGAGGGGGGAAAATTTTTCAGATTTGAACATCACATTTTCGTGAGAGAGCTTAGGGTTTCCCTAGTTCAATTTCTCTTATCAATTTCAATTTCCAAGAGTTGAAATTGTAGCGAGTGCAACAAAGGGCAATTGTGAGTAATATCAATTCCTTCTTTGTTGTTTTTCCTTATCATCACTAGTGAGTCATATCTAGGGTTGATTTAGATTTTCTTGGTCAGATTTTTTATTGCAATTGTGATCAAATATCATGTTATGAAATTGATTGTTTTAGTATTTGATATCATCATCAATATTGGAATCAATTGTGACGTGAATGGTGCTTGTTGGGAGAGGATAAAATCACGGTTTTAGAACTGTTCTTCTTGATATAATTCACGTGGATTTCACTTGCATTTGTTGTTATTTGGTGAGGCTTAACCTTGTTAGATTGTTGATTGCATCTTGGACCTTTGGATTTCATTAAAATTCCAATAAGGTTCACGCAAATTCTAATCCAATTAAACCGGTTTATGTTTGAGAGTTGGGGTTTGTTTCTTTAATTGATTTGCATGTGCTTGGGCTTGGTTTTGAGCACATCATCTTTTGGTATCAAATCTTGAGGTTTGTGAGAAGGGATTGTTGGAACTTGAATTCGGAAATTAGGGGATTGTTGAATTAGCACCTTGATCCAAATTGTGAAGTGGAGTTAAGTTATTTCAATTGTGTTGTTGAAGTGCTATCATGTTGTTTTGTTGTTGTATACTTGGAGACTTGTAACATTCTTGGTTCCCTTGAGAAGTGGTCGTGAGTGTGAAGTGTCTTTGAGGTAGAACGTAAGGAGTAAGAAGTTTTGATCCTTTGTGATCAATTGAAGAAGTGTGAATTGTCTTGTTGAATTTTCGGAAGTGAGGAGTAACATTTGTGATTTTCAAACTTGAATTTTCAGAATTGTGGTGTGAGTTAATTAAGCAATTTGAATTTCAAAACACACATTAAGTCATTGTTTAATTGTGTGTCATTTAAATTTAAAATAGCTTCTTACCATTTATAGAATTGTGTACTTATTGAACTCCTTTTTTGAATTTGAAAGTGAGTTGCCTTATCTTGTATAGAAGTTGCGGTTTTGGTTGTAGTTTGTGGAAGTGATAGTGTGTCATGGCTTGAAGAGTGTATTTGGTGTTATATCCTTGTTAATTTAGTAAAGGTTGTATACATTTGGTGTTGGTTATTATATGTGTTGTCAAGAACATTGTGGTAGTGGCGTGAAGCATTGTGAACCGTGAGCTCCTTATGTGTGGAAGAAAGGAAAGCTAATTGAATTTGAACTCCATCATTGGAATTCCATAATTTGAAGAAGCTTGTGGAGTGTGTTGTGTTATTTCTTGTGCAATTTGGAAGTGGAAGTGTATAATTTTCAGATTTGCATTGTGTAGGATAATAGGGAATTTATTTGAATTTAAACACATCCATTAAGTTGAGTAAGTTATTGAGTGGTATTGATTGTGTTCCATTTGAATTTGAAATTTGATTATTACCATTTGTGGAAAGTTGCATCAAGGAGTGCTATTTGAATTATTTCCGTATTACATGTGTGTAAGTTGTGGTTTGGGAAAATTGTGTTAGAAGTGGAGAATGCACCGTGTATAAAAAGGTGTGTGTGTGTGGCATTGCATTTGTGTGCTGAGTAAAGGGTGTGTGTTTGGCGTTTTGTGTGTGTTGATTGAAAAGGGGATTGCAAGTGGTGCATGTGGTGGTGGATTATAGAAGTGTTGCACCGTGATGTGTTACTTTGTTGTGGAGAAGAGTGCTACACGTGGATTGTATTAGCATACATGTGCTTTGAGTGAAGTTAAGTGGAGTTGTTTGTTTTCCTTTTGTAGTGGCTATTGTGTGGCGTTAAAGGTAGTGTGGTTGTGAGGTGTGCTCCTTTGCTTTAAATTGTCTTTAAGGTTCAATATACCAAGTCTACAACTATGTCAAATGATAATGTGAATGGAGGAATTGGCGATGAAGCCAATAGTCAGGTTAGTGGAGGTCAGGGTCATAATGTTGCAGGTGGGAGGACTTTGGAAGAACAGCACCAAGATCTTACTACCATAGTTGCTATTCAGGCAACTAGGATTGACAAAATGACATTACCACAACCACCAGTGATAAACCATTAAGTACCACCTCAGGTAGCTCCATGGAATCCTTAGAGAGACAAAGTAATGGGAGATGGAAATCTGAATAGAAGGATGGGTGAGAAACATAGAAAGGGATGACAATTTTGGGGCTAATCCATATTAGAATAAAGATTTTAGGCCGCCTCGGGGCTTGGAGTATGTGAAACTATAGATGCCTTCTTATGATGGCAAGGGATCAGTTAATTATTATTTAGATTGGGAGGACAAGGTTAAGGGTCTTTTTGAATGTTATGAGATTGATGATAATACCAGGGTCCGATTGGTTGTTGTCGAGTTTATAGGGTACGCTGCATTATGGTGGAAGAATTTGATTATCAGCAGGCTTAGGGATAGAGAGGCTGAGATTCAAACATGGAGGGATATGAAAAGGGTATTGAGACAAAGTTCATTCCTGAGCACTACAAACAAGAACTGTTTATGTGACTATAGACCTTGAGGCAGGGAGGCAAGACAGTAGATGATTATGTGCAGGAATTTGAAACCCTCATGATTAGGTGTGGGTCCGTTGAACCTCCAAAACAAATCGTAGCACGCTTTGTCTCGGGCTTGAAATATGAAATAGCGTATGTTGTTGAGTTGTAGCGTTATAGTACACTTGATGAGGCTATTCAGTTGGCCTTAAAAGTAGAGAGGCAAAGGAGGTCCAACTTATTTAAGGCTCCAAGCAGTAGGCCTAATGCTATTACTAGACCCATAGCAGCTGACGGTCAATCAGGGGGAACAAAGGCGGTAGGTGAGACAGTGAGAGCAGTGGACAAAACTACCCCAAATACTATTAGAGAAAATTTGCCTACTGAGAAGGGTAAAGAGGTAGTAACACTAGATGTGAGGCTGACTGTTCCTGGATCTACTAGTGGAAAGGCACGCCAAATCAAGTGCTTTAAATGCATGCGATTTGGGCATATGGCAGCACAATGTCCAAATAAGAGGGTGATGACTGTTATGAAGGGCACTGGGGAAGATGTTGAGGATGACAATGAACAGATTGAACCTACAAATTTACCAACGGCACTGCAGGAGTATTATGATGACCAGACTGTAGAGACACATGAGGAGCGTATAGGTGAACAATATCTACCCATTAATTTGTTACGCAGGGCTTTAACTATATCTCATAATACTAGAGACATTCAGAGGGAGAACATATTTCATACCTCTTGCAGAATCAGAGGTAACCTTTGTGTACTCGTCATCGATAGTGGTAGTTGCACGATTGTTATATCTGCTACACTGGCAGACAAGTTACATATGTCTACTATTCCACATCCTAGCCCTTATAACTTTCATTAGTTGGATAATCGAGATAATATGTATGTTACACTAAGGGCGAAGGTTCCTATGAGTGTTAGGCAGTAATATTATGATGAGATCTTGTGTGATGTAATCCCTATGCATGCATTCCATTTGTTGTTGGGTCGACCTTGGTTGTTTGATCGGTGGGTGTTACATGATGGGTTTAGAAACACCTACATGTTTAGTATGGGCGAGTTTCGCATAGTTCTATCACCAATGACTCCATCTGAGGTACATCAGTTTCAGGAACATATCAAAACTACATCTACTACATTTGATAGTCAGAAGAGTAGGTCAACAGAGACATCAGGGTTCAGTTCCAAAACTAATCCTCTAAATTTGAGGGCAAATCTTTCAAAAGCTCGAGGAGATGATGAGAAATTTTCCAGCACCACCTATACTTTCAGAACTGGATTTGGTTAATGGTCGAAATCGCTTATATTTTTACTTTATATCTTTTATTCTAATAAATATTTGAGAAATAATCTTACAGGTACAATAATAATTCTCCATGGGATACCAATATGTCCTACACTAGTTGATGGATACGGGACATTTTCAGATTTACAATCAAAAACTCGCTGCGTTTGTTTCCATTCTGAAGCATTGGCTTATGAAGACTTATGATATTTTTGTACTTTGTAATTGTTCTATGGACTATTTTATGTTGTATTTTTTCTTTTGGGACACTTTCATTTTTATTGTAATTTCCATTTAGGACCGGCTACCTTAAAAGTAGCAAACTTGTAATTTTTGTCCATTTTCTAACCCTAAGAGTAGCAAGTATAAATACTTGCTTATAGTAGGGTTTGGGGGGGGGGGGGGGGGGGGCAAATTTTTCAGACTTGAACATCACATTTTCGTGAGAGAGCTTAGGGTTTCCCTAGTTCAATTTCTCTTATCAATTTCAATTTCCAAGAGTTGAAATTGTGGCGAGTGCAACAAAGGGCAATTGTGAGTAATATCAATTCCTTCTTTGTTGTTTTTCCTTATCATCACTAGTAAGTCATATCTAGGGTTGATTTGGATTTTCTTGGTCAGATTTTTTATTGCAATTGTGATTAAACATCATGTTATGAAATTGATTGTTTTAGTATTTGATATCATCATCAATATTGAAATCAATTGTGACATGAATGGTGCTTGTTGGGAGAGGATAAAATCACGGTTTTAGATTTGTTCTTATTGATATAATTCACGTGGATTTCACTTGCATTTGTTGTTATTTGGTGAGGTTTAACCTTGTTGGTTTGTTGATTGCATCTTGGACCTTTGGATTTCATCAAAATTCCAATAGGGTTCACGCAAATTCTAATCCCATTGAACTGGTTTATGTTTGAGAGTTGGGGTTTGTTTCTTTAATTCATTTGCATGTGCTTGGGCTTGGTTTTGGTTTTGAGCACATCAAACGAACATTTCCTTTTCTTTTCTTCTTAGTTTTTATTTTTCTAGTTTTGATCTTTTGCTCTTTTCCTCTTCTTATCTTACAAGACTTTTGCTTGATGAAATAGAAAAATAGGAAATTTGCAAAAGGAATTCAGTGTTGAAATTTTTTTAGAAACCTTGGAAGTTTCACTTTCCTTTACTTTTTCCTTTTTGTTTTTATTTTTTTAAGTATGTACATTGGGGACAATGTACATCTTTAAGTGTGAGGAAGGGGTAAAGTGATATAAATAATTTTGGTTTCGAGAAGGAGCATGAATTTAATTTGTTTCCCTATACTTGAATTTGTATTTTTAAGCTTATTTTAGAGTATACTCAATCCTTAGAATTTTCTAGATCATAATAATCTTTAGTAAATGAACAAATGATGTTTGTGTCTTGAAAGTTTCCTAAAAAATCAATAAAGTTAGAGGGTAAATAATTAAATGAAAAAGAAAAAGGAAAAGAAAGAGTTTAGCAATGGGCTTTATTAACTTAAGTAATTAAGCCTAAGGGGTGCCTCTTTTTAGGGGAATAACACCTATTGACTTAAGTAACAAACTTGAGATCATTGGCTGAAAGCTCTCTAAATGGATTAATAGAATAGTCCAAGAAAGCTAAACTAATTAAATAAAAAAATTAAGATAGTAGATGGTTCAAAGGGGTATCTTAAAACTTAATAGCCTAATTTTGTTTGGCTTAGGGTTTACTGATTAATGAAACTATTTTATATAAATAAAAAAGAAAACCCTTCTAATGAAAATTAAAACTAGGAAATAATCAAGGGGTGAATTGATGTAATATGCATTTACTTTAAATTATTATGTTTAGAGAAATGGAAAAGGAGAGTGTACACATTTTAATTAAGTATATAAAATATGAATTACTTTCTTTCAATTAGTTAATATTAGTTCTAATTTTGAGTTTATGAGTTTTTGTTTAATGTGGTTAACTTTATGTTATATAGATTAGTTGTTGAATTCTAGTATACTTGTATAGTTTAAGTGTTTTAAGGGCATTATTATGTAACTGAGTAAAGTTATGTGGATATAAAGTTGCTAAATTTTGAATTTTTGAATTTCATGGATGTAAATTAATAAGAACATATGATTTCTTGAATTTTTAATAGATTATGTGAAATGAATAGCTAGTTTTCTATGTAAGAAGTATGTTCAATTAAATTATTCTCTTTGGGAATTTGATTAAATTATTTTGCCTAAGGATAAGCAAAAGACTATGTGTGGAGAAATTTGATAAGGCTAAACTATACCTATTTTATTAGGTGATTTTAATTATCTTTAGATGAATTTAATGGGTGTTATGATCAATTTTGATGTTTAATTGAGTTAAATATTGATTTTCAAGGGTTGAAGAATAAGTTTGAAGAATAAGGAAGATATTTAACCAAATTTTATGTAATTTGGAGTTAAAATGAAGAAGTTATGAAGCTTGAAAGAAGATCATGAAAATAGGAGGAAGTTCCAATTAATCAACTAACAGTTAGGAATCAATAGTCTCTAGAGAGTTATTAATTTAATTCAGGAATTTTTAGAGTCCAATGGAATTAAGATGAACTGACATAATAAATGATGTAGTTTTCCTAAGGAATTCAATATTTGAGTATGTAGTTTTTATATTCTTTTATGTTTTAATTAATTTTTATTTGTTAATTTAGTTTAATAAAACTAGTTAGTTATATTTTGTAATTTAGTTTATTTAGTTGCATTTTATGAATTTTAATTTGAAGGTTAAATAATAAAGGAAGAAGAAAAGTACTCGTAATTAAATTATCTCTATAGGTTTTACCTAATCTTAGTAGTGATACATTGCATATGTGATCTAGTAGTGCACTTGTTAGTAAGAATATACTTTTGTTTTAAAGTAGAAGATAGGTTTATGCATGTTAATGGAATTCCATGTAACTTCACCTCCATGTTAAGAAATAAATGAGCCACTTTCCATGCTATAAAATGTGTCTTCAGCGGTCCCCAATGATAGTAATTAGAAAGACAGTCTACAATTACAAAAATAATTATATAACCGTGATATTTGGAAGACATGTGATAAGATCCATACTAATGTCTTCCCAAACCTTGTCTTGAATAAACAAAGGGCCCAACAATCTAGCTAAAGACCAAGTGAAATACTTGACTAGTTGGCATATTTAATGATTTTTAGCATAGTCATCTACAATATATCTCATTCCATCTTAGAAGAATTTTAAGGCAATACGTTTGTAGGTTTTATCCCTTCCAAAAATGTCCTCTGATTGGAGAACTATGCTACTCAACTAGATTTTGTGACATCAAAGATGACTAAGGCACAAAAAATATCCTTATATGATAGTAAAGGAGACCATTCTTTCAATGTAAAGACCATTTAAGGTCATTCCCAACTTACAAGGCATTTACCACTTGAATAAATTTTGAAATAGTATTGTATTCTCATTTTAAGCCATCTAAAAAAGAAAATATAAGCATGGAGACACCCAAATATGTGGAATCATCATGTTGTCATGAAAGTGAATTAATAACCAAATTTTCTTAGCCTGCCTTATATACAATAATATAATCAAAGTCAATAAGCCTAATCAAATACTTCTGCTCTTCCAATATTTGAATCATTTGATTCATAATTTCCTTCAAGCTACAATGATATGTTCTAATGAGGAAATGTGTTCCCTATAAGTATTGATGCAATTTCTTAATAACTTTAACAATAGCATAAAGTTCTTATACATAAACTAAAGCTTTCCTCATATGTAAGGGAAGTTTCTTGTTGAAATATGCAACTGGATATAATTCTTGTAAGAATATAGATCTTATCTCTAACCTTGTGGCATCATTTCCAGCAATAAATTACTTAGAAAAATCCGGTAAAAGAAAAATAGGAGCGTCAATAAGAGTCGTCTTCAACCTATCCACTTAAATGTATATTTTTAAAAGCACATTTATAAGTGGTGATGTAATAGCCACATAACTCTTCACAAATCGTCTATAATAACCAAATAACCCATAAAATGCATGCAATTACTACACATTTTGTGGCAAAGGCCAATTCCTTACAACTTCTACTTTTTGGGATTTGGTGAGACACCATGTACCAATACAATGTGACCCAAGTATTCAACCGAATCCTTTCCAAACAAGCATTTGCTTTCTTTCAAATAAAAAGTGTTATCCAATAGTAACTTTAAAACTATAGAAAGATGCTAACATGAGAATCTAAGCTCTTTCTATATACTAGGATGTCATCCAAAAACACAACAACAAACTTCCTCAAGTAAAGCTAAAATAATCGTTTCATTATAGCTTGAAACATTGTTAGAGCAATACTTAACCCACATGGCTTTACTAAAAATTGATAATGTCCATCATCAATCATAAAAGCTATCTTCTCCACATCATAAACATGCATGTGTATTTAGTGATAACCATAACATAAGTCCAATTTAGAGAAAATTAAGGCACCATATGATTCATTTAGCAAATCATCGATTGTAGGAATTTAAAACTCATTTTTAACTATTTTAGATGAGGAAATTTGTGCAATGTGATTTCATAGGCCAAATTCAAAATTGACTATATTATGCTTAAGCTAATTATTTGGATTAGTGATAGGAACCGGATAATTAGACCTAATTTAGGATGATTTGGAGTTTTTTATTGATGGGCTTAGGATAGGATTCGTTAAAATTGTCTTGTATATTTTTAACTTATCTTAGTAGGCTTAAGTGTCAGTTTGGTTCCATTATATATAATTAGGTTGCATTCTTCTCCATTTAGCTTATTAGGGTTATTAAACCCCAATTAATCATGTTTGCCAATTTTCCATTAGATGTAATGGTGATAATCACTTGTTACTCATTATAAATATGTGTCAATCTTGCCTTTGAACAAGGGGACTTTTTAGAACCTAACCTTAACCCCTCAATACCTGTCACTTAGATCTTAGGCTTGCTAAGATTGCCTATCCCACCTCTTTGATCCATCTCTATATCATTCTTTACTTTTGTTCTATCACAAGACTAAATTCTTCTATTTCACATAAGGCACGTAGACACAAGCATGTTGTATACATGTGATACATATAATGAACCTCTTGCATCTACAACTATCACTAGATTAAATGCCCTGTAGTAAACACAAAATCTCCAACTTCCATCATTTTCTTAACTAATAATATCAGTGAAGAAAAATGATTAGTATTGTGTTTGATAATCCCTTGTTATAATATATCATTCACTCGCTACCCAATCTCATTTTTTTGAACATGAGGATAACTATAAGGACATACATTAACAAAAGATGTCCCTTCTTTAAGATGAATATGATGTTGAATATCTCTCATTGGTTGCAATGATGAAGGTGTCTCAAACAAGCGAGAAAATCTACCCAATACTTATTGTAAAATAGTGTTGTTGGCAGTATTCTCTACTATATTAGTTTCCACTTGTTGAGCCAAATGTTGAAAATAACATAATTATAAATTTATAGTCACCATCTTCTTTATCTGATGATGAGATATTAGATCAAAAATATTTTGACTATCTCTTGTTAAAGTCACTATCCTTTTGTGACACTTAACATAGTAATAGCAACATAATCTATAGTCATTAGACCAAAATGTTGAAGCCATTGAACTCCTAACACCATGTTTACCCCATGAATAGGTAAAACATAGAAAGTCTCTTAAAATGCAATTCCAAGAATAAAAATAATGACATTCTCACATTCTCTTTGGCACTCCATTCTACTACCATCACTAATCAAGACAAAAAAATTTAGTCTGAGTAACGCAGTTAGTCCTAATTACTTTACTAAGTGACTTTGAATAAAATATTGAGTACTTCTAGAATCAACAAGTATGGCTACAAAAGTATTATTAACCATGCTACTTAGTTTGATAGTATGAATCATAGTAATACTTGATAATGCATGGAAACTTATGACACATGTATCCTCTTAATCCTTGACAAAATCCACATGAGTCCCAAAATTGGCATTGTCTTCATTTTCATATTCATTGACCCTAAACAACAACATAACTCTTATATTACATTTATGAAACCAATTGAATTTCTCATCACAATTGAAACATATACCTTTGTCATGTCTAGTAGCCATCAACACTTGAGTCAACTTCTTAATGGGTATAGAAGGTTTAGTAGGAGAATTTGAAGAAGGCAAAGAAGTAGGCTAGTAAAGGATTTAGAAAATTGTAGTGGTTTAGAAAAGATGAAGGAAATGGAGTAGGTTTAGAAGGTGATGATGAAATGAAAGAAATTTTTTCATGAAATTTTGCTTCATGTATATTAGCTAATGAAACTACTTCCATTTATGTGGAAGGTTGTGCTAGTAGTAATTCCTGTCAAAGTAAAGGTTTTAAACCTAAAATGAAACACTCATAAGAAATTTGTTAGTTTAACTTACTATTTGATTAGACATTGCCTCGAGTTTTGCTTGATACTCTTGAACAAATCCACTTTGAGTCAATTTTTGAGAATTTACTCTCAACATCCTCATATCTAAAGGTCCAAACCTCACCTTCAATGCTTTGACAAATTATTGCTAAGTAGACAAATGATTGTTTCTGTACATCCATTGATACCATTGTGGTTTATGATATTCCATAGCAAATGATGCAATTGTATTTCATTAAGTATCATCAATATTATGAAAGTTGAAAAATTGTTTGACTTTAAATAACCATCCTAAAGGAACCTTGCCATAGATTTTTTTTAATTTCAAGTTTAACTCCTCACAAAGTATATTAGATTGAGAACTGTGTTTTGAATTAAATGTGATGACTCTTGTAACAATTCATTATTAGCAACAAAAGATTGAGAAAATTTTATTTGATTCACCTCTAAATTTTCCATTAAATTAGATATTTGTTGAAGTGTGCTATTGACATTTTGTTCATGCTAATGTTGTTATTGTTGAAGTGCTAAAAACATATTTTTAATTGTGTCCATATCTATTGCTTATGTATGTGATCATGTATTTGGAGCCATGGATGAAGACAATGAGAGCACCACTTGTTAAGCCTAGAACTACTAAATATAGGCCTACATGTAATTTGAAAACCCTTAGTATTATATAAGATGAAAGGACTAGTTCACTTGCTTAGACTATATTCCTCCAACAAGGTTCAGAGCCTTCTTTTTTGCTTTTTGTTCTCTATTATTATCTATTGCAATTTCAACCAAATTAAACTATGTTTTCTTTTGCAAGGAAGAAGAAGATAAAAGTCTTGGCTTATTTTGAGATAGCTAATATCTAAGATCTAACTTTCTTACCCCTTTCTATTATTTTCCACTTTTTATACAATTTGTTATACAATTACAAGCTGCTATTTGATGTATACACACTACAATTTGACTAATTTTCTTACTTATGTTTACATGATTATTATATTTCATGTGTGATTGTTCTCTATATGTAATATAATCATTATGCCAATATGGCCTTTTTCTTTATCTCATAGACTTATTTGTAATATAGCCATAGGTTTCTCTTAAAAAAACTTAGAAACTGAAAGACCTAGCTAGAAAAAAAAAATCCACACTACTTAGTATTTTTATTTAGATTTTGATTCATAATTTCATGTAAAAAGCGAGATATGGCTCAACTTGTAACTTAATGTTTGATATGTCAACAAGTCAAAGCTAAACATCAAAGGGCTAGTGGATTGTTACAACCACTTTCAATCCCTGAATGGAAATGGAAATGAATCACCATAGATTTTGAAATTGCTTTGCCAAGGATGGAAGGTGGATATGAATTTATATGGTTGATTGTTGATTAATTGACCAAGTTAGCTAATTTTCTTCATATTAATATGACATATTTATTGGATAAACTAGTTGGTATATATATTAAGGAGATTATGAGATTATATGGTTTACTAGTCAGTATAGAATCAGACCATGATCTTCACCTTGCATCCAATTTTAAAGAAGTTTACATTGGGCTCTTAAGACTAAACTAAAAGTCTATAAATCATATTGATGAGAATCAAACCTATGGTTTCATTAGTAGGGAAACCAAATTGGATACATGAGCCTAGATATCCACATGTTATCTTATTTATCTAATAATAATTTATCTTTACATTGTAGCAGATAAATTTATCAGTTTTATAAGATGGAAAATAAAATTCACTAAGGATCAATTGTAGGTCATTCATGGACTTACATCAACCGGTCTACAAGTGTTCCATGGAAGTGAAGAACCGGCCATTTTGAGGGTTTATTTGTAATTGTCTTTTGTTGCTTAAGAGCTGGTCACTTGTTGGTTTTATTTGTAATTTGGTTTTATTGTTTTTACCCTAATTAGAGCTAGTATAAATACTTTCTAAGTAGGTTTTAGAGGGGACTTTTGTTGAATTAGAGATCCGCCATTTATTTGCCATGGAGAGCACTTCCTCACGCAAACTTTTACTCTTATCAATTTCCTTGTTGAAATTGTGGTGAGTGGGCTTAAGAATTATTGTAAGTTATATCAATATTTCTTAAGTTGCTTCCAAATATTTCTAGTGTGTCATATCTAGTTGTAATTGGTTGATTTATTTGTTCTTTTTTACGCATTTAGGGTTCCAATTTTTAGATTTGGTTCATGCCCAAATTGATTGGAATTTGCTTCATCTTTGTGTTATCCTTTATATATCTTACAATTGCAAGTGATCCTTACCATAATTTGGTATTAGAGTAATTTGATTCACGCAATTAGGGTTCACGTGGTAATTGGCATCACACCATTTTGTGAACTTGGTTTGGTTGATTCTTCAATTGGCTTTATGTTCTTTAAATTGGATCTAAGGTACATTATAATTTTTGGTATTAGAGCAAGGTTTAGAGAAAGGAAATTTTTGTGATTCACAATTGGGATTTAGGGTTCTTTATCCTTCATTCCAAAATTGAATTGTGAGAAGAGAAATTTGAAGTCTTGTGTTGAATTGTTCCTTGAATTGCTTGTGTGATCTCTAATTGAAGTATTGTGAAGTGTAGAAATCAGCTTAAATCCTTTGCCATGAGTGGATTGTGAGTGAAAGAAGGGGAAGTTCTTTGAATTTGAATTCCATAATTTGAAGTAGTGTTGATTGTTGCCTTATTGTTTCCTTGCAAATTTTCAAAATTGGGAGTGCATTTTTTTAGATTTGCTCTTCTTGCCTTGGAGGATTTGGAAACAATTTGAATTTCAAAAGTAAACATTAAGTTGAAGGAGTTATTGTGTATTGTTAATCTTAATACACTTTGACTATTTTGAATTTTTTACTTACCTTTTGGAGAAGCCTCATTAATTATTTCCATTGTTGTTTGTTGCTGTGGTTAGGAGTGTATGAGTGGTGTAGAAGTGTGTGTATTGTGATTTGAAGAAGTGTTGCACCATGAGTGTAAGTGTATGTTGTGATTGAAGCTTGTACCATGAAGTTGAGTGTTAAGCGTTAGGGTATTGTATTGGTTGTGTATTGAGGCGTGGAAGTGTATGTTACATCGTGAGTGTGTGTGTACCATGGTGTAGTGTTGTGATAGTTGTTGGTGTGAAAGTGTGTAGTTGTTGTGAAGGGGTGATTGTGAGTGATAAAAAAAAAAGGAAAAGAAAATTTCAACAAAAAAAAAAAAACCATGTCGAATGGTAATGTGAATGGGGGAATCGGCAATGAGGCTAATAGCCATGTTAGTGGTGGTCAGGGTCATCGAACTGTAGGTGGAAGAACATTAGAGGAGCAGTTGTAGGACCTCACCACCATTGTTGCTACATTAGCAACAAGGATAGATCGAATGACAATCCCACAACCACCAGTGGCAAATCTTTAGGCACCACCACTTAGGGTAGTTCCTCAAAATGTTTATAGGGAAAGAATAGTTAGGGGTAATATAGGCAGAAGAATAGAGGGAGATTATCATGCTCTTATGGAGGAAAGAGATGATAATTTTGAGAATAACCCTTACCCAAACAAAGATTTCAAACCACCTCGGGGATTGGAGTATGTGAAACTGCAGATACCTTTATTCGATGGCAGGGGTTCAATAATGATTACTTAGATTGGAAGGACAAGGTTGAGGGCCTGTTCGAGTGTTATGAAATTGATGATAACATTAAGGTTCATCTTGCAGATGTGGAATTTATAGGTTATGTCGCCTTATGGTGGAAAAATCTTATGATTAGTAGACGAAGCGATGGTGAGGCTGAAATACATACCCGACGGGACATGAAACGAGTATTGAGGAAAAGGTTCATACCTAAACATTACAGGCAGAAACCGTTTATACATCTCTAAACACCGAGGCAAGAAGGCAAAATAATTGATGATTATGTATAGGAGTTTGAGACACTGATGATCAGATGTGGATCAGTCAAGCCTCCTGAGTAAACCCTAGCATGATTTATGTCTGGGTTGAAATATGAGATTGCCTGTGTTGTAGAGTTATAGAGGTATAATACACTTGATGAGGTTATATAGTTAGCCTTGAAAATGGAGAGGCAGAGACAATCCAATCCTTTCCGAGCCACTAGTAACAGGTATAGAACTTTTACTAAACCTATTAGATCATATGACCAGATAGGTGGACAAAAGGGAATAGGGGAACATGCTAACGCTGTGGACAAAAATATCTCTAACACTGATAAGGAGAAGGATGTTTCTAGGAAAGGAAAAGAGGTGGTTGGATTTGATTTTAGGCATATAGTGCTAGGGTCAACCAGTAGGAAAATGCGCTAAATTAAATGTTTCAAATACATGCGTTTTGGACATATAGCTGCGCAGTATCCCAATAAAAAGGTGATAACTATTATGGAGGGAAACGATGAAGATGATCGGGAAGAAGTTGTCGAGCTTACAAATTTGTCCATAGCTCTGCAGGAATATTATGATGATTAGAATACTGAGACACATGAAGATAAGATGGATGATAAATACTTACCTATTAATGTATTACGCAGGGTTATGACCATATCTCCATATGTCAGGGACATACAGCAGGAGAACCTATTCCACACACCTTGTTAGATTTGAGGTAACTTGTGTGTTCTTTTCATCAATCGTGGTAGTTGCACTAATATCATATTTGTTGCATTAGTAAATAACTTACAACTAGCCACTAGTCTACATCCATACCCTTATAAATTGCATTGGCTGGATGACCGAGGTAGCTTGCATGTTACACAGAGGGTAAAGGTGCCATTTAATATAGGAGATAGATACAGTGATGAGATTATCTATGATGTGCTTCCTATGTGCTTCTTTCATATACTGCTGGGTAAACCTTAGTTGTTTGATAAGAAGGTGCTACATGATGGGTTCAGAAACACTTACATGTTTTAGAAAGATGGTACACAGATTATCTTGACTCCTATGTCTCTGTTTAAAGTTGGCTCATTTTAGGAACAAATTAGTAAAACCAATGGCTTCTCAAGACCTCAAGCCAACAAGCAAATGTAAACACCGGGAGTTAGTCTAAGAGAAGACCCCTTAGATTTGAGGGCAAATCTTTCAAAGGCCCGAGGAGATGATGGGAATCAAACCTATAGTTCCAGCAGTGGGGAAACCAAATTGGATACATCAGCCTATATATCCACATGTTGTATTATTTATCTAATAATAATTTGTCTTTACATTGTAGTAGGTAAATTTATCGATTTTATAGGATGGCGAATAAAATTCACTAAGGATCAATTGTGGGTCATTCATGGACTTACATCAACCGATCCGTAAGTGTTCCATGGAAGTGAAGAACCGGCCATTTTGAGAGCTTATTTGTAATTGTCTTTTGTTGCTTAAGAACTGGTCACTTGTTGGTTTTGTTGTTTTTACCTTAATTAGAGCAAGTATAAATACTTGCTAAGTAGGTTTTAGAGGGGGCTTTTGTTGAATTAGAGATCTACCATTTCTTTGCCATAGAGAGCACTTCCTCATGCAAACTTTTACTCTTATCAATTTCCTTATTTAAATTGTGGTGAGTAAGCTTAAGAATTATTGTGAGTTATATCAATATTTCTTAAGTTTCTTCCAATTATCTCTAGTGTGTCATATTTAGTTATAATCGGTTGCTTTATTTGTGTTCTGATGGGATCCAGTGCATTTGTGCTAGTATGATTGCACCCGCTTAATAGTTCACGCTGTATTCTCTTATTCTTGGTTTCCTCTTGAGGATAGACCGTCTCCATCGGCCACGTGGGCCCCTTTTCGTAATGGGAAGAAAAAGATATTGAAATCAAAGAGCAAGCGAAAAGAAAATCTAAAACATCACGATTCTAATCAAAATTCCTAGGTGGGGCGACCAAAACAAAAGGAGTGCAACACGAGGACTTCCGAGGAGGTCACCCATCCCAATATTGCCCTCACCCAAGCACGCTTAACTTCGGAGTTTTGATGGGATCCGGTGCATTTGTGCTAGTATGATCGCACCCACTTAGTGGTTCACGATACATTATCTTATTCTTGGCTTCCTCTCGAGGATGGACTGTTTTCGTCAGCCGCTCGGGCCCCCTCATCGTAGTGGGAAGAAAAAGATATCAAAATCAGAGAGCAAGCGAAAAGAAAATCTAAAACGTCGCAATTGTAATCGAAATTCCTAGGTAGCACAACCAAAACAAAAGGAGTGCAATACGAGGACTTCCCAAGTGGTCACCCATCCCAATACTACTCTTGCCTAAGCACACTTAACTTTGAAGTTCTAATGGGATCCGATGCATTTGTGTTAGTATGATCGCACCCGCTTAGTGGTTCAAGCTGCATTCTCTTATTCTTGGCTTCCTCTCGAAGATGGACCGTCTTCGTTTGCCGCGCGGGCCCCTTGTCGTAATGGGAAGAAAAAGATATCGAAATTAGAGAGCAAACGGAAAGAAAATCTAAAACATCGTCATTCTAATCGAAATTCCTAGGTGGGGCGACTAAAACGGAAGGAGTGCAACACGAAGACTACCCAGGAGGTCACCCATCCTAACACTGCTCTCGCTCAAGCACGCTTAACTTTCAGAGTTCCGATGGGATCTGGTGCATTTGTGCTGGTATGATCGCACCCGCTTAGTGGTTCGTGGTGCATTATGCTATTCTTGGCTTCCTCTTGAGGATGGGCCGTCTCCATCGGCTGCACAGGCCACTCGTCATAATGGGAAGAAAAGGAAATCGAAATTAGAGAGCAAGTGAAAAGAAAATCTAAAACGTTGCGATTCTAATCGAAGATCTTAGGTGGGGCAACCAAAACAGAAGGAGTGCAACACAAGGACTTCCTAGGAGGTCAGCCATCTCAGTATTGCTCTTGCCCAAGCATGCTTAACTTCGGAGTTCTTATAGAATTCGATGCGTTTGTGCTGGTATGATCGCACTCACTTAGTGGTTCATGCTGTATTCTCTTATTCATGGCTTCCTCTCGAGGATGGACTGTCTCCATCGATTATGCGAGCCCCTCATCATAATGGGAAGAAAAAGATATCTAAATCAAAGAGCAAGTGAAAAGGAAATCTAAAACATCGCGATTCTAATCAAAATTCCTAGGTGGGGTGACCGAAACGAAAGGAGTGCAACCCGAGGACTTCTTACGAGGTCACCCATCCCAGTACTGCTCTAGCCCAAGCATGCTTAACTTCGGAGTTCTTATGGGATCTGATGCATTTGTGCTAGTATGATCACATCCGCTTAGTGGTTCACACTATGTTCTCTTATTCTTGGCTTCCTCTTGAAGATGAATCGTCTCCGTCGGCCGCATAGGCCCCTCGTCATAATGTGAAGAAAAAGATATCGAAATCAAAGATCAAGTGAAAAGAAAATCTAAAACGTCGTGATTCTAATCAAAATTCCTAGGTAGGGCGACCAAAACAGAAGGTGTGCAACACGAGGACTTCCCATGAGGTCACCCATCCCAATACTGCTTTTGCCCAAGCACGTTTAACTTTGGAGTTCTAATGGGATTCGGTGCATTTGTGCTAATACGATCGCAACCACTTAATGGTTCACACTGCATTCTTTTATTCTTGGCTTCCTCTCGAAGATGGACCTTCTTCGTTGGCTATACGGGCCCCTCGTTGTAATGGGAAGAAAAATATATCAAAATTAGAGAGAAAGTAGAAAGAAAATCTAAAACATCGCAATTCTAATTGAAATTCCTAAGTAGAGCGACCAAAACAGAAGAAGTGCAACACAAGGACTTCCCAGGAGCTCACCCATCCCAATACTGCTCTTGCTCAAGCACGCTTAACTTTCGAAGTTCCGATGGGATCCGGTGCATTTGTGCTGGTATCATCACACCCGCTTAGTGGTTTATGCTGCATTCTCCTATTCTTAGCTTCCTCTCAAGGATGGACAATCTCCGTCGGCCGCATGGGCCACTCATCGTAATGGGAAGAAAAAGATATCAAAATTAGAGAGCAAGTGGAAAGAAAATCTAAAACATCACGATTCTAATCGAAGATCCTAGGTAGGGCAACCAAAACAGAATGAGTGCAACACGAGGACTTCCCAGGAGGTCAGCCGTCCTAATACTGCTCTCGCCCAAGCATGCTTAATTTCGGAGTTTTTATGGGATTCAGTGCATTCGTATTGGTATGATCGCACCCGCTCAGTGGTTCACGCTACATTCTCTTATTCCTGGCTTCCTCTCGAGGATGGACCATCTCTATCGGCCGCGCGGGCCCCTTGTCGTAATAGGAAGAAAATGATATTGAATTCAAAGAGCAAGCGAAAAGGAAATCTAAAATTCCGCGATTCTAATCGAAATTCTTAGGTGGGGCGACCAAAGCGAGAATGCAACACGATGACTTCCCAGGAGGTCACTGATTGGTGTCAAATCCAACAAAAATAAAACCTACTCCTAGACAATTATATGATTTGCATATAGTGGTGAGTAGGGTCGAATCCACAGAGATTGGTTAAACTTATTTCTATTCAAGGAGAATAAAAGGGAAAAGGAAAATGGGGGGTTTGGTTTGTGAATCGAATAAAGTTAAAACAAGATAAGAAAGTTGTATATTGATAAAAAGCCTAGCCAAAGGAATCAAGATGGTTTAATTCTAGGAATTGATCATCGATGCAAATGTTCTCTATTCTTGTTCCTAGATAAATTGGTTATGGTTATTAACAAGCTCTAACAACCTATCTCTCCTTACTTCCTCGATAACCTCGGACAAGCGCTTTGAATTATTTCTCTTATTGATTAAACAACCCTTAGACAAGCGCTTAGGATTTAATCTATCAATAGCATTAAGATCTAGAGAGACCACCAATTCATGCCAGTAGATTATAAGATAACCTATTTAAACATGATCACACACCTCCATAACATGAATTCGATCATCTCTTTTATAACCAAACATGTTATTGCGTCACTAAGACTAGAACAATCAAACAATTACGGATTTGACGTGCTAGTTGACAATACATTAACTTGCTAATTGAGTAGAAGAGCTCTATTCATACCAATCAACAAAGATAATAATGGCAAAACGATTAGAAGATATATGAATACCCGAAAGCAAAGAATAGAATAAATACAAGTCAATTAGACCTCACAATTCGTGGAGAATTAAACATCTATGACCCTTTGGCTAGAAAAGTAACTTAGCTACACATGTTCATCAATAAAACGAAAATAAAAAGTAAAAACATAATGAACCCGGTTGCTTGCTCTGCCTCCAAGATGATCCAAGGTTCTTCAAGATCCAAAGATTCAAAAGTTCAAAAGTTGTCCTAACCCTCTAGGGATGGTTCTATTTATATTGTTAGGGGGATAGCATGTGATCTTTTGCTAGCAAGATACGAAAATATCTTTCCTTTTCCAAGTAAATTTCGAGAAGTGAAGATTCGTCTGCCTGGCACGCCCCAACACACGGCCGTGGATCAAGCCGTGCCATCCTCTGTGCATATTCTTCAAGTCTTCATCTGCGCCCAGTGTGAACCACGATTAGACACATGGCCAGATTTCAAGCCGTGCCTTCATCTGTGCATAATCTTCAAGTCTTCATCCGTGTCCAGTGTGTACCACGGTTACACCCACGGCTAGATTTCAAGCCGTGCCTTCATCTGGTTGATGTTCCACACTTTCTTCTCCTTGGTCCTGGCTTCCACCACGGCTTCAAGCACGGTTTCTCCCACGGGTTCCACCACGGCCGTGCCTTAAGCCATGTCTCTCTCTGTTCAAAGTCCTCATTTTTGCCTTCTTGTCCAGTGTGTAACACGGTTTGAACCTTGGCTGTGCCTCAAACCGTGCTTCCTCCGGTGGTGTAATTCCTTGTCTTGATCCAAGTTGTAGATGACTTCTCTAAAATACTTGAATTAGCATCCTTAACTCCATTTAACCTGATTTATCACGATGATAGAATTAAAGTACCATTTCCTTATGATTTCTATAAAATCAATAATAATTTAACACAATTTATACTATAAAGATTGAGTATAAAATGGCTCTATCAGTCACCCATCCCAGTATTGCTCTCGCCCAAGCACGCTTTACTTCAGAGTTCTTGTGGGATCCAATGCATTTGTGCTAGTATGATCACACCCGTTTAATGGTTCACGCTGCGTTCTCTTATTCTTGGCTTCCTCTCCAGGATGGACCGTCTTCATCGGCCGTGTGAGCCCCTCTTCGTAATGGGAAGAAAAAGATATGGAAATCAAAGAGCAAGCGAAAAGAAAATCTAAAACGTCGCTATTATAATCGAAATTCTTAAGTGGGGCAACTAAAATGGAAGGTGTGCAACACGAGGACTTCCCAACAAGTCACCCATCCCAATACTGCTCTCGCTTAAGTGAACTTAACTTCGGAGTTCCGATGGGATTCGGTGCATTTGTGCTGGTATGATCGCACCCGCTTAATGGTTCATGCAGCATTCTCTTGTTCTTGGCTTCCTCTCGAGGAAGGACCATCTCGGTCAACCGTGCAGGCCCTTCGTCGTAATGGGAAGAAAAAGATATCGAAATCAAAGAGCAAGCGAAAAGGAAATCTAAAACATCGTAATTCTAATCAAAATTCCTAGGTAGAGCGACCAAAACGAATGGAGTGCAACATGATGACTTCCTAGGAGGTCACCCATCTCAGTACTACTCTCACCTAAGCACGTTTAACTTCGGAGTTTTGTTGTGATTTGACACATTTGTACTGGTATGATCACACCCGCTTTTTGGTTTACGCCGTATTCTCTTATTCTTAGCTTCCCCTCGAAGATAGACTGTCTTCGTTGGCCGTGCAGGCCACTCGTTGTAATGGGAAGAAAAAGATATCGAAATCAGAGAGCAAGCGAAAAGAAAATCTAAAACGTCGCGATTCTAATTGAAGATGCTAGGTGGAGCGACCAAAACGGAAGGAGTGCAACACGAGGACTTCCCAGGAGGTGACCCATTGATATGCTCATAATGTGTATAAAATAAAAGCACAATAGCAGCAAGTGCACTAGTCGTATCAAGTAATAGAGTGGTGAAAAGTAAGGTTGTCGATCCCTCGAGGAACCAATAGAGTACTAGACCTATGGCAATTCTTATCAATATCTGGGTGATTAAAAAGGGGTTTTGAAATGTCTAAGCTAAAAATTTAACTTAAAGCAAACAAGGAGAATTTTATGAAGAATCTATTAATTATGAACGAGGGAAATTAGAATTCACCCTAGATTTGTTAATCAAACTACTACCATGTTATATCAACTAGTGGTTATAAAGTTATTCAAGTGAGTTTAGAAAATCCTTTTTAGGGAAGTTAACCTTAAATCAATTAGTCGGCTTCCGCGTCTCCAATTAACTAAGGAATCAAAATTATGTTCATACACCTCCCGATGCTACAAACAACTAATGCCCTAAATCAATTAACCCTAATCCCTTAGTGATTAATTAATAAGAAACATTGCATTGTGCCCTCTATAAACTCTAATTAAACCAATTATCACAACTCTCGTATTGACAATCAGTCTAATTAAGAATTCCTAACAAATCCTAATCAACTCCCGTATCAAAGGGATTTCTAACAAATATAATCAAAGACCAATTATAATTGAAATCAAAGGAATTGCAATCATGAATAATCTTAATAATTCCTAATCATATAACATGGCTACAATTATCCTTTTAATATTCTAGGGTTTCATCCAATTTCCCAAGGAAAAGACTTAGCAATTCATGGAGATAAAGACATGATTATGATTCAAGGAGATTCGTGCAAAAGAAATCATATTCAATAGTTGGATGAAATACTTAAATTGCATATAAGAGATAAAGTTCAGAAATCACCAATTCAACAATACAAATAAAACCTTAATTGCAAGGAACTCCACAAATCCTTCACAAAGGATGATAATCTCCACCAAGATCACAAAGTTTTCTCCAAGATTTGATCTCCACAATTCTCCCTTAAAACTAGGTTAAAACTACTTTAAGAACAAGAAAAATTGACCAAAGATCCTCTATAAATCGACCTAGGACCTATATATATACAAGGGGAGGCGAGGAGATGCAATTAAAACAAGGCCGGCTCAAGGCCGGCAGCCTTCATTTAAGCTGGCCATAAAGGCCGGCGGTGTTGCATGGAAAGCCGGCCATAAAGGTTGATGGTTTTGATTTTTCCTTTGCCATCCTTCAATCTTTTCATGCTTCAATTTGTATGCAATCTCTCCAAATTGATTAAGCTTTAAACTCAAAGTCCTCCAACATCTGAAATGTAAAAATAAACATGATTAAGTACCATTTCCTTGTGATTTCTCTAAAATCAATAATGAATACTTGCAAATTACTTAATGAATTATGAGTAAAATATGCCTTTATCACCCATCCCACTACTACTCTCGCCCAAGCATGATTAACTTCGGACTTTTTATGGGATCCGATGCATTTGTGCTGGTATGATCACACCCGCTTAGTGGTTCACGCTACGTTCCCTTATTCTTGGCTTCCTCTTGAGGATGGACCGTCTCTGTAGGCTGCATAGGCCCCTCATCGTACTGGGAAGAAAAAGATATCGAAATCAGAGAGCAAGCGAAAAGAAAATCTAAAATGTCGCTATTCTAATCAAAATTCCTAGGTGGGGCTACTAAAACGGAAGGAGTGCAACATGAGGACTTCCCAGGATGTCACCCATCCCATCATTGCTCTCACTCAAGCACGCTTAACTTTTGGAGTTCCGATAGGATCCAGTGCATTTATGCTGGTATGATCACACTTACTTAGTAGTTCGTGCTACATTCTCCTATTCTTGGCTTCCTCTCGAGGATGAACCGTCTCCATCAGCCACACGGCCCACTTATCGTAATAAGAGGAAAAAGATATCAAAATCAAAGAGCAAGCAAAAAGAAACTCTAAAACATCGCAATTCTAATCGAAGATCCTAGGTGGGGTGACCAAAACAGAAGGAGTGCAACACGAGAACTTCCTAAGAGGTCAGCCATCTTAATACTGCTCTCACCCAAGCATGCTTAACTTCGAAGTTCTTATGGGATTTGGTGCATTTGTGCTGTTATGATCACACTCGCTTAGTGGTTCGCACTACATTCTCTTATTCTTAGCTTCCTCTTGAGGATGGACCGTCTCTGCTAGCAGCGTGGGCCCCTCGTTGTAATGGGAAGAAAAAGATATCAAAATCAGAGAGCAAGCAAAAAGAAAATCTAAAACGTTACGATTCTAATTGAAGTTCCTAGGTAGGGCGACCAAAACGAAAGGAGTGCAACACGAAGACCTCCCAACAGGTCACCCATCCCAATACTGCTCTCAGCCAAGGAAGCTTAAATTCAGAGTTCTAATAGGATCCCATGCATTTATGCTGGTATGATCGCACCCACTTAGTGGTTCACGCTACATTCTCTTATTCTTGGCTTCCTCTCAAGGATGGACCATCTCCAATAACCGCGTTGGCCCTTCGTCCTAATGGGAAGAAAAAGATATTGAAATCAAAGAGCAAGCGAAAAGGAAATCTAAAATGTCGTGATTCTAATCGAAATTCCTAGGTAGGGAGACCAAAATGGAAAGAGTTCAACCTAAGGACTTCCTAGAAGGTCACCCATCTCAGTACTGTACTCGCCCAAGCACACTTAACTTAAGAGTTCTTATGGGATCCGATGCATTTGTGCTGGTATGATCACACCCACTTAGTAGTTCGCGCTGCATTCTCTTATTCTTAGCTTCCTCTCGAGGATGGACTGTCTTCGTCGGTTGCGCGGGCCACTCATCATAATGGGAAGAAAAAGATATCGAAATCAGAGAGCAAGTGAAAGGAAAATCTAAAACGTCGCGATTCTAATCGAAATTCCAAGGTGGGGAGACGAAAACAGAAGTAGTGCGACATGAGGACTTCCTAGGAGGTCACCCATTCCCATTCCAATACTGCTCTCACCCAAGCATGCTTAACTATGGAATTCTAATGGGATCCAATGCATTTGTGCTGTTATGATCGCGCTCGCTTTGTGGTTCATGCTGCGTTCACTTATTTTTGGCTTCCTCTCGATAATGGACCGCCTCTGTCGGCCGCGTGGGCCCCTAGTCGTAATGGGAAGAAAAAGATGTCAAAATCAGAGAGCAAGCGAAAAGAAAATCCAAAACATCGCGATTCTAATCGAAGTTCCTAGATGGGGTGACCAAAACGAAAGGAGTGCAACACGAGGACCTCTCAAGAGGTCAACCATCCTAGTATTGCTCTCGGCCAAGCACGCTTAACTTTAGAGTTTTGATAGGATCCCGTGCATTTGTGCTGGTATGATCGCACTAGCTTAGTGGTTCACATTGCATCTTTTATTCTTTGGATTCCTTTCGAGGATGGACCATCTCAATCGATTGCACGAGCCCCTTCTCGTAATGGTAAGAAAAAGATATCGAAATTAGTGAGCAAGTGAAAAGAAAATCTAAAACGACACGATTTTGACCGAAGATCTTAGGTAGGGCGACCAAAACAGAAGGAGTGCAACACGAGGACTTCCTAGGAGGTCAGCCATCCTAGTACTGCTCTCGCCCAAGCATGCTTAACTACGGAGTACTGATGGGATTCAATGCATTTATGCTGGTATGATTGCACCTGCTTAGTAGTTCGTGCTGTATTCTCTTATTCTTGGCTTCCTCTTGAAGTTGGATGGTCTCCACTAGCCGCGTAGGCCCCTCATCGTAATGGGAAGAAAAAGATATCGAAATCAAAGAGCAAGCGAAAAGAAAATCTAAAACGTCGTGATTTTAATCGAAGTTCCTAGGTGGGATGACCAAAATGAAAGGAGTGTAACACGAGGACCTCTCAAGAGGTCAACCATCCTGGTACTGCTCTCGGCTATGCATGCTTAACTTTAGAGTTCTGATAAGATCCCGTACATTTGTGCTAGTATGATCGCACCTGCTTAGTGGTTTGCGTTGCATCTCTTATTCTTGGATTCCTCTCGAGGATGGACCATCTCAATCGGCCGTACGGACCCCTTATCATAATGGAAAGAAAAAGATATCAAAATCAGAGAGCAAGCGAAAAGAAAATCTAAAACGACGTGATTCTAATCGAAGTTTCGAGGTGGGGCGACCAAATCGGAAGGAGTGCAACATGAGGACTTCCTAAGAGGTCACCAATCTCAGTACTACTCTCGCCCAAGTACACTTAACTTCAGAGTACTGATTAGATCCCGTTTTTTTTTTACTGGTATGATTGCACTCGCTTAGTAGTTTGCATTGCATTCTCTTATTCTTAGCTTCCTCTCGAGGATGGAACGTCTCCATCGACAGTGCAGGGCCCTCGCCGTAATGGGAAGAAAAAGATATCAAAATCAGAAAGCAAGCGAAAAGAAAATCTAAAACTTCGTGATTCTAATCGAAATTCCTGGGTAGGGCGACCAAAATGAAAGGAGTGCAACACAAGGACTTCCCAAAAGGTCACCCATCCCAATACTACTCTTGCCTAAGCATGCTTAACTTCGAAGTTCTGATGGGATCAAATGCATTTGTGTAGGTATGATCGCACCTGCTTGGTGGTTCACAACGCATTCTCTTATTCTTGGCTTCCTCTCAAAGATGGACAGTCTCCATTGGCCACGCGGGGCCCTCGTCGTAATGGGAAGAAAAAGATATCGAAATCAAAGAGCAAGTGAAAAGAAAATCTAAAACGTCACGATTCTAATCGAAATTCCTAGGTGGAGCCACCAACATGGAAGGAGTGCAACATAAGGACATCTCAGGAGGTTACCCATCCCAGTACTGCTCTCGCCCAAGCATGCTCAACTTCAGAGTACTGCCGGTATCCGGTGCATTTGTGTTGGTATGATCGCATTCGTATAGTAGTTTACACTACATTCTCTTATTCTTGGCTTCCTCTCGAAGATAGACCGTCTCCGATGGCTGCGCGAGCCCCTTATCATACTTGGAAGAAAAACATGTCGAAATCAGAGAGCAAGCGAAAAGAAAATCTAATCGAAATTCCTAGATGGGGTGACCAAAACGAAAGGAGTGCAACACGAGGACTACCCAGGAGGTCACCCATCCCAGTATTGCTCTCACCCAAGCAAACTTAACTTCAGACTACTGATGGGATCCGGTGCATTTGTGCTGGTATGACCGCACCCGCTTGGTAGTTTACGCTACGTTCTCTTTTCCTTGGCTTCCTCTCGAGGATGGACCGTCTCTATCGGCTGCATAGGCCCATCATCATAACGGGAAGAAAAAGATATCAAAATCAGATTCTAAGCAAAAAGAAAATTGAAAACGTCGCAATTCTAATCGAAATTCCTTAGTGCGGCGACCAAAACGGAAGGAGTGCAACACAAGGACTTCCTAAGAGGTCACCCATCCCAGTACTGCTCTCACCCAAGCACGCTTAACTTTGGAGTTTTAATGGGATCCGGTGCATTTAGGCTGTTATGATCGCACCCGTTTAGTAATTCACGCTGCGTTTTCTTATCCTCAGCTTCCACTCGAGGATGGACCGTCTCAATCGACTGCACGGGCCCCTTGTCGTAACGGGAAGAAAAAGATTTTAAAATCAAAGACCAAGTGAAAAGAAAATCGAAAACGTCATGATTCTAATCGAAATTCCTAGGTGCGAAGACCAAGACGGAAGGAGTGCAACATGAGGACTTCCTAGGAGGTCAACCATCCCAGTACTGCTCTCACCCAAGCATGCTTAACTTCAGTGTTCTGATGGGATCCGATGCATTTGTGCTGGTATGATCACACCCGCTTAGTGGATCACACTGCGTTCTCTTATTCTTAGCTTCCTCTAGATGATGGACTGTCTCCGTTGGCTACGTAGGTCCCATGTCGTAATGGGAAGAAAAAGATATCGAAATCATAGACCAAGCAAAAAGAAAATCGAAAACATTGCGATTTTAATCGAAATTCGTAGGTGCAGCGATGAAGACGAAAAGAGTGCAACACGAGGACTTCCCAGGAGACCACCTACCCTAGTATTGCTCTTGCCCAAGCACTCTTACATTTGGTGTTCTGATGGGATCCGGTGCATTTATGCTAGTATGATTGCACTTGCTTAGTGGTTCACACTGCATTCTCTTATCCTTGGCTTCCTCTCGAGGATGGACAGTCTCCATCGGCTGCACGGGCCCCTTGTCATAACAAGAAGAAAAAGATATCAAAATTAGAGACCAAGCGAAAAGAAAATTGGAAACGTCGCAATTCTAATCGAAAATCCTAGGTGCGGCGACCAAGATGGAAGGAGTGAAACACGAGGATGTCCCAGGAGGTCACCCATCCTAGTACTGCTCTCGCCCAAGCATGCTTAACTTTAGTGTTCTGTTGGGATCCGATGCATTTGTGCTGAAGTGATCACACTCGCTTAATGGTTCACGCTGCGTTCTCTTATCCTTAGCTTCCTCTCGAGGATAGACCGTCTCTATTAGCTGTGTGGGCCCCTCGTCATAACGGGAAGAAAAACATATTGAAATCAGAGTCCAAGTGAAAAGAAAATCGAAAACATCGCGATTCTAATTGAAATTCCTTAGTGCGGCGACCAAAACGGAAAAAGTGCAACATGACGACTTCCCAAGAGGTCACCCATCCCAGCACTACTCTCAGCCAAGCACACTTAACTTCGGAGTTCTTATGGGATCCAGTGCATTTGGGTTGTCATGACCGCACCCGCTTAGTAGTACATGCAACGTTCTCTTATCATCGGCTTCCACTAGAGGATGGACCGTCTCCGTCGGCTGCACAGGCCCCTCGTCGTAATGGGAAGAAAAAGATTTTGAAATCAAAGACCAAGCGAAAAGAAAATTGAAAATGTCCCAACTCTAATCAAAATTCCTAGGTGCGGTAACCAAGACGGAAGGAGTGCAACATGAGGACTTCCTAGGAGGTCAACCATCCCAATACTGCTCTCACCTAAGCATGCTTGACTTCGGTGTTCTGATGGGATCCGGTGCATTTGTGCTGGTATGATCGCATTCTCTTAGTGGTTCACGCTGCATTCTCTTATCCTCAGCTTCCTCTCGAGGTTGGACTGTCTCCATCAGCAGCGCGGGCCCCTCGTCATAACGGCAAGAAAAAGATATCGAAATGAATGACCGAGCGAAAAGAAAATAAAAAAACGTCGCGATTCTAATTGAAATTCCTAAGTGTGGCGACCAAAATAGATGGACTGCAACACGAGGACTTCCCAGGAGGTCACCCATCCTAGTACTACTCTTGTCCAAGGACGCTTAACTT
The DNA here is from genome assembly GCA_037954665.1 of Laguncularia racemosa. Lineage (NCBI taxonomy): Eukaryota > Viridiplantae > Streptophyta > Magnoliopsida > Myrtales > Combretaceae > Laguncularia > Laguncularia racemosa. The sequence goes on from JBBMOL010000278.1 coordinate 629,141, forward strand.
CGAAGTTCTGATGAGATCATGCGCATTTGTGCTAGTATGATCACACCCGCTTGGTGGTTCACACCACGTTCTCTTATCCTTGGCTTCCTCTCGATGATGGGCCATCTCCATCGGCTGCGTGAGCCCCTCATCATAATAGGAAGAAAAAAATATCAAAATCAGAGACCAAGCAAAAAAAAAATCGAAAATGTCGCAATTCTGATCGAAATTCCTAGGTGTGGCGACCAAAACACAAAGAGCGCAACACGAGGACTTCCCAGGAGTTTATCTATCCCAGTACTGCTCTTGCCCAAGCACACTTAACTTCGAAATTCTAATAGGATCTAATGCTTTTGTGTTGGTATGATCACACTCGATTGGTGGTTTACGCTGCATTCTCTTATCCTTGGCTTCCTCTCGAGGATGGACCGTCTTCGTCGGCTGCACGAGCCCCTTATCGTAACGGGAAGAAAAAGATATTGAAATCAGAGACCGAGCGAAAAGAAAATAAAAAACGTCACGATTCTAATCGAAATTCTTAAGTGCGGCGACTAAAACGAAAGGAGTGCGACATAAGAACTTCATAGGAGGTCACCGATCTCAGCACTACTCCCGCCTAAGCACGCTTAACTTTAGAGTTCTGATGGGATCTGGTGCACTTGTGCTTGTATGATCGCAACTACTTTAAGGTTCACGCCACGTTCTCTTATCTTTGGCTTCCTCTCGAGGATGAACCGTCTCCATCGGCTGCGCGGGCCCCTCGTCATAACGAGAAGAAAAAGATATCTAAATCAGAGACCAAGTGAAAAGAAAATCGAAAATGTTGCGATTCTAATCAAAATTCCTAGCTGCGGCGACCAAGATGGATAGAGTGTAACATGAGGACTTCCTAGGAAGTCACCCATTTAAGTACTGCTCTCGCCCAAGCATGCTTAACTTCGGAGTTCTTATGGGATCCGATGCATTTATGCTAGTATGATTGCACCCGCTGAGTGGTTCACGCTGCGTTCTCTTTTTCTTGGCTTCCTCTTAAGGATGGACTTTCTCCATTAGCTATGCGGGCCCTTCGTCATAATGGGAAGAAAAAGATATCGAAATCATAGACCAAGCTAAAAGAAAATCGAAAATGTCGCGATTCTAATTGAAATTCCTAACTGCAGCGACCAAGATGGATGGAGTGCAACACGAGGACTTCCCAGGAAGTCACCCATCCCAATACTGCTCTCGCCTAAGCACGTTTAACATCGGAGTTCTGATGCGATTCGATGCATTTATGCTAGTATGATTGCACCCGTTGAGTGGTTCACGCTGCGTTCTCTTATACTTGGCTTCCTCTCGAGGATGGACTTTCTCCGTTGGCTATGCGGACACCTCGTCATAATGGGAAGAAAAAGATATCGAAATCATAGACCAAGCGAAAAGAAAATCGAAAACGTCGCGATTCTGATTGAAATTCCTAGGTGCGGCAACCAAGACGGAAGCAATGCAACACAAAGACTTCTCAGGAGGTCACCCATCCCAGTACTGCTTTCACCTAAGCACGCTTAAATTCGGTGTTTTGATGGGATCCGGTGCATTTCCGTTGGTATGATCGCACTCGCTTAGTGGTTTACATTGCGTTCTCTTATCCTTGGCTTCCTCTCGAGGATAGACAGCCTCCATCGGCTGCGTGGGCCCCTTGTTGTAATGGGAAGAAAAAGATATCAAAATCAAAGACTAAGCAAAAAGAAAATTGAAAACTTCACGATTCTAATCAAAATTCTTACTTGCAGTGACCAAAACGAAAGCAGTGCAATATGAGGACTTCTTAGGAGGTCACCCATCCTAGTACTGCTCTAGCTCAAGGACGCTTAATGTCGGAGTTCCGATGGGATCCGGTGCATTTGGGCTAGTATAATCGCACCCGCTTAGAGGTTTACGTTGTGTTCTCTTATCCTCGGCTTCCTCTCGAGGATAGACCGTCTCCGTCGGTTGTGCGAGCCCCTCGTCGTAATGGGAAGAAAACGATATCGAAATTAGAGACTAAGTGAAAAGAAAATCGAAAACGTCAGGATTCTAATTGAAATTCCGAGCTACGACAACCAAAACGAAAGGTGTGCAACACCAAGACTCCCTAAGAGGTCAACCATCCTAGTACTGTTCTCACCGAAGCACGCTTAACATCGGAGTTCTTATGGGATTCGATGCATTTATGCTAGTATGATTGCACTCGTTGAGTGGTTCACGCTGTGTTCTCTTATACTTGGCTTCCTCTCGAGGATGGACAATCTCCATCAGCTACGTGAGCCCCTCATCGTAACGGGAAGAAAAAGATATTGAAATCAGAGACCAAGCGAAAAGAAAATCGAAAACATCTCGATTCTAATCGAAATTCCTAGGTGCGGCGACCAAGACGAAAGTAGTGCAACACAAGGACTTCTTAGGAGGTCACCCATCCCAATACTGCTCTCGCCCAAGCACGCTTAAATTTGGTGTTCTGATGGGATCCAGTGCATTTCTGCTGGTATGATCGCACCCGCTTAGTAGTTCACATTGCGTTCTCTTATCCTTGGCTTCCTCTTGAGGATGGACCGTCTCCATCTGTAGTGCAAGCCCTTCGTCGTAACGGAAAAAAAAAGATATCGAAATCAGAGACCAAGCAAAAAGAAAATCGAAAATGTCGCGATTCTAATTGAAATTCCTAGGTGCGACAACCAAAATGGAAGGAGTGCAATACGAGGACTTCCCATGAGGTCACCCATCTTAGTACTACTCTCGCCCAAGCAAGCTTAACTTCGGAGTTCTTATGGGATCCAATGCATTTGTGCTGGTATGATCGCACTCGCTTAGTGGTTCATGCTACGTTCTCTTATCCTCAGCTTCCTCTGGAGGATAGACTGTCTCCATCGGCTGCATGGGGCCCTCATCAAAACGGGAAGAAAAACATGTTGAAATCAAAGACGAAGCAAAAAGAAATTCGATAATGTCACAATTCTTATCGAAATTCTTACTTGCGACAACCAAAACAGAAGCAGTGTGACACGAGGACTTCCCAGGAGGTCACCTATCCCAATACTGCTCTCGCCCAAGCACACTTAACTTCGAAGTTAATGGGATCCGATGCATTTATGCTGGTGTAATCGCACCCACTTAGTGGTTCACGCTACATTCTCTTATCCTCAGTTTCCTCTAGAGGATAGACCTTCTCCATCGGCTGCGCTGGCCCCTCATCGTAACGGGAACAAAAAGATATTGAAATCGGAGACCAAGCGAAAGGAAATTCGAAAACGTCGCGATTCTAATCGAAATTTATACTTACGGTGACCAAAATGGAAGGAGTGCAACACAATGACTTCCTAAGAGGTCACCCATCCTAGTACTGCTCTCACCCAAGCACGCTTAACCTCAGAGTTCTGATGGGATTCAGTGCATTTGTGCTGGTATGCTCGCACCCACTTAGTAGTTTACGCTGTGTTCTTTTGTCCTCAGCTACCTCTCGAAGATGGACCGTCTCCGTCGGCTGCACAAGCCCCTCGTTGTAACAGGAAGAAAAAGATATCAAAATCAGAGACCAAGCGAAAAGAAAATCGAAAACATTGCGACTCTAATCGAAATTGTTACTTGTGGCGACCAAAACGGAAGGAGTGCAGCATGAGGACATCCTAGGAGGTCACCCATCTCAGTACTGCTCTTGCCTAAGCACGCTTAACTTCAGAGTTCTTGTAGGATTCGTTGCATTTGTGATGGTATGATCACACCCGCTAAAAGGTTCATGTTGCGTTCTCTTATCCTTGGCTTCCTCTCGAGGATGGACCGTCTCCATCGGTTGCGTGGGCCCCTTGTCGTAATAGGAAGAAAAAGATATCAAAATCAGAGACTAAGCTAAAAGAAAATCGAAAACGTCGCGATTTTAATTGAAATTCCGAGGTGTGGTGACCAAGAAGGAAGGTGTGCAACACCAGGACTTCCTAGGAGGTCAACCATTCTAGTACTGTTCTCACCCAAGCACTCTTAACTTCAGAGTTCTTTTGGGATCTGGTGCATTTGTGCTGGTATGGTCGCACCCGCTTAGTAGTTCACGCTGCGTTCTCTTATCCATGGCTTCCCTTCGAGGATAGACCGTCTCCGTCGGTTGTGCGAGCCCCTCGTCATAACAGGATGAAAAAGATATTGAAATGAAAGACCCTTCATTATAACAGGATGAAAAAGATATTGAAATGAAAGGCCGAGCGAAAAGAAAATTGAATGAGTGCAACACGAGGACTTCCCAGGATATCACCAATCCCAGTACTACTATCGCTCCAGCAAGCTTAACTTCGGAGTTCTTATGGGATCTGGTGTATTTGTGCTAGTATGATCGCACCTACTTAGTGTTTTCACTGCGTTATCTTATCCTTAGCTTCCTCTCGAGGATGGACTGTCTCTGTCGACTGCGCGGGCCCTTTATCATAACGGGAGGAAAAAGATATCGAAATTAGAGACTAAGTGAAAAGAAAATAAAAAACGTTGCGATTCTCATCGAAATTCTTACTTGTGGTGACCAAAACGGAGGGAGTGCAACACGAGGACTTCCAAGGAGGTCAACCATCCCAATACTGCTCTTGCCCAAGCACGCTTAACTTTATAGTTCTTATGAGATCTGGTGCATTTGTGTTTGTATGATCTCACCCACTTAGTAGTTCACGCTGCATTCTCTTATCCTCGGCTTCCTCTCGAGGATAGACTATCTTCGTTGGCTGCGCTAGCCTCTCGTCGTAACGGGAAGAAAAAGATATTGAAATCAGAGACTAAGCGAAAAGAAAATCGAAAACATCACGATTCTAATCGAAATTCTTACTTATGGCAACCAAAACGAGGGGAGTGTAACTCGAGGACTTCTTAGGAGGTCACCTATACCAGTACTGTTCTTACCCAGGCACGCTTAACTTCGAAGTTCTTATGGGATCCGATGCGTTTGTGCTGGTATGATTGCACTCGCTTAGTGGTTCACATAGCGTTCTCTTATCCTTAGCTTCCTCTCGAGGATGGACCTTCTCAGTCGGCTGTGCGGTCCCCTCGTCATAACGAGAAGAAAAAGATATCGAAATCAGAGACCAAGTGAAAAGAACATTGAAAACGTCGCGATTCTAATCGAAATTCTTACTTGCGGCGACCAAAACGAAAGGTGTGCAACATGAGGACTTCCTAGGAGGTCACCCATTGATCGTTGCCAATCGTAGTTTTAATAAATTGAATTCTTGTTCTTAATCCTACTACGAAGCAATAGGCAAGTGCACCTATCGTAGCGTAATATAGCGAGTAAGCACAAGGTCGTCCCTCAGAGATACACTAACTACTAGTACTAACTCCATTCCTATTATCTAACCGCTGCTTAATAATGTTGGTTGAAACTTAATTACTCTAATCTTAAAACTAATAACTCGCTAACAACAATGGTTTTGAAGATTTATCAATTAACAAAAGCAACTTAGATCTTATTCTACTCCTTCTCTATCATGTAATTCATTAGATTTCTGAAGATTGTCGTAATTGACTTCTTATACTGTCGAATTCTCTAGTCAAGTTAACTACTTTCTCAAGTATATTAACCTATCTAATCCTAGGTTTATCAAATAGGATCTCTCCTTAGTTAATAGCAACCTAGAATTGCATAAAGCACATGAATTCACATCAAAATAATCGATGTAAATAGAAGACTCTTGTTTCCTATCTCTAGAAGAACAATCAAATCTCATTAATTGCATTAGATCTAATCATATGAGCAATTTCTCAATTAACTAATATGATATCATGCATAAATTCATATTCCGGATCTATGAATCTAAGAAACAATTGAAGAGCATGCAATTAATCATAAGAAAGTTAACAACTTCGCATTAATGACCAAATCTTCATCACATGACAGAGAAGTTTCAAATAAAATCTAGATCTAAGGTCTACTCCTCCATAAATTGGACAAAAGAAATGCAATTACTAGAAGAATAGATAAAATTCATGGTCACAACCCTTAAAGATAGAATCTTCTTCTTTGTGGGTCTTCAATCTCCCTTGAAATCGACAGAATCTTCTTTCCCTTGCTGTTATGAGAGTGAGAGAAAATGAAAAATTCGTAACCTCCTTTCTAGGGCAAACTGACGGTCTATTTATACATGTACCCCGATTGGATATATACACGAGCAGATACACAAGTAGTGTATCTCCTTCGTGTATCTCATGCTTGCTTCCAAGTGTCCTTATGTGAATATACACGATGATCATTGCCAACCGTAGTTTTAATATTTATAATACCTGTTCCTAATTCTAACTACGTTGCAATAGGCAAGTGTACCTACTGTGGACGTAATATAGTGTTAAGTATAGGGTCGTCCCATAGAGATACACCAACTACTAGTACTAACTTCGTTCCTATTATCTAACCGACGCTTAAATATGTTGGTTGAAACTTAATTACTCTAATCTTAAAACTAATAACTCACTAACAACAATGGTTCTGAAGATTTATCAATTAACAAAAGCAACCTAGATCTTATTCTACTCCTTCTCCATCATGTAATTCATTAGATTTATGAAGATTGGCGTAGTTGACTTCTTATACTGTCGAATTCTCTAGTCAAGTTAACTACTTTCTCAAGTATATTAACCTATTTAATCCTCGGTTTATCAAATAGGATCTCTCCTTAGTTAATAGCAACCTAGAATTGCATAAAGCACATGAATTCGCATCAAAATAATCGATGTAAACAGAAGACTCTTGTTTCTTATCTCTAGAAGAACAATCAAATCTCATTAATTGCATTAAATCTAATCATAAGAGCAATTTCTCAATTAACTAATATGATATCATGGATAAATTCATATTCCGGATCTATGAATCTAAGAAACAATTGAAGGGCATGCAATTAATCATAAGAAAGTCAACAACTTCACATTAAAAACCGGATCTTCATCACATGACAGAGAAGTTTCGAATAAAATCTAGATTTAGAGTCTACTCCTCCATAAATTGGACAAAAGAAATACAATTACGGGAAGAATAAATAAAATTCATAGTCACAACTCTTAAAGATAGAATCTTCTTCTTCGTGGGTCTTCAATCTCCTTTGGAATTGATAGAATCTTCTTTCCCCTGCTGTTATGAGAGTCAGAGCAAGTACAAAATTTGTAACTTTTTTTCTAGGGCAACTAACGGTCTATTTACACATGTACTCGGGTTAGATACATAAACGAGCGGATACACAAGTAGTGTATCTCGTTCGTGTATCTCATGCTTTCTTCCAAGTGTCCTTATGTGAATATACACGAGCAAGTACATGGGAGTGTACATTGGTCGTGTATTTGAAACATCGTTTAACAGCAGCAAAACTTAGATACACAAGCAAAGTACATGGGCGTGTACTTTGCTCGTGTACTTTCCAGACATCAATTTCAGTATACACAAGCAAAGTACATGGGCGTGTACTTTGCTCGTGTACTTTCCAGACATCCACTTCAGTATACACAAGCAAAGTACATGGGTGTGTATCTCGCTTGTATACTTTCCAGAATTCTTTTCTTCACATGTATTGTATCCAATTCCTTCTAAACTTGATCTGACTCTTCAAAACTCCTTCCCTTAGCTCCAAAATACTCTAAAACATCCTGAAATTAACATTCATTCCATTAAGCATCCTTTTCTTCAATAAATCATCTAAAAATTCAACAATAAAGCACAATTTCATTACTCTAGATAAGGGTATATTGCGACTTATCAAACTTCCCCACACTTAAGTCTTTGCTTGTCCTCAAGCAAAATAAAACATTAATCAAACTTCTCATTAATCATGATTGTCGTTACCAAATAATACTACTCACACATTAACATTTATGAATTTTAATCTTTAAAGCTCAATGCGGTCCCTCAAACTAATTAGTGTGCTTCTCACCTTGTCGTTAAAGTATTGTAACAAAGATACTTTAGTCAAATTTCTAGGATTAATCAGAGTAGACCAATCTTTACCCTTGTCATTTTAAAAATGGCTTTCATGATCAAAATTAGACACAAGATCAATCAAAGCAAAAGGAAACGTGGTACATTTCAACCACCATTAAAAAGTCTAATATCTTCTCAATTATCTCTCTTAGTGAAGCAATCAATAATGAAAATACATTGCATTTATGTTTCCCCTGGATTCCTCCTCCTTTTTGGTTGATCTCTTCAAAGATTTTATTCTTTGTAATAGTTCACTAGTTTCATCGTTTTTTTTTTTTTTTTTTTTTTTTGGAATCTTGCAACCCATGTAACGAGTTTTCAGCCGATAATCCTAGGCTCGTCACCCAAGTTAACGAACATTATCCCCTCAATTGAGGGCGTTCCTATGGGCTTAATTACTCGAGTTACAAGACCCTCTCAACTTTTGCCTTTATGGTATTTCATTTTATTACGGTAATTTCCTCGGTCGACCGATCCTAAGCCAGACGACCTTAGGTGACCAGGTTTTAAAGGAACCCCATCGAACCTCTATTACCTTAACTTATTATTTTGAATAGTTAGTAGCGGAGTCAAACTTCGCTCTTCTGAGGGACCAAAGCCTGCCCATACTAACCAATCCTTTATTTTCAAGTATAACCTGCTTTCATTCAATTATTACTTTAAAGAGATCTTCTAAGAAGGATCACCAAGAGAATCATTTCATTTGCCCTTTCATGAAAGATTAAATGGCTCTCAAGATCTTTGAGTTTCACAACGATTTTATCCCATAACTTTGACTAAGTATCAATGTTCCAAAGAAGACAAAGGTGACATGCACACCACTCTTTTAGAGGAATTCATTCACTAAATGCTAAAATACTCTGTAATTTGCAATCATGATTTCAAAATTCGATTATCAAGCAAAAAGAGAAAAACAAAAATTAGGGGAAATTTTTTAATGACTTATACAATTCGGCACAACCCTTATCAAATTTCTTTAGTATCCCCTTCCCCACACTTAGATTGAGACATTGTCCCCAATGTCTTTATCATTCAAGAACGTAATGAGAAATAAAGAGATAAAAAGAAAAAAATAAAAAGAAAAGGAACAGAGACTTCCCGGGATTAAACAGGTGATGGACCAATTGCATAGCTAGCAGAATGTCGATCATCTATATCGATGAAGTTCACCAAGGAGAGTTATGAGACCAGTTGCATTCGCAGGATAGCACCTAGATCAACAAAGTTCAACACCACAAAAACGAAAGGTAAAAGAGTAAATAGAGATCAATCATTATTACAGTCATCCAACAAGAAAGAGTCTAACTCAATAGAAAGAGCTCCTCAAATATGCAGAATAAAATAGGTAACTTAAAGTCATTCATTATTCTGAACTAGTCTCCTCATCTTCATCATCTTCATCATCTGTTTCATCCTCTTCATCATCACTTTCCTCACCCATGGCAATGGTTGGTTCCACTTCCTCAGTGGTTTCCTCAGTATCCTCTTCACTTTCTCCCTCATTTTCCTTGTCTTTATCGCCGCTGGCCTCAACTTCCTCTTCAGCTTCAGAGGAAGAGGCATAAGTGGGCAAACCGGCTTGCCCCGCTGAGAAGCACTTAGCCAGCAACTGGAAAGCGTGAACTACAAATTTCCTAAAATTTTTTTCTTTCTTTTTCATCCCCTATAGTTGGACTTTCATCTCACCTTGGGTCTTCTCAATAGATGCCAAGCGGTCAAGTACCCGCTCCGATGTAGGAATAGAAGACTCACCAGGTGAAGACAAGGAAGGAGCAACTTTGGAGGATTGTGCAAAAGGATGCGGCCTACTAGAAGTGTAGGAAGTTCCTGTGATTTTCTTCACTCCCCACTTGGCAGATGGCTCATTAGAGATTCTTTCTTGATTGCACTTGGCAGCCCCTGGCCCAGGGTCTTGGAAAATGTCCATGCTCTTTAGCAAATGAGTGATGAAGCTGCCACAGTAAATCCCCTTAGATCGAGAGTCATGTGCCTGTCTCCATATATAAAAGGCCAACTCCAACCCGATATTAATTTGGATATCCATGGGAGATGCTGTAAAGATAGAAGATTTCAAAGTTATTGACAACTCCCTTACTGCTTTTTCGGGCTCTAATTGTGCTTGTCAAGAGCCAATGACAAACTTTGAGGCAATCATCCTTAATTAGAGAGGCCTTGGAGCTGGATGGAAAGTACTCTTGATTCGGGTTTCCGGTCAACTCCTCCCAACATTCCCGATTGTTAACTTGGGGAGGCCAAGGGCAATGTAAATCCCGAAACTCAAGTGTCCGGGTAAAAGCTTCAGTGTAGAATCCCATTAGAGAACAAAACTAGCGGATAGTACAGTTGTGTTGTTGCCCATATACTTCAAAACTAAAAGAGTTGTCCCAACCTTTTTCAATTTCCATCTTCTGTATCTGCATAGTGGATAGGAACTCAAGAGTAACATCCTTATACGCTGGTTCTTGGATGGTGAACAAGACCTCCCATGGTCTGGTGGCAAGGACCTCCTTGATTGGTTGAACTAATCCATACCCTTCCAGCATGCCCCAATCCAAATATTGGTGTGCACCAAACGGTTTCCGTGAGAGAATTTCAAACCGCTTCTTACTCCATGGCTCCTCCGCAACTCTTCGGGGGGGTGGAGCGGAGGATGAACTAGCACCACCCCACTTCCTCTTAGCAAGGGTGGTCTTCTTCTTCTTAGTAAACTTTGGTTTAACTGCACAAGTCTTTGTGACCATTTGAATCAATTACAATGGTCTCAAAATAGGTTAGGTTCGTTAATTACACAAAGAAAATGATAGGACTTGCATTGGGTTTCCGAAACAAGGAGGAAGATAGCACAATTGAGATACACAACCAAGGTACATGACCGTGTACCTAGTTGAGTATCTGCCCATCTAATACATGCACAAATTACCATAGGAACGCTCAAAATCAGGTCTTGTGGCTTTAGTATATTATCAACCTACCTTCCTGAAGGCAAAATATGTAACTACAACACACCCAAAGCATCATCAAACGATAAAGTTTGAATCTTGATTCTAAGAAGCTAGGTGCGATAGTTTAGTGATCATAAAAAAAAATGGCCTCATAACTTGGTTTCTAAGAAGAAGATCGGAAAAGAAAAACAACAACATTGGTCTAGAAACCCACAAAATGAAAGTCCCAAATATTCATGTTCAAACCCTAACTGTCGATTCACTTGTTTGGCAACCACTCATGACATCAATCATACATGCATTCACGTGAGTTCAAAATGTCTACAGATCTATCAACAATCGACTTCCAAAATGCGAAATCACTCATCATACTATCATCATAGATGCAAGCATGTATGGTAGTCGTAAAAGAAAACCGAGCAGCAACCGTATTTCAATAAGTATTGAAGAAGAAGAAGGGAGAACTTACTTACCTTGAATCCTTGAGACGGAAGAAGTTTATAGTGTGGAAAGAACAACCACCGTATGGAGGAGTAGAGTGGGAGTGAGTGGGTTAAATACACGAATAGAGAATGGGTCGTATAAATGGCAGAGTGAAGTGAGGAGTCCTTTTATAGTACGAGCAGAAAAATTAGATACACGACCAAGTACACGGTCGTGTACTTTGGATTCCTTTTTGTGGGTTAGATACACGAGCATGTACCTTGTTCGTGTATCGTGGGAGAGCATTCTATGGGTTAGATACACGACTAGGTACACGAGCGTGTATCTTGTTCGTGTATCTTGGGAGAGCATTCTGTGAGTCAAATACACAACCAGGTACACGAGCATGTACCTTGTTCGTGTATCGTGGGAGAGCATTCTGTGGGTTAGATACACGACCAGGTACACGAGCGTGTACCTTGTTTGTGTATCATGGGAGAGCATTCTGTGAGTCAAATACACGAGCGTGTACGTTGTTCGTGTATATAGTGGGGGTGTTCTGTGGGTTAGATACACGACCAGGTATACGAGCGTGTACCTTGTTCGTGTATATAGAGGGGGTATTCTGTGGGTCAGATACACGACTACGTACACGAGCGTGTACCTTGTTCATGTATCGAATTGTGCATTCTGTTGGTCAAATACACGACCAGGTACACGAGCATGTACCTTGTTCGTGTATATAGAGGGGGTGTTCTGTGGGTCAGATACACGACCAGGTACACGAGCGTGTACCTTGTCCGTGTATCGAATTGTGCCTTCTGTGGGTCAGATACACGACCAGGTACATGAGCGTGTACCTTATTCGTGTATCTCTGATATGTACACAATGAGCATATTTTGAAGTGCACGGGAGGGCACACCATGACGTATTCCCCTTTTGTATTACAAAGTCAATTTAGACACCCTCTAGCATGTGTGAAAAACCGGATACACCACTAGTGTACCCGGTTGTGCAAATCAAAGTACATACCTATCATCACTTCACCTTGCACTCCCTTAAAAAGGTCTCCCATCTTGAATTTTCCCACACTTAGAGCTTAAAAGAAGCTCTATTAAGGTGACTTTCATAGAATCCAAACTTGGTTAGCCCTTCTATAGCTTGATGTCCTGCAAAAGTTACTCCAAAACAGTGGGTGATAATATAGAAAGTAAAGAGTAAAGAAGAAAACTTACCTAAACAGCATGGGTTACCTCCCAAGAAGCGCTGTTGTTTAACGTCGTTAGCTCGACGTAATGAACCGGTGGAGCTCAAATGGAGATGAGAATGAGGTTCAGCTCCTCCTTTTCTTCCAAAACTGTTTGGTCCCCAAAATAAAGCTTAAGCCTTTGACCATTCACCTTGAAAATGCCTTTCTCTGGGTGTTCCAACTCAACTGTGCCGTAGGGAGAAACCTTTTTTACCCGGAATGGACTGGACGATCTTGATTTAAGCTTCCCAGGGAACAATTTCAACCTAGAGTTGAAAAGTAATACAAAGTCCCCTTCATTAAACTGTCCATTCCGTGGTAGCCGAGCATCATGAAACTTCTTGGCTTTCTCTTTGTATATATATGAATTGTCATATGCCATGAGCCTCCATTCATCTAGCTCATTAAGTTGCATCCTTCGATGTGCTCCAGACCGGCTAAGATCTAAATTGGCAGATTTGATCGCCCAAAATGCTTTGTGCTGAATCTCAACTGGTAAATGGCAAGCTTTCCCGTAGACCAATTGATATGGAGTAGTATCAAGGGGGGTTTTGTAAGCTATCCAATATGCCCACAAAGCATCATCTAACTTCTCGGCCCAATCTCGTCTATGGTGAGACATAGACTTCATTAAGATACGCTTTAGGTCCCTATTTGAAACCTCCACTTGCCCACTAGTTTGAGGGTGATACGGCTTAGCAAGAGATGAGTCACCCCATATCGCTTAAGAATCTTTTCAACTTGCGAATTATAGAAGTGTGTACCTCTGTCACTTATGAGTGCCCGTGGGACCCCGAATCTACAGAAGAGCTTCTTCAAGAATTTAACAACCACCCAGGAGCCATTAGTCGACAAAGCTTGTGCTTCTACCCATTTAGAGACGTAATCCACAGCTACCAAAATGTATTTATTTCCGAAGGAAAGAAGAAAGGGCCCCATAAAGTCGATGCCCCACACATCGAATACTTCACACTCTAATATGTAGTGTTGTGGCATTTCATTCCTTTTTGATATGTTATCATCCCTCTAGCATCGGTCACATCGAGCTATATATCTCTGAGTATCCCTAAACAATGACGGCCAGTAAAATCCTGCTTCCAATACTTTGTGTGCCATCTTATTGGCACTATGATGTCCTCCCATTGGCCCACTGTGACAGTGGAATAAGATTTTCCATCCTTCTTCATGGGAAACACACCTTCGAATCATCTGATCGGCACAAATTCTGAATAAATGTGGATCCTCCCAGTAGTAGTACTTCAATTCAGTGAAAAATTTCTTCTTCTGCTGCTTGTTCATATCCTTAGGAAGAGCCCTTGCCACTAGGTAATTGGCAATATCAGCAAACCATGGGATGATATCATCTTCAACGGTCTTGATGGCATACAATCGTTCCTCAGGGAACTCATTGTTGATCTCAACTTCGTTTGGTCTTCCTAAACAGGGATTCTCCACACGTGACAGGTGGTCAGCAGCTAGATTTTTGGCACCCTTTTTATCTCTTATCTCAAGATCAAAATCTTGAAGAAGTAAGATCCACCGAATGAGGCATGGCTTTGCATCCTATTTTGTCTGCAAGAATTTCAAGGCGGAATAATCTGTGTATACGATGACCTTAGATAAGATGAGATATGGTCTGAACTTGTCAAAGGCAAAGACAACTGCCAGCAACTCCTTCTCCGTGGTTGTATAGTTTTCTTGTGCAGGAGTGAGTGTTTTGCTAGCATAATGAATGGGTTGAAAGTATTTGTCCTTTCGCTGACCCAGAATAGCTCCCACAGCCGAGTCACTAGCATCACACATAATCTCAAAGGGAGCGTCCCATGTTGGTGTGACCATGATAGGTGCAGTGATGAGTTTTTGCTTGAGGAGTTTAAATGCATCAATGCATTCCTGGTTGAAGTCAAAGGAGGTATCCTTCTCCAAGAGTTTTGTCATCGGCCTAGCAATTTTTGAAAAATCTTTAATGAATCGTCGATAGAACCCTACATGGCCAAGAAAACTTCATATTGCCTTAACTGAAGATGGTGAGGGCAATTTAGAAATTGCTTCGATCTTTGCCTCATCCACTTCCATGCCTTTCTTGGAGATTTTATGGCCCAAAACAATACCTTCTTTTGCCATAAAATGACACTTCTCCCAATTTAGGACCAGGTTAGTATCTTCACAACGTTGCAACACTAACTCAAGATGGTGTAGACACTCATCAAAAGAATTCTCGAAAACAGAAAAATCATCCATGTATACTTCCATCGTGTCTCCTACCATATCCTTAAAAATAGCCATCATACATCGCTGAAAGGTGGCTGGAGCGTTGCATAATCCGAAAGGCATGCGTCGATAAGCGAAGGTCCCAAACGGGCATGTGAATGTCGTCTTTTCCTAGTCTTCGGGTGCGATAGGAATCTGAAAATATCCAGACATCCCATCAAGGAAACAGTAATATGCATGACCAGCTAACCTTTAGCATTTGGTCCACAAATGGAAGAGGAAAATGATCCTTTCGAGTTGCGTCATTTAGCTTGCGGTAATCTATACAAACTCTCCATCCAGTGACAGTTCTCATCGAGATGAGTTCATTTTTTTCATTCGGTACTACTGTCATACCGCCTTTCTTCGGAACTACTTGAGTGGGGCTCACCCATGAGCTATCAGAAATCGAGTAGATCATTCCTGCATCAAGCAATTTGATGACTTTCTTTTTTACAACATCTCTCATATTTGGATTAAGTTGGCACTGCGGTTGTACCACTAGCTTGACACAATCTTCCATCAAAATTTTGTGTGTACAAAACGATGGGCTAATCCCCTTTATATCTGCAATTTTCCATGCAATTGCTTTCTTGTGTTGCCCTAGGACATGCAATAACCTTTCCTGCTGATTTCGATCCAGATTTGACGCAATTATGACTGGAAGTTTAGAATCTTCTTCCAAAAATGCATATTGAAGGTAGTCTGGCAGTTATTTCAATTCTAGCTCAGGTGATTCCTCAATTAAAGGTTTTGATCTCTGAATGGTGGATCTATTCATACCTTCAAAGCTTCTTTCTTCTCTCAACTCAGGATTATTATTAAGCTGATTGACAACTGCTCTAATCGCCATATTTTCACGTTGCTCTTTCTCCCCATTCATCAAACACAATTCCAATGCATCACCAATCAACAGGTCTTGCAATGAATCCGAAATTGCAAAAGTCGAGGTAGTCGATTACATAGCATGTATCATCATGGTGCAAGCTTTGTTTAAGGATGTCAGGCATTTTCACTATGACCTCTTCATTTCCCACTCTCAACACTAACTTCCCATCCCCAACATCAATTATGGCTCTAGCAGTAGCCAAAAATGGCCTCCCCAATATAAGAGGGACCTCTACATCTGCTTCCATGTCAAGGATGACGAAATCCGCCAGGAAGATGAAGTCCTGCACCTTCACTAATACATCTTCAACTACTCCTCTCGGGAATTTGACTGATCGGTCGGCTAACTGAAGACTCATTTTGGTCGGTTTCGGCTCTCCAATACCCAATTTCTGGAACATCTTGTATGGCATCAAATTAATGCTGGCTCCCAAATCAGCCAATGCCCGTTCTTCAGATAAATTCCCTATCAGGCAAGGGATGGTTGATAGAGCCATTTTATACTCAATCTTTATAGTATGAAGTGTGTTAATTTATTATAGATTTTATAGAAATCATAAGGAAATGGTACTTAATTCTATTGTGGTGATAAATCAGGTTAAATGGAGTTAAGGGTGCTAATTCAAGTAAATAAGAGAAGTCATCTACAACTTGGATCAAAGACAAGGATTTACACCACCAGAGGAAAGTACATGGGCGTGTAGTTGAAGTACACGGCCGTGTACTTAGTTTTGAAGCCACAGGAAACTACACGGTTGAAGTATACGACCGTGTATCTGTCTTGAAGAATCCATGGGAAAATACACGGTTGAAGTACATGACCGTGTATCCGTCTAGAAGGAGGCACGTTTTGAAGCATGGCCATGGTGCAAACCGTGCTATACACTGCACAAGAAGGTGGAAATGTGGACTTCCAACAGAGAGAGACACGGCTCGTGATCTGGCCTTGGTGGAAACCATGCTTGAAGCCGTGGTCGAAGCCGTGGTGGAAGTTGAAATGGAAGACGTGCCAAGGATGAGAAATTGTGGAACATCAACCAGAGGATGGCACGGCTTGAGATCTGGCCGTGGTTGAAGCCGTGGTACACACTGATCACGGATGAAGACTTGTAGATTACCCACAGAGGAAGGCACGGCTTGACCCACGGCCGTGTTGTAGGGCGTGCCAGGCGGACGATTATTTTCTTCTCGAGATTTACTTGAAAAAGGAAAGATATTTTCGTATCTTGCTAGCAAAAGATCACCTGCCATTCCTTTAACAATATAAATAGAACTAACCCTAGAGGGTTAGGAGAATCTTGAATCATCTTGGAGACAAGAAGGAAGGAAGAAGGCAGAGCAAGAAGACCGGGAGCTGAGGCTTGTTATGTTTTTACTTTTAATTTTCGTTTTTATGATGAACATGCGTAGCTAAGTAGTTTTTCTAGCCAAAGGGTCATAGAAGTTTGATTCTCCACGAATTGTGAGATCTAATTGATTTGTATTTAATCTATTCTTTGTTTTTGGATATTCATATATCTTCTGAACGTCTTGTCATTATTATCTTTGTTGATTGGTATGAATTAGAGCTCTTCTACTGAATTAGCAAGTTAATATATTGTCAACTAGCACATCAAATCCGTAATTGTTTAATAGTTCTAGTCTCAGTGACATAATAACATGTTTGGTTATAAAATAGATGATCGAATTCATGTTATGGAGATGTATGATCATGTTTAAATAGGTTATCTTATAATCTACTGGCATGAATTGGTAGTCTCTCTTGTTTTTAATGCTATTGATAGATTAAATCTTAAGAGCTTGTTTAGGGTTGTCTAATTGATAAGAGAAGTAATCAAAGAGCTTGTTTTGGTTATCGAAGAAGTACGGAGAGATAGGTTATTAGAGCTTGTTAATAACCATAACCAGTTTATCTAGAAATAAGAATAGAAAACATTTGCATCGATGATCAAATCCTAAAATTAAACTATCTTGATTCCTTTGGCTAGGCTTTTATCAATATTCGACTTTATTATTTTGTTTCAACATTATTTGATTCACAAACAAACCCCCCATTTTTCTTTTCTTCTTTATTCTCTTTGAATAGAAATATATTTAACCAATCCCTATGGATTCGACCCTACTCACCACTATATGCAAATCATATAATTGTCTAGGAGTAGGTTTTTATTTTTGTTGGATTCGACACCCATCAATGGTAAAGCTCCCAGGATCTTTTAACTTCTTTGGGAGTTTGTTCTGAATTACCGCAGAGCATTCTCCTCCTAAAGTTACAGTGGAGAACTCTTCAAGATTCCTTTTGTTCGATAGCAACTCTTTCAAAAATTTTGCATATCGTGGCATTTGTGATAATGCCTCAACCAGTGGAAGGTTGATATGCAATTGCTTTAATATCTCTAAAAATCTGCCATAGTGCTCATCTGTTCTGTCCTTCTTGAGTCGTGCTGGATAAGGAACATTGGGCTTGTATTCTAGGATTAATGGAGGTGATGATTTCTCTTTAGGTGATTTTTCTGAATGCTTTTCCCCTTCTTTGAGAACTACTTGTTCTTTTGCTGGTTCAGTCACCTGACTCTCTTCTTCTTGAACCTTTGGTTGTAGTTCCTTACCACTTCGTAATGTGACAGCTTTAACATGTTCTCTAGGGTTGGTTTCCGTGTTTCCTGGTAGTGAACCTTGAGATCTCTCTGACAGAAGCTTAGCTATCTGACCGACCTGGTTTTCAAGATTGTGTATTGATGCCTCATGATTCCTCAGAGCCGAGTCTTGATTTTTCAAAATCAAATCTAAGGACTTTTGTCTGTCTTCTGAATCCTTGATGAATTTTGTGAGGAGATCTTCAATTGGCGGTTTGGAACTCTGGACCATTGGCCTCTGATAACCTGGTGGAGGATTCGGATTGCCCTTCTGAATATTACTGTTGTTAGTCCAAGAAAAATTTAGGTGATTTCTCCATCCTGGGTTATAAGTATTGCTGTATGGATTGTTCTAGGGCCGAATTGGGTTTCCCAAATAATCCACTTGCTCTGTTTGCCCTTCCTCACCACCTGAGGGTATTTGATGGGTGTCGAATCCAACAAAAATAAAACCTACTCCTAGACAATTATATGATTTGCATATAGTGGTGAGTAGGGTCGAATCCACAGGGATTGGTAAAGATATTTCTATTCAAAGAGAACAATAAGAAAAAGGAAAATGGGGGGGTTTTGTTTGTGAATCAAATAAAGTAAAACAAGGTAAGAAAATCAGATATTGGTAAAAGTCTAGCCAAAGGAATCAAGATGATTTAATTCTAGGAATTGATCATTGATGCAAATGTTCTCTATTCTTGTTCTAGATAAATTGGTTATGGTTATTAACAAGCTCTAACAACCTATCTCTCCTTACTTCCTCGATAACCTCGGACAAGCGCTTTGAATTATTTCTCTTATTGATTAAACAACCCTTAGACAAGCGCTCAGGATTTAATCTATCAATAGCATTAAGATCTAGAGAGACTACCAATTCATGCCAGTAGATTATAAGATAACTTATTTAAACATGATCACACACCTCCATAACATGAATTCGATCATCTCTTTTATAACTAAACATGTTATTGCGTCACTAAGACTAGAACAATCAAACAATTACGGATTTGACGTGCTAGTTGACAATATATTAACTTGCTAATTGAGTAGAAGAGCTCTATTCATACCAATCAACAAAGATAATAATGACAAAACGATCAGAAATATATTTAATACCCGAAAGCAAAGAATAGAATAAATACAAGTCAATTAGACCTCACAATTCGTGGAGAATTAAACATCTATGACCCTTTGGCTAGAAAAGTAGCTTAACTACACATGTTCATCAATAAAACGAAAATAAAAGATAGAAACATAATGAACCCGGTTGCTTGCTCTGCCTCCAAGATGATCCAAGGTTCTTCAAGATCCAAAGATTCAAAAGTTTTAAAAGTTCAAAAGTTGTCCTAACCCTCTAGGGTTGGTTCTATTTATATTGTTAGGGGGTAGCATGTGATCTTTTGCTAGCAAGATACGAAAATATCTTTCCTTTTCCAAGTAGATTTCGAGAAGTGAAGATTCGTCTGCCTGGCACGCTTCAACACACGGCCGTGGATCAAGCCGTACCATCCTCTGTGCATATTCTTCAAGTCTTCATCCATGCCCAGTGTGAACCACGGTTCGACACACGGCCAGATTTCAAGCCGTGCCTTCATCGGTGCATAATCTTCAAGTCTTCATCCGTGTCCAGTGTGTACCACGGTTACACCCACGGCTAGATTTCAAGCCGTGCCTTCATCCGGTTGATGTTCTACACTTTCTTCTCATTGGTCCTGGATTCCACCACGGCTTCAAGCACGATTTCTCCCACGGGTTCCACCACGGCCGTGCCTTAAGCCGTGTCTCTCTCTGTTCAAAGTCCTCATTTTCGCCTTCTTGTCCAGTGTGTAACACGGTTTGAAACTTGGCCGTGTCTCAAACCGTGCTTCCTCCGGTGGTGTAATTTCTTGTCTTGATCCATGTTGTAAATGACTTCTCTAAAATACTTGAATTAGCATCCTTGACTCTATTTAACCTGATTTATCACGATGATATAATTAAAGTACCATTTCCTTATGATTTCTATAAAATCAATAATAATTTAACACAATTTATACTATAAAGATTGAGTATAAAATGGCTTTATCAGGTTCCACAATAGCCAGCTGATGTTGTGAGACAGCCAACCCGTCGATCTTTCTAGATAAAGCCTCAACTTTAGACATGATAGAAGTAGCCACATCCACTTCAAGAATGCCTGCCACTTTCTTTTCTCTGCCCCTACCATGTGACCATTTATAATTATTCGCGGCCATGTCTTCAAAAAGAGTCAAACTTTCTTCAGGAGTTTTATGGTTCAAGGTGCCACCAGCTGCGACATCTACTGTTTGTCTCGTTTGATAGTTCAACCCATTATAAAATATCTAAACTTGAAGCCACTCTGGGATCCCATGGTGTGGGCATTTCCGCATTGAGTCCTTGAATCTCTCCCAGGTTTCATACAACGTCTCCATGTCATACTGATGATAAGATTGAATCTCAGCTCGAAGTTTAGCGGTCTTTGAAGGAGGGAAGAATTTGTCCATAAACTTCTTAATCAGACCTTGCCATGTAGTAATGGAGTTCCTCGGTAAAGAATTCAGCCACTGCTTAGCCTTGCCTTTCAAAGAGAATGGGAAGAGCCTAAGGTGGATCACATCATCACTAACTCCATTAAATTTGAAGGTATCGCATATCTCCAGAAAGAGTTGGATATGTGCATTTGGATCTTCATCCTGTAAACCATCAAATTGAGTATATTGCTGCACCATCTGAATCACGGCAGGCTTAAGTTCAAAATTATTTGCCTCCACTCGAGGACGGACTATGCTAGAGCTGACGCCTATCAAGTTTGGCCTGGCAAAATCAGAATTGGTTCTAGGTGGCTCATTAACTCGGCCATCTCTATTATCAACCAGTTGATGATTCGGGGGATCCACAACAACATTTCCTTGATTCAGCTCTTGAGCACGATTATTGAATTGATCAGTCATTTCTTCCTTCAGTGATTCTCCTTGAATACCAAATGATGTTGACTCAATCGAGTGTTGCTTTTTCTGATAACGACGAATAATTTTCTTTGGCTCAGGATTAAAAACAGCAAGTTCCTTGGAGCGACTTCTGGTCATGCACTGTAAACGTAATACAAATCAATTATGAGCTCCAAATTCTCAAGAAAAAAAAGAAAAGAAAGAAATAAATTGGTTAAATTAATAAGTAAAAAGTGTTTCTAATATTGGCGTATCCTCGGCAACGGCGCCAAAAACTTGATCGTTGCCAACCGTAGTTTTAATATTTATAATGCCTGTTCCTAATTCTAACTACGTTGCAATAGGCAAGTGTACCTACCGTGGACGTAATATAGTGTTAAGTACAAGGTCGTCCCATAGAGATACACCAACTACTAGTACTAACTCTGTTCCTATTATCTAACCGACGCTTAAATATGTTGGTTGAAACTTAATTACACTAATCTTAAAACTAATAACTCACTAACAACAATGGTTCTAAAGATTTATCAATTAACAAAAGCAACCTAGATCTTATTCTACTCCTTCTCCATCATGTAATTCATTAGATTTATGAAGATTGGCGTAGTTGACTTCTTATACTGTCGAATTCTCTAGTCAAGTTAACTACTTTCTCAAGTATATTAACCTATCTAATCCTCGGTTTATCAAATAGGATCTCTCCTTAGTTAATAGCAACCTAGAATTTCATAAAGCACATAAATTCGCAAAAAAAATAATCGATGTAAACAGAAGACTCTTGTTTCCTATCTCTAGAAGAACAATCAAATCTCATTAATTGCATTAAATCTAATCATAAGAGCAATTTCTCAATTAACTAATATGATATCATGCATAAACTCATATTCCAGATCTATGAATCTAAGAAACAATTGAAGGGCATGTAATTAATCATAAGAAAGTCAACAACTTCGCATTAAAAACTGGATCTTCATCACATGATAGAGAAGTTCCGAATAAAATCTAGATTTAGAGTCTACTCCTCCATAAATTGGACAAAAGAAATACAATTACGGGAAGAATAAATAAAATTCATAGTCACAACCCTTAAAGATAGAATCTTCTTCTTCGTGGGTCTTCAATCTCCTTTGGAATTGATAGAATCTTCTTTCCCCTGCTGTTATGAGAGTCAGAGTAAGTACAAAATTCGTAACTCTTTTTCTAGGGCAACTAACGGTCTATTTATACATGTACCTGAGTTAGATGCATACACGAGCGGATACACGAGTAGTGTATCTCGTTCGTGTATCTCATGCTTTCTTCCAAGTGTCCTTATGTGAATATATACGAGCAAGTACATAGGAGTGTACATTGGTCGTGTATTTGAAACATCGTTGAACAGCAGCAAAACCTAGATACACAAGCAAAGTACATGGGCGTGTACTTTGCTCGTGTACTTTCCAGACATCCACTTCAGTATACACAAGCAAAGTACATGGGCGTGTATCTCGCTCGTGTACTTTCCAAACATCCACTTCAGTATACACAAGCAAAGTACATGGGCGTGTATCTCGCTTGTGTACTTTCCAGAATTATTTTCTTCACATTTATTGTATCAAATTCCTTCCAAACTTGATCCGACTCTTCAAAACTCCTTCCCTTAGCTCCAAAATACTCTAGAACATCTTGAAATTAACATTCATTCCATTAAGCATCCTTTTCTTCAACAAATCATCTAAAAATTCAACAATAAAGCACAATTTCATTACTCTAGATAAGGGTATATTGCGACTTATCACACGAGCAAGTACATGGGAGTGTACGTCGGTCGTGTATTTGAAACATCATCGAAAAAAAGCAAAACTTAGATACACAAGCAAAGTACATGGGCGTGTACTTTGCTCGTGTACTTTCCAAAAATCCGCTTTAGTATACACAAGTAAAACAGCAAAGTGCATGGGTGTGTATCTCGCTTGTGTACTTTCCAGAATTCTTTCTCTTCACGTGTAATGTATCCAATTCCTTCCAAACTTGCTCCGACTCTTCAAAACTCCTTCCCTTAGCTCCAAAATACTCTAGAGGATCCTGAAATTAACATTCATTCCATTAAGCATCCTTTTCTTCAACAAATCATCTAAAAATACAACAATAAAGCACAATTTCATTACTCTAGATAAGGGTATTTTGCGACTTATCACCCATCCCAATACTACTCTCGCTCAAGCACGCTCAACTACAGTGTTTTGATGGGATCTGTTGCATTTGTGCTGGTATGTTCACACCCGCTTAGTGGTTCACGCTGCGTTCTCTTATCCTTGGCTTCCTCTCGATGATGGATTGTCTCCGTTGGCTGTGCGGGCCCTTCGCCGTAATGAGAACAAAAAGATATTGAAATCAGAGTCCAAGCGAAAAGAAAATCGAAAACGTCGTGATTCTAATCGAAATTCTTACTTGCGACGACCAAAACAGAAGGAGTGCAACACGAGGACTTCCCAGGAGATCACCCATCCCAATACTGCTCTCGCCCAAGCACGCTTAACTTCAAGGTTCTTATGGGATCCGGTGCATTTGTGTTGGTATGATCACAACCACTTAGTGGTTCACGCTGCGTTCCCTTATCCTCGGCTTCCTCTCGAGGATGGACTGTCTCCGTCGGCTATGCGGGCCCCTCGTCGCAACGGGAAGAAAAAGATATCGAAATCACAGACTAAGCGAAAAGAAATTCGAAAACGGCGTGATTCTAATCGAAATTGTTACTTACGGTGACCATAACGGAAGGAGTACAACACAAGTACATCCTAAGAGGTCACCCATCTCAATACTGCTCTCGCCCAAGCACGCTTAACTTCGGAGTTCTAATGGGACTCGTTGCATTTGTGATGGTATGATCACACCCGCTAAGAGGTTCACATTGCGTTCTCTTATCCTCGGCTTCCTCTCAAGAATGGACTGTCTCCATCGGCTGCACGGGCCCCTCGTCGTAATGGGAAGAAAAAGATATCGAAATCAAAGACAAAGCAAAAAGAAAATCGAATATGTTGCAATTTTAATCGAAATTCTTACTTGCGACAACCAAAATGGAAGGAGTGCAACACGAGGACTTCCTAAGAGGTCACCCATCCCAGTGCTGCTCTTGCCCAAACACACTTAATGTTGGAGTTCTTATGGGATCCGGTGTATTTAAGTTGGTATAATCACAACCGTTTAGAGGTTTATACTGCGTTCACTTATCCTCGGCTTCCTCTCGAAGATGGACTGTCTCCGTCAACTGCGCGGGCCCTACGTCGTAACGGGAAGAAGAAAGATATCAAAATCACAGACCAAGCGAAAAGAAAACAAAAAAAAGTTGCAATTCTAATAGAAATTCTTACTTGTGGTGACCAAAATGGAAGGAGTGCAACACGAGGACTTCTAAGGAGGTCACCCATCCCAGTACTACTATCGCCCAAGCATGATCAACTTTGAAGTTCTGATGGGATCCGGTGCATTTGTGCTGGTATCATTGCACTCACATTGTAGTTCACGTCGCATTCTCTTATCCTCGGCTTCCTCTCGAGGATGGACAGTCTCCGTCGGCTACGCAGGCCCCTCCTCATAGCGGGAAGAAAAAGATATCGAAATTAAAGACCAAGCGAAAAGAAAATCGAAAACGTCGCGATTCTAATCAAAATTCTTACTCATGGCGACCAAAACAGAAGGAGTGCAACACGAGGACTTCCTAGGAGGTCACCTATCCCAGTACTGCTCTCGCTCAAGCATGCTTAACTTCGAAGTTCTTATGGGATCCGGTGCATTTGTGCTGGTATGATCGCACCCGCTTAGTGGTTTACGTTGCGTTCTCCTATCCTCGATTTCCACTCGAGGATGGACTATCTCCGTCGGTTGCGTGGGCTCCTCGTCATAACGGGAAGAAAAAGATATTGAAATCAGAGACCAAGCGAAAAGAAAATCGAAAACGTCACGATTCTAATCGAAATTCTTACTTGCGACGACCAAAATGGAAGGAGTGCAATACGAGGACATCCCAAGAGGTCACCCAACCCAGTACTTCTTATGCCCAAGCACACTTAACTTTGAAGTTCTGATCGGATCCGGTAAATTTGTGCTGGTATGATCACACCCACTTAGTGGTTTACGCTGCGTTCTCTTATCCTCGGCTTCCTCTCACGGATGGACCATCTCCGTCAGCTGCACTGGCCTCTCGTCGTAACGAGAAGAAAAAGATATCTACATCAAAGACCAAGTGAAAAGAAAATAAAAAATGTAGTGTTTCTTATCGAAACTGCTACTTGCGCCGACCAAAACGGAAGGAGTGTAACACGAGGACTTCCCAGGAGGTTACCCATCCCAGCACTGCTCTCGCTCAAGCACGCTTGACTTCGGAGTTCTTATGGGAACCGGTACATTTGTGCTGGTATGATAGCACCCGGTTTGTGGTTTACGCTGCATTCTCTTATCCTTGGCTTCCTCTCGAGGATAGACCGTCTATGTCAGCTGTGCGGGCCCCTCGTTGTAACAAGAAGAAAAAGATATCGAAATCAGAGACCAAGGGAAAAGAAAATTGAAAACTTCGCGATTCTAATTGAAATTCTTACTAGCGGTGACCAAAACGGAAGGAGTGCAACACGAGGACTTCCTAGGAGATCACCCATCTCAGTGCTGCTCTCGCTTAAGCACGCTTAACTTCGAGGTTCTAATGGGGTCCAGTGCATTTGTGCCGGTATGATCACACACACTTAGTGGTTCACGCTGCATTCTCTTATCCTCGGCTTCCTCTTAAGGATGGACCGTTTCCGTCAGCTGCGCGAGCCCCTCGTCGTAACGGGAACAAAAAGATATTGAAATTAGAGACTAAGCGAAAAGAAAATCGAAAACGTCACGATTCTAATCGAAATTCTTACTTACAGCGACTAAAACGAAAGGATTGCAACACGAGGACTCCCGAGGAGGTCACCCAACCCAGTACTTCTCTTGCCTAAGCACACTTAACTTCGAAGTTCTTATGGGATCCAGTAAATTTGTGTTGGTATGATCGCACCCACTTAGTGGTTCACACTACGTTCTCTTATCCTCGGCTTCCTTTGGAGGATGGACGGTCTCTATCGGCTGCGTGGGCCCCTCATCGTAATGGGAACAAAAAGATATCCACATTAGAGACCAAGTGAAAAGAAAATCGAAAAGGTCACATTTCTAATCGAAATTGTTACTTGCGCCGATGATAACGGAAGGGGTGTGACACAAGGACTTCCCAAGAGGTTACCTATCCCAATACTACTCTTACCCAAGCACGCTTAACGTTAGAGTTCTAATGGGATCTGTGGCATTTGTGCTGGTATGATTACACCCGCTTTGTGGTTCACGCTGTGTTCTCTTATCCTCGGCTTCCTCCCGAGGATGGATCGTCAATATCGGCTGTGCAGGCCCCTTGTTGCAACGGGAAGAAAAAGATATTGAAATCAGAGACCGAGGGAAAAGAAAATCGAAAACGTCGCGATTCTA
Source organism: Laguncularia racemosa (assembly GCA_037954665.1). Lineage (NCBI taxonomy): Eukaryota > Viridiplantae > Streptophyta > Magnoliopsida > Myrtales > Combretaceae > Laguncularia > Laguncularia racemosa. The sequence continues at coordinate 655,877 of JBBMOL010000278.1, forward strand.
ATTGAAATTCTTACTTATGGTGACCAAAACGAAAGGTGTGCAACAAAAGGACTTCCTAAGAGGTTACCCATCCCAGTATTGCTCTCGCCTAAGCATGCTTAACTTCGGAGTTCTGATGATATCCAGTGCATTTGTGCTGGTATGATCGGACCCACTTAGTGGTTCACGTTGCATTCTCTTATCCTCGGCTACCTCTCGAGGATGGATCGTCTCTGTCGGCTGCAGGGGCCCCTCGTCGTAATGGGAACAAAAAGATATCGAAATCAGAAACTAAGTGAAAAGAAAATCGAAAACATCGCGATTTTAATCGAAATTCTTACTAGCGGCGGCTAAAACAGAAGGAGTGCAACACGAGGACTTCTTAAGAGATCACCCATCCCAGTACTGCTCTCGCCTAAGCATGCTTAACTTCGAGGTTCTTATGGGATCCGGTGCATTTGTGATGGTATGATCATACTCTCTTAGTGGTTCACGCTGCGTTCTCTTATCCTCGGCTTCCTCCTGAAGATGGACTGTCTCCGTCGGCTGCGTGGGCCCCTCGTCGTAACGGGAACAAAAAGATATCGAAATCAGAGACCAAGCGAAAAGAAAATCGAAAACGTCGCAATTCTAAACAAAATTCTTGCTTGGTGATCGTTGCCAACCGTAGTTTTAATATTTGTAATACCTATTCCTAATTCTAACTACGCTACAATAGGCAAGTGTACCTACTGTGGACGTAGTATAGTGTTAAGTGCAAGGTCGTTCCACCGAGAGGAGATTACTAATTACTAGTACTAGCTCTTTCCCTATTATCTAACCGTCAAATTGAGGTGAAGTGTATTAATGACTAAAATTAGTTAACAATCTAAAATCTTAACTAAAATTACTTCAACAAAACAAGGGTTAATTCTCTAACAAAGCAACCTAGATCTCATTATATACCTATATTGTCACATAAATCATTAGAAGCTAAGGATTAACGTTTCTGAGTTCTTAAGCTGTTAAGTTCCAAGAAGCAAGATAATTACTTTCTCAAGTAAATTACTTATCTAATCCTAGATTTATCAATTAGGATCTCTCCTCAATCAATAGCAATTTAGAATCGCATGAAGCATATGAACTCAATTCGAATGAATGTTCAACAGAAGATTTTCGATATTCTATCTCTAGAAACACGAGCAAATCTCATCCAAAACATAAATCTGATCATAAAAGAGATTTCTCAATCAACTCAAATGATATTAAGCATAAACTCATTTTCCGAAAATATGAATCTAAGATAATTATGCAGCACATGTAATGAAACAAAAGAACATCGATAAAACTTCAATTAAATCATATCTTCATCATATGACAAAATAGTTCAAATGAGATCTAGGTCTAGGTTTACTCTTCCATAGACCTAACAATGAAAGAATAAATACATGAAGAGAAACTAGAGTTCATGATTACAACCCGGATAGATTGAATCTTGAATGCCTTGCTTGAATCTCCTTGGATTGTTGAGTAGAAAACTAAAGAAAGAGAGAAAAATGAAGAGAAGTGTATTCTAAAACCCTAGGTCTACCGTCTCTCCTTCCTCCACTTTTTTTTCTTTTTTGTCTTATATATATTTGTGCTAGCATTGGAGGAGAGAGAAACGTTAGAGAAAGTATGTCAAGGCTCCATACGCCCCTCACCACGCCCCGTGTCAAAGGGCGTGGTGGTCTTTGGTCATCCTTCGAAGCTGGCATGCCCCCATATCAGGGGCGTGGTGGCTTTGTCTTTCACTTCTGGTCCCATACGTCCTCTGCCACGCCTCATGGCAAGGGGTGTGGTAGCTTTTGTTCCTGATTTCTCTTCCATACGCCCTTGATATGGGGGCATGGTGATGGTCTGCTATTCATATGCCCTTGATATGGGGGCATGGCAGGCAGGGGAGATGCTCTTCTTCCTTTCTCTTTATTGTTTTCTTCTCAATTTCTTTCAATGATCTTCATTACACCTGAAAGAAACATACTCCTTGATTAAGCATCAATTTTAGATGATTTTTTTGATTAATTATCAACTTAAGAGAGCTTAAAATCTTCCTAGAATTTGGAGTTTTATGGAGATTATCACTTGCCAAGACAAAAATGGAAGGAGTGCAACATGTGGACTTCCTAGGAGGTCACCCATCCCAGTACTACTCTCGCCCAAGCAGGCTTAACTTCGGAGTTCTGATGGGATCCGATGCATTTATGCTGGTATGATCGCACCCGCTTTGTGGTTCACGCTGCGTTCTCTTATCCTTGGCTTCCTCTTGTGGATGGACCGTCTCTGTCAGCTGTGTGAGCCCCTCGTCATAAAAGGAAGAAAAAGATATCGAAATCAAAGACCAAGGGAAAAGAAAATAAAAAACGTCGTGATTCTAATCGAAATTCTTACTTATGGCGACCAAAACGAAAGGTGTGCAACACAAGGACTTCCCAGGAGGTCACCTATCCCAGTATTGCTCTCACCCAAGCACGCTTAACTTCGGAGTTTTGACGATATCCGATGCATTTGTGTTGGTAAGATCGGACCCACTTAACAGTTCACGCTACGTTCTCTTATCTTCGGCTTCCTCTTGAGGATGGATCATCTCCGTTGGTTGCGGGGGCCCCTCGCCATGACGGGAACAAAAAGATATCAAAATCAGAGACCAAGGGAAAAGAAAATCGAAAATGTCGCGATTCTAATTGAAATTATTATTAGCGGCAACCAAAACGGAAGGAGTGCAACACGAGGACTTCCCAAGAGGTCACCCATCCCAATACTGCTATCGCCTAAGCACGCTTAACTTTGAGGTTCTGATGGGATCCGGTGCATTTGTGCTCACACCCCCTTAGTGGTTCATGTTACGTTCTCTTATCCTCGACTTCCTCTCGAGGATGGACCGTCTCCATCGGCTGCGCGGGCCCTTCCTCGTAACGGGAACAAAAAGATATCGAAATTAGAGACTAAGTGAAAAGAAAATCGAAAACATCGCGATTCTAAATGAAATTCTTACTTGCCAAGACCAAAACGGAAGGAGTGCAACACGAGGACTTCCTAGGAGGTCACCTATCCCAGTACTACTCTCCCTCAAGCATGCTTAACTTCAAAGTTCTTATGGGATCCGGTACATTTGTGCTGGTATGATCACACCCACTTAGTGGTTTACGCTGCGTTCTCTTATCCTCGACTTCTACTCGAGGATGGACCATCTCCATCGGTTGTGCGGGCCCCTCGTCGTAATGGGAAGAAAAAGATATCGAAATTAGAGACCAAGCGAAAAGAAAATCGAAAATGTCACGATTCTAATCGAAATTGTTACTTACGGCGACCAAAATGGAAGGAGTGCAACATGAGGACTTCCTAAGAGGTCACCCATCCCAATACTTCTCTCGCCCAAGCACGCTTAACTTCACAGTTCTAATGGGATCTGGTAAATTTGTGCTGGTATGATTGCACCCACTTAGTGGTTCACACTGTGTTCTCTTATCCTCGACTTCCTCTCGAGGACGGACCGTCTCTGTTAGCTGCGTGGGCCGCTTGTCGTAACGTGAAGAAAAAGATATCCAAATCAAAAACCAAGCGAAAAGAAAATCGAAAATGTCGTGTTTCTAATCGAAATTGTTACTTGTGTCGACCAAAATGGAAGGAGTGGGACACGAGGACTTCCCAGGAGGTCAGTCATCCTAATACTACTCTTGCCCAAGCACGCTTAACTTCAGAGTTCTAATGGGATCCGGTGCATTTGTTCGGGTATAATCGCACCCGCTCAGTGGTTCACGCTACGTTCTCTTATCTTCGGCTTCCTCTCGAGGATGGACCGTCTCCGTAGACTGCGCGGGCCCTACGTCGTAACGGGAAGAAAAAAGATATCAAAATCAGAGACCAAGCGAATAGAAAATAAAAAACGTTGCAATTCTAATCGAAATTCTTACCTGCGGTGACTAAAACGGAAGGAGTGCAACACGAGGACTTCCCAGGAGGTCACCCATCCCAATACTGCTGTCGCCCAAGCATGCTTAAGTTCGAAGTTCTGATGGGATCTAGTGCATTTGTGCTGGTATCATTGCACTCGCATTGTAGTTCATGTCGCGTTCTCTTATCCTCAGCTTCCTCTCGAGGATGGACAATCTCCATTAGCTGCGCGGGCCCCTCCTCATAACGAGAAGAAAAAGATATCGAAATCAAAGACCCAGCGAAAAGAAAATTGAAAACGTCATGATTCTAATCGAAATTCTTACTTGTGGCAACCAAAACGAAAGGGGTGCAACACGAGGACTTCCTAGGAGGTCACCGATCTCAATACTACTCTCGCCTAAGCATGCTTAACTTCGAAGTTCTGATGGGATCCGGTGCATTTGTGTTGGGATGATTGCACCCACGTAGTGGTTCACGCAACGTTCTCTTATCCTCGGCTTCCTCTTAAGGATGGACCGTCTCCGTCGGCTGTGCGGGCCCCTCCTCTTAACAGGAAGAAAAATATATTGAAATCAAAGACCAAGCGAAAAGAAAATCGAAAAAGTCGTGATTCTAATCGAAATTCATACATGCGGCGACCAAAACGGAAGGAGTGCAACACGAGAACTTCCCAAGAGGTCACCTTTCCCAATACTGCTCTCGCCTAAGCACGCTTAACTTCGAGGTTCTGATGGGATCCGGTGTATTCGTGCTGGAATGATCGCTTCCGCTTTGTGGTTCGCGCCGCTCACTCTTATCCTTTGATACCTCTCTCGAGGGTGGACCGTCCCCACCGGCACCTCGCCGCAACGGGATCGAGGCGGATATCGAAATCGGAAACCAAGCGAAAAAGGAAATCGAAAACGCCGCCCTTCCGATCCTAATTCTTGCTTGCCACGACCAAAACGAAAGGAGTGCAACACGTGGACTTCCCAGGTGGTCACCCATCCCAGTACTGCTCTCGCCCATGCACGCTTAGCTTCGGAGTTCTGATGGGATCCTGTGTATTCGTCCTGGTATGATCGCACCCGCTTTGTGGTTCGCGCCGCTCTCTCTTATCCTTCGCTTCCTCTCTCGAGGGTGGACCGTCCCCACCGGCCCCTTGCCGCAACGGGAAGGTGGGGGATGTCGAAATCGGAGACCAATCGAAAAAGGAAATCGAAAACGCTGCGCTTCCGATCCTGATTCTTGCTTGCCAAGACCAAAACGAAATGAGTGCTACACGAGGACTTCCCAGGAGGTCACCCATCCCAGTACTGCTCTCGCCCAAGCACGCTTAACTTCGAGGTTCTAATGCGATCCGGTGTGTTCGTCATGGTATGATCGCTCCCGCTTTGTGGTTCGCGCCGCTCTATCTTATCCTTCGCTTCCTCTCTCGAGGGTAGACCGTCCCCACCGGCTCCTCGCTGCAACGGGAAGGAGGGGGATATCGAAATCGGAGACCAAGCGAAAACGGAAATCGAAAACGCCGCGCTTCCGATCCTGATTCTTGCTTGCCACGACCAAAACGAAAGGAGTGCAACACGAGGACATCCCAGGAGGTCACCCATCCCAGTACTGCTCTCGCCCAAGCACGCTTCACTTCGAAGTTCTGATGGGATCCGGTGTATTCGTGCTGGTATGATTGCTCCCGCTTGGTGGTTCGCGCCGCTCACTCTTATCCTTCGCTTCCTCTCTCGAGCGTGGACCGCCCCCACCGGCTGCCCAGGCCCCTCGCCACAACGGGAAGGAGGGTGATATCGAAATCGGAGACCAAGCGACAAAGGAAATCGTAAACGTCGCGCTTCCGATCCAGATTCTTGCTTGCCACGACCAAAACGAAGGGAGTGCAGCACGAGGACTTCCCAGGAGGTCACCCATCCCAATATTGCTCTCGCCCAAGCACGCTTAACTTCGGAGTTCTGATGGGATCCAGCGTATTCGTGCTGGTATGATCGCACCCGCTTTGTGGTTCGCGCCGCTCTCGCTTATCCTTCGCTTCCTCTCTCGAGGGTGGACCGTCGCCACCGGCCCCTCGCCACAACGGGAAGGAGGGGGATGTCGAAATCGGAGACCAAGCGAAAAATGAAATCGAAAACGCCGCGATTCCGATCCTGATTCTTGCTTGCCACGACCAAAACGAAAGGAGTGCAACACGAGGACTTCCCAGGAGGTCACCCTTCCCAGTACTACTCTCGCAGAAGCACGCTTAACTTCGAGGTTCTGATGGGATCCGGTGTATTTGTGCTGGTATGATCGCTCTCGCTTTGTAGTTCGCGCCGCTCTCTCTTATCCTTCGCTTCCTCTCTCGAGGGTGAACCATCCCCACCGACCCCTCGCCGCAACGGGAAGGACGGGGATATCGAAATCGGAGACCAAGCGAGAAAGGAAATCGAAAACACCGCGCTTCCGATCCAGATTCTTGCTTGCCACGACCAAAACGAAAGGAGTGCAACACGAGGACTTCCCAAGAGGTCACCCATCCCAGTACTGCTCTCGCCCAGCACGCTTAACTTCGAGTTCTATGGGATCGGTGTATTCGTGCTGGTATGATCGCCCCGCTTTGTGGTTCGCGCCGCTCTCTCTTATCCTTCGCTTCCTCTCTCGAGGGTGGACCGTCCCACCGGCCCTCGCCGCAACGGAAGGAGGGGATATCGAAATCGAGACCAAGCGAAAAGGAAATCGAAAACGCCGCGCTTCGATCCAGTTCTTCTTCCACGACCAAAACGAAAGGAGTGCAACACGAGGACTTCCCAAGAGGTCACCCATCCAATCCCTGCCCAAGCACGCTTAACTTCGAGTTCTGATGGGATCCGGTGTATTCGTGCTGGTATGATCGCACCCGCTTTGTGGTTCGCGCCGCTCTCTCTTATCCTTCGTTCCTCTCTCGAGGGTGGACCGTCGCCACCGGCCCCTCGCCGCAACGGGAAGGAGGGGATGTCGAAATCGGAGACCAAGCGAAAAGAAATCGAAAACGCGCAATTCCGATCCGATTCTTCTTGCCACGACCAAACGAAAGGAGTGCAACACGAGGACTTCCCAGAGGTCACCCATCCCAGTACTGCTCTCGCCCAAGCACGCTAACTCGAGTTCTGATGGGATCCGGTTATCGTGCTGGTATGATCGCTCCCCGCTTTGTGGTTCGCGCCGCCCTCTTATCCTTCGCTTCCTCTCTCGAGGGTGACCGTCCCCACCGGCCCCGTCGCAACGGGAAGAGGGGGATATCGAAATCGAGACCAAGCGGAAAGGAAATCGAAAACGCCGCGCTTCCGATCCAATTCTTGCTTGCCACGACCAAAACGAAAGAGTGCAACACGAGGACTTCCCAAGAGGTCACCCATCCCAGTACTGCTCTCGCCCACACGCTTAACTTCGGTGTTCTATGGGATCCGTGTATTCGTGCTGGTATGACGCACCCCTTTGTGGTTCGCGCCGCTCTCTCTTATCCTTCCTTCCTCTCTCGAGGGTGGACCGTCCCCACCGGCCCCGCCGCAAGGGAAGGAGGGGATATCGAAATCGAGACCAGCGAAAGGAAATCGAAAACGCCGCGCTTCCGATCCATACTTGCTCCACGACCAAAACGAAAGAGTGCAACACGAGGACTTCCCAAGAGGTCACCCATCCCAGTATGCTCTCGCCCAAGCACCTTAACTTCGAGTTCTGATGGATCCGGTGTATTCGTGCTGGTATGATCGCACCCGCTTTGTGGTTCGCGCCGCTCTCTCTTATCCTTCGCTTCCTCTCTCGAGGGTGGACCGTCCGCCACCGGCACCTCGCCGCAACGGAAGGAGGGGGATATCGAAATCGGAGACCAAGCGGAAAAAGGAAATCGAAAACGCCGCGCTTCCGATCCAGATTCTTGCTTGCCACGACCAAAACGAAAGGAGTGCAACACGAGGACTTCCCAAGAGGTCACCATCCAGTACTGCTCTCGCCCAAGCACGCTTAACTTCGAGTTCTGATGGATCCGGTGTATTCGTGCTGGTATGATCGCTCCCGCTTTGTGGTTCGCGCCGCTCTCTCTTATCCTTCGCTTCCTCTCTCGAGGGTGGACCGTCCCCACCGGCCCCTCGCCGCAATGGGAAGGAGGGGGATATCGAAATCGAAGACCAAGCGAAAAAGGAAATCGAAAACGCCGCGCTTCCGATCCAGATTCTTGCTGCCACGACCAAAACGAAAGAAGTGCAACACGAGGACTTCCCAAGAGGTCACCCATCCCAGTACTGCTCTCGCCCAAGCACGCTTAACTTCGGAGTTCTGATGGGATCCGGTGTATTCGTGCTGGTATGATCGCACCCGCTTTGTGGTTCGCGCCGCTCTCTCTTATCCTTCGCTTCCTCTCTCGAGGGTGGACCGTCCCCACCGGCCCCACGCCGCAATGGGAAGGAGGGGGATATCGAAATCGGAGACCAAGCGAAAAAGGAAATCGAAAACGCCGCGCTTCCGATCCAGATTCTTGCTAGCCACGACCAAAACGAAAGAAGTGCAACACGAGGACTTCCCAAGAGGTCACCTATCCCAGTATTGCTCTCGCCCAAGCACAGCTTAACTTCGAAGTTCTGATGGGATCCGGTGTATTCGTGCTGGTACGATCGCACCCGCTTTGTGGTTCGCGCCGCTCTCTCTTATCCTTTGCATCCTCTCTCGAGGGTAGACCGTCCCCACCGGATGCGCGGGCCCCTCGCCGAAACGGGAAGGAGGGGGATATCGAAATCGGAGACCAAGCGAGAAAGGAAATCGAAAACACCGCACTTCCGATCCAGATTCTTGCTTGCCACGACCAAAACGAATGGAGTGCAACACGAGGACTTCCCAAGAGGTCACCCATCCTAGTACTGCTCTCGCCCTAGCACGCATGACTTCGGAGTTCTTATGGGATCCGGTGAATTCGTGCTGGTATGATCGCTCCCGCTTTGTGGTTCGCGCCGCTCTCTCTTATCCTTCGCTTCCTCTCTCGAGGGTGGACCGTCGCTACCGACACCTCGCCGCAACTGGAAGGAGGGGGATATCGAAATCGTAGACCAAGCGGAAAAGGAAATCGAAAACGCCGCACTTCCGATCCAGACTCTTGCTTTCCACGACCAAAACGAAAGGAGTGCAACACGAGGACTTCCTAAGAGGTCTCCCATCCCAATACTGCTCTCGCCCAAGCACGCTTAACTTCGGAGTTCTTATAGGATCCGGTGTATTCGTGCTGGTATGATCGCACCCGCTTTGTAGTTCGCGCCGCTCTCTCTTATCCTTCGCTTCCTCTCTCGAGGGTGGACCGTCGCCACCGGCCCCTCGCCGCAACGGGAAGGAGGGGGATGTCGAAATCGGAGACCAAGCGAAAAAGGATATCGAAAACGCCGCAATTCCGATCCTGATTCTTCCTTGCCACGACCAAAACGAAAGGAGTGCAACACGAGGACTTCCCAGGAGGTTACCCATCCCAGTACTGCTCTCGCCCAAGCACGCTTAACCTCGAGGTTCTTATGGGATCCGGTGTACTCGTGCTGGTATGATCGCTCCCGCATTGTGGTTCGCGCCGCACCCTCTTATCCTTCGCTTCCTCTCTCGAGGGTGGACCGTCCCCACCGGCCCACGCCGCAATGGGAAGGAGGGGGATATCGAAATCGGAGACCAAGCTAAAAAGGAAATCGAAAACGCCGCGCTTCCGATCCAGATTCTTGCTAGCCATGACCAAAACGAAAGAGTGCAACACGAGGACTTCCCAAGAGGTCACCCATCCCAGTACTGCTCTCGCCCAACCACGCTTAACTTCGGTGTTCTGATGGGATCCGTTGTATTCGTGCTGGTATGATTGCACCCGCTTTGTGGTTCGCGCCACTCTCTCTTATCCTTCGCTTCCTCTCTCGAGGGTGGACCGTCCCCACCGGCCCCACGCCGCAATGGGAAGGAGGGGGATATCGAAATCGGAGACCAGGCGAAAAAGGAAATCGAAAACGCCGCTTCCGATCCAGATACTTGCTAGCCACGACCAAAACGAAAGTAGTGCAACACGAGGACTTCCCAAGAGGTCACCTATCCCAGTATTGCTCTCGCCCAAGCACACTTAACTTCGAAGTTCTGATGAGATCCGGTGTATTCGTATTGGTATGATCGCACCCGCTTTGTGGTTCGCGCCGCTCTCTCTTATCCTTTGCATCCTCTCTCGAGGGTAGACCGTCCCCACCGGATGCGCGGGCCCCTCGCCGAAACGGGAAGGAGGGGGATATCGAAATCGGAGACCAAGCGAGAAAGGAAATCGAAAACACCGCGCTTCCGATCCAGATTCTTGCTTGCCACGACCAAAACGAAAGGAGTGCAACACGAGGACTTCCCAAGAGGTCACCCATCCCAGTACTGCTCTCGCCCTAGCACGCTTAACTTCGGAGTTCTTATGGGATCCGGTGAATTCGTGCTGGTATGATCGCTCCCGCTTTGTGGTTCGCGCCGCTCTCTCTTATCCTTCGCTTCCTCTCTCGAGGGTGGACCGTCGCTACCGACACCTCGCCGCAACTGGAAGGAGGGGGATATCGAAATCGTAGACCAAGCGGAAAAGGAAATCGAAAACGCCGCGCTTCCGATCCAGATTCTTGCTTTCCACGACCAAAACGAAAGGAGTGCAACACGAGGACTTCCCAAGAGGTCACCCATCCCAATACTGCTCTCGCCCAAGCACGCTTAACTTCGGAGTTCTGATGGGATCCGGTGTATTCGTGCTGGTATGATCGCACCCACTTTGTGGTTCGCGCCGCTCTCTCTTATCCTTCGCTTCCTCTCTCGAGGGTGGACCGTCGCCACCGGCCCCTCACCGCAACGGGAAGGAGGGGGATGTTGAAATCGGAGACCAAGCGAAAAAGGATATCGAAAACGCCGCAATTCCGATCCTAAACATCTCGTTCCTAAACGAAATTGTTACTTGCACCGACTAAAACAGAAGGAGTGCGACCCGAAGACCTCCCAGGAGGTCACGAATCCCAATACTGCTCTCGCCCAAGCACGCTTAACTTTGGAGTTCTGATGGGATCTGGTGCATTTGTGTCGGTATGATCTCACCCACTTAGTGGTTCACGTTGTGTTATCTTATCCTCGGCTTCCTCTCGACGATGGACCGTCTCCATCGACTGCGCGGGCCCCTCGTTGTAACGGGAAGAAAAAATATATCGAAATTAGAGACCATGCGAAAAGTAAACCAAAAACGTCGCGATTCTAATCAAAATTCATACTTGCGGAGACCAAAACAAAAGGAGTGCAACATGTGGACGTCCTAGGAGGTCTCCCATCCTAGTACTGATCTCGCCAAAGCACGCTTAACTTCAGAGTTCTTATGGGATCCGGTGTAGTTATGCTGGCATGATCGCACCTGCTTAGTGGTTCATGTTGCGTTGTCTTATCCCCGGCTTCGTCTCGAGGATGGACCGTCCCCATCGGCTGCACTGGCCCCTCGTCGTAACGGGAAGAATAAGATATCAAATTAGATACCAAGCAAAAAGAATATCCAAAATGTCGCAATTGTAATCGAAATTCTTACTTGCGGCGACCAAAACAGAAGGAGTGCAACACGAGGACTTCCCAAGAGGTCACCAATCCCATTACAACTCTCGCCCAAGCACACTTAACTTCGGTGTTTTGATGGGATCCGGTGCATTTTTGCTGATATGATCGCACTTGCTTAATGGTTCACGTTGCGTTCTGTTATGCTTGGCTTCCTCTCGAGGATGGACTAACTATGTAGGCTACACGGGCCCCTCATCGTAATGGGAAGAAAAAGATATCGAAATCCGAGACAAAGTGAAAAGAAAATCGTAAACGTTGCGATTCTAATCGAAATTCTTACTTGCGCCGACCAAAACAGAAGGAATGCAACACGAGGACTTCCTAAGAGGTCACCCATCCCTGTACTACTCTCACCCAAGCACGCTAAACTTTGGAGTTCTTATAGGTTTCGGTGCATTTATGCTGGTATGATTGCTCCCACTTAGTGGTTTATGCTGCGTTCTCTTCTCTTCGGCTTCCTCTCGAGGATGGACCATCTCTATCGGCTGCATGGGCCCCTCGTCGTAACGAGAAGAAAAAGATATCGAACTTAGAGACTAAGCGAAAAGAAAATCGAAAACGTCGCGATTCTAATCTAAATTCTTACTTGCGGCGACCAAAGTGAAAGGAGTGCAACACGAGTGCTTCCCAAGAGGTCACCCATCCCAGTACTGCTCTTGCCCAAGCATGCTTAACTTCGAAGTTTTGATGGGATCCAATGCATTTGTGTTGGTATGATGGCACCGACTTAGTGGTTCATGCTGCATTCTCTTATCCTCGGGTTCCTCTCGAGGATGGACCATCTCCGTCGGCTGCACGGGCCCTACGTCGTAAGGGGAAGAAAGAGATATCAAAATCAGAGACCAAGCGAATAGAAAATCAAAATCGTCGCGTTCCTCGAAATTGTTACTTGCGCCAACCAAAACAGATGGAGAGTGACACGAGGACTTCTTAGGAGGTCACCAATCCCAATACTGCTATCACCTAAGCACGCTTAACTTCTGAGTTTTGATGGGATCCAGTGCATTTGTGCTGGTATGATCTCACTCGTATAGTGGTTCATGCTGCGTTCTCTTATCCTTGGCTTCCTCTCGAGGATGGACCGTCTCCATCGGCTGCGTAGGCCCTTCGTCGTAACGGGAAGAAAAAGATACCGAAATCAAAGACCAAGCGAAAAGAAAATAAAAAACATCGTGATTCTAATCGAAATTTTTACTTGCGATGACCAAAATGGAAGGAGTGCAACACGAAGTCATCCTAGGAGGTCACCCATCCCGGTACTGCTCTCACCCAAGCATGCTAAACTTCGAAGTTCTTATGGGATCCGGTACATTTGTGCTGGTATGATCGCACCCACTTTGTGGTTCACGCTGCGTTCTCTTATCCTCGGCTTTGTATCAAGGATGGACCGTCTCCGTCGGCTGCGCGGGCCCTTCATCGTAACAGGAAGAAAAAGATATCAAATCAGAGACCAAGCGAAAAGAAAATAAAAAACGTCGCGATTCTAATCGAAATTCTTACTTGTGGTGACCGAAACGAAAGGAGTGCAACTCGAGGACATCCTAGGAGGTCACCCATCCAAGTACAGCTCTTGCCTAAGCACGCTTAACTTAGAAGTTTTGACGGGATCTGGTGCATTTGTGTCGGTATCATCGCACCCACTTTGTGGTTTACACTGCGTTCTCTTATCCTCGGCTTCATCTCGAGGATGGACTGTCTCCGTCGGCTGTGCAAGCGCCTCATCGTAACGGGAAGAAAAAGATATCGAAATCAAGGACTAAGTAAAAAGAAAATCGAAAACGTCACGATTCTAATCAAAATTCTTACTTGCGGCAACCAAAACAGAAGGATTGCAACACGAGGACTTCCTAGGAGGTCACCAATCCCAATACTGCTCTCGCCCATGTACGCATAACTTCGGTGTTCTGATGGGATCCGGTGCATTTGTGCTGGTATGATCACACCCACTTAGTGGTTCACGCTGCGTTCTCTTATCATCGACTTCCTCTCGAGGATGCACCATCTCCGTCGGCTGCATAGGCCCCTCGTCGTAACGAGAAGAAAAAGACATCTAAATCACAGACCAAACGAAAAGAAAATCGAAAACGTCGCGTTCCTAATCGAAATTGTTACTTGTGCCAACAAAAACGGAAGGAGTGCGACACGTGGACTTCCTAGGAGGTCACCCATCCCAATATTGCTCTCGCATAAACACGCTTAACTTTGGAGTTCTGATGGGATCCGGTGTATTTGTGCTGGTATGATTGCAACCGCTTAGTGGTTCACACTGTGTTCTCTTATCCTTGGCTTCCTCTTGAGGATAGACCGTCTCCGTCGGCTGCGCGGGCCCTTCGTCATAACAGGAAGAAAAAGATATCTAAATCTGAGACCAAGCGAAAATAAAATCGAAAACTTCGCTTTGCTAATCGAAATTGTTACTTGCGCCGACCAAAACGAAAGGGGTGCGACACGAGGACTTCCCAGTAGGTCACCCATCCCAATACTACTCTTGCCCAGGCACGCTTAACTTTGGAGTTCTTATGGGATTCGGTGCATTTGTGCTGGTATGATCACACCCACTTAACAATTCATGCTACTTTCTCTTATCCTCGGCTTCCTCTCGAGGATAGTCTGTCTCCATCGGTTGCGCAGGCCCCTTGTCGTAATGGGAAGAAAAAGATATCGAAATCAAAGACCAAGTAAAACGAAATTCGAAAACGTCGCAATTCCAATCGAAATTCTTACTTGCGCCGACCAAAACGGAAGGAGTGCAACACGAGGACTTCCCATGAGGTCTCCCATCCCAATACTGCTCTCGCCTAAGCACGCTTAACTTCAAAGTTCTGATGGGATCCAGTGCATTTATGCCGGTATGATAGCACCCACTTAGTGTTTTACGCTGCATTCTCCTATCCTCGGCTTCCTCTCGAGCATGGACCATCTCCGTCGGCTGCGCAGGCCCCTCGTCATAACAGGAAGAAAAAGATTTCGAAAACAGAGACCAAGCGAAAAGAAAATAAAAAACGTTGCATCCCTAATTGAAATTGTTACTTGCACCAACCAAAATGAAAGGAGTGTGACACAAGGACTTCCTAGGAGGTCACCAATCCCAATACTACTCTTGCCCAAGCACGCTTAAGTTCTGAGTTCTGATGGGGTCCAGAGCAATTGTGCTAGTATGATCGCACTCACGTAGTGGTTCACGTTGCGTTCTCTTATCCTCGGCTTCCTCTTAAGGATATACCGTCTCCGTCAACTGCGCGGGCCCCTTGTCGTAACGAGAAGAAAAAGACATCGAAATCACAGACCAAGCGAAAAGAAAATTGAAAACGTTGCGATTCTAATCGAAATTCTTGCTTGCGGTGACCAAAACGGGAGGAGTGCAAGACAAGGACTTCCTAGGAGGTCACCCATCCCAGTACTGCACACGCCCAAGCACGCTTATCTTCAAAGTTCAAATGGGATCCAATGCATTTGTGCTAGTATGATCGCCACGCTGCATTCTCCTATCCTCAACATTCCATCGAGGATGGACCGTCTCCATCGACTGCTCGGGCCCCTCATCGTAATGGGAAGAGAAAGATATCGACATCAGAGACCAAGCGAAAAAAGAATAAAAAACGTCTCTATTCCAATCGAAATTCTTACTTGTGGTGGCCAAAATGGAAGAATTGTAACACGAGGACTTCCCAGGAGGTCACCCATCCTAGTACTACTGATAGAGTCATTTTATACTCAATCTTTATAGTATGAAGTGTGTTAATTTATTATAGATTTTATAGAAATCATAACGAAATGGTACTTAATTCTATTATGATGATAAATCAGGTTAAACGGAGTCAAGGGTGCTAATTCAAGTAAATTAGAGAAGTCATCTACAACTTGGATCAAAGACAAGGATTTACACCGCCGGAGGAAAGTACATGGGCGTGTAGTTGAAGTACACGGCCGTGTACTTGGTTTTGAATCTACAGGAAAATGCACGGTTGAAGTACACGGTCGTGTATCTGTCTGGAAGGAGGCACGGTTTGAGATACGGCCATGGTGAAAACCGTGCTACACACTGCATGAGAAGGAGAGAGACACGTCTTGTGACACAGCCGTGGTGGAAGCCGTAGTGGCAGCCGTGGTGGAAACCGTGGTGGAAGCTTGATGAAGCCGTGCCATATACTAAATAAGAAGGAGAAATTGTGGAACTTCGACCAGAGGATGACACGTCTTAGGATCTGGTCGTGGTTGAAACCATGGTACACACTGGACATGGATGAAGAATTATAGATTATCCACAGAGGAAGGCACGGCTTGACCTACGGCCGTGTTGTAGGGCGTGCCAAGCGGACGATTATTTACTTCTCGAGATTTACTTGAAAAAGGAAAGATATTTTCGTATCTTGCTAGCAAAAGATCACCTGCCATTCCTTTAACAATATAAATAGAACTAACCCTAGAGGGTTCTGATCATCTTGGATCATCTTGGAGACAAGAAAGAAGGAATGAGGCAGAGCAAGGAAATCGGGAACAGAGGCTTATCATGTTTTTACTTTTAATTTTCGTTTTGATGATGAACATGTGTAGCTAAGCAGATTTTCTAGCCAAAGGGTCATAGAAGTTTGATTCTCCACGAATTGTGAGATCTAATTGATTTGTCTTTAATCTATTTTTTGTTTTTAGATATTTATATATCTTCTGAACGTTTTGTCATTATTATCTTTGTTGATTGGTATGAATTAGAGCTCTTCTACTCAATTAGCAAGTTAATATATTGTCAACTAGCACTCAAATCCATAATTGTTTGATAGTTCTAATCTCGGTGACACAATAACATGTTTGATTATAAAATAGATGATCGAATTCATGTTATGGAGATGTATGATCTTGTTTAAATAGGTTATCTTATAATCTACTGGCATGAATTGGTGGTCTCTCTTGTTTTTAATGCTATTGATAGATTAAATCCTAAGAGCTTGTTTAGGGTTGTCTAATCGATAAGAGAAATAATCGAAGAGCTTGTTTTGATTATCGAGGAAGTAAGGAGAGATAGGTTGTTAGAGCTTGTTAATAATCATAACCAGTTTATCTAGAAATAAGAATAGAAAACATTTGCATTGATGATCAATTCCTCGAATTAAACTATCTTGATTCCTTTGGCTAGGCTTTTATCAATATTCGATTTTATTATCTTGTTCCAACATTATTTTGATTCAAAAACAAAACCCCCCATTTTTCTTTTCCTCTTTATTCTCTTTGAATAGAAATATATTTAACCAATCCCTGTGGATTCGACCCTACTCACCACTATATGCAAATCATATAATTGTCTAGGAGTAGGTTTTTATTTTTGTTGGATTCGACACCTATCAAATTTCGGCACCGCTGCCGGGGACTGGTGTCAAATTTATTTCTATTCTTGTATGACTCGCTCTTCTCATACAGGTGCACTCACTTATAATCCGGAGATTGAGAAGACTCTTAAGAGGCTACGAAGAGAAGCTAGATCATCCCCTGGACTGAACTTGGCATCGGATTTGTCTGATTCATCCATTGATTCTGAAAAAGAAGACGATATGGCAAATCCCGAAAGAACATTGCGAGAATTGGCTGCACCAGATGTGAATCAACAACCACTTTCTATTCACTACCCCGAACTAGTTGTTGAATTCGAGTTGAAATCTAGATTGATACATCTGCTACCCACCTTTCATGGTCTTGAGAATGAAGATCCTCATAAACATTTGAAAGAGTTTCATGTAGTGTGTTCTAGTATGAGGCCGTAAGGAATAACCGACGATCAAATCAAGTTACGTGCTTTTCCATTCTCTTTAAGTACTAAAGCTAAAGATTGGTTGTTTTATTTGCCTCTAGGTTCTATAACCACTTGGAAAGATATGGTGAGGCTCTTCTTAGACAAATTTTTCCCCGCGTCTAGAGCTGCTGGTATAAGAAGAGAGATTTATGGTATCAAACAGAGGGACACCGAGACTCTTCATGAGTATTGGGAGAGGTTCAAGCAACTTTGTGCAAGCTGTCCACAACATGGGATATCTGAACAACTTCTCATCCAATACTTCTATGAAGGGCTGCTCCCGATGGAGAGGAAGATGATGGATGCTGCTAGTGGAGGCGCCATAGTGAATAAAACCCCTGGTCAAGCTAGGGAATTGATCTCCATTATGGCTGCTAATTCGCAACAATTTGGATATAGGCATGATACATCTTCAAGGAAGGTAAATGAGGTGAGTGTTTCTAACCTTGAACATTAAATTTCTAACCTGACCTCCCTTGTACAGCAGATAGCCCTCAGAAATACACAGTAGGTGAAGGCTTGTGGAATTTGTGCTGCCCCTAATCGTCCTACTAACACGTACCCCACATTGCAAGGCGACAATCATGAGCATGTCAATGCTGTAGGAGGATTCCCAGGACAGCCACAAAGGAAATATGATCCCTACTCGAATACTTACAATCCTGGATTGAGGGATCATCCTAACTTCCGATATGGCAATAACCCACAACATTTCCAATAATTTCAGCCTAAGCCATCAAACCAAGTACTCCAAGCTCCTTCCACTTCAGGTACATCTCTTGAGGAAATTGTTAAATCTCTTGCTGTTAATACAAAACAATTTCAGGAGGAAACAAAGCAGAGCATTCAAAACTTGGAGAATCAGGTAAGCCAACTTGCTTCTACTGTAAACAGGTTAGAAACTCAAGGTAAGTTACCTTCTCAAACTATTACAAATCCGAAGCAAAGCGTTAATGCAATTACCTTGAGAAGTGGAGCAGAATTGCAGGGATCAAATAAGAAAGGACACCCGTCTAATCTTGAGGAAGAGACTAAGAAAGAAATTTCAACTCCAAGCCAGCAGGACAACCAGATTAGAAGGTCTCTAGTTGAGCCACCAAAGGTCATGTTGACACAACCCCCTTTCCCTTCCAGATTAGCGAAATCCAAGAATGAAGCGGAAGAAAAAGAGATTTTGGAAACTTTTCAAAAAGTAGAGGTAAATATTCCTTTGCTTGATGCCATTAAGCAAATACCTCGCTATGCTAAATTTCTCAAAGAATTGTGCACTAACAAAAGGAAGCTGAAAGGTAATGAAAAGATTAGTGTAAGTGAGAATGTTTCAGCTATTATTCAGAAGAAGCTTCCTCCTAAATGTAAGGATCCAGGTATGTTTACTATTCCTTGCAAAATAGGCAATCTTGGAATCGCTAAAGCCATGTGTGATCTAAGAGCTTCGATCAATGTCATGCCTTTGTCTGTTTATCAACGTTTGAATGTTGGTCCCTTGAAGGAAACAGGCGTTATTGTTCAACTTGCTGACAGGTCCAATGTTTATCCTGAGGGAGTTCTAGAGGATGTTTTAGTTCAAGTTAATGGGTTGGTTTTTCCTGCTGATTTTTATGTGCTTGACATGGAAGATAATGATTCCCATAATTCATCACTAATATTATTAGGGCGACCATTCCTAAAGACATCCAAGACGAAAATTGATGTAAATGATGGTACCCTCACTATGGAATTTGATGGTGAAATGATTAAATTTAACATTTATGATGCCATGAAACATCCTAGCAATATCTCTCCTGTTTTTGTTGCAAATGTTATTGACCCATCACCACAGGCACCAAAGCTGGCATCAAAACCCTTACCCGAACATCTAGCCAAGAATGTCTAGCCAAAGACGTTAAAGAAAGGCGCTTCATGGGAGGCAACCCATGTCAAAAAAAAAAAAAATTCAATTTTAGTTTTGTTTTGATTCTAGTGTTGTTTTGATTTTTTTTCTGATCAGCTGCAGCAAGGATACATATCATCAGATGACACTCTCTAGTGCCTAAGGGGAGAATTCCAATTACTCTACACTTTATACTAGGGAAGTACCAGTATTCCTTTTCTCTTATTCTCTAATGTTCCTTGTGTTGATTCCTCTTTAATTGTGCTGAATTAGGAATAGTGAGGACACTGTTCAAACTAAGTGTGGGGGAGAGGATAATAAAATATAGAGAATAGAGAATTGACTCATACTTTGAATGTTTGTCCTTAAGCAATTTTAAGCCAATTTTTTTTTCAAAATTATCATGAAATCTGGAGATTATACTAAATGTTGTGATAAGCATCTACAAAATATGAAATTGACTTGTTCAAATGCTTTACTCACCTACTGTTGTGATTAGAATACTTGGTTAAAATTAAGTAGTGAAATGAAATCTTTAAGAAACAAATTTACCTTGTATTTAGCTTTAGAATTGGAAGTCTAAGAGTAAGTCGAGTCCCTAATTGAAAAATAAACAAGTTTACTTCTAGGTTATATTAGCAACTGTATATACTCTTTGAAGTTGTTGTGAAAAAAAAAAAATCAAGCATAGCCATTACTCCAATAATTCAAATAATTGAGTTAAGAGTATTCAAACTTAAATGTTAGAGTGAGGAAGAGTCCGTAGGGGCATCTCAATACCCGATCACTTGAGTGACGAGCTCGGGATGTGCCGACTCAATGAACTCACTATAACGATAAGGGTGAAAAAGGCAAAAGTTCATGAAAAGAAGCGGGCAAAAACCTGTCAAAATAGATGCTTGATTAAATCAAAAGAACAATGAATGTAAACATTCATTGAATTAAACAAGACTTATAATAGAAAGGGAGAAAATCTATGGAAAGAGTTGATACTATATGCTTTTACTTTATATTGCAAGGATTATATACTTGATAATATCCAATGAAGTTTAATTGGGTGTTTTTCCTTAGTGGATTAAGTATTCACTTTTGGAATAAAAATTCTTTTGCTAAACATGAGGATTAAAGTTTGTTTTGTTTAGATTAGCTATTAAATTTTGTCCATGGTAATTTGATCACATGAAACCAGTTTGGTTGAAGTAGTAGACATTAAAATTACAAGTCATGAATTACAAATGAATAGATGCTTGGAATGATGAAAAGAAAGTTTGTATAATCTATGACGGATTTCTCAATTGATTTGATTCAATTGCTTGAGGACAAGCAAGAGTTTAAGTGTGGGGGAATTTGATAGAGCCATTTTATACTCAATCTTTATAGTATGAAGTGTGTTAATTTATTATAGATTTTATAGAAATCATAAGGAAATGGTACTTAATTCTATTATGGTGATAAATCAGGTTAAATGGAGTCAAGGGTGCTAATTCAAGTAAATTAGAGAAGTCATCTACAACTTGGATCAAAGCAAGGATTTACACCGCCGGAGGAAAGTACATGGGCGTGTAGTTGAAGTACACGACCGTGTACTTGGTTTTGAATTAACAGGAAAATGCACGGTTGAAGTACACGGTCGTGTATCTGTCTAGAAGGAGGCACGGTTTGAGATACGGCCATGGTGAAAACCTTGCTACACACTGCATGAGAAGGAGAGAGACACGTCTTGTGACACAGCCGTGGTGGAAGTCGTGGTGGCAGCCGTGGTGGAAGCTTGATGAAGCCGTGCCATATACTAAATAAGAAGGAGAAATTGTGGAACTTCGACCAGAGGATGACACGTCTTGGGATCTGGCCATGGTTGAAACCGTAGTACACACTGGACATGGATGAAAAATTATAGATTATCCACAGAGGAAGGCACGGCTTGACCCACGGCCGTGTTGTAGGGCGTGCCAGGAGGACGATTATTTACTTCTCGAGATTTACTTGAAAAAGGAAAGATATTTTCGTATCTTGCCAGCAAAAGATCACCTGCCATTCCTTTAACAATATAAATAGAACTAACCCTAGAGGGTTATGATCATCTTGGATCATCTTGGAGACAAGAAAGAAGGAAGGAGGCAGAGCAAGGAAATCGGGAACAGAGGCTTATCATGTTTTTACTTTTAATTTTTGTTTTGATGATGAACATGTGTAGCTAAGCAGATTTTCTAGCCAAAGGGTCATAGAAGTTTGATTCTCCACGAATTGTGAGATCTAACTGATTTGTCTTTAATCTATTCTTTGTTTTTGGATATTCATATATCTTCTGAACGTTTTGTCATTATTATCTTTGTTGATTGGTATGAATTAGAGCTCTTCTACTCAATTAGCAAGTTAATATATTGTCAACTAGCACTCAAATCCGTAATTGTTTGGTAGTTCTATTCTCCGTGACACAATAACATGTTTGATTATAAAATAGATGATCGAATTCATGTTATGGAGATGTATGATCTTGTTTAAATAGGTTATCTTATAATCTATTGGCATGAATTGGTGGTCTCTCTTGTTTTTAATGCTATTGATAGATTAAATCCTAAGAGCTTGTTTAGGGTTGTCTAATCGATAAGAGAAATAATCGAAGAGCTTGTTTTGATTATCGAGGAAGTAAGGAGAGATAGGTTGTTAGAGCTTGTTAATAATCATAACCAGTTTATCTAGAAATAAGAATAGAAAACATTTGCATCGATGATCAATTCCTCGAATTAAACTATCTTGATTCCTTTAGCTAGGCTTTTATCAATATTCGATTTTATTATCTTGTTCCAACATTATTTTGATTCACAAACAAAACCCCCCATTTTTCTTTTCCTCTTTATTCTCTTTAAATAGAAATATATTTAACCAATCCCTGTGGATTCGACCCTACGCACCGCTATATGCAAATCATATAATTGTCTAGGAGTAGGTTTTTATTTTTGTTGGATTTGACACCCATCAACTACTCTCGCCTAAGCACGCTTAACATCGGAGTTCTAATGAGATCCGGTGCATTTATGTTGGTATCATCACACCCACTTAGTGGTTCATGCTACGTTCTCTTATCCCTGGCTTCCTCTTGAGGATAGACCCTCTCTGTGAGCAGCGCGGGCCCTTCGTCATAACGGCAAGAAAAAGGTATCAAAATCGGAGACCAAGGGAGAAGAAAATCGAAAACATTACGATTCTAATCCAAATTCTTACTTACGGCGACCAAACGGAAGGTGTGCAACTCGAGGACTTCCTAAGAGGTCTCCCATCTCAGTACCGCTCTCGCCTAAGCACGCTTAACTTCGGAGTTCTAATGGGATCCGTTGCATTTTATGCTGATATGATCGCACCCTTTTATTTGTTCATGCTGCGTTCTCTTATCCACGGCTTCCTCTCGTAGATGGACCGTCTCCATCGGCAGCGCGGGCCCCCCATCATAACGGGTTAAAAAATATATCAAAATCAAAGACTAAGCGAAAAGAAGATCGAAAACGTCATGTTTCTAATTGAAATTCTTACTTGTGGCGACCAAAAAAGGAGGAGTACAACATAAGGACTTCCCAGGAGGTCACCTATCCTAATACTACACTTGCCTAAGCACGCTTAACTTCAGAGTTGAAATGGGATCCGGTACATTTGTGCTAATAAGATCGCACCCGCTTAGTGGTTCAAGCTGCGTTCTCTTATCCTCAGCTTCGCCTCGAAGATTGGCCATCTTCGTCGGCTACGCGGGCCCCTCATTGTAACAGGAAGAGAAAGATATCGAAATCAGAGACCAAGCGAAAAGAAAATCGAAAATGTCGTGATTCTAATCGAAATTCTTACTTGCAGCGACCAAAACGGAAGGAGAGCAACACGTAGACTTCCCAAGAGGTCACCCATCCTAGTACTGCTCTCGCCCAAGCACGCTTAACATCGGAGTTCTAATGGAATCCGGTGCATTTGTGCTGGTATCATCGCACCCACTTAGTGGTTCACGCTGCGTTCTCTTATCCTCGACTTCCTCTTGAGGATGGACCATCTCCGTCAACTGTACGGGCCCCTCGTCGTAACGACAAGAAAAAGATATCGAAATTCTTACTTGTAGCGACCAAAACGGAAGGAGTGCAACATGAGGACTTCCTAGGAGGTCACCAATCCCAATACTACTCTCACCCTAGCACACTTAACTTCGGAGTTCTTATGGGATCCGGTGCATTTGTTCTGGTATGATCGCACTAGCTTAGTGGTTCACCCTGTGATCTCTTATCTTCGGCTACCTCTCAAGGATGGACCATCTCCATCGGCTGCGTGGGCTCCTTGTCGTAATGGGAAGAAAAAAGATATCGAAATCATAGACCAAGCGTAAAGAAAATCGAAAATGTCGCGATTCTAATTGAAATTCTTACTTGCAGCGACCAAAATGAAAGGAGTGCAACACGAAGACGTCCTAGGAGGTCACCAATCCCAATACTGCTCCCGCCCAAGTGCGCTTAACTTCGGAGTTCTGATGGGATCCGGTGCATTTCTGCTGGTATTATTGCACCCGCTTAATGGTTTATGCTGCGTTCTCTTATCTCTGGCTTCCTCTTGAGGATAGACCGTCTCCGTCAGCTCCGCGGGCCCCTCGTCGTAATGGGAAGAAAAAATATATCGAAATCAGAGACCAAGGGAAAAGAAAATCGAAAATGTCATGATTCTAATCGAAATTCTTACTTCCGGTGACCAAAATGGAAGGAGTGCAACACGAGGACTTCCTAGGAGGTCACCTATCTCTGTACTGCTTTCGCTTAAGCACGCTTAACCTCGGAGTTCTTATGGGATTCAGTGCATTTGTGCTGGTAAGATCACACCCGCTTAGTGGTTCACGTTATGTTCTATTATCCTCGGCTCCCTCTCGAGGATGGACTGTCTCCGTCGGCTGCACGGGCCCCTCGTCGTAACGGGAAGAGAAAGATATCGAAATCAGAGACCATGCGAAAAGAAAATTGAAAAGGTTGCAATTCTAATCGAAATTCTTACTTGTGGTGAGCAAAACAGAAGGAGTGCAACACAAGGACTTCCCAGGAGATCACCCAACACAGTATTACTCTCGCCCAAGCATGCTTAACTTCGGAGTTCTTATGGGATCCGGTGCATTTGTGTTGGTATGATCGCACCCACTTAGTGGTTCACGTTACGTTCTCTTATCCTCGGATTCCTCCCGAAGATTGACCGTCTCCATCGACTATGCGGGCTCCTCGTCGTAACGGGAAGAGAAAGATATCGAAATCTAAGACCAAGCGAAATGAAAATCGAAAACATCGCGATTAAAAGAAAAATTCTTACTTGTAGCGACCAAAACGGAAGGAGTGCAACACGAGGACTTCCGAGGAGGTCACCTATCCTAGTACTGCACTCGCCCAAGCACGCTTAGCTTCAGAGTTCTGATGGGATCTGGTGCATTTATGTTGGTATGATTGCACCCGCTTAGTGGTTCACGCTGCATTCTCTTTTCCTCGGCTTCCTCTCGAGGATGGACTATCCCCATCGGCTGCGCGGGCCCCTCCTTGTAACGGGAAGAGAAAGATATCGAAATCAAAGACCAAGTGAAAAGAAAATCTAAAACATCGCGATTCTAAACAAAATTCTTACTTTTGGCAACCAAAATGGAAGGAATGCAACAAGAGGTATACCCTAGTGGTCACCCATCCCAATACTACTCTCGCCTAAGCACGCTTAACTTTGAAGTTCTGATAGGATCTAAAGCATTTGTGCTGGAATGATCAAACCTGCCTAATGGTTCACACTACGTTCTCTTATCCTCGGCTTCCTCTCGAGGATGGACCGTCTCTATAGGCTGCGTGGGCCACTCGTCATAATGGAAAGAGAAAGATATCGAAATCAAATTCCAAGCGAAAACTAAATTGAAAACATCGCAATTCTAATCGCAATTCTTACTTGTGGCGACCAAAACAAGAGTGCAACACGAGGACTTCCAAGGAGGTCACTCATCCCAGTACTGCTCTCGCCCAAACAAGCTTAACTTCGGAGTTCTGATGGGATCCGATGCATTTGAGCTGGTATGATCGCACCCACTTAGTGGTTTACGTTGCGTTCTCTTATCCTCGGCTTCCTCTCGAGCATGGACTGCCTATGTCGATTGCGCTGGCCCCTCGTTGTAACTGGAAGAGAAAGATAACGAAGTCAGAGACTACATAAAAAGAAAATCGAAAACGTTGTGATTCTAATCGAAATTCTTACTTGCGGCGACCAAATTAGAATGAGTGCAACACGAGGACTTCCTAGAAGGTTACCCATCCCAGTACTGCTCTCGCCCAAGCACGCTTAACTTCGAAGTTTTGATGGGATCCAGTGCATTTGTGCTGGTATGATCGCACCCGCCTAGTGGTTCACGCCGCATTCTCTTATCTTCGGTTTCCTCTCGAGGATGGACCGTCTCCATCAGCTGTGCAGGCCCCTTGTCGTAACTGGAACAGAAAGATATCAAAATTAGAGACCAAGCGAAAAGAAAATCGAAAACGTCGCAATTCTAACCGAAATTCTTACTTGCGGCGACCATATCGGAATGAGTGCAACATGAGGACTTCCTAGGAGGTCACCCATCCTAATACTACTCTCGCCCAAGCACGCATAACTTCGAAGTTCTTGTGGGATCCAGTGCATTTGTGTTGGTATGATCGCACCCCCCTTATGGTTTATGCTGCGTTCTCTTATCCTCGACTTCCTCTCGAGGATGGATCGTCACTGTCAGCCTTGTGGGTCCCTCGTCATAACGTGAAGAGAAAGAAATCGAAATCAGAAACCATGCGAAAAGAAAATCGAAAACATTGTGATTCTAATCGAAATTCTTACTTGCGGCGAACAAAACAGAAGGAGTGCAACACGAGGACATCTCAGGAGGTCACCCAACCCAATACCGCTCTAGCCCAAGCATGCTTAACTTCGAAGTTCTAGTGGGATCCAGTGCATTTGTGCTGGTATGATCCCACCCCCCCCCCCCCCCCCCCCCCCCCCCCCCCCTCCGTGGTTCACGCTGCGTTCTCTTATCCTCAGCTTCCTCTCGAGGATGGACTGTCACCGTCGGCTACGCAAGCCCCTCGTCGTAACTGGAAGAGAAAGATAACGAAATCAGAGGCCAAACGAAAAGAAAATAAAAAACATCGCGATTCTAATCGAAGTTCCTACTTGTGGCGACTAAATCGAAAGGAGTGTAACACGAGGACTTCCTAGGAGGTAACCCATCCCGGTATTGCACTCGTCCAAACACGCTTAACTTTAGAGTTCTGATGGGATCCAGTGCATTTGTGCTGGTATGAATGCACCTGCCTAGTAGCTCACGCTGTGTTCTCTTATCCTCGGCTTCCTCTCGAAGATAGACCGTCTCTGTCGGCTACGCGGGCCCCTCATCGTAACGAAAAGAGAAAGATATCGAAATCAGAGACAAAACAAAAATAAAATCGAAAACGTCGTAATTCTAATCGAAATTCTTACTTACGGCGAAAAAAACTGAAGGAGCGCAACACGAGGACTTCCATGGAGGTCAACCATCCCAGTACCGCTCTCGCCCAAACCCGCTTAACTTCGGGGTTCTGATGGGATTCGAAGCATTTATGCTGATATTATCGCACCCGCTTAGTGGTTCACACTACGTTCTCTTATCCTCGGCTTCCTCTCGATGATGGACCATCTCCGTTGGCTCCGTAGGCCCCTCGTTGTAACTGGAAGAGAAAGATAACGAAGTTAGAGACCAAGCGAAAAGAAAATCGAAAATGTCGCGATTCTAATTGAAATTCTAACTTATAGCGATGAAATCGGAAGGAGTGCAACATGAAGACTTCACAGGCGGTCACCCATCCCAATACTGGTCTCATCCAAGCAAGCTTAACTTTGGAGTTCTTATGGGATCTAATGATACGATTCTAAGAGTTAAGATACAGGCACCAGAGAAAATAAAGTCAATCCAAGCTCTAGGTGGTAGTACGGGGTCCAAAAAAAGAGGACATAGGCGTCGGGAGGACCCAAGGTGAAGTTCAGCTAACCTTAAGTCAGCCTTGAATAAAGGCCGGCCGAATTCACTTCAAGGTCGTTGGCCTTAGTGTCGCCCTAAATGAAGGCCATCGGCCTTTGGTGCCGGCCTATGTATTTAGGCCGCCGGCCTTTGGCCGGTTTTGATTAGCCTCCCACAATTGTTTTTAGGATGATATAAATAGTCATCTTTAGGGTTTATTTGAGGATAGATGATATTTTAGTTGTAAGCAAACACTTTGAGCGTGTGTGTGAATCCTCTTTTGGGATTCTTGAATATTGAGAATTGATTTTCACTTTATTCGTATTATTCTTATCAAATTCTTGGTTCCTATAGAATTTGTGGCGAGTATCGTTATTAAATTCTTAGAATTCTTTAACCTTAAGTGATTGATTTATAGAACGTGGTCTCTATCGTTCTATTATTTGATTGTGAATTAGTTTAATTTTATCAACCTTGGCATCTATAGATTGGTAATTTTATCTATATCCTTTGATTTTACCTTGTTAGTACCAAAATCCAGAGAACCCTAAAATTGTTATTGACGATTTGATTTGTGTGAAAGGAATTCGAATTTCCAATTCCATGTCATTTGGTATCAGAGCAAAGGTTGGTGGATTGGTGAATCGACGCAGGTTGAATCGATAAGGCTGTTGAATCTCAATTCAGTTGTAGTTTTAATTTAATACTACCATTGGTTGAAAAAAAAAATTAGGAATTTATTTTGATAAGTATTGTTGTGAATTCAATTGTTGGGTGTTAAATTGTTACAAATTGGTGTTTTGGGCTGTTGTTGAGAATTAGGTTTTTGGTGAATTTCTATTACTGAATTTTGATTGGTAGAGATGTCGTCGCATGGAAGTGTTAATAACAACAACAATGGGAATGATGCTAATAATGGGGGTGAGGTTGTGACAAGGGCTGAGTTCAATCAAATCCAAGAAAATATTAGATTGATTATGGAGAGATTAGAGGTTAGGGATAGAAGAAGCCATAGTGGTGCAGAAATTAAGAGGAGAAATTCTAGTGATGATTTTGATGCTCTTAGTGAAAGGAGCAGGAGAGGAAACAATGATGACAAGCGTAAGGGGATTGAAAACATAAAGTTGAAAATTCCATCTTTCACTGGTAGTAGTAAACCATAGGAACTCCTAAATTGGGTGCTATGGGTTGAGAAGGTGTTTGACTGTTATGAGTGGGATGAGCGCATGAAGGTGAAGATGGTGTCTTTAGCATTCTCTAAATATGCTAGTTTGTGGTAGAATAAATTACAAACTGAGAGACGTAGGGCGGATGAGGAGAAAGTGCATTCATGGGCTTTGATGAAAAGATTGATGAGATGCAGATTTGTGCCAGATTACTATAAACAAGAGATGCTAATGGAGTTGCAATCCTTGAAGCAGGGTAAGAAAAGCATAGAAGATTATGTGAAGGAGTTTGAGACACTAATGGCAAGGTGTGATATTGAGGAATCATCAGATGAATCTATAGCTCGTTTCATCAATAGGTTGAAGATGGACATTGCCAATGTAGTGGAACTCCAGCATTATCAGACTCTTGAGGATGTGATTAAATTAACCAGTCGGGTTGAGCAGCATCAGCGTAGGCGAGATCATAAATCATATCACCACCATAAGTTAGATGATGGTGAGAGGGAGAAGGAAAGGAAGGAAAAGGGAAAGGCAGTCACTAGTGAGACTGTTGACCAAACACAACAAAAGAAGAGTAGGGATATCAAATGTTTTAAGTGTTTAGGACTTGGCCATATTGCTTCTCAATGTCCTAATAAAAGGGTTATGGTCATAAAAGGGGACAAAGTTGAGAGTAAGGAAGAAGAACAGAAGAGTACTGAGGCAAAAGAGGAAGATGAAGACATTATAGCGAATCCAGTGCATGGAGACTTGCTAATGGTTAAGCAGGATGAAACTGTTCCTAATCAGAGAGCCAATTTATTTCATATCCAATGTATGGTGCAAGGGAAGACTTGTTTGATTGTGGTTGACACAGGCAGTTACACTAATGTTGCTTCAGCAAGCTGAGTTACTAAGTTGGGTTTACAGGTGGAGCAACATCCAAGACCTTATGCACTTCATTGGTTGAGTCCATAAGGAGCTGTTCATATACACAAACAGGTTCGTGTTCCATTATTTATTGGTGATTATATTGACGAGATTATTTGTGATGTAGTTCCCATGGAAGCTACACATTTGATCCTTAAAAGACCTTAGCAGTATGACCTCAGAGCCAAGTATGATGGATACACCAATGAGTATACCATTCAACAACAGGACAAGGCATACAAGCTTCTTCCTATAAGTCCAATTGAGGTACAACAAACAAGGCTGATTTGCCTTAAGAAGCCCAAGGGAAAGAGGAGTCTGTTTATGTGGTTTAGCAGGATGGACGATACAGATTCGAGGTCGAATCTTTTTCAATATGGAGGGAATGATACGATTCCAAGAGCTAAGATACAAGCACCAAAGAAAACAAAGTCAATCCGAGCTCTAGGTGGTAGTATGGGGTCCAAAAAAAGAGGACATAGGCGTCGGGAGGACCTAAGGCGAAGTTTGGCGAGCCTTAAGCCGGCCTTGAATAAAGGCTGGCCGAGTTCACTTCAAGGTCACTAGCCTTAGTGCCGGCTTAAATGAAGGCCACCGGCCTTTGGCCGATTTTGAATGGCCTCGCACAATTGTTTTTAGGATGATATAAATAGTCATCTTTAGGGTTTATTCAGGGATAGATGATATTTTTGTTGTAAGAAAACACTTTGAGCATGTGTGTGAATCCTCTTTTGGGATTCTTGAATATTGAGAATTTATTTTCACTTTATTCGTATTGTTTTTATCAAATTCTTTGTTCCTATAGAATTTGTGGCGAGCATCGTTATTGAATTCTTAGAATTCTTTAACCTTAAGTGATTGATTTTTAGAACGTGGTTTCTATCGTTCTATGATTTGATTACGAATTAGTTTAATTTTATCAATCTTGGGATCTATAGATTGGTAATTTTATCCATATCCTTTGATTTTACCTTGTTAGTACCAAAATCCAGAAAACCCTAAAATTGTTATTGACGATTTGATTTGTGTGAAAGGAATTCGAATTTCCAATTCCGTGTCATCCAGTGCATTTATGCTGGTATGATCACACCCGCCTAGTTGTTCACACTGCGTTCTCTTATCCTCCGCTTCCTCTCAAGGATGGACCATCTCCATTGGCTGTGTAGGCCCCTCGTCATAACTGGAAGAGAGAGGAAACGAAATTAGAGACCAAGTAAAAAGAAAATTGTGAAAGTTGCGATACTAATCGAAATTCTTACTTGCGGCGACCAAAACGGATAGAGTGCAACACGAGGACTTCCCAGGAGGTCACCCAACCCAGTACTACTCTCACCTAAGCTCACATAACTTTAGAGTTCTGATGGGATCTGGTGCATTTGTACTGGTATAATCGCACTCGCTTAGTGGTTCATGCTACGTTCTCTTATCCTTGGCTGCCTCTCGAGGATGGACCGTCTTCGTTAGCAGTGTAAGCCCCTTGTCGTAACGGGAAGAGAAAGATATCGAAATCAGAGACCAAGCGAAATGGAAATTGAAAACGCCGCGATACAAATCGAACTTCTTACTTGCCGTGACTAAACCAGAAGGAGTGCAACACGAGGACTTCCCAGGAGGTCACCCATCCTAGTACCGCTCTCGCCTAAGCACGCTTAACTTCGGAGTTTTGATGCGATCCGGTGCATTTGTGCTGGTATGATCGCACCCACATAATGGTACATGTTGCGTTCTCTTATCCTCGGCTTCTTCTCCTGGATGTATCGTCTCTGTCGGCTGCATGGGCCCCTCG
This sequence comes from Laguncularia racemosa, assembly GCA_037954665.1. Taxonomy (NCBI): domain Eukaryota; kingdom Viridiplantae; phylum Streptophyta; class Magnoliopsida; order Myrtales; family Combretaceae; genus Laguncularia; species Laguncularia racemosa. Next base: position 686,849 of record JBBMOL010000278.1, read on the forward strand.
TCGTAACGGGAAGACAAAGATATCGAAATCGGAGACCAAGTGAAAAGAAAATCGAAAACATTGCGATTCTAATTGAAATTCTTACTTGCTAAGACCAAATCGGAAAGAGTGCAACACGAGGACTTCCCGAGAGGTCACCTATCCCAATACTGCTCTCACCCAAGCACGCTTAACTTCGGAGTTCTGATGGGATCCAGTGCATTTGTGCTGGTATGATCACACTCGCCTAGTTGTTCACGCTGCATTCTCTAATCCTCCACTTCCTCTCAAGGATGGACTATCTCCATCGGCTGCGCAGGGCCCCCGTCGTAACTGGAAGAGAAAGGTAACGAAATCGGAGACCAAGCAAAAAGAAAATCGTGAAAGTTGTGATTCTAATCGAAATTCTTACTTGCGGCAACCAAAATGGACGGAGTGCAACACGAGGACTTCCCAGCAAGTCACCTATCCCAGTACTACTCTCGCCCAAGCATGCTTAACTTCGGAGTTCTAATGGGATCCGGTGCATTTGTGTTAGTATGATCGCACCCGCCTAGTGGTTCCCGCTGCGTTCTCTTATCCACCGCTTCCGTTTGAGGATGGACCGTCTCCGTCGATTGCGTGGGCCCCTCGTCGTAACGGGAAGAAAAAGATATCGAAATCAGAGACTAAGTGAAAAGAAAATCGAAAACATCATGATTCTAATCGGAATTCTTACCTATAGCGACTAAATCAGGAGGAGTGCAACGCAAGGACTTCCCAGGAGGTCACCCATCCTAGTACTGCTCTCGCCCAAGCACGATTAATTTTGGAGTTCTGATGGGATCCAGTGCATTTGTGCTGGTATGATCGCACCCGCTTAGTGGTTCACGCTCCATTCTCTTATCCTCGGCTTCCACACGAAGATAGACTGTCTCCGTCGGCTGCACGGGCCTCTCGTCGTAACTGGAAGAGAAAGTTAACGAAATCAAAGACTAAGCGAAAATAAAAAATAAAAAACGTCGCGATTGTAATCGAAATTCTTACTTACGGCGAACAAATCGGGAGGAGTGCAACACGAGGACTTCCCAAGAGGTCACCTATCCCAGTATTACTCTCACCCAAGCACACTTAACGTCGGAGTTCTGATGGGATCCGGGGCATTTATGTTGGTATGATCGCACCCGCTTAGTGGTTCAAGCTGCGTTCTCTTATCATCGGCTTCCTCTCGAGGATGGACCGTCTCTGTTGTCTACACGTGCCCCTCATCATAATGGGAAGACAAAGATACTGAAATCAAATACCAAGCGAAAAGAAAATCGAAAATGTCATAATTCTAATCGAAATTCTTACTTGTGGTGACCAAATCGAAAGGAGTGCAACGCGAGGAATTTTGAAGAGGTCACCTATCCCAGTACTGCACTCGCCCAAGCACGCTTAACTTTAGAGTTCTGATGGGATCCGTTGCATTTGTGCTGGTACGATCGCACTCGCTTAGTGGTTCATGTTGCGCTCTGATATCCTCGGCTTCCTCTCGAGGATGGACCGTCTCCGTCGACTGCGCGGGCCCCTCGTCGTAACAAGAACAGAAAGATATCCAAATTAAGACCAAGCGAAAAGAAAATCGAAAACATCGTGATTCTAATCGAAATTCTTACTTGCCAAGACCAAAACGGAAGGAGTGCAACACGAGGACTTCCTAGGAGGTCACCCATCCTAGTACTGGTCTCGCCCAAGCACGCTTAACTTTGGAGTTCTAATGGGATCTGGTGCATTTGTGTTGGTATGATTGCACCCGCTTAGTGGATCACACTGCGTTCTCTTATCCTCAGCTTCCTCTCGAGGATAGACCATCTCCGTCGACTACGCGGGCCCCTCGTCGTAACGGGATGACAAAGATATCGAAATCGAAGATCAAGCGAAAAGAAAATAAAAAACGTCATGATTCTAATCAAAATTCTGACTTGCCAAGACCAAAACAAAAGGAGTGCAACATGAGGACTTCCCAGGGGGTGACCCATCCTAGTACTACTCTCGCCCAAGCAGGCTTAACTCTAGAGTTCTGATGGGATCCAAAGCATTTGTGCTAGTATGATCGCACCCGCTTAATGGTTCATGCTGCGTTCTCTTATCCCTGGCTTCCTCTCGAGGATGGACTATCTCCATCGTCTACGCCGGCCCCTCGTCGTAACAGGAATAGAAAGATATCCAAATCAGAGACCAAGCGAAAAGAAAATAAAAAACGTCGCGATTCTAATCGAAATTCTTTCTTGCTGCAACCAAATCGGAAGGAGTGCAACACGAGGACTTCCCAGGAGGTCACCTATCCTAGTACTGCTCTCACCCAAGCACGCTTAACTTCGGAGTTTTGATGGGATCCGGTGCATTTGTGCTAGTATAATTGCATCCGCTTAGCGGTACATGCTACGTTCTCTTATCCTAGGCTTCCTCTTGAGGATGGACCGTCTCCATTGGCTGCGCGGGCCCCTCGTCGTAACGGGAAGACAAAGTTATTGAAATCAGAGACCAAGCAAAAAGAAAATCGAAAACGTCACGAGTCTAATTGAAATTCGTACTTGTGGCGACTAAATTGGGAGGAGTGCAACACGCGGACTTCCCAAGAGGTCACTTATCCTAGTACTGCTCTCACCTAAGCACGCTTAACTTCGGAGTTCTGATGGGATCCGGTCCATTTGTGCTTGTATGATCATACCTGCTTAGTGGTTCTCGCTGCGTTCTCATATCCTCGGCTTCCTCTCGAGGATGGACCGTCTCCGTCGGCTGCACGGGGAAGGGATTATAAATGTAGAAGTATAATGATTGCACACATCATGAGCTTACAAATCCCATGCTTTATTTATGTCCTTAAAATGAAATCCTGAAATTGACTTAGATTGGTGCCCTACTCGCCAACTATTGTGACTAGTTTACATAGTTAAAATTTAATAGTAAAATCTCTAGAGAACGGGGTTTACCCTATGTTTAGCCTTTGAACTTGAGATTGAGTCCTTAAGTTGAAAAAAAAAAAACAAGCAAGTTTACTTCAAGGAAAAATTGGTTAGGATAAATCTCTCTTGAAATTTCTTTGAGAATACCTTAACACCTAGTGAAAGAGGTAAATGAAATATTTTACTTAGTGATCCCTTAAAAAAAAAAGAGCCTTTTACTCCAATAACTCAGGAAAGTGAGTTAAGAGTATCTAATCTTAAATATTAGTGTGAGGAAGAGTTCGTAGGGGTCCCTTTAAAACCTGATCACTTAGGCGATGAGCCTAGGATGTGCCGACTCAATGAACTCACAATAACGAGAAGGGCGGAAAGGCAAAAATTTAGTACATTAATGAAAACCAGGTTGACATGGGCGAGCTTTGGTCCCTCAGAAGAGTAAAGTCTCACTCCGCTATCAATTAAGGCAAAAAAAAAAAAAAAAAAGGGGGAGAAATTCTAGGAAAAAAATGGATACCATATGCTTTCACTCCTTGTTATCTTGTTTAGAGAAGTAAAATTGAGGGAGATGATACTTGCTAATAACCAATGAAGTTTAAATGAATGTTTTTCCTTATGGACTAAGTATTGTTTTCTATTGTTAAACACAGGGATTAAAAATCTATTGTATTTAGATTAACTACTAAATTTCAACTAGATATACTAGTTACAAACTTCAGTATGGTTAGAACAATGGGCACCAGAAGTTCAATGATGGATTTCTCTTGTTTAAATCAATTATTTTGCTTGAGGGCAAGCAAAAGTTCAAGTGTGGGGATGTTGATAAGATCACATTATACTTATATTTTCTTTTAGACTTATATTAAATTTATTTCAATATTATAAGAAAATATAAAGAAATGATACTTAATGGTGTTTATTGTGAAAATACAGGTTTTGAGGACCCAAAAGTAAATTACAATTTAATTGGAGGAGTTTTTCACAAAATTGAAGAAGCCAGCGGAGGATAGCAATAAAGGCCGCCGGCCTTGGGCCAGCCTACATTCAAGGCTGCCGGCTTTGAGCCGGCCTTAAAGCCGGCCTTGAACCGGCCTTCATTACTCCCCGGATATCCATTGTGAAAATCTCTCCAAAATCGTATCTTATTTAATTTGCTGACTCAAATCCTCATCAGATCAACCTTATCCCCCTCCTCTTTGGATCTATAAATAGGCCCCTTATGTGAACCTTGAAAGCATCCTTTTTTTTGTTTAGCATCCCCTTTTGTTTAGAATCCCCTTTTGTTTTGAGAATCCTTTTGTTTTGATTCTTTGTTTAGCATCCTTTGTCTTTCTTTGAAATCATTAGAATTCCCTTACGAACTGTAAGATTTTATGTTTTCTTTAATTCCTTTACATTTCATGTTATTACAAATTTTAGTTTGAAGAAAGAAAGTTATTTTGCTGAAGTTCTTGAAGATTATAGCTATTGTTTTAATTACTTTATTTTCTTTTATGCCATTTATTAATTTATTCTTGTTGTTCAATATGAATTCCATTGCACCTATTTATTTCAATTGTTTTTATGCAATTCATACTATAATGTTCTAAATCATCCTTATGGGAAATATGATGAAGCCATAATTCAAACTAAAATGATCATTGTATTCATGTTATAGGAAATGTAGTTATGCGGAATTTTCATATAAGAAGTCCTGCTATGAATTGTATTTTGTAATTGAAATCAATGCATAGAAATGTAAATGACTCGAAAGAGAAATTTAGGTTTTATCAGGAATTCCTAAGTAAGATTTAATAATTCATGTGGAAGCAGCGTTATTGAATTTTATTAGAAATTGACCTAAGTGTTTCATGCAATATTTTTATTAAATTTTTCACTAAGGGATTAGGAGAAATTATTTTAAAGATATTAGGCAATCATATAATTGGGAAATTTATGATTGTGAATTAGAATCCTCATTTGATTTGACTTAGCGGGAGCTATTAAATTAAATTGAGGTAACATTACTTTAACACTTAATAAAGGATTAAGGTTTTGTTAATTTCTTGTGAAAATCCATATAGCTATGAGTTATTATAACATGAAGGCAATATGATTAGTATAATTAGGGTGGATTCTATTTCCCATCATCAATTCATCATTTTTCAACACAATTCTCTTTTTAAGCATTTAGTATAATTCATTCAATTCTCATCAAATATCATTGCCTAAATAATAGTAGAAATTGATAAAGGTCTATTACTTAATCAATCTTCGTGGTTCGACACTCTTCTCTCACTATATTACTTGATCCGATCCGGTACACTTGCCGGTATTTATTCACGCTCATTTTATATCTCTTTTTGCGTGGATCAAGTTTTTGGCGCCGTTGCCGGGGATTGATTAATATTTGACCATCTTCAGATTCTATTGTTAATTTAGGCGCAATTATTTTGTTATTTAATTTAATTTAATTTTTTTTTTCATTGTGTGATCGTTTCCTGTTCTCTTTGAGGTTCTTTTTATGCGGAAGAGTAGAAGTGCTGAACTTCTACCAATTAATCTTGAGATAGAACGCACCTTGCGACAACTTAGAAGAGAGCAGAGAAGAAAGGAAGAAGAGAACATGGCAGATGAGAACAACAATCGGATTCAGGGTGTTGGTGGAGCACTTCGGGAATACACGATACCTGTTGTTTCAGGTCCTGCAATAAGAAGACCAACAATTCAGGCTAACAATTTTGAATTAAAACCAGCACTCGTTCAAATGGTTCAATCAAATCAATTTGGAGGATATCCAAATGAGAGTCCTGATGAGCATATTGCAGTATTTCTTCAATATTGTAATACAGTGAAAATGAATAATGTATCTGATGATGTAATTAGGCTGCAACTTTTTCCGTTTTCACTTAGAGAAAAAGCTAGGGCTTGGTACAATTCATTGCCACAAGACTCTATAACCACTTGGGTTGATCTCTCATCTAAATTTTTAAGGAGATTTTTTCCACCTGCTAGAACTGCTACGTTAAGAAATGACATCACAAACTTCACTAAGTTTAGTGGTGAATCACTGTATGAAGCATGGGAAAGATTCAAGGAGGCAATTAGAAAATGCCCCCATCATGGATTACCAGATAATCTCCTTATTGAGATATTCTATCTTAGTTTAGATGATACATTGAGATCTCTAGTAGATGCTGCTTCTGGTGGTGCACTAATGAGTAAGACATATGAAGAGGCTAGTGCTTTGATAGATGAAATGGCCTCTAGTGCACATAATTAGCAACATGAAAGAGGTAAGTCTAGAGTAGCATCTGTCAATGACATGGACACCTTAACAGCTCAGATTTCTGCTCTTACCGCTCAGGTAAGTAAACTCACCTCTGCACCATCTTTTAATGTTAATCAAATTTCTTGTTGTGAGTTATGCTCAGGACCACACTCAACTCTTGAGTGCCCATCTGGAAACTTTTCCTCCTCATCCCATGGAGAGCAAGTAAATTTTGTCAATAATTTCCAAAGAGGAAATCAAGGACCTTATTCAAACACCTACAATCCAGGGTGGCGTAATCATCCAAATTTCTCATGGAGAAATGATAACAATGCACTTAAACCCCCTGGATTTCAAAAGCAAGGTTCTAATCATAATACTCCCCATCAACAATATCCTAATCATAATACCTCTTCTCAGCAAGGTCAGTCTAAAATGGAAGAACTCATGATAAGTTATATGCAGAAGACTAACACAATGTTGCAAAATCAACAAGCCACCATTAGGAATCTTGAAAATCAGCTTAGTTAAATGTCTCAACAGTTGAGTAATAGACCATCTGGGTCTTTACCTAGTAATACTGAGCAGAATCCTAAGGGTGTAAATGCTATTATGCTAAGAAGTGGTAAGGAATTGGTTGATAAGAAACTTGAGGAAGAGGAGGTTAACCTAGAGAAAGATAAAGGGAAAAAAAAGGAAGAGGAACCAAAGCAAAATTCACCAAAAGTGCAAGCATATGTTCCTCCTATTCCTTTCCCAGGAAGGCTGAAGCAACAGCAATTGGATTCACAATTTGCTAAATTTTTAGAAGTCTTTAAAAAATTGCAAATTAACATTCCTTTTGCAGAGGCACTTCAGCAGATGCCATCATATGCTAGGTTCATGAAGGATTTACTCACAAAGAAGAGGAAGATTGAAGGGAATGAACCAGTGATGCTTACAGGGGAATGTTCTATGATCTTACAAAAGAATTTATCCAATTTGCCAAGAAAACAAAGAGATCAGGGAAGTTTTACTGTTCCTTGCACTATTGGTAATTTTCATTTTGATAAAGTACTTATAGATTCTGGTGCAAGTATAAATTTAATGCCTCTGTCCATTTTCAGAAAACTAGGACTTGGAGAATGTAAGGAGACGCACGTCACCTTACAACTTGCGGATATAAGTGTCAAGTACCCAAAGGGTATAGTGGAGAATGTCCTAGTAAAAGTGGACAAATTCATCTTTCCAATTGACTTTATAGTCTTGGAAATGGAAGAAGATAGAGAGGTACCCATGATCTTAGGAAGACCATTCCTGGCAACAGGTAAGGCATTGATTGATGTGGAACAAGGTAAGCTTACTTTAAGAGTTATGGATGAACAAGTCACATTTAATGTGTATGAGGCTACAAAGAAATTTGATGACTGTAAATCCTGTTACACTATTGATAGTGTTGATGAGCTTTCCTGTGAGTTCATGGAAGAGAATGTAGGTGTGGACACGATGGAGTCAGTCCTTAGGGATTTAGATAATTGGAGTGATGATGAGGATGAACCCCAAGAAGAACATACTGAACAAGTTTATGAATTCAAGACTCGACACTATGAGGAGCTGGGCACCACTGAGAAGAAACCGATGCCGTCATTGACACAACCCCCGGTGCTTGAACTTAAACCTTTGCCTGGTCATTTAAAGTATGCTTATCTTGGAAAAAATGATACTTTGCCAATAATCATTTCTTCTTCTTTGACAGGTGATTAAGAGCAACAACTTTTGGATGTTCTAAGAGAATATAAGGAAGCTATCAGGTGGACCATTGCTGATATTAAGGGAATTAGCCCTTCAATTTGTACTCATAGGATATTTCTTGAAGCTGAGTGTAAACCTACAGTACAACCACAAAGAAGACTTAACCCAACTCTTAAGGAAGTTGTAAAAAAAGAAGTACTTAAATTGTTAGATGCTGGCATTATTTTTCCAATTTCTGATAGTAAATGGGTTAGTCCTGTCCAAGTTGTACCAAAACAAGGTGGTATGACTGTAGTACAAAATGAGGCTAATGAATTAATTCCCACTCGCACTGTAACTGGTTGGAGAGTCTGTATAGACTATAGAAAACTGAATGATGCTACCCGCAAAGATCATTTCCCCCTCCCTTTTATAGATCAGATGTTAGAAAAACTTGCAGGGCATGATTATTACTACTTTTTAGATGGTTATTCTGGTTACAATCAAATCCATATAGCACCCGAGGACCAGGAGAAAACCACCTTTACTTGTCCCTATGGCACATTTGCTTTTAGGAGAATGCCCTTTGGTCTTTGTAATGCACCCGCTACATTTCAAAGATGCATGATGTCCATATTTTCTAACATGACAGAAAATTTCATTGAAATATTCATGGATGATTTTTCTGTTTTTGGGAAGTCATTTGAAACATGTCTAACAAATTTAGTATGTGTGCTTAAGAGATGCAAGGAAACTAATCTGCTTCTTAATTGGGAAAAATGCCATTTCATGGTAAGAGAGGGAATAGTCTTAGGGCACAAAGTATCTAAGTAGGGAATTGAGGTTGACAGGGCAAAAGTAGAGGTGATAGAGAAGCTACCACCACCTACTACAGTGAAAGGAATCAGAAGCTTCTTGGGACATGCTGGCTTCTATAGGAGATTTATCAGGGACTTCTCTAAAATCTCAAGACCTCTTTGTAATTTACTAGAAAAAGATTCTGCCTTTATTTTTTATGATAATTGTTTGCAGGCATTTAATCTATTGAAGGAGAAGCTCACTACTGCACCAGTGATTGTTGCACCTGATTGGGAGCTTCCCTTCGAGTTGATGTGCGATGCCAGCGACTATGCTGTTGGAGCGGTACTTGGGCAAAGAAAAGATAAGTCATTTCATGTAATATACTATGCGAGTAGAACCTTAAATGAGGCCCAAAGGAATTATGCCACAACTGAAAACGAACTTTTAGCAGTTATATTTGCATGCGATAAATTCCGGCCTTACCTAATAGGTTCTAAAATCATAGTATATACTGACCATGCTGCCCTTAAGTATTTATTTGCTAAAGCTGATGCTAAACCTAGGTTAATTCGATGGATTCTACTACTGCAAGAATTTAACCTGGAAATTAAAGATAAGAAGGGAACTGAAAATGTGGTGGCTGATCATTTATCCCGTCTGGAATCTAATTTTTTTTATTCACCTATTAATGAAAAGTTCCCTGATGAACAATTGCATGTAGTAGAAGTTCAAGGATTACCTTGGTATGCTGATATCGTTAATTATTTGGTTAGCAAAATCACTCCATATGGTTTATCCTACCAACAGAAAAAGAAATTTTTACATGATGTGAAGTTTTATTTTTGGGATGAACCATATCTCTTTAAAAATTGTGCTAACCAAATAATTAGACGATGCGTACCTGAAAGTGAACAGCTTAGCATTATACAACATTGTCATTCTAGAGAGGTAGGAGGTCACTTTGGTATGGAAAAAACGGCAGCAAAAATTTTATCTTGCGGATTTTATTGGCCCAGTTTGTTTCATGATTGCAGGAACTTCATTATGACTTGTGCTCAATGCCAAAGGACTGGCAATATTTCAAGAAGACATGAATTACCACAAAATAATATACTTGTAATTGAACTTTTTGACGTTTGGGGAATCGACTTTATGGGTCCTTTTCCCTCATCTTTTTCAAACAAATATATTCTTTTAGCTGTAGATTATGTTTCGAAATGGGTAGAGGCAGTTGCTCTACAAACTAATGACAGCAGGGTTGTCATTAAATTTTTGAAAAAGAATATATTTTCAAGATTTGGGGTACCTAGAGCTATAATAAGTGATGGGGGAACACATTTTTATAACAGGCAATTTGAGAAATTATTATTAAAATATGGAGTTACTCATAAAATTGCTACCCCTTATCATCCACAAACGTGTGGACAGGTTGAGGTATCCAATAGGGAAATTAAGCGAATCTTAGAGAAAACTGTCAATGCATCCCGAAAGGATTGGTCTTTAAAACTTGATGATGCATTGTGGGCTTATAGAACAGCTTTTAAAACACCTATTGGAATGTCCCCTACAAGATTGTTTTTGGTAAATCATGTCACCTACCCGTAGAGCTTGAGCACAAGGCATACTAGGCCATAAAATACCTTAACTTTGAGTTGCAAGCTGTAGGTGAAAAGAGGTTGCTCCAATTGAATCAAATGGCCGAGATGAGAGAGGAAGCATATGAAAATGCGAGAATTTACAAGGAGAGAGCAAAGCGATGGCATGATAAGAACATCTTACAGCGAGAGTTCTTGCCTGGTCAAAGAGTCTTATTGTACAACTCTCGATTGAAGCTATTCCCAAGTAAGTTGAAATCACGATGGTCTGGACCATTTGAAATTGTTAATGTGTTTCCTTATGGTGCAGTTGAGTTGAAGGCAGAAGACAATCGTACTTTCAAGGTAAACGGTTATCTTCTCAAACATTACTATGAAGGGGAACATGTTGATAGAAATGCCACAACTGTGGATTTAGGAGATTCAAGAACTTGAACTGGAAAAGTCGGGCTAGCGACTATAAACTAAGCGCTTCATGGGAGGCAACCCATGCTCAATAAGTATATACACTAGTGTTTTAATTTCGTTACAAAAAAAAAAAAAAACTAATTCAAGGCTGGATAAGAGCCGCCGGTGCATTCAAGACACTCCAAGGATGACAAACATTTTGGGAGGAATTTTCTTCCTGATCAACAATTTTACACCAGGGAAGTACCAGTATTTCAATTTCTGCATTGACATTCTTTTCCTTAATTTTGTGATATATTAGGAACAATGAGGACATTGTCCAATTTAAGTGTGGGGAAGGGATTATAAATGTAGAAGTATAATGATTGCACACATCATGAGCTTACAAATCCCATGCTTTATTTATGTCCTTAAATTGAAATCCTGAAATTGACTTAGATTGGTGCCCTACTCGCCAACTATTGTGACTAGTTTACATAGTTAAAATTTAATAGTAAAATCTCTAGAGAACGGGGTTTACCCTATGTTTAGCCTTTGAACTTGAGATTGAGTCCTTAAGTTGAAAAAAAAAAAAACAAGCAAGTTTACTTCAAGGAAAAATTGGTTAGGATAAATCTCTCTTGAAATTTCTTTGAGAATACCTTAACACCTAGTGAAAGAGGTAAATGAAATATTTTACTTAGTGATCCCTTAAAAAAAAAAAAGAGCCTTTTACTCCAATAACTCAGGAAAGTGAGTTAAGAGTATCCAATCTTAAATATTAGTGTGAGGAAGAGTTCGTAGGGGTCCCTTTAAAACCTGGTCACTTAGGCGATGAGCCTAGGATGTGCCGACTCAATGAACTCACAATAACGAGAAGGGCGGAAAGGCAAAAATTTAGTACATTAATGAAAACCAGGTTGACATGGGCGAGCTTTGGTCCCTCAGAAGAGTAAAGTCTCACTCCGCTATCAATTAAGGAAAAAAAAAAAAAGGGGAGAAATTCTAGGAAAAAAATGGATACCATATGCTTTCACTCCTTGTTATCTTGTTTAGAGAAGTAAAATTGAGGGAGATGATACTTGCTAATAACCAATGAAGTTTAAATGAATGTTTTTCCTTATGGACTAAGTATTGTTTTCTATTGTTAAACACAGGGATTAAAAATCTATTGTATTTAGATTAACTACTAAATTTCAACTAGATGTACTAGTTACAAACTTCCGTATGGTTAGAACAATGGGCACCAGAAGTTCAATGATGGATTTCTCTTGTTTAAATCAATTATTTTGCTTGAGGACAAGCAAAAGTTCAAGTGTGGGGATGTTGATAAGATCACATTATACTTATATTTTCTTTTGGACTTATATTAAATTTATTTCAATATTATAAGAAAATATAAAGAAATGATACTTAATGGTGTTTATTGTGAAAATACAGGTTTTGAGGACCCAAAAGTAAATTACAATTTAATTGGAGGAGTTTTTCACAAAATTGAAGAAGCCAGCGGAGGATAGCAATAAAGGCCGCCGGCCTTGGGCCAGCCTACATTCAAGGCCGCCGGCTTTGAGCCGGCCTTAAAGCCGACCTTCATTACTCCCCGGATATCCATTGCGAAAATCTCTCCAAAATCGTATCTTATTTAATTTGCTGTCTCAAATCTTCATTAGATCAACCTTATCCCCCTCCTCTTTGGATCTATAAATAGGCCCCTTGTGTGAACCTTGAAAGCATCCTTTTTTTGTTTAGCACCCCCTTTTGTTTAGAATCCCCTTTTGTTTTGATTCTTTGTTTAGCATCCTTTGTCTTTCTTTGAAATCATTAGAATTCCCTTACGAACTGTAAGATTTTATGTTTTCTTTAATTCCTTTACATTTCATGTTATTACAAATTTTAGTTTGAAGAAAGAAAGTTATTTTGCTGAAGTTCTTGAAGATTATAGCTATTGTTTCAATTACTTTATTTTCTTTTATGCCATTTATTAATTTATTCTTGTTGTTCAATATGAATTCCATTGCACCTATTTATTTCAATTGTTTTTATGCAATTCATACTATAATGTTCTAAATCATCCTTGTGGGAAATATGATGAAGCCATAATTCAAACTAAAATGATCATTGTATTCATGTTATAGGAAATGTAGTTATGCGGAATTTTCATATAAGAAGTCCTGCTATGAATTGTATTTTGTAATTGAAATCAATGCATAGAAATGTAAATGACTCGAAAGAGAAATTTAGGTTTTATCAGGAATTCCTAAGTAAGATTTAATAATTCATGTGGAAGCAGCGTTATTGAATTTTATTAGAAATTGACCTAAGTGTTTCATGCAATATTTTTATTAAATTTTTCACTAAGGGATTAGGAGAAATTATTTTAAAGATATTAGGCAATCATATAATTGGGAAATTTATGATTGTGAATTAGAATCCTCATTTGATTTGACTTAGCGGGAGCTATTAAATTAAATTGAGGTAACATTACTTTAACACTTAATAAAGGATTAAGATTTTGTTAATTTCTTGTGAAAATCTATATAGCTATGAGTTATTATAACATGAAGGCAATATGATTAGTAGAATTAGGGTGGATTCTATTTCCCATCATCAATTCATCATTTTTCAACACAATTCTCTTTTTAAGCATTTAGTATAATTCATTCAATTCTCATCAAATATCATTGCCTAAATAATAGTAGAAATTGATAAAGGTCTATTACTTAATCAATCTTCGTGGTTCGACACTCTTCTCTCACTATATTACTTGATACGATCCGGTACACTTGCCAGTATTTATTCACGCTCATTTTATATCTCTTTTTGCGTGGATCACCTAGCTTCCACCACGGCTTCAAGCACGGTTTATCCCACGGCTTCCACCACGGCCGTGCCTTAAGCCGTGTCTCTCTCTGTTGTAAGTCCTCATTTTCGCCTTCTTGTCCAGTGTGTAACAGGGTTTGAACCTTGGCCGTGCCTCAAACCGTGCTTCCTCCGGTGGTGTAATTCCTTGTCTTGATCCAAGTTGTAGATGACTTCTCCAAAATACTTGAATTAGCATCCTTGACTCCATTTAACCTGATTTATCACGATGATAGAATTAAAGTACCATTTCCTTATGATTTCTATAAAATCAATAATAATTTAACACAATTTATACTATAAAGATTGAGTATAAAATGGCTCTATCAAATTCCCCCACACTTAAACTCTTGCTTGTCCTCAAGCAATTGCATCAAATCAATTGAGAAATCAGTCATAGATTATACAAACTTTCTTTTTATCATTCCAAACATCTATTCATTTGTAATTCATGAATGGTAATTTAATGTCTACTACTTCAACCCAATTGGTTTCCTATGATCAAATTACTATGGACAAAATTCAATAGCTAATCTAAACAAAACAAACTTTAATCCTCATGTTTAGCAAAATAATTTTTATTCCAAAAGTAAATACTTAATCCACTAAGGAAAAACACCCAATTAAACTTCATTGGATATTATCAAGCATATAATCCTTGCAGTATAAAGTAAAAGCATATGGTATAAGCTCTTTGCTAGATATTCTCCCTTTTATACATCTTTGTTTTATTCAATGAATGTTCACATTCATGTTCTTTTGATTTATTCAAGCATCTATTTTGACGGGTTTTTGCCTGCTTCTTTTCATGAACTTTTGCCTTTTTCGCCCTTATCGTTATAGTGAGTTCATTGAGTCGGCAACATCCCGAGCTCATCACTCAGGTGACCGGGTTTTGAGATACCCCTACGGACTATTCCTCACTCTAACATTCAAGTTTGAATACTCTTAACTCAATTAGTTGAATCATTGGAGTAATGGCTATGCTTGATTCTTTTTTTTTTTTTTAAGTGTTATGATTGCTTTACAAACAACTTCAAAGAGTATACAGTAGCTAATATAACCTAGAAGTAAACTTGTTTATTTTTCACTTAGGGACTCGACTTACTCTTAGACTTCCAATTCTAAAGCTAAATACAAGGTAAATTTGTTTCTTAAAGATTTCACTACTTAATTTTAACCATGTATTCTAATCACAGCAGTGGGTGAGTAAAGCATTTGAACAAGTCAATTTCACATTTTGTAGATGCTTATTACAACATTTAGTACAATCTCTAGATTTCATGATAATTTTGAAAAACTTTGGCTTAAAATTGCTTAAGGACAAACATTCAGAGTATAAGTTAGTTCTCTATTCTCTATATTTTATTATCCTCTCCCCCACACTTAGCTTGAACAGTGTCCTCACTGTTCCTAATTCAGCACAATTGAAGAGGAATTAACAACACAAATGACATTAGAGAATAAGAGAAAGGAAATATTGGTACTTCCCTGGTATTGGAGTGCTCCCTTTAAGCTCTGGAAAGTGTCATCTAATGATATGTATCCTTGCTGCAGCCGATCCAAAGAGTTCAAAACTACACTAAAATCAAAACAGGCTAAACTAAAACAAAACAAAACTAAAACAAACCAAAACTAATGTAAAACAAAACTTTTTTTTTTTTTTTTGACATGGGTTGCCTCCCACGAAGCGCCTTTCTTTAACGTCTTTGGCTAGACGTTCCTGGTTAAATATTCGGATAAGGATTTTGATTCCAGTCTTGGTGCCTGTGGTGATGGGTTAATAGCATCCGTAACACAAACAGGAGAGATATCGTTAGGATGTTTCATGGCATCATAAATGTTAAATTTAATCACTTCACCATCAAATTCCATAGTGAGGGTGCCATCATTTACATCGATTTTCGTTTTAGAAGTCTTAAGGAATGGTCGCCCTAATAATATCAGTGATGAAGTGTGAGAATCACTATCGTCCATGTATAGCACATAAAAATCAGCAGGAAAAACCAACCCATTGACTTGAACTAAAACATCCTCTAGAACTCCCTCAGGATAAACATTGGACCTATCAGCAAGTTGAACAATAATACCCGTTTCCTTTAAAGGACCAACATTTAAACGTTGATAAACAGACAAAGGCATGACATTGATAGAAGCTCCTAGATCACACATGGCTTTAGCGATTCCAAGACTACCTATTTTGCAAGGAATGACGAACATACCTGGGTCCTTACATTTAGGAGGAAGCTTCTTTTGAATAATAGCTGAAACATTTTCACTCACACTAATCTTTTCATTGCCTTTCAGCTTCCTTTTGTTAGTGCACAAGTCCTTGAGGAATCTAGCATAGCGCGGTATTTGCTTAATTGCATCAAGTAAAGGAATATTTACCTCGACTTTACGAAACGTTTCCAGAATCTCTTTTTCTTCTGCTTCCTTCTTGGATTTCGCTAATCTGGAGGGGAAAGGAGGTGGTATCAATGTGACCTTCGATGGCTCAACTAGAGAGTTGCTAATCTGGTCGCCCTGCTGGCTCAGAGTTGAAATCTCTTTCTTGGTCTCTTCCTCAAGATTAGATGGATGTCCTTTCTTATTTGATCCCTGCAATTCTGTTCCACTTCTCAAGGTAATTGCATTAACGCTTTGCTTTGGGTTTGTAATAGTTTGAGAAGGTAACTTACCTTGAGTTTCTAACCTATTGACAGCAGAAGCAAGTTGGCTTACCTGATTCTCCAAGTTGTGAATGCTTTGCTTTGTTTCCTCCTGAAATTGTTTGGTATTCACGGCAAGTGATTTAACAATTTCCTCAAGGGACATACCTAAAGTGGAAGGAGCTTGGGGTACGTGGTATGATGGCTTAAGCTGGAATTGTTGGACATGTTGAGGGTTATTGCCATATCGGAAGTTAGGATGATCCCTCCATCCGGGGTTGTAAGTATTTGAATAGGGATCATACTTCCTCCGCGGTTGTCCTGGAAATCCGCCTACAGCATTGGCGGGTTCATGATTGTCATCTTGCAATGTGGGGCACATGTCGGTCGGATGACTAGGAGCAGCACAAATTCCACAAGCTTTCACCTGTTGGGTATTTCCAAGAGCTAGCTGCTGCACAAGGGAGGTAAGATTAGAAATTTGATGTTCAAGGTTAGACACATTTACCTTATTTACCTTCCTTGAAGACGTATCATGCCTATACCCAAATTGTTGCAAATTGGCAGCCATAATGGAGATAAATTCCCTAGCTTGACCAGGGGTTTTGTTCACTATGGCGCCTCCACTTGCAGCATCCATCATCTTTCTTTCCATCGGAAGTAGGCCCTCGTAGAAGTATTGGATGAGTTGTTCAGATATCCCATGTTGTGGGCAGCTTGCACACAATTGCTTGAACCTCTCCCAATACTCATGAAGAGTCTCGGTGTCCCTTTGTTTTATACCACAAATTTCTCTTCTTATACCAACGGCTCTGGATGCGGGGAAGAATTTGTCCAAGAAGAGTCTCACCATATCAGTCCATGTGGCTATAGAACCTGGAGGCAAATAAAACAACCAATCTTTAGCTTTAGTACTTAAAGAAAATGGAAAAGCGCGTAGCTTGATTTGATCGTCGGTTATTCCTTGCGGCCTTATACTAGAACACACTATATGGAACTCTTTTAAATGCTTATGAGGATCTTCATTCTCAAGACCATGAAAGGTGGGTAGCAGATGTATTAACCCAGATTTCAACTCGAATTCCACGGCTAGTTCAGGATAGTGAATACAAAGTGGTTGTTGATTCACATCCGGTGCAGCCAACTCCCTTAAGGTTCTCTCAAGATTTGCCATGTCGTCCTCTTTTTCAGAATCAAGGGATGAATCAGACAAGTCCGATACTAAGTTCGGTCTAGTGGATGATCTAGCTTCTTGTCGTAGTGATGGGAATCAAAATCCGACAAGACCTATCATTAGGACAAAAATTCAAGGATTTCAAATCTTGGCAATGAGGGCCCATTTCAAGCAGATCAACCTCGGAATAAATTATTATCTAACCTCTTTTATCTTATTCATGAATTGTATATTCCAACAGGTATGCTTATTTGGTTTCACAAGGCGATGGATAAACTCACTAAGACTCAGCTTGTGGGTTATCTATGGACCGACCTGAACCGGCGATGAGTTGAACCGACGGATTCCATCATGAAGCTAGCCTGCCGAAGATTATTTTCTTTACTTGTAATTTATGTTTGAACCATTTGTTTTGTAAGCTTTATGGGACATTTTATTTGGTTGTATTTTACCTTTAGGACCGGCCACCCTATAGTGGCATAGTTGTGATTTTTTAGTCATTCTAACCCTAAAGGGTGCAAGTATAAATACTTGCAAATTAGGGTTTTTGAGGAGCTTTTGAACATTGGAGAAAAAACACCCCTTTTGCCGTGAAGGAGAGTGCCTCTTTCAAGCAATTGCTCTTATCAATTTCCTTAGTGAAATTGTGGCGAGTAGGCTTGGATTTGTTGTGTGTTATATCAACAAATTACAAGTTGATCCTAATTCCAAACTAGTGAGTCATATCTGGTGAGGATTTAGTTATTTTATGTACTTTTGTTCTTATGAAATTAGGGTTCTAATTTCGAAATTTGAAAGCACCTTTGAATTGAATTTGAATACCATTTCGTTTTCCCTTCTAGCAATCGTCATTTGATATATTGTAATTCATCACAATTTCGGAATTTCATTTGGAATATTGAGGTATTTTCGTTTGTTTGTGGCGTGGATGATCATTGACAATTCATCCCTTTTAGTTGATTGTGCTTGACCCCCCTTTAGGCACATCATCTTTTGGTATCAGAGCTACAGGTTTAAGTGGAGGGATTGTTGCAATTGGGATTTTGAAAATTAATTTGGTTATCTTTATCTTGCCGTGAGATTGCTTAAGGTTAAGAGGAGGGATTGTTGCAATTGGGATTTTGAAAATTAATTTGGTTATCTTCATCTTGCCGTGAGATTGCTTAAGGTTAAGAGGAGGGATTGTTGAATTTGAGATTTTTGATCCTTATATTGTTATCTTCCTATTGCCGTGAATTGCTTATGGTTAAGAGGAGGAATTGTTGCAATTAGGATTGTCCTTTGTTTCCTTCTTGCCGTGAGTTAATTGAAGGTATATGAGAAGGGTTTTGTTGATTGAAGTTTTGGGAATTGAAAGTTTTTGGTATTACCTTTGTGAACCGAATTGCAAGGGAGTGGAAATTCGGATCAAGTGAATGTATTTTTTTGTTGTTGTTACCTTGATGTTTACGTGATTGATCCTTGTTGAAATTGAGGATTAATTGAATTGTTTGTATTGGTACTAATTGGCGTGAGTATCTTACTTGGGAAGTTGAAACTTGTTGTTGTAGAAGTGGACATCTTGTTGTAATTTTTTGTCTTGACTTCACCGTGAAGGAGAGGAAGGTAGTGCAATTTCGGAAGTGCAAATTGTGTAGGAAGGGAATTGTGTTTGTTTTTGCATTGTTGAATTCAGAATTGTGGAGGATATTTGCAATTTTCCAGATTTGCTTAGTGTGTAAGAAAGGAAGTTATTTGATTTCAAAACAAGCATTAAGAGTGAAGGAGTTAATTGTGCTTGTTTGAATTTGAAAATTTGCATCTTACCAAATGTGGAGGAGTTGCAATTAGTAAAGTGAATTGATTTTCAAATTTAAATGTTGCCTTCTTATGTTTATTTCGGTTGAAAAATGTTATACAAGTGGAGAAATGCACCGTGATTGAGTAGGAGCATATATGGTGTTGTGTTGTGCAAATTGGAAGTGAAAGTGTATAATTTCCAGATTTGAATTGTGTGGAAGAAAAGGAAACAATTTGAATTGAAACACATCCATTTACTTCAAGTAGTTAAGAGTGGTATTGATTATATTTCATTTGAATTTGAAATTGATTCTTACCATTTGTGGCAAAGTTGCATTAAGGTTGTCACTTGTGAATTTGTTGCCGTGTATGTATGTAAGTTGCGGTGGAAGTGGAGTGTATAGTTGTTGTTGCCATTTAAAGGAGCATTTTAGTTAGTTTTGTTTGTTGCTACTGTGGAAGTGAAGAGCTGCAACATATTATTGTTGCGTGAATTTATTGTGTTGTATGTAAAGTGTATAAGTGGCGGAGTGAGTTGGTTTTTGGCGTGAATTGTTTTTGTGAAGCAAGTGTGCTACAATTACTAGACATTACATTGGTACATCAAATAGATTGCATCCACAAAAATGTCTATTAATAGTGTGAATGGAGGAATGAGTGATGTAGCATATAGTCGAATTGGTGGAGGTTAGGGTTCTAATGTTGCAGGTGGGAGGACCTTAGATGAACAACTTCGGGACCTTAGAAAACTTGTTACTACATTAGCAACAAGGATTGATAGGATGACATTGCCACCACCACCAGTGGTACACCTTCAGGAGCCACCTAGAGTAAAGGGAGATTATCATGCTCTTAGAGAAGATAGAGTTGGTAATTTTGGACTTAAACCATTCCCAGAAATGGAATTTAGACCACCTAGAGGCTCAGAGTGTGCAGAGCTACAAATGCCTTCACTTGAAGATAAGGGTTCCACAGATGAAAGATGTCAAACACCACTGTGCCAACCTTCAGAGGTTTCTGAAGGTAATGATCAGTTGGACCAATTGTTAGAAGACTCTAGGGATCAGCATAACAGGGATGAGTCAGAGGAAACAAACTCGTTGGAAAGTGTTGAGATAGAGGAAACATCAGTCGATAATGAGTCCTTGTTTTTGTTACAGGAGAGATACATCCTAGAGATGGAGGAAAGAAAACAATCATCTACTATAGTATTTCAGATATTGGGATTCTGTAGAGATACTCCTTCAGATGGATTACTTTTGGGAAACAGAGTCTCTGCTGCATTTGAACTGCAAGATTTGAGGTCAAATCTTTTTGAGGTCCAAGGAGATGATGGGAATCAAAATCCGACAAGACCTATCATTAGGATAAAAATTGAAGGATTTCAAATCTTGGCAATGAGGGCCCATTTCAAGCAGATCAACCTCGGAATAAATTATTATCTAACCTCTTTTATCTTATTCATGAATTGTATATTCCAACAGGTATGCTTATTTGGTTTCACAAGGCGATGGATAAACTCACTAAGACTCAGCTTGTGGGTTATCTATGGACCGACCTGAACCGGCGATGAGTTGAACCGACGGATTCCATCATGAAGCTAGCCTGCCGAAGATTATTTTCTTTACTTGTAATTTATGTTTGAACCATTTATTTTGTAAGCTTTATGGGACATTTTATTTGGTTGTATTTTACCTTTAGGACCGGCCACCCTATAGTGGCATAGTTGTGATTTTTTAGTCATTCTAACCCTAAAGGGTGCAAGTATAAATACTTGCAAATTAGGGTTTTTGAGGAGCTTTTGAACATTGGAGAAAAAACACCCCTTTTGCCGTGAGAGAGAGTGCCTCTTTCAAGCAATTGCTCTTATCAATTTCCTTAGTGAAATTGTGGCGAGTAGGCTTGGATTTGTTGTGTGTTATATCAACAAATTACAAGTTGATCCTAATTCCAAACTAGTGAGTCATATCTGGTGAGGATTTAGTTATTTTATGTACTTTTGTTCTTATGAAATTAGGGTTCTAATTTCGAAATTTGAAAGCACCTTTGAATTGAATTTGAATACCATTTCGTTTTCCCTTCTAGCAATCGTCATTTAATATATTGTAATTCATCACAATTTCGGAATTTCATTTGGAATATTGAGGTATTTTCGTTTGTTTGTGGCGTGGATGATCATTGACAATTCATCCCTTTTAGTTGATTGTGCTTGACCCCCCTTTAGGCACATCACGTAGTCTCTTTAGAGTCTTCTCAATCTCCGGATTATAAATTAGTTCACCTGTCTGAGAAGAACGAGTCATACAAGAATAGAAATAAATTTGACACCAATCCCCGGCAACGGCGCCAAAATTTGATGGGTGTCGAATCCAACAAAAATAAAACCTACTCCTAGACAATTATATGATTTGCATATAGTGGTGAGTAGGGTCGAATCCACAGAGATTGGTTAAACTTATTTCTATTCAAGGAGAAAAAAGGAAAAGGAAAATGGGGGGTTTGATTTGTGAATTGAATAAAGTTAAAACAAGATAAGAAAGTTGTATATTGATAAAAAGCCTAGCCAAAGGAATCAAGATAGTTTAATTCTAGGAATTGATCATCGATGCAAATGTTCTCTATTCTTGTTCCTAGATAAATTAGTTATGGTTATTAACAAGCTCTAACAACCTATCTCTCCTTACTTCCTCGATAACCTCAGACAAGCGCTTTGAATTATTTCTCTTATTGATTAAACAACCCTTAGACAAGCGCTTAGGATTTAATCTATCAATAGCATTAAGATCTAGAGAGACCACCAATTCATGCCAGTAGATTATAAGATAACATATTTAAACATGATCACACACCTCCATAACATGAATTCGATCATCTCTTTTATAACCAAACATGTTATTGCTTCACTAAGACTAGAACAATCAAACAATTACGCATTTGACGTGCTAGTTGACAATATATTAACTTGCTAATTGAGTAGAAGAGCTCTATTCATACCAATCAACAAAGATAATAATGACAAAACGATCAGAAGATATATGACTACCCGAAAGCAAAGAATAGAATAAATACAAGTCAATTAGACCTCACAATTCGTGGAGAATTAAACATCTGTGACCCTTTGGCTAGAAAAGTAGCTTAGCTGCACATGTTCATCAATAAAACGAAAAATAAAAATAAAAACATAATGAACCCGGTTGCCTGCTCTGCCTCCGCGTTTCCTTCTTCAAGATCCAAGATTCTAAGATCAAAAGTTCAAAAGTTGTCCTAAACCTCTAGGGTTGGTTCTATTTATATTGTTAGGGAGATGGCATGTGATCTTTTGTAGCAAGATACGAAAATATCTTTCCTTATTCAAGTAGATTTCGAGAAGTGAAGATTCGTCTGCCTGGCACGCCCCAACACACGACCGTGGGTCAAGCCGTGCCATCCTCTGTGCATATTCTTCAAGTCTTCATCCGCGCCCAGTGTGAACCACCGTTACACACACAGCCAGATTTCAAGCCGTGCCTTCATCTGTGCATAATCTTCAAGTCCTCATTCGTGTCCAGTGTGTACCACGGTTACACCCACGGCTAGATTTCAAGCCGTGCCTTCATTTGGTTGATGTTCCACACTTTCTTCTTATTGGCACACCTAGCTTCCACCACGGCCATGCCTTAAGCCGTGTCTCTCTCTGTTGTAAGTCCTCATTTTCGCCTTCTTGTCCAGTGTGTAACACGATTTGAACCTTGGCCGTGCCTCAAACCGTGCTTCCTCCGGTGGTGTAATTCCTTGTCTTGATCCAAGTTGTAGATGACTTCTCCAAAATACTTGAATTAGCATCCTTGACTCCATTTAACTTGATTTATCACGATGATAGATTTAAAGTACCATTTCCTTCTGATTTCTATAAAATCAATAATAATTTAACACAATTTATACTATAAAGATTGAGTATAAAATGGCTCTATCACCTTCGGAGTTTTGATGGCATCCATTGCATTTGTGCTGGTATGATCTTACCCGCTTAGTAGTTCACGCTGCGTTCTCTTATCCTCAACTTCCTCTTGAGGATGGACCGTCTCCGTTAGCTGCGCGGGCCCCTCGTCGTAACGGGAAGAGAAAGATATTGAAATCAAAGACCAAGCGAAAAGAAAATCGAAAACGTCGCAATTCTAATCGAAATTCTTACCTACGGCGACCAAAACGAAAGGTGTGCAACACAAGGACTTCCATCGAGGTCAGCCATCCCAGTACTGCTCTCGCCTAAGCATGCATAACTTCGGAGTTCTGATGGGATCTGGTGCATTTATGCTTGTATGATCGCAACCGCTTAGTGGTTCATGCTGCGTTCTCTTATCCTCGGCTTCCTCTCAATGATGGACCATCTCCGTCGGCTCCGCAAGCCGCTCATCGTAACTAGAAGGGAAATATAACAAAATCAGAGACCAAGCGAAAAGAAAATCGAAAACGTCGCGATTCTAATCAAAATTCTTACTTGCGGTGACTAAACCGGAAGGAGTGCAACACGAGGACTTCGCAGGACGTCACCCATCCTAGTACTGCTCTCGCATAAGCAGGCTTAACTTCGGAGTTCTGATGGGATCCTATGCATTTGTGCTGGTATGATCACACCCGTCTGGTTGTTCACGCTGCGTTTTCTTATCTTCCGCTTCCTCTCGAAGATGGACCTTCTTTGTCGGCTGCGCTGGCCCCTCGTCGTAACCGGAAGAGAAAGATAACGAAATCAGAGACCAACCAAAAAGAAAATCGAAAACGTTGTGATTCTAATCGAAATTCATACTTGCGGCGACCAAAACGGATGGAGTGGAAACGAGGACTTCCTAGGAGGTCATCCAACCCTCTACTACTCTCGCCCAAGCATGCTTAACTTTGGAGTTCTGATGGGATCCGGTGCATTTGTGCTGGTATGATCGCACCCACTTAGTGGTTCACATTGTGTTCTCTTATCCTCGGCTTCCTCTCAAGGATGGACCGTCTCCATCGGCTGCGCAGGCCACTCGTCATCACTGGAAGAGAAAGATAACGAAATCAGAGACCAAGCAAAAAGAAAATCGAAAACATCGCGACTCTAATCGAAATTCTTAATTGCCGTGACCAAATTGGAAAGAGTGCAACACGAGGACTTCCTAGGAGGTCACCTATCCCAGTACTACTCTTGCCTAAGCACGCTTTACTTCGGATTTTTTATGGGATCCGGTGCATTTGTGCTAGTATGATCGCACTCACTTTGTGGTTTATGGTACATTCTCTTATCCTCGGCTTCCTCTCGAGGATGGACCGTCCCCGTCGGCCGCACGGTCCTCTCGTCGTAATGGGAGGAGAAAGATATCGAAATCAGAGACCAAGAAAAAAGAAAATCGAAAACATTGCGATTCTAATCGAAATTCTTACTTGGGGCAACCAAATCGGGAGGAGTGCAACATGAGGAATTCTTGGGATGTCACCTATCCCAGTACTGCTCTCGCCCAAGCACGATTAACTACGAAGTTCTGATAGGATCCGGTGCATTTTTGCTAGTATGATCGCACCCGCTTAGTGGTTTACACTGCGTTCTCTCATCCTCGGCTTTCTCTCGAGGATAAGCCGTCTCCATCGGCTGCGCGAGATCCTCGTCGTTATAGGAAAGAAAGATATCGAAATCAGAGACTAAGCGAAAAGAAAATTGAAAACATCGTGATTTTAATCGAAATTCTTACTTGCGGCAACCAAAACAGAAGGAGTGCAACACGAAGACTTCCATGGAGGTCAACCATCCATGAACCCGGTTGCCTGCTCTGCCTCCGCGTTTCCTTCTTCAAGATCCAAGATTCCAAGATCAAAAGTTCAAAAGTTGTCCTAACCCTCTAGGGTTGGTTCTATTTATATTGTTAGGGAGATGGCATGTGATCTTTTGCTAGCAAGATACGAAAATATCATTCCTTGTTCAAGTAGATTTCGAGAATTGAAGATTCGTCTGCCTGGCACGCCCCAACACATGGCCGTGGGTCAAGCCGTGCCATCCTCTGTGCATATTCTTCAAGTCTTCATCCGCGCCCAGTGTGAACCACGGTTACACACACGGCCAGATTTCAAGCCGTTCCTTCATCTGTGCATAATCTTCAAGTCCTCATTCGTGTCCAGTGTATACCACGGTTACACCCACGGCTAGATTTCAAGCCATGCCTTCATCTGGTTGATGTTCCACACTTTCTTCTTATTGGCAGACCTAGCTTCCACCACGGCTTCAAGCACGGTTTATCCCACGGCTTCCACCACGGCCGTGCCTTAAGCCGTGTCTCTCTCTGTTGTAAGTCCTCATTTTCGCCTTCTTGTCCAGTGTGTAACACGGTTTGAACCTTGGCCATGCCTTAAACCGTGCTTCCTCCAGTGGTGTAATTCCTTGTCTTGATCCAAGTTGTAGATGACTTCTCCAAAATACTTGAATTAGCATCCTTGACTCCATTTAACCTGATTTATCACGATGATAGAATTAAAGTACCATTTCCTTATGATTTCTATAAAATCAATAATAATTTAACACAATTTATACTATAAAGATTGAGTATAAAATGGCTCTATCACCTTCGGAGTTCTGATGGCATCCATTGCATTTGTGCTGTTATGATCTTACCCGCTTAGTAGTTCACGCTGCGTTCTCTTATCCTCAACTTCCTCTTGAGGATGGACCGTCTCCGTCAGCTGCGCGGGCCCCTCGTCGTAACGGGAAGAGAAAGATATCGAAATCAAAGACCAAGCGAAAAGAAAATCGAAAACGTCGCAATTCTAATCGAAATTCTTACCTACGGCGACCAAAACGAAAGGTGTGCAACACAAGGACTTCCATCGAGGTCAGCCATCCTAGTACTGCTCTCGCCCAAGCATGCATAACTTCGGAGTTCTGATGGGATCCGGTGCATTTATGCTTGTATGATCGCAACCGCTTAGTGGTTCATGCTGCGTTCTCTTATCCTCGGCTTCCTCTCAATGATGGACCATCTCCATAGATTGCGTTGGCCCCTCGTCATAACGGGAAGAGAAAGATATCTAAATCAGTGACCCAGCGAAAAGACAATCGAAAACAACGCGATTCTAATTGAAGTTCTTACTTGTTGTGACCAAAACGGAAGGAGTGCAACATGAAGACTTCTATGGAGGTCAACCATCCCAGTACTGCTCTCGCCCAAGCACGCTTAACTTCGAAGTTCTGATGGGACCCAGTGCATTTGTGCTTGTATGATCGCACCCGCTTAGTGGTTTAGGCTATGCTGTCTTACCCTTGGCTTCCTCTCTAGAATAAATCGTCTCCGTCTGCTCCGCAAGCCTATCGTTGTAATTGGAAAAGAAATGTATTGAAATCAGAGACCAAGCGAAAAGAAAATCAAAAACGTTGCAATTGTAATCGAAATTCTCACTTGCAGCGACCAAATTGAAAGAAGTGCAACACGAGGACTTCCCAGGAGGTCACCCATCCTAGTACTGCTCTCACCCTAGAACGCTTAACTTCGGAGTTTTTATGGGATCCAGTGCATTTTTGCTGGTATGATCGCACCCGCTTAGTGGTTCATGCTGCGTTCTCTTATCCTCGGCTTCCTCTCGAGGATGGACCATCTCCATCGGCTGCATGGGCCTCTCATCATAATGGGAAGAGAAGGTTATTGAAATCAAAGACCAAGCGAAAAGAAAATCGAAAAGATTGCAATTCTAATCGAGATTCCTACTTGGGGCGACTAAATTAGGAGGAGTGCAACACGAGGACTTCCTACGAGGTCACCTATCCTAGTACTGCTCTCACCCAAGCACGCTTAACTTCGAAGTTCTGATGGGATCCGGTACATTTGTGCTGGTATTATCGCACCCGCTTAGTGGTTCATGCTGCGTTTTCTTACCCTCAGCATCCTCTCGAGGATGGGCCGTCTACATCTGCTGCGCGGGCCCCTCATCGTAACGGGAAGAGAAAGATCAAAATCAGAGACCAAGTGAAAAGAATATCGAAAACGTCGCAATTCTAATCGAAATTCTTACTTACGGCGACCAAAACGGAAGGAGTGCAACACGAGGACTTCCCAGGAGGTCACCTGATGTGCCTAAAGGGGGGTCAAGCACAATCAACTAAAAGGGATGAATTGTCAATGATCATCCATGCCACAAACAAAGGAAAAGCCTCAAATTTCCAAATGAAATTCCAAAATTGTGATGAATTACAATATATCAAATGACAATTGCTAGAAGGGAAAACGAAATGGTATTCAAATTCAATTCAAAGTTGCTTTCAAATTTCGAAATTAGAACCCTAATTTCATAAGAACAAAAGTACATAAAATAACTAAATCATCACCAGATATGACTCACTAGTTTGGAATTAGGATCAACTTGTAATTTGTTGATATAACACACAACAAATCCAAGCCTACTCGCCACAATTTCACTAAGTAAATTGATAAGAGCAATTGCTTGAAAGAGGCACTCTCTCTCACGGCAAAAGGGGTGTTTTTTCTCAAATATCAAAAAGCTCCTCAAAAACCCTAATTTGCAAGTATTTATACTTGCACCCTTTAGGGTTAGAATGACTAAAAAATCACAACTATGCCACTATAGGGTGGCCGGTCCTAAAGGTAAAATACAACCAAATAAAATGTCCCATAAAGCTTACAAAATAAATGGTTCAAACATAAATTACAAGTAAAGAAAATAATCTTCGGCAGGCTAGCTTCATGATGGAATCCGTCGGTTCAACTCATCGCCGGTTCAGGTCGGTCCATAGATAACCCACAAGCTGAGTCTTAGTGAGTTTATCCATCGCCTTGTGAAACCAAATAAGCATACCTGTTGGAATATACAATTCATGAATAAGATAAAAGAGGTTAGATAATAATTTATTCCGAGGTTGATCTGCTTGAAATGGGCCCTCATTGCCAAGATTTGAAATCCTTTAATTTTTGTCCTAATGATAGGTCTTGTCGGATTTTGATTCCCATCATCTCCTTGGACCTCAAATCTTGCAGTTCAAATGCAGTAGAGACTCTGTTTCCCAAAAGTAATCCATCTGAAGGAGTATCTCTACAGAATCCCAATATCTGAAATACTATAGTAGATGATTGTTTTCTTTCCTCCATCTCTAGGATGTATCTCTCTTGTAACAAAAACAAGGACTCATTATCGACTGATGTTTCCTCTATCTCAACACTTTCCAACGAGTTTGTTTCCTCTGACTCATCCATGTTATGCTGATCCCCAAAGTCTTCTAATAGTTGGTCCAACTGATTAGTATCCTCTGAAACCTCTGAAGGTTGGCACAGTGGTGTTTGACATCTTTCATCTGTGGAACCCTTATCTTCAAGTGAAAGCATTTGTAGCTCTGCACACTCTGAGCCTCTAGGTGGTCTAAATTCCATTTCTGGGAATGGTTTAAGTCCAAAATTACCAACTCTATCTTCTCTAAGAGCATGATAATCTTCCTTTGCTCTAGGTGGCTCCTGAAGGTGTACCACTGGTGGTGGTGGCAATGTCATCCTATCAATCCTTGTTGCTAATGTAGTAACAAGTTTTCTAAGGTCCCGAAGTTGTTCATCTAAGGTCCTCCCACCTGCAACATTAGAACCCTGACCTCCACCAATTCGACTATATGCTACATCACTCATTCCTCCATTCACACTATTAATAGACATTTTTGTGGATGCAATCTATTTGATGTACCAATGTAATTTCTAGTAATTGTAGCACACTTGCTTCACAAAAACAATTCACACCAAAACCAACTCACTCCGCCACTTATACACTTTACACACAACACACTAAATTTACGCAACAAGAATATATTGCAACCCTTCACTTCAAAGGTAGGAACAAACAACAACTAACTAATAGGCTTCTCTAAATTGCAACAACAACAAGAAACGGCAACAACAACTATACACTTCCACATACACGGCAACAATTTTTACAAGTGACACCCTTAATGCAACTTTGCCACAAATGGTAAGAATCAATTTCAAATTCAAATGAAATATATTCAACACCACTCTTAACTACTTAAAGTAAATGGATGTGTTTCAATTCAAATTGTTTCCTCTTCTTCCACGCAAATTCAAATATGGAAATTATACACTTCCACTTCCAATTTGCACACACAACACCATATACACTCCTACACACTCACGGTGCACTTTATCCACTTCAACACAATTTTTCAACCGAAATTAACACAAGAAAGGCAGCATTTAAATTTGAAAATCAATCCTCTTCACTAATTGCAACTCCTCCACATTTGGTAAGATGCAAATTTTCAAATTCAAACAAGCACAATTAACTCCTTCACTCTTAATGCTTGTTTTGAAATCAAATAACTTCCTTTCTTACACACTAATCAAATCTGAAAATTGCACATATCCTTCCACAATTCCGAATTCAACAATGCAAAATAAACACAATTCTCTTCCTACACAATTGCACTTCCTAACTTGCACTAACTTTCCTCCTCCTTCCTCACGTAAACAACACATGGCAAGGATGAAGACAATAACCAAACTTTTCTTTCAAATCAGAAGCTTCATTTATCCTCTTCAACAAAGATCAATCACGTAAATATCAAGGTAACAACAACAAAATACATTCAATTGTTCCGAATTTCCACTCTCCTACAATTCGGTTAACAATGGTATGACAAAAACTTCAATTCTCAAACTTCAATCAACAAAACCCTTCTCATAAACCTTCAAGTAACTCACGGCAAGATGAAGTTAAAATAATCAATTTCCGAAAACTCAATTGCAACAATCCCTCCTCTTAAACCTTAAGCAACTCACGGCAAGATGAAGATAACAAAATTAATTTTCAAAATCCCAATTGCAACAATCCCTCCTCTTAAACCTGTAGCTCTGATACCAAAATATGATGTGCCTAAAGGGGGGTCAAGCACAATCAACTAAAAGGGATGAATTGTCAATGATCATCCATGCCACAAACAAAGGAAAAGCCTCAAATTTCCAAATGAAATTCCGAAATTGTGATGAATTACAATATATCAAATGACAATTGCTAGAAGGGAAAACAAAATGGTATTCAAATTCAATTCAAAGTTGCTTTCAAATTTCGAAATTAGAACCCTAATTTCATAAGAACAAAAGTACATAAAATAACTAAATCCTCACCAGATATGACTCACTAGTTTGGAATTAGGATCAACTTGTAATTTGTTGATATAACACACAACAAATCCAAGCCTACTCGCCACAATTTCACTAAGGAAATTGATAAGAGCAATTGCTTGAAAGAGGCACTCTCTCTCACGGCAAAAGGGGTGTTTTTTCTCAAATATCAAAAAGCTCCTCAAAACCCTAATTTGCAAGTATTTATACTTGCACCCTTTAGGGTTAGAATGACTAAAAAATCACAACTATGCCACTATAGGGTGGCCGGTCCTAAAGGTAAAATACAACAAAATAAAATGTCCCATAAAGCTTACAAAATAAATGGTTCAAACATAAATTACAAGTAAAGAAAATAATCTTCGGCAGGCTAGCTTCATGATGGAATCCGTCGGTTCAACTCATCGCCGGTTCAGGTCGGTCCATAGATAACCCACAAGCTGAGTCTTAGTGAGTTTATCCATCGCCTTGTGAAACCAAATAAGCATACCTATTGGAATATACAATTCATGAATAAGATAAAAGAGGTTAGATAATAATTTATTCCGAGGTTGATCTGCTTGAAATGGGCCCTCATTGCCAAGATTTGAAATCCTTTAATTTTTGTCCTAATGATAGGTCTTGTTGGATTTTGATTCCCATCATCACCCATCCTAATATTGCTCTCGCCCAAGCACGCTTAACCTCAGAGTTTTTACTGGATCTGGTGCATTGGTGCTGGTATGATCGCACCCGCTTTGTGATTCACGCTGCATTTTCTTATCCTAGGCTTCCTCTCGAGGATGGACCGTCCCCGTCGGCTGCACGGGCCTCTCGTCATAACGGGAAGAGAAAGATATCGAAATCAGAGACCAAGTGAAAAGAACATTGAAAACATCGCAATTCTAATCGAAATTCTTACTTTCGGCGACCAAAACGGAAGGAGTGCAATAAGAGATCTTCCTAGGAGGTCACCCATCCCAGTACTGCTCTTGCCTAAGCACGGTTAACTTTGGAGTTCTACTGGGATCCGGTGCATTTTTGCCAGTATGATTGTACCCGCTTAGTGGTTCACGCTGCATTCTCTTATCCTCGGCTTCCTCTCGAGGATGGACCGTCTCCGTCAACTACACGGGTCCCTAGTCATAACGGGAAGAGAAAGATATCAAAATTTGAGACCAAGCAAAAGAAAATCGAAAATGACGTGATTCTAATCGAAATTCTTACTTGCAGCGACCAAAATAGAAGGAGTGCAACATAAGGACTTCTATGGAGGTCAACCATCCCAATACTGCTCTCGCCCAAGCACGCTTAACTTCGGAGTACTGATGGGATCTAGGGCATTTGTGCTGGTATGATCGCACTCGCTTAGTGGTTCACGCTGCGTTCTCTTACCCTTGGCTTCCTTTCGAGGATGGACCGTCTCCGTTGGCTGGAAGAGAAAGATAATGAAATCAGAGAGCAAGCGAAAAGAAAATTGAAAATGTCGCGATTATAATGGAAATTCTTACTTGCTAAGACCCAAACGAAAGGAGTTTAACACGAAGACTTCCCAAGAGGTCACCCATCCTTATACTAGTCTAGCACAAGCACGCTTAACTTCAAAGTTCTAATGGGATCCGGTGCATTTGTGCTGGTATGATCGCACCTACTTAATGGTTTACGCCGCATTCTCTTATCTTCGGCTTCCTTTCGAGGATGGACCGTCTCCGTCGGCTGCGTAGGCCCCTCGTCATAATGGGAAGGAAAAGGATATCGAAATCGAAGAACAAGCGAAAAGAAATCGATAACGTCGTGATTTTAATCAAAATTCTTACTTGCCAAGACCAAAACAGAAGCAGTGCAACAAGAGGACTACCCAGGAGGTTACCCATCCAAGTACTGCTCTCACCCAAGCACGCTTAACTCCAGAATTCGGATGGGATCCGGTGCTTTCGTGCTAGTATGATAGCATCCACATAGTGGTTCACGCTGCTTTCCCTTTTCTTCCTGAGAATTTGGAGCTCATAATTGATTTGTATTACGTTTACAGTGCATGACCAGAAGTCGCTCTAAGGAACTTGCTATTTTTAATCCTAAGCTAGAGAAAATTATTCGTCGTTATCAGAAAAAGCAACACTCAACTGAGTCAACATCATTTGGTATTCAAGGAGAATCACTGAAGGAAGAAATGGCTGATCAAGTCAATAATCGTGCTCAAGAGCTGAATCAAGGAAATGTTGTTGTGGATCCCCCGAATCATCAACTGGCCACCTAGAACCAATTCTGATTTTGCCAGGCCACACTGGATGGGCGTTAGCTCTAGCATAGTCCGTCCTCAAGTGGAGGCAAATAATTTTGAACTTAAGCCTGCCGTGATTCAGATGGTGTAGCAATATACTCAATTTGATGGTTTACAGGATGAAGATCCAAATGCGCATATCCAACTCTTTCTAGAGATATGCGATACCTTCAAATTTAATGGAGTTAGTGATGATGCGATCCGCCTCAGGCTCTTCCCATTCTCTTTGAAAGGCAAGGCTAAGCAGTGGCTAAATTCTTTACCGAGGAACTCCATTACTACATGGCAAGGTCTGATTAAGAAGTTTATGGACAAATTCTTCCCTCCTTCAAAGACCGCTAAACTTCGAGCTGAGATTCAATCTTATCATCAGTATGACATGGAGACGTTGCATGAAACCTGGGAGAGATTCGAGGACTCAATGCGGAAATGCCCACACCATGGGATCCCAAAGTGGCTTCAAGTTCAGATATTTTATAATGGGTTGAACTATCAAACGAGACAAACAGTAGATGTCGCAGCTGGTGGCACCTTGAACCATAAAACTCCTGAAGAAAGTTTGACTCTTTTTGAAGACATGGCTGCGAATAATTATGAATGGTCACATGGTAGGGGCAGAGAAAAGAAGGTGGCAGACATTCTTGAAGTGGATGTGGCTACTTCTATCATGTCCAAAGTTGAGTCTTTATCTAGAAAGATCGACGGGTTGGCTGTCTCACAACATCAGCTGGCTATTGTGGAACCCTCAGGTGGTGAGGAAGGGCAAACAGAGTAAGGGGATTATTTGGGAAACCCAATTCGGCCCCAGAACAATCCATGCAGCAATACTTATAACCCAGGATGGAGAAATCACCCAATTTTTTCTTAGACTAACAACAGTAATATTCAGAAGGGCAATCCGAATCCTCCACCAGGTTATTAGAGGCCACTGGTCTAGAGTTCCAAATCGCCACTTGAAGATCTCCTCACAAAATTCATCAAGGATTCAGAAGACAGACATAAGTCCTTAGATTTAATTTTGAAAAATCAAGACTCGGCTCTGAGGAATCATGAGGCATCAATACACAATCTTGAAAACCAGGTCGGTCAGATAGCTAAGCTTCTGTCAGAGAGATCTCAAGGTTCATTATCGGGAAACACGGAAACCCACCCTAGAGAACATGTTAAAGCTGTCACATTACGAAGTGGTAAGGAACTACAACCAAAGGTTCAAGAAGAAGAGAGTCGGGTGACTGAACCAGCAAAAGAACAAGTAGTTCTCAGAGAAGGGGGAAAGCATTCAGAAAAATCACCCAAAGAGAAATCATCACCTCCATTAATCCCAGAATACAAGCCCAATGTTCCTTATCCAGCACGACTCAAGAAGGATAGAACAAATGAGCACTATGGCAGATTTTTAGAGATATTCAAGCAATTGCATATCAACCTTCCACTGGTTGAGGCATTATCACAAATGCCACGATATGCAAAATTTTTGAAAGAGTTGCTATCGAACAAAAGGAAGCTTGAAGAGTTCTCCACTGTAACTTTAGGAGGAGAATGCTCTGCGGTAATTGAGAACAAACTCCCAAAAAAGCTAAAAGATCCTAGGAGCTTTACCATCCCTTGCCTGATAGGGAATTTATCTGAAGAACAGGCATTGGCTGATTTGGGAGCCAGCATTAATTTAATGCCATACAAGATGTTCCAGAAATTGGGTATTAGAGAGCCGAAACCAACCAAAATGAGTCTTCAGTCAGCCGATCGATCAGTCAAATTCCCAAGAGGAGTAGTTGAAGATGTATTAGTGAAGGTGCAAGACTTCATCTTCCCGGCGGATTTCGTCATCCTTGACATGGAAGCAGATGTGGAGGTCCCTCTTATATTGGGGAGGCCATTTTTGGCTACTGCTAGAGCCATAATTGATGTTGGGGATGGGAAGTTAGTGTTGAGAATGGGAAATGAAGAGGTTATAGTGAAAATGCCTGACGTCCTTAGACAAAGCCTGCACTATGATGATACATGCTATGCAATCGACTAACTTGACTTTGCAGTTTCGGATTCATTGCAAGACCTGTTGATTGTTGATGCACTGGAATTGTGTTTGATGAATGGGGAGAAAGAGCAACCTGAAAATATGGCGATTAGAGCAGTTGTCAATCAGCTCAATAACAATCCTGAGTTGAGAGAAGAAAGAAGCTTTAAAGATATGAATAGATCCACCATTCAGAGATTGAAACCTTCAATTGAGGAACCACCTGAGCTAGAATTGAAACATTTGCCAGACTACCTTCAATATGCATTTTTGGAAGAAGATTCTAAACTTCCAGTCATAATTGCATCAAATTTGGATCGAGATCAGCAGGAAAGGTTATTACATGTCCTGGGGTAACACAAGAAAGCAATTACATGGAAAATTGCAGATATAAAGGGGATTAGCCCATCGTTTTGTACACACAAAATTCTGATGGAAGATTATGTCAAGCCAGTGGTACAACCGCAGCGCCGACTTAATCCAAATATGAGAGATGTTGTAAAAAAGGAAGTCATCAAATTGCTTGATGCGGGAATGATCTACCCGATTTCTGATAGTTCATAGGTGAGCCCCATTCAAGTAGTTCCGAAGAAAGGCGGTATGACAGTGGTACCGAATGAAAAAAATGAACTCATCCCGATGAGAACTGTCACTGGATGGAGAGTTTGTATAGATTACCGCAAGCTAAATGATGCAACTCGAAAGGATCATTTTCCTCTTCCATTTGTGGACCAAATGCTTGAAAGGTTAGTTAGTCATGCATATTACTGTTTCCTCGATGGGATGTTAAGATATTTTCAGATTCCTATTGTACCCGAAGACCAGGAAAAGAGGACATTCACATGCCCTTTTAGGACCTTCGCTTATCGATGCATGCCTTTCGGATTATGCAACACTCCAGCCACCTTTCAGCGATGCATGATGGCTATTTTTGAGGGTATGGTAGGAGACAAGATGGAAGTATACATGGATGATTTTTTTGTTTTCGAGAATTCTTTTGATGAGTGTCTACACCATCTTGAGTTAGTGTTGCAACGTTGTGAAGATACTAACCTGGTCCTAAATTTGGAGAAGTGTCATTTTATGGCAAAAGAAGGTATTGTTTTGGGTTATAAAATCTCTAAGAAAGGCATTTTCAAGGTGAATAGCCAAAGGCTTAAGCATTACTTTGGGGACAAAACAGTTTTGGAAGAAAAGGATGAACTGAACCTCATTCTCATCTCCATTTGAGCTCCACCGGTTCATTACGTCGAGCTAACGACGTTAAACAACAACGCTTCTTGGGAGGCAACCCATGTTTCTTAAGTAAGTTTTCTTCTTTACTCTTTACTTTCTTTATTATCACCCATTGTTTTGGAGTAACTTTTGTAGGATAGCAAGCTATAGAGGGGCTAACCAAGTTTGGATTCTATGAAAGTCACCTTAATAGAGCTTCTTTTAAGCTGTAAGTGTGGGAAAATTCAGGATGGGAGACCTTTTCAAGGGAGTGCAAGATGAAGTGATGACAGGTATGTACTTTGATTTGCACAACCGGGTACACTAGTGGTGTATCCGGTTTCTCGCACATGCCAAAGGGTGTCCAAATTGACTTTGCAATACAAAAGGGGAATACGTCATGGTGTGGCCTCCCGTGCACTTCAAAAAAATGCTCATTGTGTACATATAAGAGATACACGAATAAGGTACATGCTCGTGTACCTGGTCGTGTATCTAACCCACAGAAGGCACAATTCGATACACGAATAAGGTACACGCTCGTGTACCTGGTCGTGTATCTGACCAACAAAACACCCCCTTTATATACATAAACAAGATACATGCTCGTGTACCTGGTCGTGTCTTTGACTCATAGAATGCTCTCCCATGATACACGAACAAGGTACACGCTCGTGTACCTAGTCGTGTATCTAACCCACAAAATGCTATCCCATGATACACGAACAAGGTACACGCTCGTGTACCTGGTCATGTATCTAACCCACAGAAAGGAATCCAAAGTACACGACCAAAGTACATGACCGTGTACTTGGTCGTGTATCTAATTTTTCTGCTCGTACTATAAAAGGACTCCTCACTTCACTTTGCCATTTACACGACCCATTCTCCATTCTTGTATTTAACCCACTCACTCCTACTCTACTCCTCCATACCGTGGTTGTTCTTTCCACACCATAAATTTCTTCCGTTTCAAGGACTCAAGGTAAGTAAGTTTTCTCTTCTTCTTTTTCTTCAACACTTATTGCAATACGGTTGTTGCTCGGTTTTCTTTTACGACTACCATACATGCTTGCATCTATGATGATGGTATGATGAGTGATTTCACAGTTTGGAAGTCGATTGTTGATAGATCTGTAGACATTTTGAACTCACGTGAATGCATGTTTGATTGATGTCATGAGTGGCTGCTAAACAAGTGAATCGACAGTTAGGGTTTGAACATGAATATTTGGGACTTTGATTTTGTGGGTTTTTGGAACAATGTTGTTGTGTTTCTTTCCCAATCTTCTTCGTAGAAACCAAGTTATGAGGCCATCTTTTTTTATGATCACTAAACTATCGCACCTAGCTTCTTAGAATCAATATTCGAACTTTATCGTTTAAGGATGCTTTGGGTGTGTTGTAGTTACATTTTTTTACCTTCAGGAAGGTAGATTGATAATATACTAAAGCCACAAGACCTAATTTTGAGCGTTCCTATGGTAATTTGTGCATGTATGAGATGGGTAGATACACAATCAGGTACACAATCGTGTACTTTGGTTGTGTATCTCAACTACGCTATCTTCCTCCTTATTTCAGAAACCCAATGCAAGTCCTATCATTTTCTTTGTGTAATTGACGACCCTAACTTATTTTGAGACCATTGTATTCTTAAATGATAAAGACATTGGGGACAATGTCTCAATCTAAGTGTGGGGAAGGGGATACTAAAGAAATTTGATAAGGGTTGTGCTGAATTGTATAAGTCATTCAAATTTTCCCCTATTTTTTTTCTTTTTGCTTGATAATTGAATTTTGAAATCATGATTGCAAATCACGTAGTATATTAGCATTTAGTGAATGAATTCCTCTAAAAGAGTGTTGTGCATGTCACCTTTGTCTTCTTTGGAACATTGATACTTAGTCAAAGTTATGGGATAAAATCGTTGTGAAACTCAAAGATCTTGAGAGCTATTTAATCTTTCATGAAAGGGCAAATGAAATGATTCTCTTGGTGATCCTTCTTAGAAGATCTCTTTAAAGTAATAATTTAATGAAAGCATGTTATACTTGAAAAATAAAGGATTGGTTAGTATGGGCAAGCTTTGGTCCCTCAGAAGAGCGAAGTTTGACTCCGCTACTAACTAGTCAAAATAAAAAGTTAAGGTAATAGAGGTTTGATGGGGTTCCTTTAAAACCTAGTCACCTAAGGTCGTCTGGCCTGGGATCGGCCGACCGAGGAAATTACCGTAATAAAATGAAATACCATAAAGGAAAAAGTTGAGAGGGTCCTGTAACTCGAGTAATTAAGCCCATAAGAACGCCCTCAATTGAGGGGATAACGTTCTTTAACTTGGGTGACGAGCCCAGGATTATCGATTGAAAACTCATTACATGGGTTGCAAGATCCTAAACAAAAAAAAAAGGGATGAAACCAGTGAACTATTACAAAGAATAAAATCTTTGAAGAGATCAACCAAAAAGGAGGAGGAATCTAGGGGAAACATAGATGCAATGTATTTTCATTATTGATTGCTTTATTAAGAGAGATAATTGAGAAGATTATAGACTCTTTAGTGGTGGTTGAAATGTACCACGTTTCCTTTTTCTCTAATTGATCTTGTGTCTAATTTTGATCATGAAAGCCTTTGTTAAATGACAAGGGTAAAGATTGGTCTACTCTGATTAATCCTAGAAATTTGACTAAAGTATCTTTGTTACAATACTTTCATGACAAGGTGAGAAGCACACTCATTAGATTGAGGGATTGCATTGAGCTTTAAAGATTAAAATTCATAAATGTTAATGTGTGAGTAGTATTATTTGGTAACGACAATCATGATTAATGAGAAGTTTGATTAATGTTTTATTTTGCTTGAGGACAAGCAAAGACTTAAGTGTGGGGAAGTTTGATAAGTCGCAAAATACCCTTATCTAGAGTAATGAAATTGTGCTTTATTGTTGAATTTTTAGATGACTTGTTGAAGAAAAGGATGCTTAATGGAATGAATGTTAATTTCAGGATCTTCTAGAGTATTTTGGAGCTAAGGGAAGGAGTTTTGAAGAGTCGGATCAAGTTTGGAAGGAATTGGATACATTAAATGTAAAGCGAAAGAATTCTAGAAAGTACATAAGCGAGATACACGCCCATGTACTTTGCTTGTGTATACTGAAGCGGATGTCTGGAAAGTACACGAGCAAAGTACATGCCCATGTACTTTGCTTGCGTATCTAAGTTTTGCTTCTGTTCGATGATGTTTCAAATACACGACCAATGTACACTCCCATCTACTTGCTCGTGTATATTCACATAAGGACACTTGGAAGCAAGCATGAGATACACGAACGAGATACACTACTTGTGTATTCGCTCGTATATATATCCAACCGGGGTACATGTATAAATAGACTGTTAGTTTGCCCTAGAACCGGAGGTTACAAATTTTTTATTTTCTCTCACTCTCATAACAGCAAGGGAAAGAAGATTTTGTCGATTCCAAGGGAGATTGAAGACCCACGAAGAAGAAGATTCTATCTTTAAGGGTTGTGACCATGAATTTTATCTGTTCTTCTAGTAATTGCATTTCTTTTGTCCAATCTATGGAGGAGTAGACCCTAGATCTAGATTTTATTTGAAACTTCTTTGTCATGTGATGAAGATTTGGTCATTAATGCGAAGTTGTTGATTTTCTTATGAATAATTGCATGCTCTTCAATTGTTTCTTAGATTCATAGATCCGGAATATGAATTTATGCATGATATCATATTAGTTAATTGAGAAATTGCTCATATGATTAGATCTAATGCAATTAATGAGATTTGATTGTTCTTCTAGAGATAGGAAACAAGAGTCTTCTGTTTACATTGATTATTTTGATGCGAATTCATGTGCTTTATGCAATTCTAGGTTGCTATTAACTAAGGAGAGATCCTATTTGATAAACCTAGGATTATATAGGTTAATATACTTGAGAAAGTAGTTAACTTGACTAGAGAATTCGACAGTATAAGAAGTCAATTATGACAATCTTCATAAATCTAATGAATTACATGATAGAGAAGGAGTAGAATAAGATCTAGGTTGCTTTTGTTAATTGATAAATCTTCAGAACCATTGTTGTTAGTGAGTTATTAGTTTTAAGATTAGAGTAATTAAGTTTCAACCAACATTATTAAGCGGCGGTTAGATAATAGGAACGGAGTTAGTACTAGTAGTTGGTGTATCTCTGAGGGACGACCTTGTGCTTACTCGCTATATTACGCTACGATAGGTGCACTTGCCTATTGCGTCGTAGTAGGATTAAGAACAAGAATTCAATTTATTAAAACTACGATTAGCAACGATCACCAAGCACGCTTAACTTCAGAGTTCTGATGGGATCTGGTGTATTTGTGCTTGTATGATCGCACCCACTTAGTGGTTCACGCTGCGTTCTCTTATCCTCAGCTTCCTCTCGAGGATGGACCGTCTCCATCGGTTGCACGGGCCGCTCGCCACAACCTGAAGGAGAAAGATAACGAAATCGGAGACGAAGTAAAAAGGAAATAAAAAACATCATGGTTCTAGTCGAAATTCTTACTTGCTAAGACCGAAACAGAAGGAGTGCAACACGAGGATGTCCCTGGAGTTGACCCATGTCAATACGGCTCTTGCTTACGCATGCTTATGTTCGGAGTTCTGTTGGGATCCGGTGTATTCTTACTAGTATGATTGCACCTACTTAGTGGCTCACGTTACGTTCTCTTATCCTCGGCTTCCTTTGGAGGATGGACCGCCTCCGTCGGCTGTGCGGCCCCCCCGCCGCTACGAGAAGGAGAAAGAAATCGAAATCGGAGACCAAGCGAAATGGAAATCGAAAACATCATGGTTTTAATCGAAATTCTTACTTGGTAAGACCAAAACAAAAGGAGTGCAACGCGAGGACTTCCCTGGAGTTTACCCATCCCAAGACTGATCTTGCCCAAGCATGCTTAACTTCGGAGTTCTTACGGGATCTGGTGTATTCGTGTTGGTATGATCGCACCCGCCTAGTGGTTCACGTTTCGTTTTCTTATCCTCGGCTTCCTCTCAAGGATGGACCATCTCCGTCGGCTACGTGGGCCCTTCGCTGCAACCTAAAGGAGAAAGATAACGAAATCGGAGACGAAAACGTCGTGGTTCTAGACGAAATTCTTACTTGCCAAGACCAAAACGGAAGGAGTGCAACATAAGGACTTCACTGGAGTTGACCCATCTCAGTACTGCTCTTAGCTAAGCACACTTAACTTCGGAGTTCTGATGCGATCCAGAGCATTCATGCTGGTATCATCGCACCCGCCTAGTGGTTCACGCTGCGTTCTTTTACCCTGGGCTTCCCCTTGAGGATGGACCTTCTCCGTTAGCTGCGTCGGCCCCTCGCCACAACGGGAAGGAGAAAGATATCAAAATCGGAGACCAAGAGAAAAGGAAATAAAAAACGTCGTGGTTCTAGTTGAAATTCTTACTTGCCAAGATTGAAACGGAAGGAGTGCTACACGAAGACTTCCTCGAAGTTGATCTATCCCAATACTGCTCTTGCCCAAGTACGCTTAACTGCGGAGTTCTGATGGGATCCGGTGCATTCGCGCTGGTATGATTGCACTCACCCAGTGGTTCACGCTGCGTTCTCTTATCCTTGGCTTCCTCTCGAGGATGGACCATCTCCATCGGCTACACAGGCCCCTCATCACAACGGGAAGGAGAAAGATATCGAAATCGGAGACCAAGCGAAAAGGAAATAAAAAATGTCGCGGTTCTTGTCGAAATTCATACTTGCCATGACCGATACGGAAGCAGTGCAACATGAGGAACTCCCAAGAGTTATCCCATCCCAATACTGCTGTTGCCCAAGCACGCTTTTGTTCGGAGTTCTGATGGGATCCGGTGTATTCGTGCTGGTATGATCGCACCCGCCTAGGGGTTCACGCTGCGTCCTCTTATCTTCAGCTTCCTCTTAAGGATGGACCGTCTCCGTCGGCTACGCGGGCCCCTCGACGCAACGGGTAGTAGAAGGATATCGAAATCGGAGACCAAGCGAAAAGGAAATAAAAAACATCGTGGTTCTAATCGAAATTCTTACTTGCTATGATCGAAACAGAAGGAGTGCAACACGAGGACTTCCCTAGAGTTGACCCATCCTGGTACTACTGTTACCTAAGCACGCTCATGATCGGAGTTCTGATGGGATCCGATGTTTTCTTGCTGCTAAGATCGCACCCGCCTAGTGGTTCACGCTACGGTCTCTTATCCTCGGCTTCCTCTTGCGGATAGACCGTCTTCGTTGGCTACGTGGGCCCCTCGCCGCAACGAGAAGGAGAAGGATATCGAAATCAGAGACTAAGCGAAAAAGAAATAAAAAATGTCACGGTTCTAATCGAAATTCTTACTTGCCATGACCGAAACGGAAGGAGTGCAACACAAGGACTTCCCCGGAGTTGACCCATCCCAGTACTACTTTTGCCTAAGCACACTTATGTTCGGAGTTCTGATGGGATCCAGTGTATTCTTGCTAGTAAGATCGCACCCGCCTAGTGGTTCATGTTGCGTTCTCTTATCCTCGGCTTCCTCTCTAGGATGGACCGTCTCCGTCGACTGCGCGGGCCCCTCGCTGCAACGGGAAGGAGAAAGATATCGAAATCGGAGACCAAGCGAAATGGAAATAAAAAACGTCGCGGTTTTAATCGAAAGTATTACCTGCTAAGACCAAAACGGAAGGAGTGCAACACGAGGACTTCCTTGGAGTTGACCCGTCCCAGTACTGCTGTTGCCCAAGCACTCTTATGCTCGGAGTTCTGATGGGATCCAGTGTATTCTTGCTAGTAAGATCGCACCCACCTAGTGGGTCATGATGCGTTCTCTTATCCTCGGCTTCCTTTTGACGATGGACCGTCTCCGTCGGCTGCACGGGCCCTCGCT
The DNA here is from genome assembly GCA_037954665.1 of Laguncularia racemosa. Lineage (NCBI taxonomy): Eukaryota > Viridiplantae > Streptophyta > Magnoliopsida > Myrtales > Combretaceae > Laguncularia > Laguncularia racemosa. Next base: position 729,493 of record JBBMOL010000278.1, read on the forward strand.
GCAACGAGAAGGAGAAGGATATCGAAATCGGAGACCAAGCGAAAAGGAAATAAAAAACGTGGAACTTCTAATCAAAATTCTTACTTGCCATGATCGAAACAGAAGCATTGGAACACGAGGACTTCCTTGGAGTTGACCCATCTCGGTACTACTCCTACCTAAGCATACTTATATTTGGAGTTCTGATGAGATCCAATTCATTCTTGTTAATATCATCGCACCTACCTAGTGGTTCAAGCTGCGTTCTCTTATCCTCGGCTTCCTCTTGAGGATGGACCATCTCCGTCGGCTGTGCGGGCCCTTCGCCGCAACGGGAAGGAGAAAGATATCGAAATCGGAGACCAAGCGAAAAGGAAATAAAAAACGTCGCGGTTCTAATCAAAATTCTTACTTGCCATGATCGAAACGGAAGGAGTGTAACACGAGGACTTCCCTAAAGTTGACCCATCCCAGTACTGCTGTTGCCCAGGCACGCTTATGTTCGGAGTCCTGATGGGATCCGGTGTATTCTTGCTGGTAAGATCGCACTCGCTTAGTGGTCCACGCTGCGTTCTATTATCTACGGCTTCCTCTTGAGGATGGACCGTCTCCGTCAGCTGCGCGGGCCCCTCGCCGCAATAAGAAGGAGAAGGATATCGAAATCGGAGAGCAAGCGAAAAGGAAACAAAAAACGTCGCGGTTCTAATCGAAATTCTTACTTGCCATGACTGAAACGGAAGGAGTGGAACACAAGGACTTCCCTAGAGTTGACCCATCACAGTACTGCTCTTGCCTAAGCACGCTTATGTTCGGAGTTCTGATGGGATTCGGTTTATTCTTGCTGGTATGATCGCACCTGTCTAGTGGTTCACGCCGCGTTCTCTTCTCCTCGGCTTCCTCTCGAGGATGGAACGTCTCCATCGGCTGTGCGGGCCCCTCGTTGCAACAGGAAGGAGAAAGATTTCGAAATCGGAGACCTAGCGAAATGGAAATTGAAAACGTTGCGGTTTTAATCGAAATTCTTACTTGCTAAGACCAAAACTAAAGGAGTGCAACACGAGGACTTCCCTGGAGTTGACCCATCCCAATATTGCTCTTGCAAAAAGCACACTTAACTTCGGAGTTGTTATGGGATCTGGTGTATTCGTGCTGGTATGATCGCACCCGCTTAGTGGTTCACGCTGCGTTCTCTTATCCTCGGTTTCCTCTCGAGGATGGACTGTCTCCATTGGCTACGCGGGCCCCTCATCGTAATGGAAAGTAGAAAGATATCGAAAACGGAGACCAAGCGAAAAGGAAACAAAAAACGTCATGGTTCTAGTCGAAATTCTTACGTGCCAAGACCAAAACGGAAGGAGTGCAACACGAGGACTTCCTTGGAGTTGACCCATCCCATTACTGCTTTTGCCTAAGCACGCTTATGTTCGGTGTTCTGATGGGATCCGGTTTATTCTTCCTGGTATAATCGCTCCCGCCTAGTGGTTCACGCTGCGTTCTCTTATCCTCGGCTTCCTCTCGAGGATGGACCGTCTCTGTCGGCTGTGCAGGCCCCTCGACGTAACGGGAAGTAGAAGGATATCGAAGTCGGAGACCAAGCGAAAAGGAAATAAAAAACGTCGCGGTTCTATTCGAAATTCTTACTTGCCATGGCCGAAATGGAAGGAGTGCAACACGAGGACTTCCCTAAAGTTGACCCAACCTAGTACTGCTGTTTCCCCGGCACACATATGTTCGGAGTTCTGATGGGATCCGGTGTATTCTTGCTGGTAAGATCGCACCCGCCTAGTGGTTCACGCTGCATTCTCTTATCCTCGGCTTCCTCTTGAGGATGGACCGTCTTCGTCAGCTGCGCAGGCCCCTCGACGCAATGAGAAGTAGAAGGATGTCGAAATCAGAGACCAAGCGAAAAGGAAATAAAAAAACGTTGCGGTTCTAATAGAAATTCTTACTTTCCATGACCGAAACGGAAGGAGTGGAACACGAAGACTTCCCTGGAGTTAACCCATCTCAGTAATGCTCTTGCCTAAGCACGCTTATGTTCGGAGTTTTGATGGGATTCGGTTTATTCTTGTTGGTATGATCTCAACTGCCTAGTGGTTCACGCTGCGTTCTGTTATCCTTAGCTTCCTTTCGAGGATGGAACGTCTCCGTCGGCTATGCGGGCCCCTCGCCGCAACGGGAAGGAGAAAGATATTGAAATCGGAGACCTAGCGAAATGGAAATTGAAAACGTCGTGATTTTTAATCGAAATTCTTACTTGCTAAGACCAAAACTGAAGGAGTGCAACATGAGGACTTCCCGGGAGTTGACCCATCCCAGTACTGCTCTTGCCGAAGCACGCTTAACTTCGGAGTTGTTATGGGATCTAGCGTATTCGTACTGGTATGATCGCACCCGCTTAGTGGTTCACGCTGCGTTCTCATATCTTCAGCTTCTTATCGAGGATAGACCGTCTCTGTTGGCTGCGCGGGCCACTCGTCGTATCGGAAAAATAGAAAGATATCAAAATTGGAGACCAAGCGAAAAGGAAATAAAAGACGTTGTGGTTCTAGTCGAAATTCTTACTTGCCATGACCGAAATGGAAGGAGTACAACACGAGGACTTCCTTAGAGTTGACCCATCCCAATATTGCTCTTGCCGAAGCAGCTTATGTTCGGAGTTTTGATGGGATCCGGTTTATTCTTGCTGGTATAATCGCACCCGCCTAGTGGTTCACGCTGCGTTCTCTTATCCTGGGCTTCCTCTTGAGGATGGACCGTCTCCGTCGGTTGTACGGGCCCTCGCCACAATGAGAAGGAGAAAGATATTGAAATCGGAGACCAAGCAAAATGGAAATCGAAAACATCGCGGTTTTAATCAAAATTCTTGCTTGCGAAGACCAAAACTGAAGGAGTGCAAAAACGAGGACTTCCCTAGAGCTGACCCATCCCAATACTGCTCTTGCCCAAGCACGCTTAACTTCGGAGTTCTTATGGGATCCGGTGCATTCGTGTTGGTATGATCGCACTCGCCTAGTGGTTCACGCTGCGTTCTCTTATCCTTGGCTTCCTCTTGAGGATAGATCGACTCCATCGGCTGCGCGGGCCCCTCAATGCAACGGGATGGAGAAAGATATCGAAATCGGAGACTAAGTGAAAAGGAAATAAAAAATGTCGCGGTTCTACTCGAAATTCATACTTGCCGTGACCAATACGGAAGCAGTGTAACATGAGGAATTCTAAGGAGTTGTCCCATCCCAATACTGTTGTAGCCCAAGTACGCTTTTGTTTGGAGTATTGATGGGATTCGATGTATTCGTGCTGGTATGATCGCACCCCCCTAGTGGTTCATGGTGTGTTCTCTTACCCTCGGCTTCCTCTCGAGGATGGACCGTCTCCATTAGCTGCGCCGGCCCCTCGACGCAACGGGAAGTAGAAGGACATCGAAATCGGAGACCAAGCGAAAAGGAAATAAAAAACGTCGCGGTTCAAATCTAAATTCTTACTTGCCATGACCGAAATGGAAGCAGTGCAACCGAGGACTTCCCTAGAGTTGACCCATACCAGTACTGTTGTTGCCTAAGTACGCTTATGTTCGGAGTTCTGATGGGATCCGGTGCATTTGTGCTGGTATGATCGCACTCGCCTAGTGGTTCACGCTGCGTTCTCTTATCCTAGACTTCCTCTCCAGGATGGACCGTCTCCATCGGCTCGCGGGCCCCTTGCTGTCACGGGATGGGGAAAGATATTGAAATCGGAGACCAAGCGAAAAGGAAATAAAAAATGTGGCGGTTCTAGTCGAAATTCATACTTGCCATGACCGATACGGAAGCAGTGCAACATGAGGAATTCCTAGGAGCTGTCCCATCCTAATATGCTGTTGCCCAAGAACGCTTTTGTTCGGAGTTCTGATGGGATCCAGTGTATTCGTGCTGGTATGATCGCACCCGCCTAGCGGTTCACGGTGCGTTCTCTTATCCTCGGCTTCCTCTCGAGGATGGATCATCTCTGTCGGCTGCGCGGGCCCCTCGACGCAACGGGAAGTAGAAGGATATCGAAATCGGAGACTAAGCGAAAAGGAAATAAAAAATGTCACGGATCTAATCGAAATTCTTACTTGCCATGACCGAAACGGAAGGAGTGCAACACGAGGACTTCCCTAGAGTTGACCCATCCCAGTACGGCTGTTGCCCAAGTACGCTTATGTTCGGAGTTCTGATGGGATCCAGTGCATTCGTGCTGGTATGATCGCACTCGCCTAGTAGTTCACGCTGCGTTCTCTTATCCTCGGCTTCTCTCGAGGATGGACTGTCTCCATCGGCTGTGCGGGCCCCTCGCCGCAACGGGATGGAGAAAGATATCGAAATAGGAGACCAAGCGAAAAGGAAATAAAAAATGTTACGGTTCTAGTCGAAATTCATACTTGCCATGACTGATACGGAAGCAATGCAACATGAGGAATTCCTAGGAGTTGTCCCATCCCAGTTTTGCTGTTGCCCAAGAATGCTTTTGTTCGGAGTTCTGATGGGATCTGGTGTATTCGTGCTAATATGATCTCACCGCCTAGTGGTTCACGATGCGTTCTCTTATCCTCAGCTTCCTCTCGAGGATGGACCGTCTCCGACGGCTGCGCGGGCCCCTCGCACAACGGGAAGTAGAAGGATATCGAAATCGGAGGCCAAGCGAAAAGGAAATAAAAACATTTCGGTTCTAATCGAATTTCTTACTTGCCATGACCGAAACGGAAGGAGTGTAACACGAGGACTTCCTTGGAGTTGGGCCTATCCAATACTGCCGTTGCCTAAGCACGCTTTTGTTCGGAGTTCTGATGGGATTCGGTGTATTCGTGATGGTATGATCGCACCTGCTTAGTGGTTCATGGTGCATTCTCTTATCATCGGCTTCCTCTTGAGGATGGACCGTCTCCGTCGGCTACGCGGGCCCTCGACGCAACGGAAGTAGAAGGATATCGAAATCGGAGACCAAGCGGAAACGAAATAAAAAACGTCGCGGTTCTAATCCAAATTCTTTCTTGCCATGACCGAAACGAATGCAGTGGAACACGAGGACTTCCCTGGAGTTGACCCATCCCAGTACTACTGTTGCCCAAGCACGCTTATGTTCGGAGTTCTGATGGGATCCAGTTTATTCTTGCTGGTAAGATCGCACCCGCCTAGTGGTTCACAGTGCGTTCTCTTATCCCCGGCTTCCTCTTGAGGATGGACCGTCTCCATCGACTGCACGGCCCCCTCGCTGCAACGAGAAGGAGAAGGATATCAAAATCGGAGACCAAGTGAAAAGGAAGTAAAAAATGTTGTGGTTCTAATCGAAATTCTTACTTGCCATGACCAAACGGAGGAGTGGAACACGAGGACTTCCTTAGAGTTGACCCATCTCGGTACTTCTCTTGCCTAAGCACTCTTATGTTCGGAGTCTGATGGGATTCGGTTTATTCTTGCTAGTATTATCGCCCCTGCCTAGTAGTTCACG